>QXEO01000464.1:13433809-14170504 GCA_007115705.1 Dactylis glomerata | reverse complement strand
AATTGGCTTTCGACGTATGAGTCTCAAGGTTGCTTCCTCGAACATACAGTACTTTAACTTTGAGACTTAGACTTCAAATCATCCGACACTTTAAATTTTAACTTTAGCTTTAACGAAAATGTCGGTTCGCTTGCTTTGTATTTCCTTAGCCGTTTTCCATGTGTAGACAATCTCCGGCATCTACTCTTGCTAGCCATGAAGCCGGGTTTCGGACAGCAGCTGAGTCGAAGAGTGGCCTTTGGTGCCGACACATTACTAGGCCGACATAGGAAACATTCAAATAAAGCCAGCCGGCATATAACAAAAAACTGTAAATAAACAACAAATATACCTCGGAGCTAGTTACCCGGCTTCTTCGGGATGCCGGTATTTCATTCATTAGTCTTGTGCCGGCACAACACGCCGGCATACAAAGGAAAATATGGAAATACATACATTGTGTTGCTCAGGAGTAAAAGGGGCGCAGTAGAGCTATGTTCCATGGCCTCTTGGTTTCTTCTCCGGACCTGTCCGCCTTATTCTTCTTGGGGTCCTGCGCATCTATAAGATAATAGGCATCATTGTGCAGAGCTCTGCTCACAATGAATGGCCCCTCCCATGGAGGAGTTAACTTATGCCGGCCTTCTGTTCCTTGCTTTAGCCGGAGTACTAGATCTCCCTCTTGAAATCTCCTTGGATTTACCTTCTGCGCATGATAGCGTCTGAGGTTCTGCTGATATACTGCTGTTCTTGACAGAGTTATTTCCCTTGCTTCCTCTAGCAGATCAACATCATTTTCTCTGGCTTCTTTAGCCTCTTCCTCAGTATATAGCACTATTCTTGGTGCATCATGTATTACATCTGTTGGAAGCACAGCTTCTGCTCCATACACCAGGAAAAATGGTGTGTAGCCTGTTGATCTATTCGGAGTTGTTCTTAAACTCCACAGCACTGCTGGCAGCTCATCTAGCCAACATCCCAGAGTTTTCTCCAAGGGCTCTATCAGCCGGGGTTTTATGCTGGATAATACTAGCCCATTCGATCTCTCTACTTGGCCATTGGCACAAGGGTGGGCAACCGACGCAACGTCCAGCCAGATTCCCACTTCCTCACAAAATCTGGCAAATGGTCATTGGGCAAAGTTTGACCCATTGTCAGTGATGATGCTATGAGGAACACCATATCTCAAGATTATATCCTTTAAGAATTTCACTGTTGTGTGACCATCACACTTGCTTATGGGCTTCACTTCAATCCACTTGGTGAACTTGTCCACCATGACCAGGATATGGGTCATTTTCCCTCTGGCCGGCTTAAAAGCCCCGACCATATCCAGGCCCCAAACAGCAAAGGGCCAGGTTATTGGGATAGTTTTCAGGGCAGATGCCGGCTGATGAATCTGGTGGGCATATCTTTGACACCCATTACATTTCCGGACCAAGTTTTCTGCCTCTTGCAGTGTCGTTGGCCAATAGAAGCCATGCCGGAATACCTTTGCCACCAATGCCCTGGACGAAGCATGGTGACCACACTCCCCCTGGTGAATTTCCCGGAGCATCTCCAGACCCTCCGCAGATTCGACACATCTCTGCAATACTCCGGTGGTACTTCTCTTGTATATTTCTTTGTTGATGATGGTATACGCTTTGGATCTCCTTATAACCCGGCGGGCCTCGGTTTCATCCGCCGGCACTTGACCATCCACCATGAAGTTCATGATAGGACGTGCCCATGAGGGCACTTCCCTGACAGTGAACACTGCCTGATCTATTTCCATCATTTCGACCGACACATAATCGATCTCCATGGGCTGCGAAGTCCCCGGGACTGAAGAATCAGTCCCCGGGTATGCCGGAGCAGTCCCCGGGTATACCGGCACAACCTCTTGGCACATTTTACCCTTGCCTTTAGTTTTGCTCCGGAATACTGTACTAACAGCATATGCCGGCCCAGTCCCCGGGACTGAGGAAACAGTCCCCGGGATATCCGTCCTGGCTCCGGCATCTATCTCCATTGGAACTGCTTCGTCTGGACCTGGCGGGACATAAATGGAGGATGACTCCGGCGAGGGTTTGATCGATGGCTTCCTCAGATGCTCCAGCGAAATGCCGGGCGGGATTGAATCTCGGGAAGACCCCAGCTTGGATAATGCATCGGCTGCATCGTTCTGAGCCCGGAGAACGTGCCGGAACTCACAACCTTCAAAGTAACCACTTAACTGCTGCACTAGGAAACGGTATGATGCCATGTTAGCATCATGCGCGTCCCATATGCCGGAACACTGCTGAATCACTAAGTCAGAATCCCCAAAGCACATAATCCGGCGAATTCCTATGTCCTTAGACACCTTCAGGCCATGCACAAGTGCCTCATATTCCGCCACATTATTTGATGCTGCAAAGTGAATCTGCAGGACGTATCTCAGCTGGTCATTCTTTGGTGAACTGAGAACTATGCCGGCACCCAAGCCATGGATTGTCTTGGACCCATCGAAATGCATCCTCCAATAATTGGCATCTGGCAATGGTGGCTCATACTGTATCTCGGCCCAGTCAATAAAGAAATCAGCCAAGACCTGGGACTTGATTGTATCCCTCTTATCGTACTGCGGTGTATATGGTGAAAGCTCTATTGCCCACTTTGCTATCCGGCCGCTGGCATCTTTGTTGCCTATAATTTCCGAGATAGGGGCCTCGGCCACTACTCGGATTGGATGCTCTTGGAAGTAATGCTTGAGCTTCTTGGCCGCCATATAGACACCATAGGTCATCTTCTGATAGTGGGGGTAATTTTGCTTTGAGGTGGAGAGGACTTCACTCAGATAATATACCGGCCGCTGCACGGTTTTGCCTCCTTCCTCTCGCTCTACTACCACCACAGCACTGACAACTCGGTTGGTTGCCGCTATATAGAGCAACATTGGCTCCCGGGGCATCGGAGACGCTAATACCGGCGCTGTTGACAACAACTGTTTCAATTCTTTGAAAGCTGCATCTGCTTGCGTTGTCCAGACAAATGTGTCGGACTTTTTCATCAACTGATATAACGGCAGAGCTTTCTCTCCCAGCCGGCTTATGAAGCGGCTCAGGGATGCGAGGCACCCAGTGAACTTCTGTACTTCCCTCAAATCTGTCGGCGGCTTCATCCTTTCTATGGCACGAATCTTGCCGGGATTCACCTCAATACCCCGGCTGGAAACAAGGAAACTGAGCAACTTGCCCGCCGGCACACCAAAGGTGCACTTAGCCGGATTCAACTTCATCCGGAATCTCCTCAGGTTCCCAAAGGTTTCCCGGAGATCATCTATGAGAGTCTTGCTCTCCTTGGTTTTTATGACGATATCATCGACATATACCTGCACATTTTTATCTATCTGATCGTGCAAACACTTTTGCATACACCTTTGGTAAGTTGCGCCGGCATTTCTTAAACCGAACGGCATAGTGAGATAGCAATAAGCCCCGTACGGGGTAATAAAGGATGTCTTTATTTGATCTGGCTCAAACAAGGGGATCTGGTGGAAACCGGAATAGGCATCTACAAATGATAACAGTTCACATCCGGCTGTGGAATCAATCACTTGATTGATCCGAGGGAGCGGGAATGGATCTTTAGGACATGCCTTATTCAAGTTGGTGTAATCAACACACATCCGCCATACTTTCACTATGGCGGGCTCGTCTTTCTTCTTTTCCACCAAAACCGGATTAGACACCCAATCCGGATGAAGTACTTCCTTTATAAAGCCAGAGGCTAAGAGCCTGGCCACTTCCTCCCATATGGCTTTCCTTCTATCGCCGGCATTCCGCCGGAGCGGCTGCTTCACTGGCTTAGCATCGGGTCTCACGTGCAATGCGTGCTCAGCCAGCTCCCTCGGCACACCTTGCAGGTCCGAAGTAGACCATGCAAAGATATCCCGATTCTCACGGAGGAAGCTGATGAGCTCGCTTTCCTATTTGGGATCCAAACTTGCCCCAACCAGGGCATGGCGCTCCGGGAAAGCTTCATCCAGAGGCACCTTTTTGACTTCCTTACTCACTTGAAAAGAAACGCTGCCACCGGGATTTGTCATGCCCGGCATAGATTTGCCGGCCACGACCGTCTCAGCAATCTCCACTGCTCGCTTGAGCCTCTTCCTCTCCTCTGCAATGATCAGAGTCTCGGCCAGATTGGATCCGGCGGTGGCACATGCCATCGAACGCTTGTAATCACCAATGATGGTGATCACTCCTTTGGGTCCCGGCATCTTCATCTTCAGATACGCCACATGCGTAGAGGCCATGAATTTTGCCAGTGCCGGTCTACCCAGCAAAGCATGGTAGGGGCTCTCCAGATCAACCACCTCGAACATGAGGTTTTCCACCCTGCAGTTATCCCGGCTGCCAAACACCACATCCATCCGGATCTTGCCCATCGGCGCACACGAAAGTCCCGGCACAATGCCGTGGAACATGGTCTTGCTCGGTTCCAGCATATTTTCCTTGATTCCCAGCTTCTCCATCGTATCCCGATACATGATGTTGATGCTGCTTCCATTATCAATGAGGACCTTGCTGAATCTTACGTTATTAGCCGGCCCGACGAATGTCGGATCCATCACCAGAGCATATCCGCCGGGATTTGGCATGATCCGGGGATGATCTGCCCTGTCCCAACCAACAGCCTGGTCAGACCAGTACATCAGCTTTGGCACAGCCGACATAACGGCATTCACCTCCAGACACCGCCGGTACAAGCTCTGCTTGTCTGTTCTCTTGGTCTCAAAGACCATATAGCTCTGATCATACTCCTTGTACTCATTCCGGCCCGCTCCTGGGCCTCCGGCGTTATATTCCGGATTATAGCTCTGGTCAACTTGATTTACGCCGGCATTTCCGGCGTTGCTCTGATTCCCAGGATTAACCGGCCTAGGTGGGACTGCAATCGTATTGGCACCTGTCAACGGCGATGGAGCTGCCGGGACAGAGGGTCTAGCCGGTCCCCAGGGACCTGCACGACCTGCTAATATGTCATCCAGCCACGAACAGTTCCTTGTCAAATGGTTTGCCGGCTTTCCCGGCTGGAATGTGTGGAACACACAAGGCTTGTCCATGGCAAGACCCACAGCATACTTCGGCCACTGCTTCTTTTGGCCGGCGGCTCCGCCGGCATTCTTGTTGGTCCAGACATTCTTCTTCTGGAACGGCTGTGCTTGCTGCTGAGGCTGCTGCTGAGGCTGCTGATAGTCCTCATATCTCGGACGCTGGCTACTGCCGGCGCCCCCTTGCTCTTCCTCCACAGCTGCAACTTGTGCTGCCCCATACCGGTGATCCGGCCTTTCATCTCTTCTCTTATTCCGGTTATCAGTGCGATAATATTGCCCTGATCTCCCGGCATTGCTGGTGTTCCCCTGGGTTTGCCCCTGTCCTTGTGAATCGAGACTGGGCTGCATGGGATCTCCCAGAGCATAACTATCAGCGATCTTGATTGTTTCGGCCAGCGTGGCCGGCATTTGCCTCTGAAGCTTTTGCCACAGCATGGTGCCATGCCGGCACCCATGAGCGAACCACATGATGGCCTGCTGCTCATTGATTCCTTCGCAGGAATTGCGCAACGTGCACCACCTGGTCAGATAGTCACGGTCAGTCTCATTCACTCCTTGCCGGCAGATAGCCAGCTGCTGCGGACGGTTGGGCCTCTTGTATGTACTGGTAAAGTTCGACACAAACTGCTCTTCGAAATCAATCCAGCCGTTGATACTCCCGGCCGGCAAATTATTCAGCCATATCCTGGCTGGTCCTTCCAACATCTGCGGCACATATCGTACCGCCCATCTCAGGTTTCCTCCGGCGATGTTCACCGCTGTGGAGTAATCCTCCAACCAATCTTCCGGCTTCGTACTGCCATTATACGTCCTCGCGCCACGCGCGAGCTGGAAGAAGTAAGGCACCGGCTCCCCCATAATCCGGGGTCCGAAACACATAGGGCCCGGAGCTCCTTGTCTCTCCACCAACTCTGATTGGTGGATCTTGTCCAGCTTGAAACGTGCATCATTGGCTTCCAAGGACCGAGGTCCAAGCCGGGATGCTATTGGGCCTGCGATCATCTGCTGCTGCTGCTCCGGCTGATGCTGCTCACTATGCCGGCCTTGCTGGTGCTGCTGCTGATATCCCGCCCTGGCAAGGGCGGAATTGCCGTCATCCTCTCGATGTCCCGGATGGCCTGCACCCTGCTGCTGCGCTGCACCTCCGGCGCCCTGTTGCTGACGCCGGGCTGCACTGTTACTCCGGCCACCACCGGCCGCGCCTGCTTCATGCCCGGCCGGCACACTCTGGCCGGGCTTCTTGCTGCCGACATACTTGTCAGCTTGGCCGACATTCTTCTGCACCATTGCCTGCTTTCCGGCGACAGCCGGTTCGTACACCTGGATCTGCTTGTCCCGGCGGCCAGAGGTCACACTTCCGGCACGCCGGGCGCTAGGATGCGGGGACGAGGCTTGGCCCCTCGACCTCGCGCCGGCACCTCCCGCCGACACAATGTACTGAGACGCCCCGGCACCCGGGTTTGCCTTCTTAAAGGCCTCTTGCTGCTTTGTAGCTTCAGACAAAAGTTGGTTAAGCCGGGCTTGCTGCTCACGCAGTGCTTCGCCGGATAAACAAGATAAATCCTTAGCTACCTCGGCCGCCGCTCTAAGGTTCTTTACTGGCGAACTATAGACTACCTTAGGCACAGTACTAGTTGCGGTATGACTCTTATCTCTAGCATCTTTTCCTATCTCAGCATTAAGATTTCTGCCTCTAGTTCTAACCTCTTCTATCCGGCTAGGCCGGATTACTACAGGAGTAAAACCATGGGCTGCCTCATACTCACGGAGTTGCCGGTTAAACCGTTCGCGCTCCTGGTTCATGGCCAGGGCCTCGTCGACGAGGGCCTGACAAGATCCCTCCAGGACCTCCCTTGTCTGCTCCGGATCAACGCCGGATCGCATCGGCTCGAGAAGCCGGTCGATGATGGGAAGAAGAACCTCGCCCCTAGCCGGCACACCGGAAGTGCCGGCCAGGTTCTCCGCACGCTCCAACGGAGGACGCGCCGACCTCTTGACCTTCGGCGGCTCCGGAGGAGAAGCTCCGGCCGCTGCTGCTTTGCCGGCATCTTCCGCCGGCGGCACGGATGTGCCGGCCATCATCACCTCAGCCGGCTCTACTGAGCGAGCGCTACGCCCAGCGTGAGCCAGCCGATGTGACGGAGGATCCGACGCCACCAGCACCTCCTTCCTGCAAATTCTCTCAGTCCCCACGTACACCTCATGGGAACCAAAAGACATAATCCGGCCATCCCTGGGGAACGGCCGGCCACCGAGACAACCGGCGTTGTCACCGACGAAACTGAGCGAGCCTAGCCTCTGGACGAGACCAGAGACCACGCGCACTCCCGAAGCTGCTATCACAGACCCCGTCCGAATGAACACTCCGCCCAGCATATCGATCTGCCCCACGGTGGGCGCCAAATGTCGTCGTGGTGAAACAACATATGCCATAGGATGGCTTAAATGGGGGCCGAACTAGATGCTGGAGGATTCGGGAGAGGGGAACGAGCTAAAAAGCACGACAGAAAGAGGCACTGATCTACCCAGGTTCGGGGCTCTCGTAAGGAGATAACACCCCTACTCCTGCTCTACTGATTGTATATTTGGGTCGAAGTAGCACACAACAATGGTGCTTCCAAGCTCTCTGCTAGAGAAGGAAGATGAACTGCTAAGTGTAGGAACACAGAGTGACCAACCCTTTACCAGGGCTCCCTATGCCACCTTATATAGTGGTGGCCAGGGTTACAACGGTCATACAAGACCACAAGACACGGGCTACACTCCAAACTGGAGCTGGTGACGATGGCAGAGACCCTTGACTTCGCCCCTGATTGCTCTCGATGGGACGCCATATCCCTGTACCTTGTACCTTTTGAACTATGGCCTTACCTCTGTGCGGTGAGCTCGTACTTGTGCACAGTGAGGGTAGGTAACCTCCACTGTGCACCCTGCCATCTTACTCTGCTACCATGCTTGGATGTTTTCTTCCTTGATTGTAGGGATGTGACACCTTGGTTGACTTAAGTATCCCGGATATGACCGTTGGCCATACCCAGGACTTATATGCCGGACCAACGACCTACGAGGGTCGGGTAATCCGGCCTCCCCTGCTCCTGCACAACACACCAAATAGTTAGGCCGGCATATCTGAGTATATGCCGGCACAACTATACTAGTATTCCGGCCATACCGGCATATCCAGACACCAGCCGGGATATACATATATGCCGGCCTGGCCGATGCTCCTATATTCCGGCCAGGCCTTTTCTTGGTCAACGGGCATAAAAGTCAACCATAGACCTTGTGTCTTTCTAGTCTCTTGACCCTACCGGGGGTCATCCCCCCGACACTATTGCACCACCTGCTCCTGAGGCAAATTTTTATGAGATTAAACCTGCTTTATTGAATCTTGTTATGAAAGAGCAATTTTCTGGTGTTAGTACTGATGATGCTGCAGATCATCTCCACAATTTTGTTGAGCTATGTAAGATGCAAAAATAATACAGGGATGTAGATGGTGATATTATTAAGCTTAAGTTGTTTCCTTTCTCTTTAAGAGGAAGAGCTAAGGATTGGTTGTTATCTTTGCCTAGAAATAGTATTGATTCATGGGTTAAGTGTAAGGATGCTTTTATTGGAAAATATTATCCTCCTGCTAAGATTATAGCTTTGAGAAGTGATATTACGAAGTTTATATAGTTTGATAATGAACATGTTGCTCAAGCTTGGGAAAGAATGAAATCTATGATAAAGAATTGTCCCACTCATAGACTGACTACTTGGATGATTGTCCAAACCTTTTATGCAGGACTAAAATTTTCTTCAAGAAACCTCTTGGATTCAGCTACTGGAGGTACTTTTATGTCCATCACCTTGGGCACCGCAACAAAGCTTCTTGATAATATGATGGTAAATTATTCTGAGTGGCACACCGAGAGAGCTCCACAAGGTAAGAAAGTAAATTCTGTTGAGAAAACCTCTTCCTTGAGTGATAAGATTGACACTATTATGGCTATGCTTGATAATTATAGAGCTCATGTTGATCCTAATAATGTTCCTTTGGCCTCTTTTGTTTCTCAAGAAGAGCATGTTGATGTAAGCTTCATTAGAAATAATAATTTCAACAACAATGCTTATAGGAACAATTTTGCTAGCAACAATTATAGGCCGTATCCTTCTACCAATGGTAATGGTTATAGCAACTCTTATAGTAATTCCTCCAACAACACTAGGGGCGCGCCCTCTAAACTTGAAGTCATGCTCAAAGACTTTATTAGTAAAAAAACTACTTTTAGTAAGTCTGTTGAGGAAAAGTTGGGTAAAATTGAAGTTCTTGCTTCTAAAGTTGATAGCCTTGCTCTTGGTGTTGAACTTCTAAAACTAAAAGTTTTTCCTAATGATGTGAAAGAAAGCAAGACTTTGAATGCCATCCAGGTGAGAATTGATAAAAATGTTAGGATGTTAGTGATACGTCCAAAACATATCTACTTTCCCGTACACTTTTGCTGTTGTTTCTCCTCTAATTGTGTGTTTTGAATGCAACTAACACGGACTAACGCTGTTTTCAGCAGAATTGCCCTGGTCTCATTTTTGTACAGAAATCCAACTTTCAGGACAAATCCCGGAAAATATTGCAAAAATCCTATTTCACCAGAAGACCCACGGAGCCAGAAGTCAAGATAGAGAGGGGCTGGGAGGCCGCCACACCACCAGGTGGCGCGGCCCAGGCCTGGTCGCGCCAGGGTGTGGTGAGGCCACCCCAGCCGCCCTCTCGAGCCGCCCTTCCACCTACATATACCTCCTGACCTGAAACTTTTGGGGGGTTCAGCGTTTTTCCCAAATATAGTTCCGCTGCGCCGCCACCATCAGAAACCGCGATTCGGGACCAGAAACTCTGTTCTGGCACCCTGCCGGGATGGGGATTTGTAGGAGATCCTCATCACCATCATCACCGACATCCCTCCATCAACTATCCATGATCCCCCCATCCTTGTGTGAGTAATTCTAGCTGTAGGCGAAGGGGGTGGGAGGGATTGGATGAGATTGTTCATGTAATTTGCTATGAGATTATTAGGGCATGGTGCCTAGTATCTATTGTTAGTGCTTATGACTTGTTGTGATTAATGCTTGTCACTTTGGGCCCGAGTGCCATGATCTCAGATCTGAACTTGTTATTGTTTCATTATGATAAATTGTTGTTTATGGTCTTACCTGCAAGTTGTATACACATATCGTTGTCTGGAACCCGAGGCCCCAAAGTAACAGAAATTGGGATAACCGGAGGGGATGGCTATGATGTGAGGATCACATGTGTTCAGCAAGTGTTGATGCTTTGCTCTGATACTTTATTAAAAGGAGTACCTTAATTACCAGTAGTTTCCCTTGAGGCCCTGCTGCAAACAGGCTAGTAAGACAGAAGATGTTGTGCAAGTTTCTCATTGCAAGCACATACGACTATATACGGAACACATGCCTATGATTGTTTAGTACTAGGATGCTTTATCATTATTTATCTGCAATTGCCTATGTCTTATTGATTTCATGAATTTTCTTATCCATGCAACGCCCATATATCCATCCCTATGCCTACAGTATTCAAACCTACTGTTTACTATTGCCACTATTACCACTTTTATTTTACTATTGATGTTACTGTTTCACTACTATCACCACTATAAAACTATTGCTACTGATAAACCGCTGCGAGCAAGTCTGTTTCCAGGTGCAGTTGAATTGACAACTCATCTGTTAAGGCTTATAAATATCCTTTGGCTCCCCTTGCGTCGAATCAATAAATTTGGGCTTTACTTCCCTCGAAGACTGTTGCGATCCCCTATACTTGTGGGTCATCAAGACTATTTTCTGGCGCCGTTGCCGGTGAGCATAGATTTATTTGTAAGTTCACTTGGAATTCATATTGTTCGCTGCAATCCATTTATCATGGGTAAACCTCGTGATGGAAAAGTTCCTATATTGCCATCCACTACAAGAAGAGGTCCAACTCTGAACAGCTCTGTTGCTCTTGATTCACCGTCTGTGATGAGTAAGTTGCTTACACCACCACATACACATGCTACTACTACTACTTCTGCTGAGTTTGAAAATGCCACTGATAGTTTTGATGATGCTTCTGCTGTGCTTGATGCGAGTGGTTCACTAGGTTCCTTTTTGGATGCTACAATTGCTAGAACTAAGCAAATGGGAAACACCACTGTTACACCTGTTAGTTTACCTAAGTCTAGGGAATGTCCTAGTGATGATCTTGATGACACTTATATTGAGCTTGATGATGATTTTATTGCTGAAGTTCATGTCACTCGTGATGCTAATGTCGTTAAAGAACTTCTAGCAAGACGTGCTGTTAGATATAAATTATCTCCTGATGCTAAGTTTGCCGCTTCTCCCATAAGTATTAGAGATAAGGATTATGATTTCTCTTTAGATTTATCTTACATATCTATTGTTGAGAAAGAACCTTTTTGTGGTACTGAAAATGAAAGTGTTATGGGACATATGAATGAGCTCTCTACTTTGAGTAATTTGTTTTCTGATGATACCAAGCTTCGCACTTACTTTGTTGCTAAGATTTTTCCTTTCTCGTTGAAAGATGCACCTAAAACTCAGTTTAATAATTTGCCTTCTGGATCTATTGATAGTCCTATTGCTTTGGTTAATGCTTTCTTTCAGAAATACTTTCCTGCTAGTGCTCAACATGCTGCTGTGCAGAAAATCTTTGACTTTGAACAGGGAAAAGGAGAGATACTGCCTGAATCTTGGGCAAGGTTTTGTTCTTTAATTAGAGCATTGCCTAAAGAGCCATTGCCTCAAAATGAACTCCTTGATATATTTTATAATGGACTAACTGATGAGTCTAAGACATATCTGGATAGTTGTGCTGGTTGTGTTTTCAGGAAAAGAACTCCAGCAGAAGCTGAAGAATTAATGGCTAAAATAAGCCAGAATCATGATGATTGGACTATGGTTGAGCCAACACCAGCGCCAACTCTAGAGCCAACACCAAAGAAGAGAGGAATGATTGAACTAAATGATGAAGTTATGAGGGAAGCTAAAAAATCTATTAAGGAGAAAGGTATTAAATCCGAAGACGTGAAAATTTTACCTCCTATAGAAGAATTATGTAAGCCAATCCCTCACTCATCTACTATTGAGGTACACTCTCTCCAATGCTTTGATGATAGGGATATTCCTTACTCTAAACCTCCTGATCAATGCTTAGATGAGTTTGATAATTTTATTGTTAAGCAAGGTAATTTTAAAAAAGGGTACATAATCATTTGTTGGAAAATTCTAGAGCTATTAACAAGTTGCAGGATATTGTGGAGAGAACCTCCAATGATGTGAAGATGCTTGTTAAACATTTTCAAATGGTTCAAAATCAAATTGATCAGCTTACCAAGGTGCAAAAAGATTTGCTAGTTAATGCTTCAAGAGAAAAACAAGCATGTGAAATACGCACTAGAGGTGGTGCTTCTACCGAAGATCCTCTATACCCGGAAGGACATCTTAAGAGGATCGAGCAAGATTCTCAATGCACTTCAAGTGATGATGTCCCTTCCAAGAAGAAGAAGAAACATAAAACAGTTCCGAAACAGGTAAAGTTCCTAATAGTATTTCTATTTCTGATGCTGAAACTGAACCAGGTGACGCTTCTGATAAAGAAGAAGTTGAAGAGGAACGAGAAAGGCTTGCTAAGAATACAAAGTACACCAAAGAAGACTTCATTGCCAACAAGCATGGTAATGAGAGAGAACCTTGGGTGCAGAAACCAATGCCTTTTCCTGGTAAGAAACATAAATCCAAGGAAGAAGAACACCACAATAGGTTTTGTGAATGGATGAAACCTTTATTTCTGCAAATTCCTTTGACTGATGCTATTAAAATGCCTCCTTATTCAAATTATATGAAAGATATTGTTACTAACAAAAGGAAGATTCCTAGTGAGGAAATTTCCACTTTACTTGCTAATTATTCCTTTGATGGTAAAGTTCCAGAAAAGCTTGGAGATCCAGGTATACCAACTATTCCTTGCTCCATTAAAAATAACTATGTTAGAACTGCTTTATGTGATTTGGGAGCCGGAGTTAGTGTCATGCCTTTTTCTCTTTATAAGGGACTTGATCTAGATCCACTGATATATCTTTGCAAATAGCTGCTAAGTCTACTACTATTCCTATTGGTATATGTGAGAATGTTCCTGTTCAAGTTGCTAACAATTGTTTGATATTGACTGATTTTGTTGTGTTGGAAATGCCTGAAGATGATAATATGTCTATTATTCTTGGGAGACCTTTTCTAAACACTGCAGGTGTTGTTATTAATTGCAATCAAGGAAAATTAACTTTTAATGTCAATGATAAAGAATACACGGTCTATTTTCCCAAGAAGATTGATAGAAAGAATGCTCTAAATTCAATCAAGAATGTTGAGACTGTCGTGGGGATGACTTCTAGGGTAGGCCACGGGCAGAGCTATCTACTAGCCTGTGTCCCAGGAGCCTCCACCACGCCAAGTTTAGAAGACCGGCTTCGGCCAGAGGACCGGCTGCACCAGCAGCCGGCTGGCGATTCCACCGAGGAGAGCCAGAGCCGGTCATGACTGCAAAGCTCCTCCAATGGCTGCTTGCCGAAAGTAGCCTGGCCCCGATAAGATCGACAGGCGCAAGGGGCAGGCGTGACGCAAGCCACGCCCGGACTCCACCAATCAGAAAACAGGCGCCTTCCCCACGAAAGGATCCGAGGCAAAAGGGAGGGCATATGCCTCCCAGATGCCGGTCCACGAGAGGAAAGGCACTTTATAAAGGTGCTGCCATCAGAAGAGTAGTTAGAGCCTAGAGGATCATGATGAGGATGCAGCCACAGAGGAGCCGGTAGCCGGGCAGCCGGCCACCTAACCAGTAACCAGACCCCCGCCTATGTAAGGGGGTCTGGACCCTTAGACTAGGGGGATCCGATCCTTCTTCTTCCACCTCTAGACCGAACAGCTCGAGGAGCGTTGTAACCTTTGTGAAGCTAATACAAAACAAGGCAGGAAGTAGGGGTTTTACCTTCGGTGTGGAGGGCCCTGAACCTGGGTAAACCGCGGTGTCTCTGTCACACAAATCCCGAGCCGGACCCGTCGTCGCACACTGTCGAGCCCCTTCGTTAAGCCACCCCCATGGCTACTGTCTCTAAATTCCCATGATAATTGGTGCCCACCGTGGGCCTACGCGTGGCGGTGACCAGAGTCAAGTTCCGGTCGGGATCTCCATCGACTCTCGGTGAGAAGGTTGCCTCCGGCCTTGTCTGGAGGTTCGGCACCTGTGACTGCGTCAACGACAATCTGGCCTGCTTCAAGGATGGCCTCAGCGACAGCGGCTCCTTCCTTGACGTCAGCAGCCACTGCTTCTACGTTGCCAAGCCCTTCCCAGAAGAGGTGACCGACGTCCTCGACCCTCTCAGCGACGGAGGCTCGAGCTGCAGTAAAAGCAATGATCTTGGCGCCATGGTTGAGGTGATGGCCCTGGGAGACGAGGAGGGCAGCGACTCACCGTGCCCCACGCGCCTCCTGCTCGAACGCCCTCTTCCACAGGAGCAGAACGCTCCACTCCTAGAACGGGACACCTCGGGCGTCGCCGTCGTGGACCTGCACGCACCACCTGACCGCGTCATCGACCCTGCCCAGGTCGCAGAGGCCCTGGAGCGGACGCGCCTCATTCTCAGCAAGGCAGTTGAGGATCAGGACGCCCGACGCCGCATGAGCACTATGCTCCGTGAGTTCTACAACCCGCACGGCATCACGCCAACTGAGTTCGCCCATGGCCAGTCGCAGGGTCATGGACTCTCCGCCATGGGCCCGAGCCGGGTCCAGCGGCCGCCTCCAGCAGATCAAGGCCTAGGTGGGCGCGGCCGAGGCGGGCGTGCTCCAAGCTGCAACGCCCATGGCCGCCGCGCCCAGCCGGCCGGTGGTAGAGGCCGGCCATGCCAAGTTCCGGTGCCGACACCAATCTGGGGTCTCGGGCTCGCCAGCCAGCCCTGCATGTCCATCTGTGTCTGGACCACCTGAAGATGCTCCCCAAGGGGCCTGTTAGCTCAAAGCGAGCGGCGGCTGACCAAGGAGGCCCGGGGGCTGCCGGCGGCGGTCAAGGCACAAGGAGGGCAAGTACACCCTCGATGCTGAACTTGACCAGCCATGCAAATTCCACAGAACCCCCGGCAGGGAAGCAACCCACTCCACACATCAGTGTTGTTTCATGATAGAGCTAGAGCAGCGCGCTCAACAGCTCCCAGGAGCTACGCAAGCACAGCCGGCTAGAGGTCAGGAGGACCATCAGAGCAAGCCGGCTGCCGAGAAGCCAGAACAAGGCGACAAAGACTTTTTGGCGGATGTCGAACAGTACCATGTCTTTACTACCCCGGGGAAAGACAAAAGGAATGACCTTTGGTACGAGGCAGAGGTGAACGCCGTCATGCCTGCAGAGCCTCAGTTCATGCACTGGTCTGAGGCGGCCATCACCTGGGGGCACGAGGACCATCCGCGGCTGATGCCCAGCACTGGAGAATATGCACTGGTCCTGGATCCCGTCACGCGTTCCGATATGCACATGTGCTGGTTCTCCCGCGTGCTCATCGACGGCGGTAGCAGCATTAACCTTCTGTACCAGAGCTCGCTTGAGAAGCTGGGCATCCCGCTCGCCTAGCTGGAGCCGAGCCGACTCACCTTCCATGGCATCGTGCCTGGGCATTCGTGTGCCCCTATGGGTAGGGTGCAGCTGGAGGTTCTCTTCGGGAAGAAAGGCAACAGTCTCCGCAAGCCCATCTGGTTCAAGGTGGTGGACATCAGCAGTCCCTACCACGCGCTGCTTGGCCGACCAGCCCTAGCCAAGTTCATGGTGGTACCGCACTACGCCTACCTCAAGATGAAGCTCCCAGGTCCCAGAGGCGTGATCACTGTCTTGGGGTGCTTCAAGAAATCGCTAGCGTACGCCCGAGAAAGCTCGCAGCTGGCGGAAGTATTGGTCATCGCCGAGGAGAAGCGGCAACTTCTCCATCACGTGGAGCTAGCTCAGCAAGACGTGTCGGCTCGCCAGTCGCTGGTGGAGCAATTCAAGCCGGCCGACGATACCAAGAAGATCCTGCTGGACGAGAGCGATCCCTCCAAGTACGTCATCATCGGCACCGGCCTCTCTGCTAAATAGGAAAGCGAGCTCACCAGCTTCCTCCATGAGAATCGGGACATCTTCGCATGGTCTCCAAAGGACATGCCAGGTGTGCCGAGGGAGCTGGCTGAGCACTCACTCAACGTCCGGCCAGATGCCAAGCCGGTCAAGCAGCCACTGCGGTGCTTTGCAGAAGAGAAGAGAAAGGCCATTGGTGAGGAGATTGCCCGGCTCCTTGTAGCCGGCTTCATCATGGAAGTGTTTTACACTGACTGGTTGGTGAACCCAGTCTTGGTCCTGAAGAAGAACAACACTTGGCGCATGTGTATCGATTACACCAGCCTCAACAAGGCTTGCCCCAAGGACCCTTTCGCCCTACCGCGCATCGACCAGGTGATCGATTCCATAGCCGGTTGTGACCTGCTGTCTTTCCTGGACGCCTATTCAGGCTATCACCAGATCCCGCTCCACCAGCCGGATCAGATCAAGACATCCTTCATCACCCCATATGGAGCCTACTGCTACGTCACTATGCCCTTTGGCTTGAAGAACGCTAGAGCAACTTACCAGCGAACCATGCAGCAATGTCTGCAAGGGCAGATTGGGCAAAACGTGCATGCTTATGTGGACGATGTGGTGGTGAAGACCAAGCAGAGCGACACACTCCTGGACGATCTCAAGGAGACCTTCGCCAACCTGCGGTGCTATCGCATGAAGCTTAATCCTGAGAAGTGCACCTTTGGCGTGCTGGCTGGACAGCTCCTAGGTTATATTGTTTCCCAGCGAGGGATCGAGGCTAACCCCTCGAAGATAAAATTCATTGAGGCCCTAGAGCCGCCCACCTAGCTCAGGGATGTGCAGAAGTTTGCTGGCTGCTTGGCATTGCTCAGTCGCTTTGTCAGCCGTCTCGGAGAGAAGGCCATGCCACTTTATCAGCTGATGAAGAAGACGGACCATTTTGTTTGGTCCTAGCGCGCCGACGAGGCCTTCAAAGACCTCAAGTGAGCCCTATCTACTGCACCAATCTTAGCAGTGCTGGCTTCGCGGGAGCCAATGCTGCTCTACATCGCAGCTACCCTGCAAGTTGTTAGCATTTTGATTGTGGTGGAGCACGCAGAGGAGGGCAAGGAGCTGACGGTTCAACGTCTGGTGTACTATCTGAGTGAGGTGCTCACCCTCTCCAAGCAAAACTACCCGCACTATCAGAAGGTCACGTACGGCATGTACATGGTGGCCAAGAAGCTGAAGCACTACTTTGAGGAGCACCCTATCATGGTGGTGAGCACCACTCCGCTCTCGGAGATCATAGGGTGCAAGGACGCAACTGGCAGGGTGGCGAAATGGGCCATTGAGCTTGCTGCTCATACCATTCAGTACAAGCCCAGGACGACGATCAAGTCTCAGATCATAGCGGACTTCTTCGCTGACTGGGGAGAGCACCAGTACTTGCCACCGGCTCCAGATTCAACGTACTGGCGCATGAACTTCGATGGCTCTAAGATGCTCAGGGGCTTGGGAGCTGGCGTCATCTTCACTTCTCCTAAGGGGGACAAGCTGCAGTATGTGCTGTAGATCCACTTCCGCGCGTCGAACAACGTCGCCGAATACGAAGCCCTGGTGCACGGGCTCAAGATGGCCAAGGAGATTGGCATTCAGAGGATCCTCTGTTTGGAGACTCCAACTTGGTAATACACTAGGTCTCGAGGGAATGGGACACCAAGGACGCCAACATGGCCTCCTATCATTTCTACATGCAGCAGCTCTGCGGATTCTTTGAGGGCTGCGAGTTTCATCATGTTCCCAAAGCAAACAACAACGAGGCAGACCGGCTGTCCAAGATTGGCTCCACCAAGCAAGACATCCCATCTAGGGTGTCCCTGGAGATAATCCGCAAGCCGTCCATCAAGCCATCATCGGAATCCGGCTCCATCTACGTGCCAGACGACCCCGCTCCGGCTCAGGCACCGCCACCGGTCTCGGGGGCTGCCGCCTTGGAGCTGAAGGAAGCAGCCGGCCAGCCCAGTGCGGCCGGCTCGACGAAGGACTCGGGGGCTACCGTCTCCACACCGGCCTCCGCAGCCAGCCAATCAGAAGAAGCCGGCACGACGACAGACCCGGGGGCTGCTGACCCCTTGGTCGCCAGCGTCTTCCACATCCGGGAGATACCATCCTGGGCGGAGCCTTTCTCCAACTACCTCATCACTAGGGACTTGCCCAAAGACGAAGCAGAAGCTAGGTGAATCCAATGCTGCGCGCTGGCCTACACCCCCATCAACAGTGAGTTGTACAAGCGCAGCACATCTGGGGTCTTCCAGAAGTGCATCGAGATGAAAGAAGGGCAGGAGCTGCTGAAGGAGATACATCAAGGGGAGTGCGGACATCACGCATCTTCCAGAGCCCTAGTGGCCAAAGCCTTCCGCCATGGCTTCTACTGGCCAACTGCTGGGCGGGACGCAGATCAGCTGGTGAAGCACTACAACGGCTGCCAGCGCTTCTCCAAGAACTGGAACACCCTAGCGGCGGCCCTCAAGACCATCCCGCTCACTTGGCCGTTCGCCGTCTAGGGCCTTGACATGGTGGGACCATTCAAAATAGCACCCGGGTGCTTGACGCATCTGCTAGTTGCAGTGGACAAGTTCACCAAGTGGATCAAGGCCAAGGCAATCAAAAAAACTCGACGGCCCATCCACCATCAAGTTCTTCAATGAGATCACCACAAGATATGGAGTCCCCCATAGTATCATCACTGATAAAGGGACAAATTTCGCAAAGGGAGTCTTCGCAAAGTACTACGGCAGGAAGGGCATCCGGCTGGACCTGGCATCAGTGGCGCACCCTCAGTCTAATGGACAAGTGGAGAACGCGAACGGGCTGATCCTAGCTGGCATCAAACCTAGATTGGTCGAGCCTCTCGAGCACTCAGCCGGCTGCTGGGTCAAAGATCTACCCTCAGAGCTCTAGAGCCTGTGCACCACTCCTAATCATTCTGTCGGCTTCACTCCTTTCTTCCTGGTCTACGGAGCAGAAGTAGTGTTGCCCACAGACATCGAATTCGATGCTCCCAGAGTTGTCCAGTACACGGAGAAGCAAGCGAAAGAAGCCTGCGAAGACGGCATCGACCTCCTCGAGGAGGCACGAGAGCAGGACTTGGCCAGATCAGCGCTCTATCAGTAGCAGCTGTGATGATACCACAGCTAGAAGATCCGTCCACTCACATTTCGCAAAGGAGATCTCGTACTCCGACTGGTCCAAAACACCAAAGGCATGCATAAGCTGTCCTCTCCCTGGGAGGGACCATTCATTGTCAGCCGGGTGCTAGGCAATGGGGCATATTACCTCATCAATGCACAAGAGCCCAGAAAGAACAAGGCAGATAACTCTGACAAGGAGACAGAACGTCCCTGGAATGTCAGTCTCCTAAGACCTTTCTTCTGTTAAGGCAAAAGTTTGTACTCCGAAAACTTGTCAATGAATAATGGATAACAGGACGGTTTGTTACAGACGGCTCTGAGAAAAGTACTTCGTGTATATTCTACTTCCTGCGTTATTCACTTGACTGGCAGCCGGCTTCAGGCACCGAGCTACAGCTGGCTGCCCTAAAAATGATCGAACTCCCGCCAGCCGGATGAGTACTTCATATGGAGCGGACTTCAAGCCCAACCTTCGTCCCCCGGCTCCGCGAAGCTGGCTGGACAGGAAACAGCAGTCCACATACGAAGGAAAACCACAGGGAAAAACCATAAATGATAAAAGAGTCGCTCAACTAAGCGTTGAAGGTAGCGTTTGTTGACCATGCGTTGGCTAGCTCGAGCCGGGTACACAACAGACCGAAGTACTACTTCTCACTGCACGGCACGCTCCCACCCTAGGCCGGCATTCGGCTGCCGGCCCAAGGGAGACCAACCGGCACCAGGCTGCCGATTGGGGGTAGAAGAGCCGAAGGGTGGGGAGATTAAGGAAAAAGTTGAGGGAACCAGGCTAAGGCAAGCTAATAAGTGGTCGACGATCATACTTTCGGTGTTTGGGCTGAGCAGCCATGTCAAAGAGGTTCGAAGCCAGAGCTGCCTTACGTGATGTCGGTACCGTACGTGAACGAGCTAGTTTCAAGCCAGCTGTTATTCCAGCTGCCCCAAAACTCGGGGGCTAGGGGGAAAGGGAATTGTCCCTTAGAAACGTGCTGGCTCCAATCCCACGCCGGCTGTCCGATCAGTTGGCGCTGCGACATAACCAGCAAAAGAGCGTCGAAATCAAAGTCTAGCATTCACAAAGAAATGCCTAAGGCCAGTGGTTTGGAGGTTCACTCTAGCCACAGCAAGGGTTTCATGAAGGCTTGAAAAGGGGAGTCATGCCAGCTCCGGTTTCGTCCGAGCTGGCACAGGACACAGCGGCGACTCCTACCTCCTCAAGCCGGCGCTAGCCCATACCTTCCGAAGCCAGCCAGCAGAGGCACCTTACCCTCCATGCTGAAGTCGGACGAGCTCGCTAAGGATGTCTCATTGGGTTGACGGCTATTGTAGCCTTCATCTACAGGTGTACGCAATGATGGTCTAAGCGCAAGAGAAGTCCTAATCGGGAGATTGTTGTCACGCTCAGGTGGAAACAGAAGAAATTCACGCAAGAACAAGCAAAGTGAAACAAACATTTGCAAGGGCACAACGGGCAAAGCAAGATAAGCTTCACCGAAGCGCAAGTCTGATGATTACAAAAGTTCCCCAGGACATTACTCTAAAGTACTAAGCGTTCCTCGCCTTGGAGATGCCCACCTTCCTCGGCATGGCGTGAGCGCCGCATGGACTTCGTCCCGGAGAAGTCTGCGCTCGAGGTCAACGAGATCCGCGAAGGCAGAGAGGTGGCTGGTGCCAGCCTTCACGACCAAGCGGCAAAGGTACGGGTGCAGAGAGTGCTGTCAAAGATGCAGACGGTGAAGTCTTGCCTCCCATCATGGCGAGTGAAGAGGAGGAACTAACCTTCTTGCACGCCATAATTAGCGAAGAACTTTGACCACCCGCCGCGGAAGTAGCACACCCCCTTGCCGTCATAGTAGACCTCGACGTGGTATTACTCCTGCAGCGTGGCATAGGCCATCTCCTAGTCCTCCATCATTTCCATGAACCGGGATGGAAGGCGGAGGCAGTCCTTGGCCCCGGCGAGCATCGGGACTATGAAGGTGGACCACCCCTTGGTCGAGGTGTAGGCCGGCGGCTGGCGCGCCGGCAGCGCCAGCTGAGGCCGAGAAGGACCGGCCGATGGAGAGGCCGCCACGGGGGGCTTCCTAGGCCCAGAGACAGCGGCCCCAAGAGCAGCAAGGGTTCTCTTGTTCTTGCTGCCCGGAGGTCGCCCGCGGCAGCGAGGCGACGAAGGAGCGGCGGCCTCCGCCAGTGCCACCTTTTTCCTGCTCCCCTTCGGGCGGCCTGACCCTCGTTTCTCCGAAGCATCCTCGCCACCAAGGGCCAGGGCCGCCCCGGTAGCAGCTGTGGCAGTGGGGGCAACGGCAGCCACGAGGGCCGCTAGGGTTTTTCGGTTGCAACTCCCTTTCAGGTTACCGGGCCCCCGCTTCCCCGAGGTGCCCTCACCTCTGGCACTGGGACCTCTAGGAGAAGACATGGATGGGCAAGGCTCAGAGGAGAAGGTCAAGGCAGGGGAAGAAGCAAAGTGCGCCCCTAACCCCAAATACTGCTTGTATTTAAAGAGAAGCAACGGGGAGGAGAGGGAATGGGATCGACAACGCCCGGCGTTTCGATAAACTGCCCCGTTCTCCCCGCATCGTGCGCGCTCACAAGAAGGCAACCGCTGTTCCTAGAACAGCGGATCGTGGGAGGAGTCGACGGGACACGTCGCTGACGTATACTAGCCTACCCACGTGACGACTTGGGGAGTTATTGCGAAGGCCACAAAGTCTAAGCATATGGGACATTACGTTGCGGCACTGTGGTAGTGGCGTGGGTTCAAAGCCCGAAGTGGTACAAGTCTCGAGGGGCTGGGCGCCAGCTGGAGACTGAGAACGGTCGCCAGCAGGTTCGGTCCTGGAGCCGGCACGTCTTGAGACGGCCGGTGACACTCCACGAGACTTGGCCTCAAGATCGACGACCTTCGAGCCGGATGAAGAATCCTGGGACTTCGACGGAATCAAGTTAACTTCGATGGGGAGTAGAACCCGTCAAAGCCCCATGCTGACCCATGCGACTTCACTAGTTTTGGGGGCTAGTGTCATGGGGATGACTTCTAGGGTAGGCCACAGGTAGAGCTATCTGCTAGCCTGTGTCCCAGGAGTCTCCACGATGCCAAGTTTAGAAGACTGGCTTTGGTCAGAGGACCGGCTGCGCCAGCAGCCGGCTGGCGATTCCACCGAGGAGAGCCAGAGCCAGTCATGACTGCAAAGCTCCTCCAATGGCTGCTTCATCGAAAGTAGCCTGGCCCCGACAAGATCGACAGACGCAAGGGACAGGCGTGACGCAAGCCACGCCTGGACTCTACCAATCAGCAAACAGGAGCCTTCCCCATGAAAGGATCCGAGGCAAAAGGGAGGGCATATGCCTCCCAGATGCCGGTCCACGAGAGGAAAGGCACTTTTTTAGGTGCCGCCGTCAGAAGAGGAGTCAGAGCCCAGAGGATCACGACGAGGACGCAGCCACGGAGGAGCCGGCAGCTGGGCAGCTGGCCACCTAACCTGTAACCAGACCCCTGCCTATATAAGCGGGTCTGGACCCTTAGACTAGGGGGACCCGATCCTTCTTCTTCCACCTCTAGACCAAACAGCTCGAGGAGTGTTGTAACCTCTGTGAAGCTAATACAAAACAATGCAGGAAGTAGGGGTTTTACCTCCGACATGGAGGCCCTAAACCTGAGTAAACCGCGGTGTCTCTGTCACACAAATCCCGAGCCGGACCCGTCGTCGCACACCATCGAACCCCTTCGTTAAGCCACCCCCATGGCTACTGTCTCTAAATTCCCACAACAGAGACCATCAAAGTTGGTCAAATTTATTATTCAGAGAGAAAGCCCAAGGAAGAATATAAAATTGTTATGATTGGGACTATGCCTATCAAGGTCAAGGTAACATAAGCATATAGTGAAATGCAAAGTTTTTCTTCATATAAAATTGGTTTGGTAACAAGACTTGATCAACCTTGTTAACAAAGTGATTTTTTCATATGAATGAATCTTTGTTTTCACCGCATTTACTTTACTTCACCTAAATTTACTTTTATCATTTTTGTTCCCTTTGTTTAGTTGCATGATTAGAGTATCTTAGAGCTACTGTATACTTGGTTTTGATTTGCTTGCTATCTTTCCATCTTCGTTTTCCTGAGTTTTTAATCTCTTGTCAATTTCTGAAAAATCCTCGAAAATAAAGTTTCTCGAAAAATTCTAAAAAAATCTTTTTAAATTTTTATGCCAAAAATGGGACAGAGAGGCACCTGGGAGACCTCAGGGGGACTCACCATGCCACCTCACCATAGGGGGTGCGGCCCAAGCCTGGTCGCGTCGTGGCATGCTGAGGGGGCCCCCTGGCCCCCCACTTACCTCTCCACCCTCACTTCACTCTCTCTCCCAAAATATCTCAACACTCCACCTCAAACTCGAGTTCTTACTGCTCTTCATCGCGATTTTTCAATCTCCTTGCTTAGCCCATCTTTGCTGCCGAAATTTGGAGCAATTATTGTCTGGTATGTGACTCTTTCGATTGTCCAAGTAGAATTTTGTTTGGTAGAGTATTTCTTGAGTATTTTAGCACTATAGGTGACAGGTTAAATGAGTTTACATGCTTTTTTATTGCTTAGAAATGTTATTTTAATGCATGTTAGCCCTCTTGTAACTCCCTATAGTAGTTCCCTACATTTGGTTGTCTCAAAATCATTTTTATGAGGTTTGCTTAAAAATTTCAGAGATGGAGGAAGATGCATACCAACTCTTCCAACATGAACTAGAGGTGCATGAGGTCATGAGAGTTCACCGTGAAGAGGGAGTCTTCCCCTCTATCTACCCATGCTCAGAGTTCATGATTGCTGTGGGAATTCTACAAGATTTCCAGACTCTAGTCTCTAATGCAGGACTAGAACATTTTATTGATGGTGAACCTCACCAATATGCTAAACTAACTATATGTGTGGTGCAGGATTTCAGGTTCAGTTGGTCTTTGCCTAACACCATGCTTCATTATAAGATTTACAATAAACTGTGGACTTGCCTTTCGATGTTTTCTGTGCAGCTATTAGGATACCACAGTGGGGATCGCGTGAAAAGATGAGGGAGTGACCTAGGCCATTGTTAGACTTATATGAGGAGATTTGTCAATGAAGAAGCTTCTCAGAGGAGAGTGGTAAAATTTAAAGTATTCATTTCCCATCTATTCAATATTTTGCCTACTTTATTACCAATTGTGTTCTTGCTAGAAAGACTGCAAACAAGTTATCCTCTTATGATTTAGCTTTTATTGCTGCTACTTTGAGACGTGATAGGACTTATAATTTGGGTGCTTTAATAGCTTTCCATCTTGCTGCTAACCGTGAGAAAGGAGGAGTGTGTGGAGGTCATATTGCTTCTCGATTATTAGCTTTGCATGGTGTAGAACCTCATATTTTAGACCTTCAGTTTCCCTTAGATAGGCTTGATTTTAATTCCATGTTGCATCATAAGTTTTTTTCTCCTCATGCCTCTTTGGATAATTTGTCATTTGAGATAACCTTTTTCAAGAAATCATCTTGGAGAATGGTTAAGACTGATTGATCAGTCCATTTGCATGCACCTCTTTTATTTAACCTTGATCGCAGGAATGGATGGTCACTCACGGAGGAGGAGCTTGACACGTACATGGAGGAGCATCCTCAGCGCACGTATGATGATGGAGAGGGGACCGATTCGGCCCAGCCCTCTAGCGCCTGGGAGAGCGTGTATCAGCAGTCCTATGCTGATTCTGGACCATCTGCTTCATCTTCATGAGAGCCTGATTATGGCCATACCACTGATGACCCACCAGTCTGGGGTAACTACCAGAGATGGGATTGATCTCCACTTAGGCCAAAAGCCTAAGCTTGGGGGAGGTACGTTGACGATTCACTCATCTATATATCATATTTTGTCGGTACTTTGTATATACATGCTTCGCTTTCTTTTCTTTTTATTTGTTGCTTCTTGTTTTTATTTCTGCTTTCCAAAACACAAAAAGGCCAAAAATATTTCTGTTGTTTCTCTTTATTTTCCTCTTTAGTTTTCTAGTTTTGGTTTGCTTTGGTTTGCTTTGTTTCCTATTTTTGGTTTGATACTTGAAAAATCCAAAACTATTTTGCTTTGTTTGCTATTTCCTTCTGTTCTTGTGTTTTTTTAATTCAAAAACCCAAAAATATTTTTTGCTCTTCTTCGGTTTTGTAAAGTTTGTTGCAGAGTTCAGTCTCCCGTGGCTCCATTGGAGCTTGGTTATCACTTTATATTATTCAAGCCACATAAGTGAAGGGCAATAATGATGTCATATGACAACTCGAGATGTGGTGAGAGGCTGGTATGAACTCTATTTGTTTTCATTTTTGTACATATACTTATCTATGTGGACGTGTTAGCCAGTTCATGTGAGGTATATGTTATCTAATGGATGCTTTGTAGTTCTTGCTCTCATATTACTAGTTCCAATTTACTAATAGTTTGTAGCATGTCATGTAGATGCCTGCTTGCATTGTTCTATTCATAAAACGGTATGACATTGTGGTATCCTCCTCTAAAAAGTTTCATTTGAATCGACTTGGCACATGCTCAAGCATGCATATGACTGAACAAAAAGTCAATTAAGCCTCGATGATCTAATTTGCCTCAAAGTTTTTGTATTGTTTTTATGCCTATATTAATTTTGTTTTGTCGCAAGCATGATTATGACAGTTTTTGCTCTCTTGATTGTCGCTTCCCAGTCTTTTGCTAGCCTTCACTTGTACTAAGAGGAAATACTTCTCGTGCATCCAATTACCAAAAACCAAGTCTTCCAAAGAGTCCACTATAAATTCCTATGCATGGTATTTCAAAGCCATTCCAAGTAAATTTTCATGTGCTACCTTTCAAAAACTTTCAAACACTTCTCATTTTGTGCCACTGTTTTTAGCTCATGAGGACGTGAATCGCTATCTTCCATATTAAATTAAGTACCCCTCGACTTGCATGCTTCATCTGCTTGTCATTAATTTTGCAAGGGAGCTGGTCAGACCATTGTAATCTAAACTAAAAGAGAAAAGAAAAAAGAGCACTCCTCCATGGTATGTGAAAGTTGGTGGGCACCCGATGGAATCGGTTAGCCATGGTTTGAGAAAGGAAAAAGGTGGGGAGGAATGCCAAGCTTTATAAAAGAGCACCAATGTGCCAAATTTTCAAAGAACTCGGAACCGCTCTCACTTGTTTATTATGGAAAATAGCAAGACCCCATTGCCAGTCATTGACAGGAAACAACCATCTCTCAAAATAAATTTTTTATCTCTGTTTTACAAATGAAAAGCTCTAGCACATGTTTAATCACTGCTTCCCTTTACGAAGAGCCCTTCTTTTACTTTTATATTGAGTCTTCATCTTCTAATTTTAAGCACCTTCTTGAGAGCATGGCTGTCATTCTTAGTGTAACGTGCTTGTCCCAGAACACGGTTAATTGTGGTATAACTTTGATGCTTGTATCTTTGATATTTCTACTTCTAATCTTCTCTTGGACTTCAGAGGTGCCTCAGCATTTATGTTTTGCTCCACAAATAAAGGCATGCGGGATACCACTCTTTCATATCTTATTATGAGCATTACAATCTTGCAACTTCTGATGTTTCATGTTACTTGTTATTAGTGTATTGGCACTCTTTCATAGCTTGCATGACTATGAGATAACATTAGTTGCATACTTCTTATTATGAATTGTTTAAGTATTTGCTCATATAGTGATAATATATACATCTTATGAAGCAAATGTGTTCGTGAAAGTTTCTTTTATCGCACTCAGTTGTTAGCTGAATTGCTTGAGGACAAGCAATAAGCTAAGCTTGGGGGGAGTTGATACGTCCAAAATGTATCTACTTTCCCGAACACTTTTGCTGTTGTTTCTCCTCTAATTGTGTGTTTTGACTGCAACTAACATGGACTAACGTTGTTTTCATCAAAATTGCCCTAGTGTCTCATTTTTGCGCAGAAATCCAACTTTTAGAAAAAATCCCAGAAAATATTGCAAAAATCCTATTGCACCAGAAGACCCACAGAGCCAGAAGTCGAGGCGGAGAGGGGCTGGGAGGCCGCCACACCACCAGGTGGCGCGGCCCAGGCACGGCCGCGCCAGGGTGTGGTGAGGCCACCCGAGCCGCCCTCTCGAGCCACCCTTCCTCCTACATATACCTCCTGACCTGAAACTTTCGGGGGGTTTGGGGTTTTTCCCAGATAGAGTTCCGCTGCGCCGCCACCATCAGAAACCGCAATTCGGAACCAGAAACTCTATTTTGGCACCTTGCCAGGACGGGGATTTGGAGGAGATCTTCATCACCATCGTCACCGATGTCCCTCCATCAACCATCCATGATCCCCCCCCCATCCATGTGTGAGTAATTCCCGCTGTAGGCGAAGGGGATGGTAGGGATTGGATGAGATTGTTCATTTAATTTGCTATGAGATTGTTAGGGCATGGTGCCTAGTATCTATCGTTAGTGCTTATGACATTGTTGCAACTTGTTGTGCTTAATGCTTGTCACTTTGGGCCCGAGTGCCATGATCTCAGATCTGAACTTGTTATTGTTTCATTATGATAATTGTTGTTTATGGTCTTACCTGCAAGTTGTATACACATATCATTGTCCGGAATCCGAGGCCCTAAAGTGACAGAAATTGGGATAACCGGAGGGGATGGTAATGATGTGAGGATCACATGTGTTTACTGAGTGTTAATGCTTTGCTCCAGTACTTTATTAAAAGGACTACCTTAATTACTAGTAGTTTCCCTTGAGGCCCTGCTGCAAACAGGCTGGTAGGACAGAAGATGTTGTGCAAGTTTCTCATTGCGAGCATGTATGACTATATAAGGAACACATGCCTATGATTGTTTAGTACTAGGATGCTTTATCATTATTTATTTGCAATTGCCCATGTCTTACTAATTTCTTGAATTATCTTATCCATGCAACGCCCATACATCCATCCCTATGCTTACAGTATTCAAACCTACTGTTTACTATTGCTACTATTACCGTTTTTATTTTACTATTGTTGTTACTATTTCACTACTATCACCACTATAAAATTGTTGCTACTGATAAACCGCTGCGAGCAAGTCTATTTCCAGGTGAAGCTGAATTGACAACTCATTTGTTAAGGCTTATAAATATCCGTTGGCTCCCCTTGTGTCGAATCAATAAATTTAGGCTTTACTTCCCTCGAAGACTGTTGTGATCCCCTATACTTGTGGGTCACCAGTTAGCAGAATTGCATGCTAGGTGGGAAAGAGAAGATGAGATGGCTAGAAATATGAAAGTTTGTACTATTACCACCACTAGTGATGTTGTTTCAAATGCTAGCAATCCTACTACTTTGATTGGTATAGATAAAACTCCTACTCCTTATGCGAAAAAGCCTAAAACTGCAAAAGCTTTTTCTACAAAAAGTGCTGAATTTTTCAGAGTATGGAAGATAATAGCTCTACTTCTTTTAATGATTTTGATGTTGATAGTTGCAATATCTCTGAAGTTATTTTGTTCTTGCAAAAGCTTGCTTTAAGTCGTAATGCTAGTTCTATGAATGTTGCTTTTACTAAGCATATTACGAATGCTCTCATGCAAATTAGGGAAGAAAAGTTAAAACAAAAAGTTTCTATTCCCAAGAAGTTAGAAGATGGTTGGGAGCCATCATTGATATGAATATAAATGGTTTTTATTGCCATGCTTTCTATGATCTTGGTGCAAGTATTTCTATTATGCCTAGAAAAATTTATGATATGCTTGATTTACCACCGCTTGAAAATTGTTATTTTGATATTTCTCTTGCTAATATTACTAAGAAGAAACCTTTGGGAAGAATTAATGATGTTCTTATTATGGTTAATAATAACCTTGTTCCCTTTGATTTCCTTGTTTTTGGATGTTGAATGCAATGCTTCATGTCCTATTATTTTGGGAAGACCTTTTCTTAGAACACTTGGTGCCATCATTGATATGAAGGAAGGCACCATTAAATATCATTTCCCACTCAAGAAAGGTATGGAAAACTTACCTAGAAAGAGAAATAAATTACTTTTTGACTCTATTCTTAGAGCAAATTATGAATTTGATGCTTCATCACTTGATATTACTTGATTTCCACTTTCTGCGCCTAGCTGAAAGGCGTTAAAGAAAAGCACTCTTGGGAGATAACCTATTGTTTTATTTTTATTACTTTTTCTTTTTGTTGAGTCTTGGAAGTTATTACTACTATAATTACCTCTCCTTATCATTTTTATTTGTTTTTGTGCCAAGAAGAAGCTCTAATTGGAGGAAGGTAAGATTTGGGGAAGTTGCTGTCCTGAAACAGATTTTTGTGCTGTACTGTAAAAATTTGTGAAAATTCTCATAATGTCTTTTTGATCTGCAATTTCTTAGGCACATGCCCCAGGTTATTTCCAAACTTTTATTAGTTTTGGACTTTTTGATTTGAGCAACAAAAAACCCTTCGAAAAATCAATCTTTGTCAGCTGTTCTGTTTTGACAGATTTCTGCCACTATTTGTGTTTGCCTCTCGATCGCTTTCTTTTTGAGTTATTTTGATCACAGAACTTTTGAGGAAGTTGCTACATTATTATATGCTTTAATATGTGGTGTGCTTGAGTTGTAAACTGAACCAAAAGAGTAGATTTACTATTGTGCTTACACTAATGTTGCTAATAGAATTGTGTGAAGTTTTGTATGAAGGAAGTTTTCAAGTGTAGGGAAAGGAGAATGATGAGATAAGATGAAGTATGGAAAAAAGCTCAAGCTTCGGGATGCCCATGTCACCCCAACTAATATCCAAGAGGTACAAGCATCAAAGCTTGGGGATGCCCCCGAGGCACCCCTTCTTCATCGGCAAAAAATAGGTCATCTTTCAAGACACTATATTTTTATTGCTTTATATTCTATGCATTTTTTTTGAGCGTCTTTACTTTTGCTTTCAGTTTTCTTTTTTTTGTTTCCTGTAATAAATGGTTGGACCCCAACATATTTCTTTTGGAGAATATGTACTCCATTTTTCATTGCCAAGAACACTCTAGTTTTCACTCTTATCGTTCAACGAGTGTTCTCTTTTTCTAGTACTGCATTTAGCTTTCTTTTTCGCCTTGATTTTTGTTCAGATATTCTTATTTCTTTGTATCAAGGTGTATTTAGACCTCTGATCTATGATGGTTTTCATCTTAAAAAGTTGATTCAAAAAGGTTGAATGGTGTTGGAAAAGAGAAAAAGGTTTCATGATTATAGTGGTGCAAATGGGAGCTTGTTTAGATTGTGGCTTAGACTTTTGCATGTCAGGCTTGATGTTATTTTGATAGTATGCTTAGTAGTTTTTGCTGTAGCATGACTTGTCTCAAATGACTGAGATTGCTTAATGTGCCTTTGAAAGAATAATGCGTTGTTTTTATTATATGGGAGCATATTATTGTGGTTTTCTCCTTTGATGCTTTATTTGGGTTGACTTGGTGCATGATTACACCATGTTTGACTAAAAGTAAGTTGACTCTAGCCTCTATGATTATTTATTTTTTGACTTGTGATACCACTTTATGCTTTGGTTAATAATGTTTTATCGATATGCATGATTATGGCCATTATTGCTCTCTTAGTTGGTCGCTCCCAGTCTTTTTCTAGCCTTCATCTGTACTGAGTATAAGCTCTACTCGTGCATCCAACTCCTAAAAAAATTAGTTTTCCAAAGAGTCCACTATAAATTTGTATGCATGGTATTTGTAAGCCATTCCAAGTAAATTTTCATGTGCTACCTTTCAAAAAACCTTCAAAATACTTCTCATTTTGTGACACTCTTTTCAGCTCATGGGGACATAGTGGTCGGATTTGCAATCTTCCATATTGTTTTATTCCAAAAAAATAAAAAAAAGGAAAAGAAAAAAGGCACTCCTCCATGGTATGTGAAAGTTGGTGGGCACCCGATGGAATCAGTTAGCAATGGTTTGAGAAAGGAAAAGTGGGGAGGAGTGCCAAGCTTTATAAATGAGCACAAAAGTGCCAATCTCTCTCAAAAACTTGCTTAGTATGGAAGATATTAAGAACCCTATTGCCAGTCGTTGACAAAGAACAACCACCTCTCAAAACAAATTTTTATCTCTGTTTTACAAATGAAAAGCACTAGCACATGTTTAATCGCTGCTTCCCTCTGCGAAGGGCATTTCTTTTACTTTTATGTTGAGTCTTCACCTTCTACCTTTATGCACTATCTAAGAGAGCATAGTTTTCATTTTGAGTATAATGTGCATAGTCCCAAAATTTATTATTGATTAAATCATGATTATGGTTTTGCTTGTTCTTAAATTATTTGTATCTAGTCACCCTCTTAAACTTGAAGGTGTCCTATGCATTTATGTTTTGCTACTCCACAAAGGACAAGTTGAAAACTACTTTGCTATGTTTTTCCATATGCTCGAAACACACACTTGACTTTCAATGCATTATTACTCATGATCTTTTGTTTGTGTTACTTTTCATGTTATAACATGGTTGCTAAGTTTTATTGTCAAGATTATGTATTTTATGCCCATGTTTAGAGTACTTTGATCTCAGCACTCAATGCTTTACAACGTTGATCAAGATTGTGTTGTTGCATATCACTTCAAAAATTATTATTTTGTTATCACTTACCTACTCGAGGACGAGCAGGAGTTAAGCTTGGGGATGCTTGATACGTCCCAAACATATCTATAATTTTTTATGCTCCATGCTTGTTTATACACCATTTTCTTTGTGTTTTTTTACACTTTGTGGCGTTTTTATGTATTTTCTGAAACTAACCTATTAATGAGATGCCACAGTGCCAGTTCCTTGTTTTCTATTATTTTTGTGTTTCAGAAAAGTTACAAAGGAAATATTCTCGAAATTGGACAAAGTTCCTATTTTTTTTTTGACACAAGACGGAGTCCAAAGCAGAGACGAAGGGGGGCCAGGGACCAGCGACACCCTAGGGCGGCGCAGCCAGGCTCTGGCCCACGCCACTTCCTGACGCCGCCCCTCCGCCTATATATTCTCCTCGACGAGAAAACCCTAAAGGGCCGAGCAATTTTACAGAACATATCGCGAGCCGCTGTCGTCATTGACCCGAGATCGGGAGGGTCCAGAAGCTCTTCCCGGCACCCTGCTGGAGAGGGGAATCACCACCGGAGGCCTTCTTCATCACCATGCCCGCCTCCGGAGTGATGTGTGAGTAGTCTACCTTGGACTATGGGTCCATAGCAGTAGCTAGATGGTTGTCTTCTCCTCCATGTCACTACTAGGAAAATAGCTATAGATAGAAAATTACCCGTAGCGCACTAAAAAAGTGGTGCGCTACGGGTAAATACCCGTATCGCACCGACCACCATGCGCTACGCCTAAATAATTACCCGTAGCACACCATTATTATCTATACGCTATGGGTATTTGTGGGTCTAGAAAAGAGTCTGCCTCATATTACCCATAGCATATAAATATTACATGCGCTATGGTAATTTATATTGACTATAGCGCGTACATGACAAGTGCGCTACGCGTGAGAGGAGGAAAGGGTGCGAGACTCTGCCACGGAAATGAAAATTTCATTTTGTTTAAGTCCCATCCGGTCGTGCCTACCCCAACACATGGGCAAAAAACCCTAGCCCATTTCTCCCTCTGATAGACGCCGCCGCCCCCCCACCTCGTCCATCCAGATGCGCCATCTCCATCGCCCCCCCTTTGCCCACCACGAGGCCCTCGTCGGCATCATCGTCTCCGCGACGACTACCCATCGAGGCTGCTGCCGACTGATACGTCTCCAACGTATCTATAATTTTTGATGCTCCATGCTTGTTTTTACACTATTTGCCTATTGTTTCATTACACTTCGTGGTACTTTTATGCATTTTCTGGAACTAACCTATTAACAAGTCGCCACAGTGCCAGTTCCTTGTTTTCTGCTGTTTTGTGTTTCAGAAGTGATACACAGGAAATATTCTTCGAATTGGACAAAACCAAAGCCAGAAGTCTTATTTTTCCTGGGAACATCCAGACATCCGAAGAGAGGAAGGAGAGGGGCCACAGGCCACCCTCACACAGGGCTGGCATGGCCCAGGCCCTGGCCGCGCCACCCTAGTGTGAGGAGGCCTGGGGCCACCCCTGACATCGCCCCTTCGCCTATAAGAAGCCTCGGGACGGAAAACCCTAGGGGATTCGGCAATTTTCCAGAAGCAGTTCCGCAGCTCCGCCACCACCGCCGACGAATTTCGGAGGACAGAAGTCTCTGTTCCGGCACCCTGCCGGGATAGGGAAGTGCCCCCGGAGCCACCTCCATCGGTCTCCATCGCCGTCTCCGCCGTCTCCATCGACCTCACCACCATCTCCATCAACCTTGCTGTCTCCTATGATGAGGAGGGAGTAGTTCATCCCCGGGGCTGAGGGATCTACCGGTAGCTATGTGGTTCACCTCTCTCTCCCATGATGTGATCTTTATGTGATCGTGAGCTTTGTATCATGTTGAACAAGTAGATGTTATTATTCAGATATTATGTGTACTCTAGTGATGTTATTAAAGTAATCTATTCCTCCTGCCATGGTGTAATGGTGAAAGTGCGTGCATCATGGTGGTACTTGGTCTAGGCTACGATTGTGATCTCTTATGGGTTATGAGAATAATTATTACTATGATAGTATTGAAGTGATCTATTCCTCCTTTCATGGTGTAATGTTGACAGTGTATGCACCGTGTTAGTACTTGGTCTAAGTTGCAATAATATCTATCTTGAGTTGTGCTTTGATTTGGATATCTCTATGAGTGGTGTTTGTCAAGTACTTGATGAACTTTAAGGGGTGCTTCTGTAGCCACTACGCAATGATTAGTGTTGTTCAATAGGAGAGTAATTCAGAGTACCATAGTGAAGAGAAGTTGTTTATTTGTTCAATCATGTTATATTTGTTGGGAGTGTGTCCACTAGTGAAAGTATGATTCCTAGGCCTTGTTTCCAAGCATTGCACACCGTTTACTTGCTGTTTTGTTACATGTTTGCTCGCAGCAATTTTTATTCCAGATTACATTTATTACTCATAATCATCTATACCACTTGTATTTCACTATCTCTTCGCCGAACTAGTGCACCTATACATCTGACAAGTGTATTGGGTGTGTTGGGGACACAAGAGACTTTCTGTATCGTAATTGCAGGGTTGTTTGAGAGGGATAGCTTTGACCTCTTCCTCCCTGAGTTCGATAAACCTTGGGTGATCCACTTAAGGGAAACTTGCTGCTGTTCTACAAACCTCTGCACTTGGAGGCCCAACAAGTGTCCACAAGAATAGAAGTGCATAGACATCAAGCTCTTTTCTGGCGCCGTTGCCGGGGAGGTAAGGTAAAAGGTACTCGCATCCTCCTGTGTGAGTGCTCGAGGTTATTTCCTTTAGATTCTGCAATTATATCTTTTTGTTTCTTGTTTTTATTTTCACTAGTTAGGCTTAATGGAAAACAAAGAGTTCTTTAGTCTTTTTCCTGATTTTAGATTTGAAGAGAAAATTGAAAATCCTTTGGAGCTTATTTCGCATAGCAATGTTATTAGTACGAATGCTTTGAATACTGTTAATGCTAATGCTATAGAAAAGTCTAAGCTTGGGGAAGCTGGTTTTGTTAAGTATGATATTTTTAGTTCCCCAGCTTTAGTGAAGAAGGTTTGTTCTGATAATATTTTATCTCCCATATGTGATGTTTCTAATGATGCTTGTGCTCCTCATCCTTTTAAAATACCTATGAAAATTGTTGATCATGTTAAGGATAACTGCTATTTAGGAGATGGAACTGTCCATCCTAGTGATCATTTGCTTTTTATACATGAATTATGCGAGTTGTTCCAGTGTGCAGGTATTTCAATGAACCAAGTTAAGAAGAAGCTATTCTCTTTGTCACTGAAAGGCAGAGCTGAGGAATGGTATCGGCTGCTTGAAGATGGTCCATCTATTGCATGGGAGGAAATTGTGTCTCTCTTTTATTCCAAGTTTCATCCTCCAAGTGAAATTCATAAAGATCGTAATCGGATATATAACTTTTGGCCTCATGAGGGAGAAAGCATTGCCTAAGCGTGGGGAAGATTGAAGTTACTAATGCACAAATGTCCTATTCATGATCTTCCCCGTAATATTGTTATTAATAATTTTTATGCAAGGCTTTCAGGATATTACAAGGACTATCTAGATGCATGCTTTGATGGGTCTTTCACAAGCAAGGATGTCGACACCAAGTGGGGTCTGCTTGAAACAATTCAAAACAATATTGAAGGTTGGGATAGCGACAAAGGTAAAGGATGAGGTATGAATTACGAGTTTGATTGCATTAAGTCTTTCGCTGAAACTGCTAATTTTCAAGAGCTTAGTGCTAAGTATGGTCTTGATCCTCAAATTATGGTTGATTGCTTTAAAGCCTTTGCTTCCCATATAAATGTTCCTAAAGGAAATGGGGATGTGTATCATGAACCTTTTAAGGATACTTGCATAGAAAGTGATATTGTTGTTGATGATTGCAATAAACATGCTCAAACTTCTAAAAGTACTATTTCTTATAAGCATGTTAATTTTTGTCGATTACATAGACCTTGTGAACAGAGTTACAATAAGGAAGATTATTGCATCACCCACGCAAATGAAGAAACCAGTATGTGGCTCAAGGATCTAGATGTGCTTGGTGAATGGGTTTGTGAGCTTTATCCTTTTCTTTGTGAATTTTGCGGTGAAAAGGGGCACTTTAATTTTCAATGCCCAATTAATCAAACGAGTACCGCAGATTTGTATTGTGATGATAAGATTACTTTCAATCAGTATGATGAGCTTACTTTGTTTTTGAATTGTGAAGAGATATCTAGAAAGATTGCTTTGGTAGACATGAATGATGTTGATATTAATAGCACCCTTCTTGGTTGTCATCTCTATTGTGCTAAAGACTATCTCGCAAATACTTACTTTCAAGATCTTATAAAACATGATGTTTTGCCAAGCTATGACAGGACTAATAGATGTTTTGATATTATTAATAGAGAGGAGGAATCCTCCAAAGTTTCTTATGTTGTTTCTGTCAGCAAACCAGATTATGTGGAGAAGATGCCTTTCCCTCCTAGAGAATATGTGGAGAAGATGCCCTTCAAGTCTCTCCCTCCTAAAGGAGAGAGTAAGAAGAAGAAGAAGAAGAATAAGAAGAAGAGGAGTAAAAGGCGAGAGGACACGGTATCTTCCCCTAAGCGTTATGATCCTGCTATAGATTATGATAATTCTGATTGGGATGATGTTCCTATGCCTATTACTTATGTTAGTGATCATGATTGGGAAAAGCACTCTACTTTTGATATTGAAAATCTTTTTGGTACCAATTCTAAGGTTAATAATTGTTGTACCATTAGTGATATCCATGTTCCTTCTTATGATGATATGTTTGATGAATATGCTTTGCGACATAGTAGTTCTCTATCTTGTGATGATACTAAGCCTCTAGTTTATGATGATGATTATAATGTTTTCAATTCACCTAATTTTGAGGAGAAAAATAGTTATGATTATAATATGCCTCCTGTCTTTGATGATTATGGTGATGAGAATAATTATTCTGTTGAATCTGCTCCTACTACTATTGTTCATGTGGGGGGTATTAATCCTTTTATGCATGTAGCTCGTGATAGGGATGCTTTAAATGATAATTATATTGTTAGTTCTATTCATGATGCTACTGAAAGTTATTATGAGAGAGGGAAACATGGTTTGATGGACCTCAACAATATTGAGTTTCCCCTCTTTATGTTGCAATTCCTAAAGTTGTACTTGTTTTGCCTTCCTATGCTTTTTGCTTTGCGCTTTCATGACTTGTCTCTCTACAAGACTATTTTTCATAGGAAGTGGTTTAGATTTAAATGTGTTTAATACATTCTTTTTGATGCTCTCTATTGCTTCAAGTTCTTATATGGCGCCTTTGCCTCAAGCTTTTATATGGCGCCCACATGAGCATCTTTGCAAATTACTGCGCCTAGCTCAAAGGCGTTAAAGAAAAGCACTCTTGGGAGATAACCCATTGTTTTATTTTCAGTACTTTTTCTTTTATTTGAGTCTTGGAAGTTATTACTACTGTAATAACCACTCCTTATCCTTTTTATTTCGTTGTTGTGCCAAGAGAAGCCTCTAATTGGATGTTGTTGTCCTGAAACTATTTTTGGTGCTGCACCGTAAAAATTCGTATAAATTCTCTGTATATCTTTTGGACCTGCGATTTCTTGTGCATATGCCCCAGGTTATATCCAAACTTTCATTAGTTGAACACTTTTTGATTTGAGCAACAGAAAACCCCTCAAAAATTTGACCTTTGTCAGCTCTTCAGTTTTGACAGATTTCTGCCAATATTTGTGTTTGCCACTTTATCGCTTCTTTTGAGTTCTTTTGATCATAGAACATTTAGAGAAGTTGCTACAGTAGTATTTGCTATATATGTGGTGGTTTTGAGTTGAAACCTGAAGCAAAAAGAGGTTGATTATATGTTATGCTTGCACTAATGTTGCTAATGGAATTGTGTTTAGTTTTGTATGAAGGAAGTTTTCAAGTGTAGGGATTGGAGAATGATGAGATGAGTTGAAGAATGGACAAAAGCTCAAGCTTGGGGATGCCCATGCATTACCCCAAGAAATATCCAAGAAGTACAAGCATCAAAGCTTGGGGATGCCCCCGAGGCACCCCTTCTTCATCGGCAAAAAATCAGGTCACCTTTCAAGACACTATATTTTTATTGCTTCATGCATTATGCGTTTTTCTTGGAGCGTCAGTTGTTTTAGTTCTCTTAGTTAGTTTAGTTTAGTTTGCTGCAATAAATGGTTAGATCACATCATGTTTCTTTTGGGGGGAGATGAACTCCGTTTTTCATTTGCCAAGAACACTCTGTTTTTTTACTCTTATCGTTTCAATGAGTGTTCTCTTTTTCTGCTACTGCTTTTGATTTTCGTTTTCACCTTGATTTGTGTTCAGATCTTATCATATCTTTTCATCAAGGTGTATTTTTGCCTCTGATCTTTATTGGTTTTCTTCAAAAGAGGTGTTTATAAAATTTTCGAATGGTGTTGGGAAAGAGAAAAAGCTTCATGCAAAAAGTGGTACAAGAAGGAGCTTGTGTCGACTGCGGCTTAGGCTTTTTCATGTCATGCTTGATATATTTTTGATAGTATGCTTAGTGGTTTTGCTGTAGCATGACTTGTCTCAAATAACTGAGATTGCTTAATGAGCCTTTGAAAAAATCATGCGTTGTTTTTATTATTTGGAAGCATTATTTTGGTTTTCTCCTTTGATGCTTTATTTGGGTTGACTTGGCGCATGCTCACACATGTTAGACTCATACAAAGTCGCCAATAGCCTTTATGATCATTTAGTTTTTGACATTTGATGCCATCTTATGCTTCTTTTAATGTTGCTTTGTCGCTTTGCATGATTATGACCGTTATTGCTCTCTTAGTTGGTCACCCCCAGTCTTTTGCTAGCCCTCACCTTGTACTGAGTATGAGCTCTACTCGTGCATCCAACTCCCAAAAACCAAGTTTGCCATTGTGTCCACTATAAACTCCTATGCATGGTATTTCTAAGCCATTCCAAAGTAAATTTTCATGTGCTACCTTTCAAAAACTTTCAAAACACTTCTCGTTTTGTGCCACTGTTTTTAGCTCATGGGGACGTAGTGGTCGGATTTGCTATCTTCCATATTGCTTATTCCAAAAAGAAAAAAAAAGAGAAAAAAGATAGAAAAAAGGCACTCCTCCATGGTATGTGAATGTTGGTGGGCACCCGATGGAATCGGTTAGCCATGGTTTGTGAAAGGAAAAAATGTGGGGAGGAGTGCCAAGCTTTATAAAAAAGAGAACAAAAGTGCCAATCTCTCTCTCAAAAACTTGCTTCATTTTTGTATAGAAGATAGTAAGAACCCCATTGCCAGTCGTTGACAAAGACAACCACCTCTCAAAACCAATTTTTATCTCTCTGTTTTACAAATGAAAAGCTCTAGCACATGTTTAATCACTGCTTCCCTCCGCGAAGGGCCTTTCTTTTACTTTTATGTTGAGTCACCACCTTCTATCTTTATGCACCATTAAGAGAGCATAGTTGTCATTCTTAGTGTGATATGCATTGTCCCAAAGTTCATTGATTGATTCATATTGTTGGTTTCACTTGTTCTCAAATTATTTGTATCTAGTCGCCCTCTTAAACTTGAAGGTGTCCTATGCATTTATGTTTTGCTCTCTTTGAAGGACAAGCTGAAAACCATTTGTATGTTTTTCCTTATGATTTGAACACACGTTTGACTTTCATTGTTTCATTTTCATGATCTTTTGTTTATGTTCATTTTCATGTTTATAACATGGTTGCTAAGTTCTTATTATCAACATTATATCTTTCATGCCCATGTTTTAAGTTCTTATGATCCCAGCTCACAATGCTTACATATATGATCAAGATTGTATAGGTGCATGTCACCTCAAAAATTATTTCTTTTGTTATCACTTACCTACTCGAGGATGAGCAGGAGTTAAGCTTGGGGATGCTGATACGTCTTCAACGTATCTATAATTTTTGATGCTCCATGCTTGTTTTTACACCATTTGCCTATTGTTTCGTTACACTTCGTGGTACTTTTATGCATTTTCCAGAACTAACCTATTAACAAGTCGCCACAGTGCCAGTTCCCTGTTTTCTGCTGTTTTGTATTTCAGAAGTGATACACAGAAAATATTCTCGGAATTGGACGAAACCAAAGCCAGAAGTCTTATTTTCCCCGGGAGCATCCAGACATCCGAAGAGAGGAAGGAGAGGGGCCACAGGCCACCCTCACACAGGGCTGGCGTGGCCCAGGCCCTGGCCGCGCCACCCTAGTGTGAGGAGGCCTGGGGCAACCCCTGACATCGCCCCTTCGCCTATAAGAAGCCTCGGGACGGAAAACCCTAGGGGATTCGGCAATTTTCCAGAAGCAGTTCCGCAGCTCCGCCGCCACCGCCGACGAATTTCGGGGAGACAGAAGTCTCTGTTTCGGCACCCTGCCGGGACGGGGAAGTGCCCCGGAGCCACCTCCATCGGTCTCCATCGCCGTCTCCGCCGTCTCCATCGACCTCACCGCCATCTCCATCAACCTTGCTGTCTCCTATGATGAGGAGGGAGTAGTTCATCCCCGGGGCTGAGGGCTCTACCGGTAGCTATGTGGTTCACCTCTCTCTCCCATGATGTGATCTTTATGTGATCGTGAGCTTTGTATCATGTTGAACAAGTAGATGTTATTATTCAGATATTATGTGTACTCTAGTGATGTTATTAAAGTAATCTATTCCTCCTGCCATGGTGTAACGGTGACAGTGCGTGCATCATGGTGGTACTTGGTCTAGGCTACGATTGTGATCTCTTATGGGTTATGAGAATAATTATTACTATGATAGTATTGAAGTGATCTATTCCTCCTTTCATGGTGTAATGTTGACAGTGTATGCACCGTGTTAGTACTTGGTCTAAGTTGCAATAATATCTATCTTGAGTTGTGCTTTGATTTGGATATCTCTATGAGTGGTGTTTGTCAAGTACTTGATGAACTTTAAGGGGTGCTTCTGTAGCCACTACGCAATGATTAGTGTTGTTCAATAGGAGAGTAATTCAGAGTACCATAGTGAAGAGAAGTTGTTTATTTGTTCAATCATGTTATATTTGTTGGGAGTGTGTCCACTAGTGAAAGTATGATTCCTAGGCCTTGTTTCCAAGCATTGCACACCGTTTACTTGCTGTTTTGTTACATGTTTGCTCACAGCGATTTTTATTCCAGATTGCATTTATTACTCATAATCATCTATACCACTTGTATTTCACTATCTCTTCGCCGAACTAGTGCACCTATACATCTGACAAGTGTATTGGGTGTGTTGGGGACACAAGAGACTTTCTGTATCGTAATTGCAGGATTGTTTGAGAGGGATAGTTTTGACCTCTTCCTCCCTGAGTTCGATAAACCTTGGGTGATCCACTTAAGGGAAACTTGCTGCTGTTCTACAAACCTCTGCACTTGGAGGCCCAACAAGTGTCTACAAGAATAGAAGTGCGTAGACATCACCGACGCTGCGCGAGTGGCCGTCGGTCAGCGTAGTGTCCCAAGAACCAGCGGCTTGCGCCAGCAATGGCGCCCGACCACGCCGGTAGGAGCTCGGCCTCTCACAGGTTCGAGCCCCAAACCCTAGCCCTCGCGTGTGCCATGAGCCTGCCACCTCCCCCGCCGATTCAACCCTCACCGCGGATGTACCTCCCGGGACCTCCCCCGCTCCCGCCCCTCGGGACCATCCCACCGCACCTGATCATCATCCACCTCGATCCCGCCACCATCAAGCAATTGGACATGTCCTGAAGCGTCTCGCTTATCAAGGTGAGTGCCGAAACCAGAAGCGTTGAGCCTGCACGCTTACCGTATGGCCGTATTTTGTGATTTCGTGGCTAATTTTGTGGAAAACTTGTTCTCTGTGAGGTTCAGTTCCTCCTAAATGATGCTGGGGTTGCTGATTTTGGCTGGAATCGGGTTGCTGATGCACTTCCTGAACAAAACAATAATATCAAATGGAGACCACTTGATAAAAAGGGTTATTTGAAAATGTAGCAACTAATATAAAAACAAAATGTAGCTACACCTATTCTTGATTATGAAGACATAATATCTTTCCCAAAAATTATGGCAAATCTTGAAACACACATGGTTGGAGTGGCCGAAACTAAAGAATTGTTCATAGACTTATAGATTAAATTAGTCCCAGTGTTCGTTAGATTTTTGTTGAATTAGAAACATGTGAAATAATAGTTGGTACTGCTGCTGCATTGATGTTTATGCCACCATATGCGGTTTGTGTCGCAAGGCTCCGCTGTGAGCAATAAAAGCCTTCAGTCTACAATTCCTTGACTTGGCTAAATGTGAACCAATTATTAAGTTAATATTTTCTCCTGCTGTCAGACACATTAATTGTTCGTAGTATATGTATGTTTGCTTGTTTGTTTGTCACACGCATTATATGTTCTATGTTTTCTTCTTGACACTTTCTGTAGTGATACTTAATTTTCATAGCTTGGTTTTTCAATGATGCATGAGATGTCCCTATTACATTCTCTATTATGTATAGTTCAGTTCAGAATATTGATGGAAGTTTTAACATGTAAATTGTATCATGGAGCTTCATTTTCTCCAATTATTACATTTTTGAATCAATTCCAATGTATGAGACTAGGATTGTAATTATCAAGATTCTGTGGTGCCGTTGTCGGTTGTTGTTTGTTGCAGTATGGTTGCATACAGCTATTGCAGGCTAGGGCATCACAGGTAAATGAAGGATTAATGTTAACTAAATTCTCTCCGAGCAATATTCATGTCCCTTTTCCCTTGATTATCTTCCTTTTACATTGGTTGTTGTTTCTAGATTAGCCTATGGGATTAAGAGGGTTCGAAAGAAGTTCCTACACCAGCCATACTGGATAGAACATGTCGAACACATTTTACACACCTTTACCAACGAGAACTTTATATGCTATATAACATTCTCTTATATCTTTGTTACTAGGGACTTCTTCTTCTTTCATTGAAAACAGTCCTCACAATCACAATCAGGCTAACACACTTTGTTATCAGTGTTTATATTTGGATAGGATTCATTATTGTTTTTTCGTGAGATTTGCACACTGACTAGAGGCACATAATAATCCTCTGCATAGTTCCCATATAACGATGATGAAGCCGTTCATCAAGTCCAGCCTATATTTGAAAACCAAAAGGTAGCTATTTGTAAATAAACCACATAAATAAATGGTTTGCATATTTATCTTTTCTACCCTGTGTTGACAAATGGACTAACTGCTTATTTATTTCAAACCTGTAGTTAAAGGATCTGAATATTTTTTAAGAAAGGTTTTTGGTCCAACAAATACTACTTGAAATCATGGCTTAACAACTTTATGGACCATAATTTTAGGAGCATAGAGGCATTGTGCTGAAATAATTTTCTTAATGATACACATCACCATTCTTTTAGCATACTGTGGCATTAGGAAGTGCAATCAAATTACATTATTATGAGTCTATATGCTATATGATGATGTATCAATAGTGTTGTAGGCCTTATGGTAACTTTATGGTGCCATTCTAGTGGAAAATTCCATGTTTATTGATTAGAGATATGAATAGAGTTCTCCAGCAAGTGTTCCATTTAATCAGAGGGAGTGAGGAACCTGAAGTTGATTTTCTTAGATCATTTCCTGGGGCAGATCCAATTCTTACAAGGAAGAAAGCAACTTTGTGATGATTGTGTGTCTACCTACCTGACATGTACCTGGAAGACCTAGCTGTAGAACTCATGAACTCATATTCTTAGATCTGGAGGTTCTAACCATCTGTGTTGGTGCATGACTAAGTAGTTTAGCCTGACAAGCTTTCTTTTATAGTGGTTGAGCATAACTAGATTGGACCTCTGCTATAGTCTTCCTAAGCAAACTTTGCTATATTATGCTGCACGTTCTTGAATAAATAGTCGTATCATTCTTTTCTACAACATCTGGATAGATGGTTTTCACTTCTGTATGATTTACCTGTATACATGGAGCATGATTTCGTACAGCTGTGCTGGCCTGTTTGCTTCTGCATAAGGGCCGATTTTGTATGGCTGCATAGATTTAGCATTTTTTATGAGTAAAATCCCCACTCTATTTCCTCCATCAAGTACTCCTTTATTTACACTTGATGTAATATGCTTATATATTATACCTTTTTCAGGACAATGAGAACCCTCACCAGAAAATAAAATGAAAACAGGGGCACTCAGTCGACCAGAGGATAGACCATGCAGAAGACTTATGTGCCCGGAATTACAAAACAGGTATTTACCTGTCTTGTCCTATAGTACTTCAGTTTTGATAAAGCTGTAGTACTCAAGTGCACAATTATGAACATTCCCTTACTAATGTACATTACATGTACCCATCGTTCACGTGACGTGGACATACCATTCTTGCATCTATGTATTACTATAGCAGAAAGGTGTTAAATTTTACCGGTCTGACTCAGGATACATATAGACCGAGATGCTCTTAAAACTGCATGTATTCTGAAATAGCTGAAATCAGTTGTGGGTATATAAGTACAATACCTCATTTCTCATCACGCCCTGGACAATTGGAACTGAGGTAAAGAAGGTGCTCAGCTTGGCTGGGAATCTATTTCGCGGTGCCGGTGTCCGAAGAAATGATGATTGATTACACATCTATTATATCATGTAGTTTGCTCATGCGGGAGCTTTCTGGGATGAAAAGTTTGAGATCTGTAATGATTCTGCCTGGATGTGTTGGCTTGCATTAGTGTGGCACTTACGTCTACAATCTGTAATCGATGTGAAAATGTGTTTTTGTGCCGTTGTTTACTGTGAAACTAGAAACTAGAGCTGCTTTGTCATACATAGTTTACTTCTATCATTCAAGTTTTTTCAATACTACCATTTTTATTTTTCCACCTCATGACAACCTACCGGTGTCGCCGCGCCATAATTTCCTAGTATACTTTTACTCCATCATATACTGTTGTATCTAGTTCTGCCTGCTTGAAGTAATGCTAGACTGAACTTTCTTGTTCTATATATGGAGATAGCAAGTACTTGGCCAGTGAGTTCAGAAGGAGGTTGGCTCAGTCAGACTACTCGTCTCCCACGCGAGACACGAGTGTCCATGTAATCACTCGGCGAGCTACTGGGCGTGGTTGTGGATGGCGGCGGTGCAGGGAGCTGCGGACGGTGGCAGAGAGGTGACGACGAGGGAGCTGCGGAGGCCTGTGTCGAGCTCGAGCGCGTCGCCTCTGGCGAGCTCCTGGGAACGGTTGCGAACGGCGGCGGTGCAGGGAGTTACGGATGGTGGCTGAGCGGCGCCGGTGAGGAAGCTGCATATGGTGGCGGAGCAGCGATGAGAGAGCTGCGGAGGCCTCCGTCGAGCTCAAGCGCGCGCCTCCGGCAAGCTCTTGGGCGTCATTGCGGACGGGCGGCGGTGCAGGGGCGCAGGAGCTCCTACGTGTGGTTCGCATGCTCGCGCTGATCGCTTCCAGCTTTGTTGTTTTAGGTGTTGCTTTTCCTGTACCAAATAGTATTGGTTTTTAGATTTTTATAATAAATATGTAATTGTGAATTTGGTATGAATATTTGCAATAGATGGTTTGTGTATTTAATCAGTCACAATGTTTTGTTGTGGGTTAAATATTAATAAAGTAGAAAATTGATCAACTGGCCTAATAATGATCCATGTGGCATGTATATATATAGTAGTAGTGGGAGCTAGCGTCATCAAAATAAAAAAACATACCAGTAGCGCATCTGCCAGACCTGCTTATGCGCTGCATGTAGAAATACCCGTAGCACATCAACACATGCGCTACAGGTAACTAAATTACCCGTAGCGCATGTGCAAGTGCGCTACGGGTAATGTATTATCAGTGGCGTGGTACCCACAGCGCGGGAACATGCGCTACGGGTAGCAAATACTGATGCACTGCGGGTAGCTATTTCTCTAGTAGTGGTAAGGCTATTGATACTCCTATGTCTGCCATATTTAAGCTGTTTCCTGGTGATAGCTCTGCTCTTGGTGACGATGATGCTACTACTTATCATAACTAGATTTAGGGGTGCGCCTTGGCGCACGATCCCGTTAAATTAAAATTAATTTAACACTAATAAAAAATAAAAATAAATGAAAGGATCGGATTTGATAATATTTCAAATGATCAGGTGAAATTTGCGCACGATCCCATAAAATTCACAACATTGTACATTTTGCATAATGTGGTAAAAATCAAGACTAACAGCTCTAAACAACCACACAATTATATTTAAAATTTAATTTCTTCTTTTCATATCAGAAGAAAAAAGCACACGAAGATCGTAAGAACAATTTTCATCAAATATATGGAAAATCTTACTCCCTCCGATCAAAAAAGAGCGTTGGTGAGTGTTGCCTGTCAAAACCCACCGGCGAGCAGCGACGAGCAACACGAAGAGCCGGGAGGCTCCCAGGACTGCTGGTAGACCCTGGTCCCTCGGTCAACGGCCCGCAAAACTCCGGCACACGTCCTGGCTGATGCGAGGGCGTGCCACCTGATCTATACCTGATCAGGAAGGTGATGGTTTGCTTCGATTGGTTTCCTGCATGGCAGACACGCAAACATTAAATACGAGCCTCGATCGGCTCTCAGGTTTCCCTGTGAATCGGCTCAGGTAGCCGATGGTCCCATGGATCTGCACTGGATCTACAATAACATGGGGTTTTGCTTTATCAAAACAAGTCAAATCGATCTACGACAGCTTAAAGCTTTCACCACATAAACGGAACATCCCACACGTAATTGAGCCTGGTAGATACGAAAGATAACAGAAAACTAACCCTAGAGGAGGCCAAAAAACCAACGTAGAGTCAATTCCCGGAACAACTCCTCTCGAATCGGCAAACCGTATCCTTACGTACTACTGGATCGTTCAACCCGTTTGTGAGGCCTAACCATACGGATATTAAACTAATCCTTGGAGAACAAGGAACAACTATGACAGATTGAATCGACTGAATAAAGATCAAGCAAGATGCTGCCCTTACACCCAAAATAGGTGCAAGGGCAGCGAGATCTCCAAGGGCAGCATGACTAAGCAAACATGAACAAAAAGCACCGATGCTAGCCCAAACAGATCTATGATAACGGTATTACTCGCCATCAACAAGGCTTCAGTACGAGCAACACCAAATAACACATAAGCATATGCTGCCTAGATCGCGAGATGCGATCTAGGCAGCACGACGCTTACCTGAAAGAAACCCTCGAGACAAGGGGTGGCGATGCGCCGAGATTGTGTTTGTTGTGAACGTTGTTGTTGTTTCTCAATAACCCTAAGTACATATTTATAGTCCGGAGACTTTCTATCTTTGGAATAAACCTAAACGTAATCTAACTCTTGTTTAAACCGAAACGTACTCTATCATAATTATACAGATACACGGGCAATTAGCCCAAATCTACGCGCAAGGCCGATCCAGCCTCCAAGCCCATCTTGATTACGGCCCACTTCCTTATCTGGCCAAAATATGGCGATAACACATGCCCCCCTGGTTTTGGCAATAATAATTCCAAAACCACTCTGTTTTTTCTTCATCGGGTCACGCGTTGCAGAGCAGAACCGTCATATCGCCTCCTCATCATGATGCCTTGCCTTCTCAACTTCTCCGCAGAGCACGATTTGACAACTCTGGCACCACATCCTCGAAAACCGCTATGGCATTGAACCATCTTCCACTATCCCCCTTATTTAAATCCATCCGAACCATTTGCATCCTCATTCTTCTCCAAAAAACCCTCTTCCTCCGCCATGGATTCCTCTTCTTCCTCCAACACATCCGGCCTCTCCTACCAATCTTCCGACTCCGTTAGCCGGGAGCCGACGCCGGAGCACCCGCCAATGGCGGCGTACGAGGCTCTCGCCCCCCAATGGTGGGACGAGAGAGACTGGGACTTCGCCGCCCAGTCAGAGGACGACGAGTCCATGACCGACGGCGAGGAAGACCTCCAACTCCTTGTCGACGGGGACCTGGAGGCGGAGAGCGCCGATGACGCCGTGTCCTGGGGCGAGGACATCAGCTCCTCCAATGAAGAAGAAGAAGCAGAGGAGGACACCTCCTCCGACGAGTACCCGCCGGCGAAGCGCTTCCGCGCCGGATCCAGCGAGGACACCGACGACGACGACGAGGACGAAGAGGCCCCCGCTGCCAACTTTAGCAGCAGCGGTGAGGACTACGCCGGCAGCAGCGCCGATGACAGCGAAGACGGCGGCGGCAATGGCAACGGCGACGATGACGCCGCCGCCTTTTAGATTAGGAAGTAGTAGTACTAGTAGTAGATCCCCATTTTGTAAGCAATCGGCTCCATTGTAAACAACCATCTTCTGAATCAACAAAGATTGCTTTTCCCAATTTGGTTTTGCCGATAGTCAAATAGGTCAACGCTCCAAAAGCCGATAGTAACGAATCGGCTTTCACCATACCACGCTTGATACGGTCAACCAAGTCAAAGCCCAAAGAGCCGATGGCCATGCATCGGCTTTTCCCACAAACGTTGGCAAGGTCAAATTCGGTCGCTTATTAAGACAAGTCTGAGCGGTCACTTTCCCATTTCAACGGTAACCTGCAACCATCTTCAAAAAGGCTAACTCAGATCTCCAATTGCCTCGTTGAACAAGTCTGGCTCACGGCGACACGAACCCTAGATTCCCCACCGCATAGATCCATCTCCATTAGCAAAGTAAATGGCCGAATCGTCCAGCACCAAAACAGCGGTCTCCGGTCTGAAGGTAATCCTTAACTGTTCCTCGCAATCCGAGCACGGTGTTAGAATTAACAGCAAACACCTGAATTAATGCTTTATCCCATCATTGAAATTTTAGGTTTCAGACATTCTGCTGCTGCATCCTTCTCTCCCAAATTCTCTCTGCCTTGGCCCCCGTACAGAATCTAGTCCTGCCCATCTGATCTCTTGCGAGGCAAACAGAATCCCCTTCGTAAGCCAAAACTTAGATTTGGATTCTTGGGCCGACTGCTTACGAGCCTGGCCTAATCCTCCCGAGTATTGGGTTTCTTGGTACAGTAGGGTAGCCAAAACTTACCAACCCCAATGGGAAACCACGGGAATAGCCGATGCCTTGTCTTTGTCATTGTCTCCCCTTGAGAAGCATGAAAATCTTCTAAAAACCATCGGCTATTTCTGGTCTGATGCTCTGAACTGCTTCATGTTCGGCCACGGCCCCATGACACCAACTCTGTTAGACGTGGTGATGATTACTGGTCTGGACATCACATCACCCAGCCCCTCTGCTTTTATGCTACCAAAAGTCCCCTTCAAGCTTTCTTCCAAAACAGATTGCACAAACTGGGGTGCTTATCTTCGAAGCCACATGAAAACTAAGGGCCCTGTCACAGAGAAGGAACACACGGCCTTCCTCAATTTCTGGCTGGAACATTTCATATTATGTGGCCCTTCCCTTGCTCCAACCAAGAATTATCTTCCCTTGGCCTATGAACTTGCCAGAGGCACTCAACTTGGCATCGGCAAACTGTTCCTTGGAGAAGTCTATCGATATCTCCAGTTGATGTCTGTCAAACTATTCTCCCACATAGCAGTCAAAACAGGAGGTCCTTGGTGGTTTATTCAACTATGGGCTCAGCTGTACTTTCAAAACCATATCCCAAACTTCCCCCTTTTGGCAAGTTGCACCTTTCCAGATGTCAAAGGGAAGCAGATCCGATGCACCAGCTACGGCCAAGCTCTGTTTAGCCTGCCAGGTAGTAAACTGATCCCTCATGAAGCATCCAAGTGGTTCAGCATTTTCTTCCAAGGCCTGGACAATCCTATCTTCTTTCCTTACACGGAGGAATCAGAAAATTTTGAGAATCCAATCTCCTTCAGGCTGGACAACTTTGCCGATGACACTAGCACTCGGCAGTTATTCTCCACCGTGATCCGTCCCTGCTTCCTCCCAGTTGGCATGAGCACATCCAACAGAATAATCAAGCCTGGATACGAGTTCTACCAGCCAGTCGTAGCAGCTCGGCAATTTGGCCTTGGGCAAGTACCTCCTCATTTCCTTCTCCACCACCTCACAGAGAGTAGAGCTGACCTGCCCGATCCTATCACCAGTCAGAGGTGTTATTCTTTCTTCGATGCTCTGACCATCCCAATTCCTAACAACCTCATTTTCGCTTCATCAACCGATGGTTTTGAGGACTGGTGGTCGATGTGGAAGACTCATGCCTTCAGGAGAGCTCTGGGACCATTGCTGAAACAGGTCGATGCTGAATATGACATCCCTGTAGAACAGGTACTGCTACTTGTGGCTTTTCTTGATGCAGCTCACGATGATTCTTTTAATATCCTGCTCTATCTCCTTGCAGCAACAAGATGGTCCAGAACCTACCAACGAAGATGGCTCCCCCTTCGAATTCCTCCCACCGGCTCCAGTGGTCCTTTTCTGCAAAAACTCGCCACCTTTGAAACAGGTCGTGATGCAGAACCAGCCGATATCACCAAAATCGGCTCCCAAGAGCCAAGCAACTTCCGGGTCAGCTGCCCCCCGAGTTCCAACTAAAACAAGAACGGCGGTGAGGAAGATAGTGGCCAAGAAAACTTCGAGGCGCCGGAGCCCTTCTCCAGAGAGCTCGCACGTACGCTGAATCATGCCTTGGTTGATCTCATTTATCTTTGTAAACATGCTCGTGCTTACCAACTCTCCCTTTCTTACAGGTCTCCATCGAAGACACCTCCAGCAAGGAAACACCATCCAACCGAGGAAATTCAAGCTCACCAGACTCTGAGAGAACCACCACACCGAGCCAGCCAGATGTGCCACCATCGGCTTCCAGGAAAAGGCCTATTCCTGAACCTGTTGCCCCCCGAGCATCAGTCGAGGCGGGGCAAGCTGTGAGCCCCAAGAGGGCTCGCAAGGGACTGCAAACTTCTTCTCCGAGCCAGGAGGCTTCGCAAGTAATTATCCTCCATACTCTTACCACTCCCTTTTTATGCCGATTCATTGCTATTCACATCGGCTAAGCACCTTTCATGCAGACGAAGGACACTCCTAGTGGGAAAGTCGGGGAAGTGTCGATGCCCTCCGCAAGCCTGGATCTAGTAATCCCTGAAGGTATAGATAAAACGGTTGCCAATCTGGCCAAGCCATCAGCAACAACACACGAGCCGATTGTCTCGCCATCGGCTTTCCCCCTGATCTCAGGAGAGGTATGTTCGCTTATTTCGACTCATCCTTCCCTGTTTGATGCATACTGACGCCACTTCTGCCTGCCAGGGTTGTGATATCTCAGGCTTGCTGACGTTCGACCCTGAATCCATCGAACCAGCTCCCTCTGTCGCCAACGATGAACCACGAGCAAGCGCTGTTCTACCTCAATTCCAGCGTCTCAAAGCCTTGCTATCTTCCCCAATCGAGAAGTTGGTCGAAGGTTCTGACGAGGTGAAGAGTGTTCTTGACGAAATCAAGGACCAACTCCCGGTAGCATTGCAGGTGAAGCTTTGGCCAGTTGTGACTCTGTCTTTCTACGGGTCAAGGGTGAAATTGGCTCGTGAGAGGATCAATCTATGCCACGCCCAACTCCCACTGAAGGCCGATATTGCAGCAAAATGTCAGCGGCTTAATGAGAAAAAGGCGTCTCTGGATGCCAAAACTGACACCTCTGTCAGCACCACCGAGCTTGCATCCTTAAAAAAGGAATTGGAAGATCTCGAAGAGAAGGTCCGGGCGACTAAAAAGCTCATTCATGACAAGGAAGTATTCATCGCCCGCTCCCAAGACGAAGCAGAAGGCCTCAAAGCTCAACTGAAGACTGATCTGGCAGAAATACGTGCCCTGAGCAAGCAGCTAGTAACAGGCAAGGACGATGATGACGAAGCCGAGATTGCCGAGGTGGATCGTGTCCGTGCTGACGCCCTCCATGCCTTCGAGGCATTCCTTCAGTAGCCATGTAACCTGACACCTGCTCGTAACAGTCTGAACCTCGAGAGTCGATGGCTGTGCATTGTTTTTTTTTTATTTGGCCGATTTCATGTATCGGCCCCCATGTTTCACTGGATATATTTTTTTTACTGGCCGATTTCATGTATCGGCCCCCCATATTTCACTGTCCATCATCCCACATGCTTGGGAAATATTTCTTGAGATGCTGACCGTTGACAGCCACTGGGAATTTCACACCGTCCAGCTCCTCAAGCATGTACGCGTTGCCCCTTAAAACTTGGTCGACCCTGTATGGCCCGTGCCAATTTGGAGACCATTTACCGTATGCTGCATCCTTAGTTCCCAATGGCAATACAGCTTCCCATACCAGATCCCCAACGTGGAACTCCTTTGGTCTCACCTTCTTATTATATGCACGAGCTACCTTGGCTTTGTTCTCTTTAATTTTCTCAAGCGACCACAGCCTAAGTTCAGTTAAATCCTCAACACTGTCACTCATCAGGGCTGCATATTCTTCAGTTGTTAGATCGTTCTGAAAAGTGACACGTCTCGATCCAGCCGTAATCTCCCATGGCAATACGGCTTCCTGTCAATAGACTAGATGGTATGGCGAGGTTTTTATCGCTCCATGACCTGACATGCGATAAGCCCACAAAGCTTCTGACAAAACCTCGTGCCAACGCCTAGGGTGCTCATCGATTTTTCTCTTGATCAGCTTGATAAGGCTCTGATTGGACGCTTCAGCTTGCCCGTTTGCTTGAGCATAGTATGGAGATGATCGGATCAGCTTAACTCCCGTGTCCTCGCAGAACTCTCTGAACTCGTGAGAAATGAAGACCGAACCTCCATCGGTCGTGATAGTTTGGGGAATCCCGAATCTATGAATGACATGTTCTTTCACGAAATTGATAACATCCTTCGAGTTTACTGACTTCATAGGGACGGCTTCCACCCATTTAGTGAAATAATCCGTAATGGCCAAAATCCACATGTGGCCTTTGCTTGATGGAGGGTTGATCTTGCCAATCATATCCATGCCCCAACCTCGGAATGGCCAAGGCTTGATGATGGGGTTCATCGCTGATGCAGGTACCATCTGAATCTTCCCGAATTTCTGACACGCTTGACACCCTTTATAGTACTTAAAACAGTCCTCAAGCATGGTGGGCCAATAAAACCCTGATCGCCTGATCAACCATTTCATCTTGTGAGCCGATTGGTGAGTTCCACAGGCGCCTTCGTGTACCTCGTGTAGAAGCCGATTTGCCTCGGCTGGCCCTAGACATTTGAGCAACAGCCCTTCCAGAGTCCTGTAGAACATGTCATCCCCAATAAGCACATACTTCATGGCCTTGTACCTTATCCGTTTAGGTGCCCCCCGAGCCGAATCTTTCAAGTAATTGAAAATATCGGCTCTCCAGTCGTCCGTCTCCAGGAACTGTACCTGAACATCAGTTCCACCTGCTATGTCCTTGTAGCCTGAAGCCATTTGTGCGAGATCATTTGCCTCGGTATTCTGCGATCGTGGGATCCAGTTAAAGTTTAAGTACCTGAACTGTGCCATCAGCTCACGTCATTGCAACCATAATGGGAAGAGTAACTCGCTCTCACACTTGTATTCGTCCGTGAGTTGGGAAATCACCAATTTGGAGTCTCCAAAAAGTTCCACTGCTTCTGCTCCGGCTTCAATGAGCAACTCCATTCCCTTGCGTATTGCCTCATACTCAGCGACATTGTTGGTGCAAGGGGTAGATAGCCTGATGGAAAAAGAATATGTTGCCCCCCGGGGCGACACGAGCAGAACGCCGATGCCGCAACCATCATCACAAGCCGATCCATCGAAAAACATAGCCCATGCACGTACAGACAGTGCTGCTATATCAGTGTTGATTCGTTCAGCAATAAGATCGGCCAACGCCTGTCCCTTAACCGCTTTGGCGGGTTGATACCGGATATCAAATTCCGATAGTGCAAACATCCATTTGCCGAGTCGGCCTTTCAACACAAGAGCCGACAGCATATGTTTTATGACATCTGATTTGCATATGATGATAATCTCTGCTGACAGCAAGATGTGTCGCAGCTTGGTGCAGGTGAAAAATAGGCAGAAGCATAACTTCTCGATCTCAGGATATCTCGTCTCTGCATCCAGCATCCTTCTGCTGATGTAAAACACAACTCGCTCCAGACCATCATAAACTTGCACCACCACCGAGGCGATGGACGTATCAGCCACCGACAAGTAAATGTAGAACGGCCTATCCTGCTGCGGTGGAACCAACACTGGTGGCTTCGTTAGATATTCTTTGATCTCGTCGAAGGCGCGTTGTTGTTCTGCCCCCCAGCGGAACTCCTCATCAGATTTAATTTTCACCAGTCCCATGAACGGCTCTATTCTTCCGGACAGATTGGAGATGAACCTTCTGACGAAGTTGATCTTGCCGATGAGACACTGCAGTTCTTTCTTCGTGGTAGGTGGCTTTATTGTTCGCACTGCCTCCTGACTTTTCAGGCCGATCTCGATTCCGCGTTCATGGACCAAGAAACCCAAGAACTGACCGGCCGTCACACCGAAGGCACACTTCTTTGGATTCATCCGTAGTCCGAATTTTCTGGTTCGGTCCAGGATACATCGCAGATGGTCCAAGTGTCCTTGCACTGAAGCAGACTTGACTACCACGTCATCGATATAAATCTCCACCAGCTTGCCGATCAGATCATGGAAAATGTAATTCATGGCTCTTTGGTATGTGGCGCCGGCATTCTTCAGTCCAAATGTCATGACTACATATTCAAACAACCCCACCGAACCTGGGACTCTGAATGCAGTCTTGTGTATATCTTCTGGAGCCATAAAAATTTGATTGTAACCGGCATTGCCATCCATAAAGCTCAAGACCTTATGACCAGCAGCTGCGTTGATCAATGTCTCTGCTACCGGCATCGGATATTCATCCTTTGGAGTGGCTCTATTGAGATCCCGAAAATCTATGGCAACACGCCATCGGCCATCCTTTTTCTCTACAGGTACGATACTAGAAATCCACTCAGCATACTTGCATGGCCTGATGAACCCAGCTTTCAACATTTTCTCGATCTCTTTTTTGACTTCCTCTAAAATTTCGGCCTTCATCTGTCGTGCTCGCTGCTGGAATGGCCGAAACCCTTTTTTAAGCGGGAGCCAATGCTCAATGATGCTCCTGTCTAACCCGGGCATCTCTGTATAGTCCCAGGCAAAGCAATCTGGATATTCTTTCAACAAAGCTATCATCGGACCCCGCAGATTCGGATCTAACTTTTTGCTGATAAATGTCGGTCGTGGCTTATCCCCAGGACCGATGTCAATCTCTTCTAGCTCATCAGCGGATGTAAACCCATACCCCAGCTTTCCGTCACCTGCCAAATCGATGCTGAACACAGGCCAAAAGTTTGGTGAGGATAACAAAGATAATTTGGGCCGATTGCCGGAATCGGCCCCCTTTTTGATTGCATCACTCAAGGAAGGTTTACAACTTGTTTGTGCTCTACAATGGTAGGGAACCTCCCTACTACGACTACATGACATGCTTGTCGTAAGATCACTGCTCTTTATTTTTTGTGGTCGATCGCAGGGATCGGCCTTACCACGTACAATCGTGGGCTTTGCTACTCTGTCAGGCCAGTGGATAAGACCAGCCTCACCCCGTTTTTTGTAGCTTCAATGCGCTCACAGCCGTCTAGACTAACTCCAGAGATCGGCTTTTGGTCTTCTGCGTCCCAAATATTGGCCGAATCATCTGCATGAATGACCTCCACTTCATCTCCATCCCACTGTATCAGGCATTGGTGCATCGTGGATGGAATGCAGCAGTTAGCGTGAATCCAATCCCTTCCCAGCAAGACAGCGTAGGTGCTTTTGCTGTCAACAATGAAGAACGACGTAGGGATGGTTTTTCTACCCACGGTCAGATCCACGTTCAGAACGCCTTGCGTTTCTGAAGCTTGGCCGTTGAAGTCGCTTAGCGTGACGTTGGTTTTGATCAGATCTGCAGTGGAGTGTCCCAAACGCCGCAGCATGGAGTATGGCATTATATTGACTGCCGCTCCGGTGTCAACTAACATCTTGCGGACGGGCTGCCCATTGATATAACCTCTCAGGTACAGGGCTTTCAGATGTTTGTAGCCTTTTTCCCGTGGTTTTTCAAAGATGACCGGCCGTGGGCCGCAGTCAAACTGTGCCACTGGTAATTCTTCGGTTCTTGGAGCGCAAAACTCTGACGGAAGTATGAACACCATGTTCGTGCCAGCCGATGTTTCCGCATCGGCTTTTACTGGTTTGGGGCGCCATTCTTTCTTTTTTGGACGGGCCTCCGTCTCCAAGGTTCGCTGAATTTTCACGGCCAGATCAGGCCGGGCTTTCCTTAAAGTGTGGAGGTACTGCGCTTCGGCTTCCTCCAAGCTACGTAGCCTCTGAACTCTACGCTTTTGGGAGTGTCTGAGTCCATCGGGACACCACCTTGGCCGGTGATATCTATCGTCTTCTTCATCCTCTGACTCCTCGAGATCTTCTTCTCGAGATGACTCCTCTTGTCCGTTCTGAGGCCGGAGAGGCCCTAGACGCTTGAACACTGAAACTGGACCTGTGTAATCCTTCTGCTGTCCACATTCCGGGCAGTTGTCGACTGTAGGCGATCGGCTCATTCCCGCATCCCAACAGTACTTGAAGAAAGGACAATCCCAATGTTTATCCACGCCTTCCTTTTCGTTTGACCTTCCCCTAGCGCGGAGCTCATATCCTCCATCATATCTATCATGCCGACGATATCTCCCATCGTAGGCGTCGGTCCGACGATCTCTTTCATCATCACTGTCGTACTGCCGACGTCGGTCATACTGACACTCATACTTGTTAAGGAGATGCGTGGAGTGTGGCTTCTGATATCGCACGCTTCTCACTTGTTCCTCAGTTATATACCGCCTATCATCATAACGGGGCCGGTCGCTTGGACCGGCCTCTTCCTTTCCTTTGCCCCGGAAGTGGCCGCTTTCCTCCTTATACTTGCCATGGTGGTACACAGGCCCTGCCATGTTAATATCGAACGAGAAATCTAGCTGACGCCTCGTGGAGTGGCTGTGCTCTACCATGTTGATGCCAGGAAACGGGTTTGTATCCACTTTCATGGCGAACTGCCCAAGGATCAGACGGCCCTGTTCTATCGCCGTTTGGATCTGCCGACGTAGCTCTTTGCAACCATTGGTGGTGTGGGTGAACGAGTGATGCCACTTGCAGTATGGTCTTCCGTTCATCTCTTGCGCCGTAGGGATTTTATGGCCTTCGGGTAACTTCAGCTGCTTTTCCTTCAGCAGTAAATCGAATATCTGCTCAGCTTTGCTTACATCGAAGTCGAACCCTTTTGCAGGCCCTTGCTGTTTCACCCATTTGCAGGACACAGGATCTGCCCCCCGAGCCCATTCAGCCACGGCTATCTCCTGGTCTTCTACAAGATCCTCTTCTTCTGCATCGACCAGGCTTATCGGACGTTTGAACTTGTCTTGGTACAACTCAGGGTGGCGCTGTTCATACATTGTCAGTTTCTGGACCATGTGTGCCAATGAATTGTATTCTACTTGGAAGGCCAGATCCTTGATCGGTGCTAAGAGACCCAACACGGCCAGCTCGACCGCTTCTTTCTCAGTTAAACGAGCCGAATAACATCGGTTCTTGACAGTCCTGAAACGCTGAATATATTCGGCTACCGTTTCTCCCCGCTTCTGCCGCACCTGCGCCAGATCGGCAATGCCAGCCTCAGTAGCTTCTGAATGATACTGAATATGGAACTGTTCTTCCAGCTGCTTCCAGGTCCGGATCGAATCTGGTGGCAACGAGGTGTACCACCCAAAAGCTGGTCCTGTCAGAGATTGAGCAAAGAACCTTACGCGTAACTGATCTGATGCTGAAATCATGCCTAACTGTGCCAAATATCGGCTCACGTGCTCGATCGAGCTGGACCCTTCTGAACCATTAAATTTTGAGAACTCAGGGAGCCGATACTTGGGTGGAAGCGGAATCAGATCATACTCGTTGGGGTACGGCTTGGAATAGCCGATTGTTCTCCTCTTTGGCACGAAGCCGAACTGGTCTCTCAAGATGGTACTGATTTGCTCCATCGTTTGAGCTGCAGGGGCTAAATTCTCATGACTCGTTCCGGTGGCATATTTAGCTAGCCACGCCTGTTTATCAGCGTCCATCCCGGACATCCCTGCTCCCGAAATCCCTACTCCAGAAACACCTGCCCCAGAAATCCCTGTGGTTGCGATCTGGTTCGTGCGCGTCAGGCTGTTGCAGTCCGGCACGTATGTGCACACATATCCATGTGGGACTTCCTTAGGTGGTTCAAACAGGAATTGGTAATCGCCAGGATCACCTCCAATCTTGTAGACGACGTACGCCGGTGACCCCGGTGGCTCCGGAGCTGCAAGCGTGAATGGTAGCTATGGCCTGGTTTGGAGCGGTCTTTCTTCCTGGTGAGTCCCTAGGGTAGGCCCCGACGGAGAGTACTGGTGTTTCATGATCTCCTGAACCACGCGAACCGCGACGCGCTCGAAAGCGTTCACCAGGCTCTCAGAATGGCGGTGAAGAGAATGAGCCACCATGTAATTGACTTCCTGTCGCAGAGCTCTGGTGCGATCCTCTGAAGGAACAGACAGATCCACCTCATCGAGAGCGCCTTCGGGTGAGAACCCTTTCCACCTGATGCCATGCTTACGGGTCCTCTCAAAAGAGCCGAGGAGATCGGCTTCGAAGAGAGCTTTGATATCATCATACCTCTTCTTGTGCTCATCAGACAGATCGTCGTACGTGACTGGTATGTCCCCCATCGCAGCGTCAGATGTTGATGCAGATGTTGTTGAATGTCCCACTGGGCGTGCCAGAATGTGTTGCCTGTCAAAACCCACCGGCGAGCAGCGACGAGCAACACGAAGAGCCGGGAGGCTCCCAGGACTGCTGGTGGGCCCTGGTCCCTCGGTCAACGGCCCGCAAAACTCCGGCACACGTCCTGGCTGATGCGAGGGCGTGCCACCTGATCTATACCTGATCAGGAAGGTGATGGTTTGCTTCGATTGGTTTCCTGCATGGCAGACACGCAAACATTAAATACGAGCCTCGATCGGCTCTCAGGTTTCCCTGTGAATCGGCTCAGGTAGCCGATGGTCCCATGGATCTGCACTGGATCTACAATAACATGGGGTTTTGCTTTATCAAAACAAGTCAAATCGATCTACGACAGCTTAAAGCTTTCACCACATAAACGGAACATCCCACACGTAATTGAGCCTGGTAGATACGAAAGATAACAGAAAACTAACCCTAGAGGAGGCCAAAAAACCAACGTAGAGTCAATTCCCGGAACAACTCCTCTCGAATCGGCAAACCGTATCCTTACGTACTACTGGATCGTTCAACCCGTTTGTGAGGCCTAACCATGCGGATATTAAACTAATCCTTGGAGAACAAGGAACAACTATGACAGATTGAATCGACTGAATAAAGATCAAGCAAGATGCTGCCCTTACACCCAAAATAGGTGCAAGGGCAGCGAGATCTCCAAGGGCAGCATGACTAAGCAAACATGAACAAAAAGCACCGATGCTAGCCCAAACAGATCTATGATAACGGTATTACTCGCCATCAACAAGGCTTCAGTACGAGCAACACCAAATAACACATAAGCATATGCTGCCTAGATCACGAGATGCGATCTAGGCAGCACGACGCTTACCTGAAAGAAACCCTCGAGACAAGGGGTGGCGATGCGCCGAGATTGTGTTTGTTGTGAACGTTGTTGTTGTTTCTCAATAACCCTAAGTACATATTTATAGTCCGGAGACTTTCTATCTTTGGAATAAACCTAAACGTAATCTAACTCTTGTTTAAACCGAAACGTACTCTATCATAATTATACAGATACACGGGCAATTAGCCCAAATCTACGCGCAAGGCCGATCCAGCCTCCAAGCCCATCTTGATTACGGCCCACTTCCTTATCTGGCCAAAATATGGCGATAACAGTGAGTCAGTATAAACTTTATACTACATCATTCAACACTCCTTTCGATTGGAGGGAGCATAAAATTCAGGCCACACACCAGACCGTAAAAGTTATCCTCAATATAGTTTAATTATTTCCTCCACTTATCCTTTGCAAGGGATGTAAGCAAAACAGGAGTCATCGGTGAAGTAAAATATTATATGGTTGACTGAACAATCACAAATACAAGAAAAACTAAGAGTGAAGATCTCTGAAGTTCACAACTTGGTGTGTCAACTATGGCCTTTATGTTGTTGTCCATGAGGATGCAGATTAAGTTCTGCTGACTGCTGGTTTCTTGTGAAGATCCATGGCAGGGCAGGATAGAAAGGCTTTAGTTTGGAATAAGTTGTTAGTTGTCAGTGGCATCAAACACCTGTAGAAGGACGCATTAGTCAGCCGCCTAACAGAGAACTTCAGTAGCAAAATACTTTTTACGACAGGGCATTATTCTTGTGTAAATAAGAAACAAAGCTAACTGAAGAAATACAAATGATGAAAAGAATCAGAAACAAATCAGGAGACCAAAAAATTAGAGCAAGTAAGAAGGATCCCTATGCATTTGGAGCATCAATTATAGGCAGAGAAAACTGACACAGAAGACAAGTCATGGTAAACATAGTACATATAACAGAAATACATTTAGATGTGCGCCTTGGCGCACGATCCTGCTGAATTTGAACCAATTTAGCTAATAAATGTGGGAAACATAAATAACTCAAATCATGGAATTCGTGCACGTTCCCGTGGAATTCACACCATTTTACATTTTGCATAATGTGATAAAAATCAGGAATAATAGCTCGGAACCACCACACCATCATAAGCAAAGTTTAATTTTTTCTTTTCATATCCTGGGGCTGCCCCATTTCGAAAAATATCATAATATGAGAAAAGAAGCACACCACGATCAGAACACGAAAAATCTTGAAACCTTCACGCCACACACCAGACCATAAGTAGTAATAGTAACTGAGCACCATATTTACCTAAAGGATAATGCATATTTTCTAATATCTTGATAGTTCCACTAATTACACTAGAGCCGTGAGATTTTATAGTGACCTAAAACAGTTCAAACACACACACAGCCAGAGCCGTGAGATTTCCTAAAGTAAGTAACTGAGCACCATATTTACCTAAAGGATAATGCATATTTTCTAATATCTTAATAGTTCCACTAATTACAACAGAGCAGCGAGATTTTATAGTGACGTTGCGAGTGTTCTCGAAATAAGAGCAAGGGCGCAAGTTCCATAAACTGAAAACTGGTAATGATACCAACAAATTAATGAAGATCCATTATTTACCTCTCAAACGTTGGATAGAACCTTGCCTTCTTTTTTAAAATATCGGAACCATGGTACTAAGGTATTTTAGAAACCCCAATAAGCAGAAGAAGGTACCCTTCAATTTAATAATATCAGAATCGTGGTAGACGACGACGTTGGTACCTCCGGGACATCAATCTCTGCAGAACCAAGCTGCTGCACAAGTTACGCAAACAAAAACGTAAGTATTTTGTGACAATAGACATTGCTTAGGGTCAAAGAAATGGAAGTTAAATGGCATGTGGAACATATGAAAAAAATGAAACATAACCCATGCTCAATGTAACCAAAAACTACTCAAGGTATGCAAATCATTTAAAACATAACCCATATGCACAGCCAAAACTATCGCTTTCAGCCACCTGATGGTTTATGAATTATATAAATTCCTGAAAATTTGCAAGAATATGATGGCATGGTTAAAAATAACTTCACCCACTGGCACTGGAAAACCTATGTTGTGAAAACTACATGAAAGAGAACCAATCTGCCTCGCAAGTAAACATACTTTCTAAATAAGACACCTAATCATCAGTGAAATGCATCAAAGCTGGTAGCTTACCTAAGTGTCGCCCAGGATTTACAGGAAGGACTTACAACCTGTAGCATGTGTTCTATATCACCAGCAGCAGCAATCTGGAAGCACTGAAAAAAATTTATTTAGAAAACCTCATGTAGCTACAATGCTTTATATTGACCAAACATAATAAGAGAACAATTTCCTCAGAATGATTAAACTGAAATTAAAAAATGTAGGTGTAAACCGATCCAGCCTACTACATCAATCTGAAGCCTAAAAGATATGATAAAATGTAGGCGTGCAATACAGGGCTGCACTAAAATACTCACAATTAGTATTTGATACATACCTCCAATGGAAAGAAGGTTTGCACTGCCTAGATTCCTAGATCCAGTGTCTGCCTGAGCTTATCACCAAGCCAGATACACATCCATTGAGATCGTCCTAGACATGCCAAAGAGTGAAGATCAAAACATGTCCTGAAAGCTACTGGGCTCCCCATGACAAACTAATCATCGTTTGTGACGAGGATGGCGCCAGAGAACATAGTCAAACAAGGAGTTGTGACATGGCTTTTTCCAACTACCAGTTGCAAATAGTTAATCAACAGGCTTGGAACTGAAAAAGACTGTTTCTTAAATGTAAAGCATCAGTAATAAAAAAATCCAAGCTAAAATACTACTGCAGATTTGGTAAGGTGTAAATCCAATCGGTCATAGTCAGATCTCAAACAGGAAGTTACAAAAGACAATCCACCCACCTTGGGCTTGAATTCATGACCAGGGTGTTGATTTGCTCCAGATGTGAGATAAGCCTTTCTTCAAACACCTACAGACCAGAAAATGCAACAATGTTACAAGAAATTTCAGTCTAATCTATTGGCACAAAACATGAAATACGCCACTTTATTACCTTTTCAGGTATTCCACCAGTTCTTAAATTTGTAGCAATTTCATAACAACGCAGGTTTCCGAGAAGTAACAATGACATGGAAGGCCAACAAGAAGCTCACCAGAGGCAGAGACCTGCGAGGAGGCGAGTTCCTGCGAGGAGGCCAAAAAAAAGAACGGTCGAGATTCAATGTGAAACACGATCCGACGGCCCGTAAATTCTAATTTACGTGGAGGCGAGTTGTAGGGGCACCATGATAACCATGTGATGAAAGAACAACCATATGCACTATTGTTCTATTTAAGAATAGATATATGCCACCTATGAACTAATGAAAACAAAGCTGCAATTAGCAATAGCAGGGCATCTAAGACAAAATATAATTACCTGAATGGTCAATGTTCAGAAGATTTGCCTTTGATCTGTTGGTGCGACTCTCTAGGGAAGGCCTGATTCAATTTTCTACAAGAAACGTGAGATCTCTCTAGGGAACCAGAACATGTACTATTGCTTCTTTGTCGAGGATGCTACAAATGAAAAACAAGAAGAAAAGCCTGTTACCTAGAAGTTAGAGGACTGAACTAACTACCTACCACAAGCTGTAGCAATTTTCTTTCTTTGTACAAATGTACACAAGAAGAAAAGCCTACTGATAATTAAGCTGAATCATGCAACCACAGGCATGAAGCAGCAGTGCAGCACCTAAAAAATTATTAAGCACTTCATGAACCTAAAATGAAAACGAACACACAGTGCAATCAGTTCAGAAACTAACCAAACAAAATATGACTCGGAAATTAACGCAACTGACTAAATACCAAAGATGTAGCTATTTCTTCTTCACAAAACTCCCTCAGATGCTTCTTTCTCTTCTTCCTCAGATCTGCACACACAGTGTTTAGAAAAAAATCAATCAGTGAGTTGTCTGCTACTGCCACCAAGGAAAAAATATCTAACTGATCTAGATTCATCCTTCTCCTGTATAGAGGACAAAGGACAAAGCTCCTGCAGTGTGCTTCTTTCTCTTCTTCCTCAGATCTGCAGGCACGGACGTGTTGCAGCCCGTCGCCACGCCCAGATGTCGCCGGCGCCGCACGCATAGATGCCACTTCACACACGCCTACATGCCGCGGCCGCATGCCATCGAGTCTGCACTGTCGCGCCGGCAATCCACAGTGACAGAGAGAAAAAAAGAGAGAGGATATGGGAGGGGATGGACTTGCCTGGTTCGGCCGTCACCTGGGCCGCTTTTCCTCCTCCCGGCTCCGTCCGCTTCTCGGCGCCGCGGTCCACCTCCATCGCCGCGGCATGCACGGCCGCCATGTCCAGGCCGCCGCTGCCTCCTCGCGCCGTCCCTGCGCCGGGGGCCGCCGCCGCCTCGGGCGGCCTCGCGCCGGGCCGTCGCCGCCTCCTCGCGTCGTCCCCGCGCCGGGGGTCGCAGCCGCCGCCTCGTGCGAGCGGACAGGAAAGAGGAGGGGGCGAGTCGTGCGGAACACCGATTCGGCTAGGGTTTTCACCGAACAGCCTATTTATATGGACGCGGTGAAAAAAAAAAGAACGGTCGAGATTTGCTGTGAAACGCGATCCGACGGCCGGTAAATTCGGATTTACCAGGAGGCCAGCCGGGGGGGCACCAGTTATACGTGAGGATGTGGTGGGTGGTCTTCAGTACCTTACTCATACACACCCTGATTTGTCCTTCGCAGTCAATCGCGTTTGTCAGTTTCTCCACTCACCTAGGGCTGCTGTCAAGCGTATTCTGCGTTTTGTTAGTGGGACACTTGATCATGGTCTTCTTATTCAGCTCTGTGTTTCCCAATCTGTTTGTGTCTATTCTGATGCTGATTGGGCTGGTGATGTTGGAGACAGACGATCTACGGGGGGACATGCTCTCTTTTATGGAGGTAATCTGATCGTCTGGAGTGCTCGTAAGCAAGCTACTGTTTCTCGCTCTATTACGGAATCTGAATATAAGGTTGTTGCTAATGCTACAGCTGAAGTTTTCTGGATTGAAGCTCTTATCAAGGAACTGTGTATTCGACTGTCTTCTCCACTTGTGTTGTGGTGTGACAATATTGGTGCTACACATCTATCATCCAATCCAGTGTTTCATGCAAGGACAAAGCATATTGAAGTTGATTTTCATTTTGTTCGTGAACGAGTTGCTCAAAAACGGTTACAAGTTCGGTTCACTAGTAGAAAACGGGCCTTAGGCCTGGACCCTTTAGTCCCGGCCGCCATCTGGGCCGGGACTAAAGGCCCGGCCACGTCGCCCCTAATTCGCCAGCCGCCCGGGAGGCTTTAGTCCCGGCCCGTAACGAGGCTTTAGTCCCGGTTTGAGACACAAACCGGGACTAAAGGGCTATGCGCTGGGCGGCCCGCATGTGCGCCCCCTTTAGTCCCGGTTTGTGTCTCAAACCGGGACTAAAGTCCTCTGCCTATATATATGGCAGCCCCTGCAGCCCCTCTCTCCCCTCTTGCATTTTTTTGGATGAAAGTGTGTGAGTGTGTGCTAGCTCACCTTTTTGCTTGGATGCACTAGAGGTGTTTGTTGAAATGTTTGTTAGAGCGATGCCGCTTCAGTTCACCGAACACAACTACGATATGAGGTGCCCGAGCCACGCTTAAGCCTCTTCCTCTTTATTTCCACTTATTCTAAAAGGTTAGCAACTATATTTCCTCGTTTAGACCGTGCGGTACTAATTTTTAGGATCGTGATTGTGTTTGATATACTGTTGCATGACGCAGATGAGCCATCCATGGATGTACGGTGATCGACGCACCGCCGCTTACAGAGAAGGCGTGCATTCTTTTCGAGATGCGGCCGATGCGAACAAGCATGGTGGTGGCTATATGTTTTGTCCATGTGTTGAATGTCGGAATGAGAAGGACTACACTTCCTCAAGAGTCATTCAGAGCCACCTGCTTCGGTCCGGTTTTATGTCGGGCTATAATGTTTGGACCAAGCACGGAGAAAGAGGGGTTATGATGGAAGACGACGATGAAGAAGAAGAGAACGATGATGACAACTACCGATCTATGTTCCCTGAGTATGCTGATACCGCAATGGAAGACAATGAAGAAGAAGATCAGGGTGCAGAACGGGAACCAGATGAGCCCGCTGATGATCTTGGCCGGGTCATTTCTGAAGCACGGCGAGGCTGCGACACAGAAAAGGAGAGGTTGCAGTTTGAGCAGATGTTACAGGACCACAACAAATTGTTGTACCCAACTTGTGAAGATGGCCAGAAGAAGCTGGGTAGCACACTGGAATTGCTGAAGTGGAAGGCAGAGACCGGTGTGACTGACTCGTCATTCGAAAAGTTGCTGGTACTGATGAAGAAGATGCTTCCAAGAAAGAACGAATTGCCCGCCAGCACGTACGAAGCAAAGAAGCTTGTCTGCCCTCTAGGATTAGACGTGCAGAAGATACATGCATGCCCTAATGACTGCATCCTCTACCGCGGTGAGAAGTATGAGAATATGGATAAATGCCCGGTATGCACTGCATTGCGGTATAAGATCAGAAAAGATGACCCTGGTGAGATTGAGGGCGAGCCACCCAGGAAGAGGGTTCCTGCCAAGGTGATGTGGTATGCTCCTATAATACCACGGTTGAAACGTCTGTTCAGAAATAAAGATCATGCGAAGTTGTTGCGATGGCACATGGAAGATCGTATGAAAGACGATAAGTTGAGGCACCCCGCCGATGGTCGGCAGTGGAGAAAAATCGAGAGAGAGTTCCCGAGATTTGCAGGTGACGCAAGGAACTTATGGTTTGGTCTGAGTACAGATGGCATGAATCCTTTTGGGGAGCAGAGTTGCAGTCACAGCACCTGGCCCGTTACTCTATGTATCTACAACCTTCCTCCTTGGTTGTGCATGAAGCGGAAGTTCATTATGATGCCAGTGCTTATCCAAGGTCCAAAGCAACCCGGCAACGACATTGATGTGTACCTAAGGCCATTAGTTGATGAACTTTTACAGCTGTGGGCCGAACCAGGTGTACATGTGTGGGACGAGCACAAACAAGAGGAATTTGACCTTCGAGCGTTGCTTTTCGTAACCATCAATGATTGGCCTGCTCTTAGTAACATTTCAGGACAGTCAAACAAGGGATACAATGCATGCACGCACTGTTTAGATCAGACAGAAAGTATATATCTGGACAAGTGTAGGAAGAATGTGTACCCGTACAATCGTCGTTTTCTTCCGCCCAAGCATCCCTTAAAGAAAAAAGGCAAGCATTTCAATGGCAAGGCAGAACCCCGGGGGAAGCCTGTCATCCGTACTGGTGCTGAAGTATTTGATATGGTCAAAGATTTAAAAGTAATCTTTGGAAAGGGTCCTGGCAGCCAACCTGTTCCTAACGGCCCTGATAAGCGCGTACCCATGTGGAAGAAGAAATCTATATTTTGGGAGCTACCCTATTGGGAAGTCCATGAGGTCCGCTCCGCAATCGACGTGATGCACCTGACGAAGAATCTCTGCGTGAATATTCTAGGCTTCCTGGGCTTGTATGGGAAGTCAAAAGATACACCGGAAGCATGGGAGGACCAGGAACGTCATAAAGGAAGAGATGGCATGCATCCAGGGCAGTTTCAAGGGCGTGCCAGCTACGCTCTTACTAAGGAAGAGAAGGAAATCTTCTTTGAAGTCCTTTTCAGTATCAAGGTCCCGACTGGCTTCTCCTCGAATATAAAGGGAATCGTAAATATGAAAGACAAAAAATTCCAAAACCTAAAGTCTCATGACTGCCACGTGCTTATGACGCAATTGCTTCCGGTTGCATTGAGGGGAATTCTACCAGAAAATGTTCGCCTGGCAATTGTGAAGGTATGTGCATTCCTGAATGCAATTTCTCAGAAGGTAATCGATCGAGAAAGTCTATCATGGTTACAGATTGATGTGGTCCAATGTCTGGTCAGCTTTGAGTTGTTGTTCCCGCCATCCTTCTTCAATATAATGACACACCTCCTAGTTCACCTAGTCGAAGAGATTAGAATTCTCGGTCCTGTGTTTCTACACAATATGTTCCCCTTCGAGAGGTTCATGGGAGTCTTAAAGAAATATGTTCGTAACCGTGCTAGGCCAGAAGGAAGCATCTCCAAGGGCTATGGAACAGAGGAGGTCATTGAGTTTTGTGTGGACTTTCTTCCTAACCTTAAGCCGATTGGTGTTCCTGAATCTCGGTATGAGGGTAGGCTGACAGGAAAAGGCACACTAGGAAGGAAAGCAAAAGTATGTATGGACGGGCATTCTTTCTCTCAAGCACACTACACAGTTCTACACAATTCCACCGTGGTGGCTCCGTATATCGTGAGACACAAGAATATTCTACGCTCTGAAAACCCGGGAAAGGCTGACTCTTGGATTAAAGGGGAACACGAGAAGACTTTCGGTAGTTGGTTGCAGACACATCTCATGAATGATGACACCGTTGGAGATCAGCTGTACTGTTTGGCTAGGCCACCATCTTCGACTATATGTACTTTCCAAGGGTACGAGATAAATGGGAATACATTTTACACGGTTGCCCAAGATAAAAAGAGCACCAACCAAAACAGTGGTGTCCGCTTTGATGCAACAGACGAGAATGGGCACTGTTTGGAAACATATTACGGGTACATTGAGGAGATATGGGAACTTGACTATGGACCTACTTTTAAGATCCCTTTGTTTCGGTGCAAATGGGTGAAGCTGACAGGAGGCGGGGTAGTTGTAGACCAAAAGTACGGCATGACAACAGTGGATCTCAACAATCTTGCGTACATGGACGAACCATTCGTCCTAGCCAACGATGTCGCTCAGGTTTTCTATGTGAAGGACATGTCTACAAAAACGAGAAAAAGAAATCAGCAAAAGAAGACGTCGTCCGATGAGCCAAAGCGCCACATAGTTCTTTCAGGGAAAAGAAACATCGTGGGAGTAGATGACAAGACAGACATGTCAGTAGATTATAATAAGTTTCATGAAATTCCGCCCTTCAAAGTGAAGACTGACCCAAGCATCCTACTGAATGATGAAGATTCTCCATGGCTACGACCCAGAAGAAAACAGAAATAATAGATAGGATTGTTGGTGCAATAATGTATTAAATCTTTTATGTAATGCATGATGAAGATTCTTCATGGCCTCAACCCCGTTCAGTGCAAAATAGTTTTAAATTGAAAAATGGCAAAATAGTTCATACTTAGGATAGTTAAAATAATTAAATTTGAAAATAGAAAATAGTTTTGAATTATTTATTCAATTTCAAACACTTTTCATTTTTATAGTTTTGACAAATTCTCAAATATGCAAAAAAGAATATTAATAAACATAGTTTTTAATTGAAAATGGCAAAATAGTTCATACTTAGGATAGTTAAAATAATTAAATTTGAAAATAGGAAATAGTTTTGAATTATTTATTCAATTTCAAACACTTTTCATTTTTATAGTTTTGACAAATTCTCAAATATGCAAAAAAGAATATTAATAAACATAGTTTTTAATTGAAAATGGCAAAATAGTTAATACTTAGGATAGTTAAAATAATTAAATTTGAAAATAGAAAATAGTTTTGAATTATTTATTCAATTTCAGACACTTTTCATTTTTACAGTTTTGTTAAATTCTCAAATATGCAAACAGATAACTATTTATAAAAGAAATAAAACAAAAAACAGAAAAAAGCCTTTAGTCCCGGCCCGTGCCACAGACCGGGACTAAAGGCCCTGGCCGCTGAAATCCCCGCCCGAGGCCTTTAGTCCCGGGCGGTGGCACGGGCCGGGACTAAAGGCCCCCCTTTAGTCCCGGCCTGAGCCACCGCCCGGGACTAAAGGTCCCGGGGTATAAATTCGCCTTCTTCCCCGCGCCGCCCAGCACTTGGCCGTTTCGCGCGCGAGGAGAATTTGGAAGATGCCGCCAGGCTGCCGCCGTTCAGTGCGCTCGCCGCCGTTCAGTGCCATCCACCGCGCCGCCGCAGCCCCCGCGCCGCCGCAGCCCCCCGCGCCGCCGCGCCGCCTGCAGCCGCCACCGCGCCGCCTCGCCGCCTCCAGAGGCCGCAGCCACCGCGCCACCTGCAAGGTTTTTTTTGCAAAAAACTTTAATTTGTTAATTAGTTAATTAGTTAATTAGTGTTAGGGTTAGGGTTAGATATTAGGGTTTGAATTTAGTTTAGTTAGCTATATATTGTTAGGGTTAGGGTTAGATATGATATAGAATTAGTTAGAATATAATTAGTTAGAATAGAATTAGTTAGATAGTTATAGTTAGAATAGAATTATTTAGAATTAGTTAGATAGTTATAGTTAGAATAGAATTATTTAGAATTAGTTAGATAGTTATAGTTAGAATAGAATTATTTAGATAGTTATAGTTAGAATAGAATTATTTAGATAGTTATAGTTAGAATAGAATTATTTAGATAGTTATAGTTAGAATAGAATTATTTAGATACATATAGTTAGAATAGAATTATTTAGATACATATAGTTAGAATAGAATTATTTAGATACATATAGTTAGAATAGAATTATTTAGATACATATAGTTAGAATAGAATTATTTAGATACATATAGTTAGAATAGAATTATTTAGATACATATAGTTAGAATAGAATAGTTAGAATAGAATTATTTAGAATAGAATAGTTAGAATAGAATTATTTAGAATAGAATAGTTAGAATAGAATTATTTAGATACATATAGTTAGAATAGAATAGTTAGAATAGAATTATTTAGAATAGAATAGTTAGAATAGAATTATTTAGAATAGAATAGTTAGAATAGAATTATTTAGAATAGAATAGTTAGAATAGAATTATTTAGATACATATAGTTAGAATAGAATTATTTAGATACATATAGTTAGAATAGAATTATTTAGATACATATAGTTAGAATAGAATTATTTAGATACATATAGTTAGAATAGAATTATTTAGATACATATAGTTAGAATAGAATTATTTAGATAGTTATAGTTAGAATAGAATTATTTAGATACATATAGTTAGAATAGAATTATTTAGATACATATAGTTAGAATAGAATTATTTAGATACATATAGTTAGAACTTATCGAATGTCCGTTTTTTGCAGAACTATGGATCCACATAGCAGGAACCTCGAAGAGGAAGAACTTATCGAAGATATAATCAAAGACGCCCCCGACGTTGAACCTGCTGAATCTCCGTCGTCATATCTAAACCCCTCCGGAGATGGAATGGAGGTTGATCGACACGAAGATGAAGCCGATGGGGCCGGAGATAGCTCCAATGACGGAGAAGGTGATAGCTCCACTGATGGAGAAGCCGGTGGAGAAGCCGGTGGAGAAATAATAAAGTCCGGCGAGGTATACATATGAAGTTCGACAATCACTTGTAATATGTGAAAAATATTGGAGATAGCTCTATATTGTGTACATATACATTCATTTGACGAATGTTTCTCCCTCTTAGGCCTCCACATCGAGCAAAGCTACGAAACGAGGCCCGACTAAAAAGTTGGACGCACGGACGCATTACACCTTTGAGGTGATATTGCCTACGGGCGAACCAAAGCTTCCTAAGAATGCTGCTGACACATTCAAGAAGCAATGCGGAGTTCTCGTTAGGGATCACGTCCCGATCAGCGTTCGGGAGTGGAACAAGCGCAAAGGGGCAGCCGATAGTGACTATGTCGCCGAAAGGTACAAAGATAATCTTTGGAATGATATCATGTCACATTTCAACCTGCCAGAATGTGAGAATGAAGACGCCGCAAAAAAACTGAGGGCCAAAGTCAAGCAGTGGACTCTAAAGAAGATGGCCGAACTGTTCCGTAGCTGGAAGAAGAAGCTATGGAAAGACTATCTGAAGACAAAGAAAGTGCCAGTATTCGAGGGGTACCTAGCCAAGCAGGCGAATCACTGGAAGGCATTTCAGGAGTACAAGCAGTCAGAAGATGCCAAGGCATTATCAGAAAAGAACAAGAAAAATGCCGACAAGAAGAAATATCACCACACGCTGGGGCCAGGGGGCTATGAGACTGCCATCCCAAAGTGGGATAAGAAAGAGCAAGATCTGCTAGCTAAAGGCATCGTACCTGAACCCATCCGTGATGAGTGGGAAATGAGAGCAAGGAATTGGTTCCTTGCGCATGGTGGTTCGTACGACGAAGAAACAGGGGACCTCATCTGCAGTGGCGGTCTTAGGATACCCAGGGAGAATTGGAAAAAGATAGTGAAAGAAATTAAAGAGGGAAAAAGACAGTTCACTGCAGATAGAGAGAAAGATTTGCTCACACTGGTCCTCGGCAATGACGAACATGGAGGACGAACGCGAGGCTTCGGTCCTTCTTACCCATGGTGGCTTGGGTTTGCCAGAGACCAAGACACTTACAGAAGCCGGGCGAGAGCAAAGAAGCGACAGCAGGATGAGGAGAATGACAAGTTCAACCAGTTGCTTGCCAGGCTTAACGAGCAACAGAAGCAGATCGACGAGCTTAGAGGAGTAGCGCGCCAGGAAGATCCTGGACTCGATATTATCGGCGCCCCATCTAAGCGGAAAAGCAGCGTGGCTGAATCTGAGGCCCCGCCCGACGATGCACGAAGAATGATAGAGGGCGGTCCCGGCTACCCCGTGGATGGAATCAAGGAGTCAACATCATGTGAACTCCATCAGAAATTCAAGAACATATCCATGAAGGTGGCCGTCGGACAAGCTTTACCTTTTGGCCCTGATGCACGCTGGCATGGCCGTGAGATTCCACCTGGCTTTGCTAAAGTCGGGGTGGATGAAATCATGGCGGGGTTTCATGATATGGAGCTCGACATGGCTGGACCCGAAGATGAGAGGACACTTGGAGAAGTACTGGGTGGAGTCATCCTATGGGACAAGAACTACATCAAGCTTCCAGGCTCGGCCCCAAGGACAACACCGCCTCCGAGTCGTCGCAGGTCACCTACACCTCCATCACCTCCAAGCCCTCCACATGACGACGGCCACCACAACACGAGTCCATCTCGATCACCGCCGCCGGACTTGGGTCGGCCGTCTCCGCCGCCGCCCGCTAAGGATACTAAGCGGAAGCGTGCCAGCAAGAACGCTCCGTCCATGAGTTCTAAGCGACGGAGCTCCCCAAAGCGCAAACTGTCGCCCCTCCCAAAGGTACCTCATGCTAATCTTCCTATCAGACCTTATGATCGTACCGACGAGGAAAACGCCAGGATAGCAAAGGAACATTATGATGCGCAGATGAAAAAGAAGGAACCCGAGCCCCGCCCGGAATACACCGAGAAGCAAATAGCATATGCAAAATACTTCACGACCCTTCCATCACAGTATGAGTTACACCATAAGCCTGATGACTATACACGTACATTGCAGAAGGAAGGGAAAAAGAGCAGGTCACGTGCAAGTGCAAGTGCAAGTGGGAGCAAATCAAGTTCAACTACAAGCAAAATAAGATCAGACGTTCCTCAGCTTGGACAACAGGCCAAACAGTCGATCCCACCCCTCAGGGTGTTACCCGAGAATGTTCCCTCTCTGGTGCAGGGGCAAGATTTGGGATTAGCAAAGAAGTGGGCGGATGAATGGGGTATCCCGGTTGAAGTCATTCTGGCTTCCCAAGACGACGTGGTACCCAAGGCAGTGGTAGCCCCTAAGCCACAGTTTGTCATGGGAGCGCCTTTGGTCAGCAAAGATAAGTTTGATGATCTCCCAACAAATATGCGTTACTTGCATACATGGTACTTAAGTGAATCAAATAAAGGGAGAACGATGATCGTGGCGCTTGTCCCACGGGAGTACTACGGCCGTCCCGAAGACATCCATATCGACTTTGATGAACTCTTCCAGATGTACAATGCTGACGCCCTCGACAAATCGCTTATGAGTTGCTATTGTCTGTAAGTTTTTCAATTCGTTGTCTACATATAACTTGTTCAGTTATTTCAATTCATTGTCTACATATAACTTGTTCAGTTATTTCAATTCATTTTCTACATATAACTTGTTCCGTTCTGACTTGTACTCTATTATGCAGAATGAAGATTCTGGAATGTAAAAGTAGGAACATCCACAATATTGGGTTTATTGACCCAGATAAAATACATATAGCGACGCTAACTGATAACCCCAAGGAGACGGAGGAAAACCTTCTAAGGTTTCTAACAGATCAAAATTTCTGTGACCACATATTGTTTCCATACAACTTCAGGTGAGGGTCTTACTGTGTTGTGTCCATTCACTTATGAGTGTAATTGATAAGTTACTGACACATATATATATACATGTGCAGCTACCACTGGATTCTGTTGGACATTCAAATTGATAAGGGAAGAGTTGATGCCTTCGACCCATTATCGAGACCCTTGGAACAGTTCCAAAGCATGCAGGACATGCTCCAAGGGTAATTTCAATCATTCTTGTGCTCTATCGGTCTCTTTCGATGATTTTCTGATATATCAATTAATGAAAAACTTAGCAAATCATTTTCCTTGTCGGGCAGGGTTTGGAAGCGGTTCAAGTGCGTGACTCCCGGTATCCGGCATGAGAAGCTGACCTTTAGAGCGGCTCAGGTAAGTAGTAGTATGATATACTTCTATTTTCAATACATTTGTAATGCTAGATTATTATTTTGATTATATATATTCTATTCTCGTAAAGTGCGACCAGCAGCCACGGGGGACGCATCTATGTGGATACTATGTTTGCGAGACCATTCGCACGTTTACCTCTGAGCACAAGGATTACAGATACGATGTAAACAATAAACATTCACACCTCTATTTTTACTCGTCATTCTTTGTTATCATGATTGATATTCATATTCATCTCCTCTTCTTATATAGTACACGGCCATGCGGGAGAAGTACCTACCAGAGCAACGCGCGATTGCTGTTGCAAAGGAGCTAGCGGCCTTTCTGAGGATAGAAGCTATAGACGACAAAGGACGATTTAGTGTAGCTAGGGGCCATTACTGATGTTGGTCCATGTAATCGAATAGACGGGCTCTTGTCCCGATAATTCTGATCTCCATATAATTGTATATATATGCTCGCTTGTAAGATAAGTTAATCTTATATATATGCATAAACATGTATATTTAGAATTATACGAAAACTAATTCTCGAACACCAAACAAGGCACCACGTTAATCCCCCGAACACCTAAACCCTAAAACCCTAAAACGCTAAAATAAACAAAATCTGCAGAAAGTCTTTAGTCCCGGTCTGTGTTATGACCCGGGACTAAAGGTCCTGCCCCTGAGGGCTCTCCCGGCGCCCACGTGGAGCTCCTTTGGTCCCGGCTCGTAACAGGCCCGGGACTAAAGGTTAGGCCTTTAGTCCCGCCTGTTTGGTCCCGGTTGGGGAACCGGGACTAGAGCCCCTTACGGGCCGGGACTATAGGCTCTGTCCCCACTAGTGGTTTGTTTCCTCCAAAAATTAGTTAGCTGATATATTTACAAAGTCGCTACCTCTTCCATTGTTTCAAGAGTGCAAGCGCAATCTCCACATGATTCACATAGTTAAGATTGAGGGGGGCTGATAGAATATGTGTTTGAGTTGTACTAGGTCTAACCTAACGTGTAGGAGTAGGATTAACCTAACGTGTACTTTATAATCTCTTTGTCCATCAATATAAGACCGACCCAACCCCTCGATGGTTGTGTGTCGCTATTGTCTATTTTCTCTCTACCACATATACGTTTACAAAGCATGCTGCCCATCCCACGGCGGCGATGAAGACGGTCACCGACCACCTCGATTGTCACCAAGGCCACTGACCACCTGGTCTATAGTTTAATATTTTACCTCGTCGTCAACACTAGGGATGAGATGCCTGGAGCCATGGCGTTCGGTGAGGCGGTATACGCACAGCCCCGATGGACAATGCGGTCTGGAGCTGTGGCGTTCCTCGAGGCAGAAGACACGCACGCCACGGCATCGACGAAGACGGTGACCACGGTGCCCTTGCCGTTGCCATTCTCGATGTAGTGCGTCATGCAGACCTAAATGGACAGCCATCGCCGGGACGCTGCATCCTGTGGAGTTGCTAACCGGCCAATCGGCGAACAACGAGGCGCCGGCGCTGGATTGCCCTCCTTGTGACCGAACCGAATGCAATTTGCTGCTATTTTTCTTCTGCGTGCGGCTGCTGTCAAAAGACTCAGAACTCAGAACGTGCTTTGCTCGAGGAGCCCCCCAAACAAAGTTTTTCTACACATTTTGACAAAACAACTAAGTAAAACTGGTATTGCTAAAAATCCTCTTTAAAACCGTTTTACAAAAACTAACTCCATATCCTCATTATCCAAACAACCACTTATTGTTGCAGAAAATCATGGTATGATTCTTGCGATATTTGCTTTGCATTAGAACAAAAAACCATTGAGTGATTAGTTTTTCTTAATGTTACTAATTTAAGTTAACTAAATAGGGATGCGCCTCTTCTGCCTTCCAACCGGGGTGCTGAATGCACTCATAGAATGATCCGTTGTGACTATTTGACTTGGGGATTGAATTTTGAGGTGAGTTGTGATGTGTGAATTTAAATATTTCTCTTGTAATTGTGATAAATAGCTTTGGAAACACTAAGAACAAAGTCTAAAGTAGTATATTAACTAAAGCAAGTTTAGTGAATACAAAAGGTATATAAAATATGAAAATAATAAAAAACTAAATATTACAATGAAAGGGCAAACTGAGGATAGGGTTATACGTATTAACTTTGGGAAAAAGTTCAGATGGTGCTAACATTGTTCAAAGGTTAACCTTTTTCTATCCCGATGCAAGGCACATGCATGTTTCCTATATTAATAATGGACAGATACCCCACTCAAGACATAACAAGGGTTCATTTTGGTAGAAAGGCTGCCTATCTCTTTCTGATCTATACAGAGAACACTCTAGAATTACAATCAATAATGGAAAATCTTGCCACCTCTGGAGGGATAGATGGGATGGTGCTATCAGAAGAGGAATTCCCCCACTTGTTTTCCTTTGCAAAAAATCAAGATATTTCTATTGAGAGGGAAAAGCTTGCCAATACCAATAACCTCTATGATCTTTTTTTTACGATCTTTTCAATCTCCCCTATCTACAATAGCTCGTGAAAAATTGATAATACTAGAAGACATCCAAGCTATTCCATCTCGGAATGGGCATGATAAATGGGGATATAACTGGGGTGACTACTTCTCAACAAAGAAAACACCCCACATCCAGACCAATCCTGGATATCTGGAAAATATGCAATATTCCTAGATAGAAATTTTGCAGTTGGCTACTACTTAATGGAACTGAATACTAAAGATATGATGACTAAGAAGCATTTCTATGTTGAATTCTCAGACTGCATTCTTTGTGAAGATGTCCTCAAGAATCTGCCATGCACCTCTTTTTCGAGTGCAGGGCTATTGGATTTGAATGGAACCCTGACTTGGAATGAAATGATATGATCACTGAAGCTAGAACAGATACTCCGTTAGTTTCATGATGGAAACTATCATTACTGGCTCTGGAATCTGTGGGAGCAGAGAAATGATGCAATTTTCAAACAGATGTACCCTGATCTTCAAAGATGCATAGCTAGGTTTAAATACTTCCTATCTCTAAATATGCACAGAGCTAAACCTAGCCTTAAGGAGGGTATGCAATCTTGGATTGATACCTTATGAGCATGTAAGAAACATTACTGAGCACCCCATGTACATATTATCCCCATTATAAATGAAAAATACACACAGGAGGGAATCTTCTCCTACTGTATTTGTGTCAAAAAAAAGGAGAGAAAAAGTTAATTAGAGATGCCGTCACACTTGAGAGCACCCATCTTAGCAGTTTGCAGAAACGGGCTTACACTGTGGTGTTTGTATTGATATTTTTTTCTCTATAAGACTATATAAGAGAAATGACAATGCAAAAGAGTAGCACACAACAAAGTGAGCAAAGATACATGAATCTTGACGAAAACGAAACCACACAAAGAATCCAGTAAGGTTCGGAAAATCTTGTACAAACGCTAGCTACAATGACGATAAGGAAGGCGTAAACCAGATAGCCTTTGCCCACTCCACCCGATCTGGCAAGTCTTGTATTTCGCACATCCGGAAGATACCGGTCTCAACGTCGAACTCCCAAATGTCTGGGCGGAGATTATAGTGGAGATAATCGACAGATTGTAAGTCCGATCCTGGCATAATGCAGGTGAAGTAGACGCAGTTGGGCCTTATCCATGTCGACGATGAAGACACCGCAGAGGCCGGCACAGCCAAGGACTGGTTGCGGTTGCCTATGAGGAAGGCTTGCCCACTCAAGTGCCGTGCCTTCCTCCAGTGTCGATGCCGGGAGCTGCCCGGATGGTACCTCTGAACATGCATTCGCATCGGCGGGGTTGGAAGGTCGCTCCACACCACGTGCAGCGTGCCGTCTTGGGTGAACACCAAGTGTTTCCCGTAGCGGCGGTGGTCGGGACCAAGCGGAGGGTGGCACTTTGCGAACGACACCGGCACCGGCACAACAAGGGGAGCCGCCGCCGGATGGATGCTCCATATCTGCCCGCACATCGTCACATAGTAAAACTTACCATTGTGGTAAGTGATGTCAAGATCACCGGTCTCGCCGATTTCGTCATGTTCTTCACGGCCTGTAGCGTCAGGCCAGTGGACCCACTGCCAGTCGTCTAGGCCGGCTTTCGTGAACGCCAGGCCAAGTCCCCATCGGCAAAGGACGGCGACCGCGTGGTCTTCGGCGGTGGGGTTGGCGGAGAAGGCAATCTTCTGAATCAAGTTATCCTGCTTCATGAATGGCGATTGGCCGTTTCTTCTTTCAGAACAGCCGCAAGAATATGGGGAAAAAGGCCCGAGGAGTCCCTTGCGCTGGAGCGGCGGAAGGTGGACCTTCTCCATGGTCAAGGGGTTCACCAGGCAGACAGTCAGGCTACTGTGGAGCGAAGCGATCCACCCAGCGCTGGAGCCAATGCAGGGATTGTTTGCAACCGCCCACCGGGCGCCGGCGGGCGACGGGAGCGAGAGGAAAGTGAGGTCCTCCCTATTGTGGCAGCCACACCATCCGTCGGGGATCACGAGCCACGGTGGCGTCAGGCCAGGGACAGCAGCGCGCCAGGACCGGCAAACGCCGCGGAACCATATGCAGCATGGCAAGCCGAGGAGTTCGTCGATGCTCCTCAAGAGATCACCCGGAAGGGCATCCCACTCCCGGAAACTCTCTGTTTTTGCCTCGTCCTCCATCACCGATCAATCAAGTTGCGAGACGCGCGATGATCCAATCTAAGTTTCAGATCGATCTAACACCGGCTGAGGCTTCTGGGCATAAGTCGGTTTGCGAGTACTACACCTTGGACGAGCGCAGGAGGCAACCTGCCTTTTCTCTTTCTTTCGAACCCGCTTTATATGAGTTTGGTTCATTGCGAGATCGTGTCCTGATCGAAATAAGCCATGGACCTGGCCGGGCGCTCCTAGTCTCCGCCTACGAGCGGGAGCGAGCAGAGCGCGCCTGCAGAGCGTCCCCTCATGGGCCGCCTCGGAACGGCCCAGCAAGGTATTTTTCCTTTTTCCATTTTTCTATTTTCTTTTCTTTTTTATTTTTGCAAGGTGAACAATTATAAAAATTAGAACAGTTTAAAATCTGAATATTTTTAAAATTCAAAATCTTTTTGAAACAAACAACTTTCAAAATTGATTTTTTTGAAATTTGAATAAATTTCGATTTTGAACAAATTCGGAATTTTAACAATTTGAGAATTTGAACAAATTTTGGATTTGAATAAAAATTTGAATTTGAACAATTTCATATTGAACAATATTCATATTTGAACAAAAATTAAATCTAAACAAAATTCAAATCTTAGCAGTTTTAGAAAATTGTACAAACTTGAAAAAAAAGTGTTCAAACATAAAAAATGTTCAAACAAAAAAAATTCAAACATAAAAATGTTCAATTCTAGAAAATATTCAAAAGTGAAAATTGTTTAAAAGTAAAACATGTTCAAACATAAAAAATGTTCAAATTTAAAAAGTGTTCAATTTTTTAAAATATTACAATATAAAAAAATGTTCAATTTTTTAAAATATTCAAATTTAAAAAATATTTAGAATTTTTAATAAAAAAATAACGAAAAAAGAAAAGGAAATGAAAAAACATGAAGAAGACAGTAAAAGCAAAAAAAGAAAGAAAAACATACGAAAAAAATAGATAACCCACCTACCGCCGTGTTAACGGGCTGGCCTAATGTCGCACCCACACAGGCGTAGCGAGGTTCCACACCGCTAACGGACGGAGCATAGAAATTGCCGACCTGGCCCGGTAGTCTTACGGGCCATTGAAGAGTCCATGGGTCGACCAATTTCATGACTAGTCGGTGGCCTTTGCATGCCCAATGGGTATTTTCAGATCAACTCAAATTAATAGTTATAGTCTACTTTTATTTTCCATTTTCGCCTATGCTGAATCCACGCCTAGTCTCCTAGCCCTGGCACCTTTTGGTTGAACTCTCATTAACTAACTTCTTCTGTAGTTCCTCAGAATAATATCTCGTGTAGCATGCTAGTGGGGCTGTGGTACATAACGCTTGACTAAGACCGGAACCAAAAACGGATCTATAAATGAGCTCAGCCAAACAGGGATGTTGTGAACTTTCTCTTTACAGAATGATGGTTTGATCAAAATAGTTTATTTACTAGTAATCTGGCAAAAACATCGGTATGTGCCATAGGAGACGTGGAGCCAGAGTAAGGCGTGACATAGATTCACGGGCTGGCCAATTTTTATGTACAAAATGTGGAGCGACCCTTTTGGGACTTTACGGATCTGAGAAACACGGAGCACCGCTTATTTACGACATTTTGCCACCTAGGAAGAAAGGCGACCGAGATGGAAGGAGAAATATATGCCACATGCAATATCTGGAGCGACAAGAGCCGAGCAAAATAATGGAAAGGCTGGTGAGGATTCCAAATACTTCCTCTGATCCATATTAATTGCCACTAATATAGATTATTTAGACATATTTCAGTCCCACGATACATCCATACTAGTGACAGGTAATTGTTACGTGTGCAACACGCCACACGCACGCTCTCTACGAGTGAGTCATAGTATGGGCATGACACGCGTGGTGCCTCTTCAAATTACACGCGGCATCGAGGGAGAAGCTCTGCAACTCACGTCATGAGGACCAGCGTGGAAGCGCAACACGCAAGACATCTGGGGAGGCACACTTTTGAGACCCGAAGGCCCGCTCGCCCAAGAGGGGCCCCGTGAGGACTTACAACGACTATGAGCAAATTCCCTAGGTCGGCCTGACCGCCCCTAGGGCCTCGTGGATTCGCACCTCTCTGGCGTGGAGAGCTACGAAAGAACGAGAAGGACAATACAATGATAGGAAATAAAGATAGAGGAACACAAAAAGTAGATTGATTTGATAGGTTCGATTGGTGATGAGGGCATCAACCTTGTGACGTGCGGATGAGGTTGCCCTTGTCAGTGGTCTTTGACGTCGCTTTAGCGTAGCTCCTCACAAGGGTTGGCTTCTTTATTTTTATTCGAGCGTCCAATGTATGTTCCTTCTGTAGGAGTTATGACGTCTTATATTCGGTGGTGGTTAATCGTAGTCTGATTTTTCTTGATGGAGTAGTGTTTCAAGTTTGTGCGTGTTCCTAGTCATGGGTGGGCTTGGCCCTGTGGTGCATGTGAGTGTGGCCCCATGGTGTTGTTATTTAGCATGCTTTTTTTGCTAATGAAGTAACAACTTTTTCTTATTTAATCAAATTTTTAAAACGGATGAGTTTTTTTTTGACAAAAAAACGGACGAGTTAAATGAAGGGAGATAAAAAAGTTAACCGAGATATGCCATGACAGTTACGAGCCACCCATTATATATAGATGTGTGCAGAAACAGCTTAGACATTGGTGTTTGCATTGAGATTTTGCTCAAATGAGATATGCATGAGACAATGCAAAGCTGCACGGTACACAGAAAAACGCGAGCAAAGACTAATGTTACACATACGGACTGCACGTTCCGGAGTTCACCTACGGAGGACGTGGGGAAATTCAGTTGGATTACAGCCCGTAAATCATGGGAGGTGAGAGGAAAGATGGTTCTTGAACAACGCGGACTCGGCGAATTTCGTCGAGAAAAAATGAATTTCGTCTGAATTTCACCCATTTTGATCGGGACCGATAAATGATTTACCAGACGTAATCTACTGAATTTGGGGAATTTTGCAGATTATTTTTTGAAAATTTAAAATTTGGTCAAACTTTGTCCAGAAATTCAAATTTTAAATGACCGAAAAGCATTGAAATTCCTGAATTTCGCCCATTTTGCTCAGGGCCGGTAAACAACCAAAACCGAAATCCAAATCCTTGGCACCACTGCCAGTCGTATTGGCCTGTCTTCGTGAACGCCAGGCCAAGCCCCCATCGGCAAAGGATGGCGACGGAACTGCCCTCAGCGGGTGGGGTTGGCGGAGAAGGCAATCTTGTGGATCAAGTTACACTGCTGCACATATGTCGACGTGTGGTGTGGCGTACCAGCCTTAAATCTCTCATGGAAATAAGGGTAGAGGCGGCCGTCGCACTGGAGCGTCGGAAGGTGGACCTGCGCATGGGTCAAGGGGTTCAGCAGCGTAACGGTCATCACTAGTGGAAAACGGGTCTTCAGTCTTGGTTGGTGCTGGGCTTCAGTCCCGGTTGCCTAACCAGAACTAACTGATCGGGACTGGAGCTACTCTTTAGTGCCGGTTGCATTACGAATCGGGACTAAAGACTTACCACGTGGTAGCGGCCAGTTGCTCGTGGACTAAAGTGCTCAACACAGCCCCTCTCTTCCTCTTTATTTTTCTGCATTTCAATTATTATGTTATCATTTTATTTGTATTATGCTCTACTAGCTGCATGCCGGCGCGTTGCTGCGGATTTCTGTTTACACTTGATAGTTCTTTCAAGGCATTTTCTAAAATTTGATTTAGCTATTTATTTGTAACAACATAACAATACCATTATCTCAGTATTTTATTCTATTAAGTGGAGAAAATGATTGATAATTTAGATGCACTTTAGTTAGCTTCCTCGAGAATAATTCTAGTTAATAAGTATTAGCCAATTTTAAACGATAGTGCATACATATAATGAATGTTTATGGGATGAAAATAGCCTCTTAAACAGTTGTGCCCACCTCTCTAAAAAAATAGCTGTGCCCTTTTCCTTATTTATTCTTTAAGAAATTGATGTAGTAACAATTTTATAAAAATAACCTCTTGACCAGTTGTGCCCTCCTCCCCCATTTCTCCTTTAATCTATACAACTTCGTGGTTCCATTTCCATTGGATGGATCCATCCACCATTGACTATTTGTCGGTTGCCAATAGTAATATACAGTGGCGAAGCTAACATCGAAACAATGAACCACTACTACAATGAACACCTTTTACAAATTCTGTAATTAGCAAATCGAAGAGTACATGTGAACTTTGTCTGCTGCTTCGGCCAAAGCGCTCAGGCGGGTGGTGCAAATGCCGGTCAGCGAGGAGCACCCGCTCCACTATACTCCCTTCCATCGCCTCCTTGAGCACTGGCTTCCCCTCATTGGTAGAGCCTTGATCTTTATTTATTTATCTATGGTCATTGTAGCAGAAATATATATTTTCAGATCTTCTTTCAAAACTAAATTTGAATCAATTCACTTCTTCGTGAAATTCAGTTAGCAAGGGGTAGCACGAGTTCTAGTGTACATGAACAGATTTAGCATCTCTTTTACATCAATTATACGTAACGCTAGCTGGGTAATTAACATGAGTATCTTTGAATGGGGTGATTAATGAATATTCACATAAGCAGTATGTTTTCTTTGATGCAGAGGCTAGCTAAGTAACTTGCTCTCCCTTCTAGCTAGATATTTCAGTTAGTTGGTTAGTAATATAGCTTCTGTCCACGTCACGGTTGAGAGAAGTACGCACCTTGACTTCCAGCTGCACTGCTGCAGGAACTTGATGTAGCTGATGCCTGCTGGTCTTCTCGAGCATGGTGACCCTGTCCAGATATCTACCTTGCTGCCGTTTGGCAAGTGTTCAGAATAGCTTGCTGACCAGTTCAGAGGAAGGATAACTTCAGATCCACTGAAATCTAAGTAAACAAAGAATTCAAGTAGTGACAGTAGCAATGAGTATAGTTTGGATATTTTGAGGATGTTAAATTTGTGTGTAGATCACCAATGAAAGCTGATCCGTGTCATATTGTATCTTCTGTTAGTTGATATATAGCAGCATCTGGTTACCTATCATGTAAAATATCTATCTTGCAATATGGATGCTTTTTTAAAATATGTTCAAAAATAAGACTATTAGACATGGTTTAACTAGGCTTTTCCATCCAAGTGACCTTGTAGATCGCAAAGCACGAGCATAAAAAGTGATAAATCAGTTAACTGAAATTAGGCTTTGAAGTCTGAACCGAGACTTTCTTATGATCTAGCCGCACGGGCCTATCTCTGTCCCCCGATCCCTTTTCTAGTAGGCCCCTATTTCTGGACCATGAATCCGTCGTGCCTTCCGCTGGCGGTTCCTTGCCGTGTGCTCGCACCTCTTACTCGTAGCCTCCTCGCTATGACTGCTTGCTGCTCCTCCCTCAAACTTGCTGCTGTCAATCGCGAGCAGTTCTTGCTCCACCGAGCAAGCTTCTGATTAGATTAATTCAGCTGCTGCGCGCGATGGACGTGCACGTAGTTGACCCTGCCTCCACGGCAGTGCGGCGCGCACGGGCGAGCTCGACAGCGGAGGCGCACATCTCCGGGCTTGAAGATCACTTCACAACCTCTCCATGTGGTCGAATCAGAGTCTGCCGATAGCCCTCCTTCGAAGGCTTCCAACCTAGCAGGGAGGAGGCTGTGAAGAGCTGCTAGGAAGGGTGCGGGGGTCCGCAAGAAGCAAGGAGGAGGCGCGGTGACAACAGTATAGATAATAGAGTCCGTTACTTGAGTACCCCTGAGGCCCGTTAAGTTAGGCCCAATTGTAATCCTAGCCAAAATATGAGTTCATGTCGTATACCGGAGTTGTAATATGTATCGGACCACTTCCGTTCCTTGAGACTTGGCCACCTATATATAGGGGCCAGGAGAGGACGGTCCATGTGGACTACAGCCACCAAGCCCACCGGGGAAACTCCTTTCTTCTTGGTCTATGGGGCGGAGACAGTTCTTCCCACCGACGTCAAGTTCGGGTCACCAAGAGTGCTCGCCTTCAATGAGAGTCGCCAAGAGGACCTCATCAAGGACCGCCTCCTCTAGCTCGAAGAAGCTCGGTGCCAAGCAGCGCTTCACGCCGCGAGGTACCAGCAAGGACTACGCCGCTACCATAGCTATCATGTTCGAGCAAGGACTCTAGAGGTCGGCGACCTGGTGTTGAGGAGAATATTCTCTCACGAGGGCCTGCACAAGCTGTCTCCAATGTGAGAAGGCCCCTTCAAGGTGACGCACATCACCAGGCCAGGCTCGGCGTGGCTGGAAACTGCGGAAGGCGTACCGGTGGGGAACCCGTGGAACATAGCTCATCTGCGAAAGTTCTACCCATAGGTTCCTCACGAGGAGATAAAGACCGTTGTCACGGCACTTTGTATCAGCTCAGACTGCTCTTCAGCACTGATATTAAGTTATTGCGCAATATAGCGTCTCTGCTTCGGCATGATATCAAAATGGCATGAAGTCCATTTATTTTCTGTTGTACTCCTCGCGGAAGGGGGCTAGGCACGGTGTCTATGCTGGGGCCTTCACCCGGAAAATAGCAAGCCCAAAAAACCCAAAGGGACTGAGCTCTGATCAGGGTGACGGCCCCGTTATCGATCACCTCCAAGTACCCATGGTGCTTAGTTCTTCGCGAAGTACACCAGAAAATAAGAAATCTTTGGGAAAAGTCCAAGGTGTGCCCAAGGCACCCACTAAGGACAAACGCCTCGTGAGCAACCCTCATGAGGTTCAAGGACGCGTCGATGCGCTTAAGCATCCGCAGGAAGATTCCCCTCACTTGAGGAAGGCCAAACACAGCAGGATTACTGAAGACTAAGGCCACTCCGATCATCTTGCGAAGGAGACGCAGATCCGGAGGTCCGCGCCAGGCCCTTCACCTCATGAGCAACCCTTAACGAGGTGTCGACGATCTTTGGGCTCTCTTAAGCGTCGACGCTTTTGCGTCCGTGAGGGTCCAGCTTCCCTCAACGACGAGGAAGGCCCCGTGAATCGCCACGCACGGCAATTTGCTCTTAGCTACTGGCACAGATAGTGCCGCGCTCCCCCACGACGGGGAAGGTCCCTGTGCCGGTCACAGGGGCATCTTATTCGCCTTATTTTTTCGTTTGTTTTATCGATTTGTTTTTCATTTTCGGGGATTTGGGGTTTTTTGTTTTTCAACTCTTTCTTCAAATACTTGTCTCAGGAATCGTCCAATGTCTTCACCGGCGCCAATCCCGTCATGAGCTCTGAGATGCAGGGAGGCCTCCCGCCAGCGTTAACAACTCGCTAGGGCTCTCGAGCGCGCGGACTACCAGGACAACGGCGAACAACAAGGAGCGGAAAAGAAAGGGAAATTTCATTGACAACCCCCAGCGGGGGAGGGAACAAAGGCACGGCGGGGCATGCCCCACCAGCACAAGCTACATCGCAAAAGAGGGGAGGAGACTAGCTCCCCTCCCCAGAAGGCTACCGTGACAAGGCCGCCCCTTTACTGCGCCGCGGGCTGGGGGTAGGTGCGGCGGACGCTGCCGACGGCAAAGATCCGCACCGAGGCCTCCAGCGTCCCCAGCTTGAAGCAGAAGATGAGGTGGTCGCCGACGTGGAGGCGGTGGCTGAGAGCGAAAGCCCTCCAGCGCCCGGAGAGGACGGCGCTGCCGCCCGCTCCGAGGATGATGTCCACAGGCCAGAGGAAATCTGGCCTGCTCTGCTCCGCCAGAGCGATCTCTCCAGAGGCGGCACCGGGGGCGTAGATCACCCTTCGGACTGCGTCGGCACCCGGAGGGAGTTGAAGCTCCAGGCGTCGACAATGACGAGGAGCTCCAGGAAGCGGGACCCTGGGGCGATGAGGGGTCCCAGCATTGCCGCCGCCAAGGGGCGGGGAGTGGCAACCACTCCGGCCGCCGACGGGGCTGCCTCCTGCGGCCCCGGACCATCTGCAGCCGGGGGAAGGGGGCCCAGGGCAGCCTCCACCTCCCGGAGCACTCGATCGATGCTCCCCGGGGAGCGGGAAGCCGGGGCCGGCGCCAGCGGCAATGGCATGTTCAAAGTGCCTCCACGCGCAGGACCCTGAAGGGTCAAGGCACCGGAGGCCCCTGGGGCGGCGTGATTTGCCTCACCCCGCCTCGGCGCACTAATGCGGAGGGGACCGCCGGCACCGGGCATCCACTGGGCGGGAACCTTCGCCTTGTTCCTGCTGCCCAGGGGGCGCCCACGGCGCTTCGCCCCTGAGCTCGATCCAGCGGTGATGGAGGAGGCAGAGGGATCCATAGGCTTGGGGAGCATTGGGAAGAAGTGGCACTGGAGGAAGGGGATGAGGTACCGGAGGTCTCGAGGAGACTGTATTTAAGGGGCACGGCCGGCGTCGATGCGTCAAATCTTAGCGCGGAAATTGAAGCGTTGGCCGACGCGACACACCATCATGACGGTTTGACATCTCGGGGACTGCAGCGTCGCCCGCCGTTTCGTCTCACCAGCTGCGGTCGCGCCACGCATCCGCGGCCTCTGCATTTTCACATGTCCTCTGACCGCGTGTTGACACGTGCCGTTGGAGGGCCCAGCAGCTTCTGAGGGCCCCTGGACCTTTGCTCCCTCCAGAGGGTGCGTTCGTGGGCCTGGCTCCTGGGGGCTACTATCGGTGCTCTGGATACCGGGGTATCCCGGTCCACCTGCTCCTGGGCCCCTTCAATGGCCCAGCTTCAGCCCAGGGGTGGAGCGACGACCGAAGCCAGCGGAGAAGACCCTCATGAGGAGGCGCCTCATGAGGAGAACGATGACCAAAACTGCTAAGGACCAGAAGACCTCCTCACGAGCTTCTTTCGGTGAGGGAAGGGACCACATCCACGTCAGCTCGGCACGTTTACGTGCAGAGCAAGAAGATAAGGGCAGAAGACCGTGTACCGCCCATGCTACCCCCGACAGGGAGGAGACCAACTTTTGCCATGCCTGCATAAAGCGGCACAGTGGTTGTTGGCCACCCCCCTAAAAATAGCGTGGACGGTGCAGGGCGCCAGAGGGAGATGTCAGCTTCCTCCACCCACTCCTGTGGACCGGCTCCACTACTCTACGAAGACTACGTCCACCAAAGAATCAAGGCTACAGCTGTCCTCCCTCCTTGGCCGTGTGTGGCAACCTCTTCCCCAAGATGATAAGGGGAAGGAGGACCTGGGCACTATAAAAAGGAGGGGGAGGCCACCCCTTAGAGGGGATGGGATCTTCATCTTTGGGCTGCTAACTGGGCACGCAGGTTCTTCAACCTCTGGCCAGTTAGAGCTTTGTAACCAAGACCTTGTACTCCTCGCGAGGTATCACGTCGTAATACAAGAAGGCAGGAAGTAGGGGTTTTACCTCACCACGAGGGCCCTGAACCTGGGTAAGGCTCGGTGTCTCTCTCTGTAGTGCGTTGAGCATTCGACGACTCGAGGCTTCCGTCACCGTGTTTCATTGCGATCCAAGATCTCCCACGTTCAGCCCCCTACGTTTGAATCTTTGGGTCCGTCGCGTGGTACCCCATGTTCTTGTGACACGAAATCCATCGACAGATCAGTGGACAAATCATGTGATAGTCAAAGGAACTTCGCCACCGGAAGCAGTGGCGTCTCCAGAAGCATACATCAATTATGCGTCATTATCACTGAAGCAGCAGAAGAGAACGATCACGCAGAGAATAGAGGAGACGATGTGCAAATCAACAAACCAAAGAGCAACGGTAGGAAGGAGAAGGAAAAAATTCATGTCTCCACCGGGGAGTGGAAAATCATCATGTCAGCCGTCAACCACGGCACGGAAGTACCCGCCAATTCAAGAAGGGAAGTTCTGATCTGGTATTAGTATGCACTACATCAACGCAGAAAGAAACTGAGGGAAGAAAAAGAAGAGCTAAGGAGAAGTCAAGAAAACAATAATGTGTCAAGCGAGGAATATTGGGACGAATATAGTGACACATCAGAGTCACAGCAGAGAAAGGCACAGGGACCTGAAGCACAGCAGAAGGACAACAACATGGGCAAGAGAAGATAGTTACATAAAAAGCATAAGCGCACATCCATCAGGTGATGAAGATGACTTTGTGCAAGAAACACCAGAGGCAGCATTAGTAGCAGCACAGGCATATGATGACGCACACGTATAGGGGGTGTATTGTAGTACTTTTGATAAATAAGAGTGTCGAACCCAACGAGGAGTAGAAGGTGTTGACAAGCAGTTTGGATCAAGGATTTAGAATAAATACTAGCAAATAGGTTTTCAAGGGTATTTGGTAATGCAAATAAATAAAGTATGAGTAAATAAAAGACAGTAAAAATAATTGCAGCAAGTGGACCAATCATTTCTAGAGCAAAGGACAAGCTGGTGGTGTAACCTATGATGTCCAAACATTCTCGAGGACACACGAGAGTTTCTGTCAAGTGCTTTCGCTTCATGCCACTAAATAATCTTTATTGGTTTGATAAGTGTTATGGGGGTGAACCTGTGCTAGCGCACTACCCTTACTAGGATTAATACACACTTGTGATTATACCCCTTGCAAGCATCCAGAAATACAAGAAAGTAATTAAGATAAATTTAACCACAGCCTTAAACTCTGAGATCCTACGCTCCCTGGTGCAATGGTTTGCTAATGGAGGTTTAGGTTTCTGTCACTCCAGCAAGCCCACAATTAGAAGCCAAATACACAATGCATTCCACTAGGCCCATAAATGGTGAATTATAATGTAGTCGACGTTCACCACTAGTGAAATAGCACCACAACATATAAATATCAAACCATTAAATATTACTCAACATAATTCCACTACTAATAACTCGACTTCTCCCATGTCCTTAAGAACTAAACGAACTACTCACAAGACATCATATGGATCATGATCATAGGTGAAATAATGGTAAATAACAATCTGAACATAAACCTTAATTCAATGGTTCCACCCAATAGCATCAACCACGGGAGTAATCAACACCGGGAAAGTTTCCCCTAAGAATGACAAGATTCAACCCAAGATGTTACAGCGGGATGGTGTGGTGATGGTGGAGATGAAGGTGCTGGTGATGGTGATGATGATGATCCCGATGAAGTCCGGTGCGATGGCGATGACGATGGCGACGATCTCCCCTCTCCGGGAAGGAATTTCCCTGACAGATTTCTGCCTGCCAGAGGGCTTTTCTCTTGCTGGTGTTTTCTGCCCCGCAGAGGCGGCGGAGTCTATCTCTAATGCCCCCTTGACTTAGGTTTTCGGGGATGATGATATATGCAAAGGGGCGATGGCAGTAGTGGGCCAGGGTGGCCTCACCCTAGGGTGGCACGGCCAGGGGTGGGCCCGCGCCACCTAGTGGTGAGCCCACCCTGCTGCTCCTCTCATTTCCTCCTTGTGGCTTCTTCAGTCTTCTGGCGAAATATAATTTTTTAGTATTTTTTTGGAATTTTCCTGATCTTCCGAAACATGGTGTCTTGATGGTCCTTTTTCCAGCAGAGTCCTGACTCTGGCAGCAAGTCCTCCAAATATCATTGATCATGCAAAAGCAGAGGAAACAACATAAGTATCATCTCTAAATATGAATTATATCAATGAATAACAGTAAATTATGATACAAAATAGTGATACAAAATGGACGTATCAACCCCCCCAAGCTTAGACCTCGCTTGTCCCCAAGCAAAAACTGAACTCGGTAAACATGACCATAGGTTTATGAAGTGAAGTGTCGATAAAGAAAATACGGACAAGAAGCATCACACTTACCAAGGCACAAATCATAATAGACAGCAACTTCCCTTCATATAATTTGACTTGCGATAAGCAACGGGAATCACAATAAAGATGCTCAAGGTAAATCATGATTGCTTATGGCAAACCTTTGTTCTTGGTCAGAGAACAATGAACTAACTGCACTTATATTTTGAACAAAGTCTTTTTATAACAGAGCTTATAAAACAAAAATCACAAACTCAATCATAACAATCTCTTTACAATCATAGAAAGCTTTCAAAGATATATTATTTCAGGTAAAAACATTGCACTAAACAAAGGAAGGCAGTAAACATGATTGAACAAATCAACATATGAGTGAATGAAACATAACAATTGAAATGCTTGCTTGAGATAGAGGGAAATAGGTTGACTCAACATAAAAATAAAAGACAGGCCCTTTGCAGAGGGAAGCAGGGATTAAACATGTGCTAGAGCTTTTCATTTGTAAAACAGAGGCAAAAGTTGTTTTGAGAGGTGGTTGTTTCTGTCAACGACTAGCAACGGAGTCCTTGATATCTTCCATACTAAACAAGTGAGAGCGGTTCCGAGGTGTTGACTAATTGGCACAATTGTGCTCTTTTATAGCTTGGCACTCCTCCCCACCTTTTTTACTTTCTCAAACCATGGCTAACTGATTCCATCGGGTGCCCACCAATTTTTACAAACCATGGAGGAGTGCCTTTTTTTTAAGATTACAATGGTCTGACTAGCTCCCTTGCAAAATTAATGACAAGCAGATGAAGCATGCAAGTTGAGGGGTACTCAATTTAGTATGGAAGATAACAAACCCAACCACTACGTCATCATGAGCAAAAAACAGTGGCACAAAATGAGAAGCATTTGAAGGTTTTTGAAAGGTAGCACATGAAAATTTACTTGGAATGGCTTGAAATACCATGAATATGATTTTATAGTGGACTCTTTGGAAGTAACTTGGTTTTTGGGGATTGGATGCACGAGAAATACCTCCTCTCAATACAGGTTTTTGGCTAGCAAGGCTGGGTAGCAAGCATAAGAGTTGCATGAAACAAACAAACATATATGTGATACAAACAAGCATGCAAACTTCCTTGAAGGCACAAATGATTTTAACTTGAGAATACTAATGCTTATGAGCTAATCATGAAGTAAAGCTGAAATGATGTATCTACTAGTATTCTTTCTTTCTATTCAAACTTCAAGGTAATATGCTATTGACCAATGCTAAGTTTGCCAAAACCAACTAGATTTACTCGTGCTCCCAAAGTGATACCAATACTAATCAACAAGGCTAATCATATAAGAAAGATTGCAAACTAAAATAAACTATGCGGAAAGTAAATGATAGGACTTCTCATTAATATTTTATTACCGCAACTCACACCAAGGGATACATAGATAACCAACTAAGGAGGATACTTCCACACTGCAAACTATCCTATAAGATAACTTCTCTATTCATGATATGACTGTACTTGAAAAGTAAATGGGTAAAAGATAATGATGTGATACCGCGGCACTCCACCAAGCTTGGAACAAGCCAACGGGATGCCTAAACCATTGACGAATTAATCCTTTGGCGGTGGTGGCGCGATCATAATTGAAGCAAGGAAAAGCTCCAGCATCCTGCGAAGCCTGAGGTTCTCATCTTGAAGTATCTCTATCTCCCTCTTCAAAACTCAGTACTGGGCACAAAGCTCGTCAGTGACCAGAAGACCTTCTTCTATTACAGGTAAGAAGTTTAGATCTAGGACTGGTAGTGTTGTGTAACAACCCAAATTTTTGGAAAATAGAAATAAATGGATTTATTAAAATACCAAATTTTGGAGACAACAAAAACTTTTATTTTGAATACAAGATTAATTTCTTGTCTTTTAAAACTTGTGAAATTGAGCATTTGCTCCCATGCTTCCAATAAAAAGAGTATGGAAAGGGTTTAAAACAAATCCTTTGATCCCCAATTTTTAAATAAAGATCTTTGTTAAATTGAAATAGTTTTCTAACTATTAAATTTTTGTGCATGGTGACATGCTAAACCCATTTGGGTCAATTACCAAACCGAAATTAAGTCAAGCAATCCCAAACAAATAGAAAAGAATCAAGAAACTAAACTGCAACACAAAAACCTAAGTAGGAAGTGAGGAAGTAGTGATCTTAATAAAATTATTGATTACACTACTTTACCCCTTTGTACTCAGAATATTTGAATCATACCATCATGCATCTCTCCACCACAACTAAGAACAAGTTACAAAGAATCCAATACAATAACGTTTGAAACAAAAATCAACTTGGAACTCTATTTAATATTCTACCAAAGTTTGAATTCAAATAAGAGGTCATTCCCAACTCCATGTCATCTCCAAGAAAACCAACACCTTTGGACCAAGATAAAATTTTCTATCTATTATTGCATGCTTGCACAGTATTTTAACTACATGTGTTCTATGATTTTATGTGTGTAATAATTGGTTGGGCAATGATTAGTTAATTCCAACTTAACCAACAAAAGCATTAGAGAAGAACCACAAAGATCAAAGGAACCAGAAGCAAGAGAAATAAAGAAAAAGAGAAGAAAAGATGATCTAGAAAAAGTTAACCACTACCCTACTTTGGACACTTATATTAAGAAATCTGTAACTCAAGTAAGGGTGTGGTCAGTTAGTTGAGCTTGACCAGGCTGCATACTAACTTGACCAAGAAGTTTCAAACCAAAATTCAAATCAGAACCTAACTCAAACATCAGCCAAACTTTGAATCTGAAAAAGTGACAATACCCAAGTTTGAAATATAAATTTTTGCAAAACTTGTTATTTCTTCGAAACAAAAATATCCCTGGAACCCTTGTCCAATATCTTGACAACCCACGGTGGCCGTTTTCAAAAATTTGAATTTAAATTTCTTGCGGGCATTTGATCGAACACGTGGTGGGCAAAAATCTAGAAAATCGGTTCTACTGTGAGCATCGCTGTTCACGTTCGCCCAGGTCCTGTAGCCATGCCGTGAACACTCCCCTGCCTCTCCTTGGTCGATCCCCAGTCTCCCCTGCCCAAGCACCGACCGTGAGACATGGAGGAAAACCACCCGGACCCCTCCTCACAGCCATCCCTTGCCCCCGCTGCACCAGACCATCCCGCAGCCCACAAGTGCGCCAGAAGCACCCCACAGCACACCGCAGCCCTCCACCGAAAGCACCGACAGCCGCGTTCCTCCGTTAGCCGACACTGGCCGCGCTCTCTCCTCAGATCCCCTCGCCCCGTGCTCCCTCTCCCGTCTATAAAAAGGCCACCTCTCTTCCCTGAAAAGATTCCCCTCGCCTCCCTCTACCTCCTAGACATCATCTCTTGGCTTGTTCCTCGCCGGTTCGAGCTCCCCGGAGTGGCCGTGCTCCCAGAGCGCCTCCCGTTCCCGGCGTTCCAGAGCCTCCCGCGAGCTGCCGCCTGGACGAGGTGGAGGAGGAGAAGCTCCGCAGCCGCCCTGCACCCTCGCCGTCGCTCCCCGTCGCCGCCGGTGAGCTCCCCTAGCGCCGCCCTCCTCCCAGTAGCTAGCTCGTTCTGTTCATGTCGGGCTGGAGAAGAAGCCTCCAGGATACCGATTCGGTCCTGACCGGCGGGCCCCTCCGGTCAGGCCACTTCTTCTTTTTCCCTCCGTGCGCGCCCATGACCCCCCCGGTTGGGCCAGCCCAGTTCGGTCTGGTCTGCTCCCGGCCCAGTTCATCTGTGTGTCCGGCCCGAGTTAAAAAAAAAGGGTAAATCTATTTTTCCGATTCTTGAAAAACCCCTTTCAGATGCTTTCGTATATTTAATTTTCCCGGAGATCTACCGATCCAAATCTAGCAAATAAAAATGTTCTGGAAACCTTAGAACATAAGCTATCCAATAAAAGTGGTTTCAACACAATTAGAATTACAGAGTGGTTGCAGTAAAAATAACAAAACAGGAGCTTTTTCACCTTAGAAAATTTATATCAAATCAAATAAAATTCCTAAAAATATAAATCCAACTTTAGAAATTCACAATTAGTGATGCCCATCTGCCTATGGCATTAGATCTCATTTTTGAACATTTTAAAGTAAATGCTATTTACCTATATGGTTAAATAGGCATTTGCCATATAGGATTTTATTAAACTCAAATCTATAATCGAAATTCTTATGGAACTCTTATTGTTAAACCATATTTCCAAATACCTATCTATAGGTATTGATCTTAGTCCATGTGTACTTGTAGAAGGTAATTGGGAAATTTAATCCTACATGGTAGTAATTAGAAACTCAAACTTGCACACCTATTTCAAAATAAATGGAAATGATATGAAACCAATTCGAATCAACCACATTTCTAAATATTGATCTATAACCTTTGATACAAGTCAACTAGGATCTATAGACCCTACTTGTAGATTTAAATTTGATTACTAAATAGTTGCAAACTAGCAATGGCTTCAATAAAAGATAAATACTCAAAATCCTATGAAGCCTCTTTAGATGAACCATAATCTTGAACATATACTAGTAGTATATGACCTTGGTCAATAAGAACTTGCAGGAGATATTTTCATAATCCAAAATGAATAAACCCTACTTAGATACAACAACTCAATCATCTCATCCATCGGAACTCAATTATCGTCGAAACCACTCTCCATAGACTTCCTAGATCGTTTCTCTTACCCAAGTATCCTTATTATAGTAAGTATGTGTTGTTTGTGAATTGTGTGATGATTGTATGCTTGTTTACCTTCCTACGATTAGACGATAACGAGAGTAAGGAGAATGGATCCTGAAGTCAACCAAGCAATGGTGATGGAGACTACCGAACCCGAGATGAAGATGAAGAAGCCTATGACTTTGCCAACCAAGGCAAGCCATCTTTTGATCATACCATTACCTAGTTTTATAATGCATGTTTACTTGCTTTTAAATAAAAATACATGCTAAAATGATTGTTACCAAGTTGCAAATAAGTAGTGATGTCTTTCTTGACAAGTGCATCCAACTCTTTTTGTGGATGACATCAAGGGCATCAAACCTAGCCTACCTTTGAGAAACCCTTTTCTTAGTGGATGCTAAGTAGAGCATCAAGCTAAGCCTATCCAATATACCTACCTAGATCCTTGTGCCCTCATGGGGATCATGCTTGAGCTGAAGGCATTCATGGAAAATGACTAGGTGGGAACCCCAATGGAGATCATGAAGATTTTGAAATGAAAACCTTAGAAAGGGGCAACCTTGCCCAAGGATGATTTTGAAATACAAACCTTGGAGATGGGCAACCTTCCCAAGGGTGACTTTGAAAACTATTTACAAAATGGTGACATGGTGAAGGTGACATGAAGGTTTGACAAAAATGATAAATGAGTGAAGTACCACTGGACCAATCATACAGTGCGACCACATTATCCTGGTATGGGACAGGGCTTAGTGGAGTACTTGTTTCTCCTTAGTGTAGACCCTATAAAATGTAAATGGAAGTCCGACCAGGGACTCCTCTTCCAGGGCACCCTATGGCTACGGCCTAGGTTCGCCTTGTCCTCCTTTTTAGGTGGTTGGGGTACAAGCCGAAGAGCCCTCATTGAAAATGGACTACCGGGTGTGGGACCCTACCTCGGTTAGTGGCATTCCGGTGGGACAAGCGGCTGGGAACTTTGCACACTCCGGACAGCTTCTTGGACTCCGGTGTTGAGGGGTATATCTCTAGGCGGTAGTGTTTATGCTAAGGCGGGCAGGTGAAACATTAATGGTCGGCTGCTTGTCGTGGCATATGTTGTTATGCGGGGAAGTTGCCCACACGATGAGTAGTCGGATGGTGTGGGTAAAGTGTACAACCTCTGCAGAGTGTAAAACTATTCGAATAGCCGCGTTCGCGGTCATGGACGGTTGGTTTGGCGCTGCTTGGCCGTTATCAAGTTTTACTTTGAAAATGATTTGAGAAAGCTGACTTGACAATGAATTTTGATGACCATGAAGGTGACTTGGTGAACAAAAGAATTGACATTTGGGGGACTCCATCTAGAGATTTATAAAGAGCTAAATGTTTTCTTACCATTTTAGATAAGAGATCTTTGAAAGGAAATTCTGCTTTATGCAAATGAACCTAGAGCTTAGACCACTATATGAACTATGCATTCTCTATTCATTTATTTATAAGATGGTTTGCGAGTGCATGCAATGTACTCACGGCTCTGTCCCTGGCTATTAACTTGGCCAGACTTGAAGGAGAGAAATCAAGAAGGAAGAAATCATTGACGACTTTGCGAATTAGGCTCGTTTCCTACTGTCTGCTTTGCCTGTGCGGTTGAAGCTTGACAATATGGACCCAAAGTGTTATTCCGCTGCATATTGATGAATTGTAAGGTTTGGTCTGTACGACCACCTATGTAATCCCCTTTATTTACTATTAATGTCTATGACTGTGATATCAACTATGTTATGTAAATCACAACACTGATTCTGGGATTGTGATGGATTACATAACGGGCACTTCGAATTTGTATCAAATTTGAGGTCGTCACAAGTTGGTATCAGAGCCTAGGCTGACTCTAGGAAACCCTAGTTAGCATGGTCGTTAGAAAATGATATCCCTGATATCACAAGTTTGGTATCAGGACTATCATGACCTTAGGAGACCTTAGTTAGTATGGTCGTTAGCTAAGAAAGTGATATGTTGACAAAAACTTATTTCTACAAAAGAAATTTATTTGCTTTGGTATCCAAAGCCAATCTTATACTCCCATTTTATTCACTTCAAATATCTTACACTCTCAACTTATACTCTCTAGAGATTTTGACAAAGAATTTATTTACCCCTTTAATTACAAAGTCTTTTCAAATATTTGTTTCACTCTATTCCTCATCTACTTCAAATTAATACTATGGACGATATACCGACCTAAGACCGAAGGACTTTTGGAGCAAAAGATTAGGGACTTAATAATTTTTCAAGACTTCAACCTTGGATGTCAACTACGACTGCTACCATCGACAGAGAGTCTCTTCACCTGATCCAGAAATCTTCCAACCAGAGTCAATCCTGTGAGACAAAGATTACAAGAGCAAATAGAGAGTGATCAGAAATGATGAAGACTCGGCAACCCCAAACCAATAGGAATTATAGGAAAGGCTTACTCGTTTTGATTAAGCTACCATTACCTCACGATTACTGTGTGCACTTAGTCCCTTGTGTGTTCGAATGAGTGATTTCTTTTGAGATGTGTTGCTCATATGCCATCCGGCAACATGTAGCAACCACTTTGAAAACTTGTTTGCTCAAAAATGTTTTTGGTCTTTCTGGCCCAACATAAACTCTGAAAAATTACCAACCCCATGTGAGAAACATTTTGAAAACTTTCCCTATCATCTACGACCCATAATCGAAAACCCATTACTACTGAAGATAACCTCAACATCTGCATGAGAAGGAAGAAACTTTTCCGGAATACCCTGAAGCAACTCTTCCAACCAGAAGGCATGAAGAGAAGAAAAATCAAACATCTAGAATTAGCCACAAGGTACAAGTTGCAAGTAGCTATAAAGTTAGTATGAACAAGTTGGATCAAGTTGTTGGAGTACCAATCAAGAAGAAGACATTTTTGGGTAAGAAGAACCCTTAGTCGGCTTAGTTTGGTACAAGTAGTCTAGTTGATCTCTTTGTAAAACAAGAACGAGATCGCAAGACCCTTTTTAATGAAAGACTATGGTTTAAATCTAGAGGATTTTTGTTTTTGAAAGTGTGATTGTTTGTTGTCATTGCTATGTGATTGGTGAAGATGTGTTTTTGGCCCGTATGGCCTTATCACATTTTTGGTGTACCCAATCTTTCTATCTCGATAGGAATCAATATACACTACATCTCTTATCTGTTAATCTCATCTCCCAACCTATCTCAATCTTAACTTGTGAATCTCGGGACGAGATTCTTTTTAAGGGGGGAAGATTGTAACAACCCAAATTTTTGGAAAATAGAAATAAATGGATTTATTAAAATACCAAATTTTGGAGACAACAAAAACTTTTATTTTGAATACAAGATTAATTTCTTGTCTTTTAAAACTTGTGAAATTGAGCATTTGCTCCCATGCTTCCAATAAAAAGAGTATGAAAAGGGTTTAAAACAAATCCTTTGATCCCCAATTTTTAAATAAAGATCTTTGTTAAATTGAAATAGTTTTCTAACTATTAAATTTTTGTGCATGGTGACATGCTAAACCCATTTGGGTCAATTACCAAACCGAAATTAAGTCAAGCAATCCCAAACAAATAGAAAAGAATCAAGAAACTAAACTGCAACACAAAAACCTAAGTAGGAAGTGAGGAAGTAGTGATCTTAATAAAATTATTGATTACACTACTTTACCCCTTTGTACTCAGAATATTTGAATCATACCATCATGCATCTCTCCACCACAACTAAGAACAAGTTACAAAGAATCCAATACAATAACGTTTGAAACAAAAATCAACTTGGAACTCTATTTAATATTCTACCAAAGTTTGAATTCAAATAAGAGGTCATTCCCAACTCCATGTCATCTCCAAGAAAACCAACACCTTTGGACCAAGATAAAATTTTCTATCTATTATTGCATGCTTGCACAGTATTTTAACTACATGTGTTCTATGATTTTATGTGTGTAATAATTGGTTGGGCAATGATTAGTTAATTCCAACTTAACCAACAAAAGCATTAGAGAAGAACCACAAAGATCAAAGGAACCAGAAGCAAGAGAAATAAAGAAAAAGAGAAGAAAAGATGATCTAGAAAAAGTTAACCACTACCCTACTTTGGACACTTATATTAAGAAATCTGTAACTCAAGTAAGGGTGTGGTCAGTTAGTTGAGCTTGACCAGGCTGCATACTAACTTGACCAAGAAGTTTCAAACCAAAATTCAAATTAGAACCTAACTCAAACATCAGCCAAACTTTGAATCTGAAACAGTGACAATACCCAAGTTTGAAATATAAATTTTTGCAAAACTTGTTATTTCTTCGAAACAAAAATATCCCTGGAACCCTTGTCCAATATCTTGACAACCCACGGTGGCCGTTTTCAAAAATTTGAATTTAAATTTCTTGCGGGCATTTGATCGAACACGTGGTGGGCAAAAATCTAGAAAATCGGTTCTACTGTGAGCATCGCTGTTCACGTTCGCCCAGGTCCTGTAGCCATGCCGTGAACACTCCCCTGCCTCTCCTTGGTCGATCCCCAGTCTCCCCTGCCCAAGCACCGACCGTGAGACATGGAGGAAAACCACCCGGACCCCTCCTCACAGCCATCCCTTGCCCCCGCTGCACCAGACCATCCCGCAGCCCACAAGTGCGCCAGAAGCACCCCACAGCACACCGCAGCCCTCCACCGAAAGCACCGACAGCCGCGTTCCTCCGTTAGCCGACACTGGCCGCGCTCTCTCCTCAGATCCCCTCGCCCCGTGCTCCCTCTCCCGTCTATAAAAAGGCCACCTCTCTTCCCTGAAAAGATTCCCCTCGCCTCCCTCTACCTCCTAGACATCATCTCTTGGCTTGTTCCTCGCCGGTTCGAGCTCCCCGGAGTGGCCGTGCTCCCAGAGCGCCTCCCGTTCCCGGCGTTCCAGAGCCTCCCGCGAGCTGCCGCCTGGACGAGGTGGAGGAGGAGAAGCTCCGCAGCCGCCCTGCACCCTCGCCGTCGCTCCCCGTCACCGCCGGTGAGCTCCCCTAGCGCCGCCCTCCTCCCAGTAGCTAGCTCGTTCTGTTCATGTCGGGCTGGAGAAGAAGCCTCCAGGATACCGATTCGGTCCTGACCGGCGGGCCCCTCCGGTCAGGCCACTTCTTCTTTTTCCCTCCGTGCGCGCCCAGGACCCCCCCGGTTGGGCCAGCCCAGTTCGGTCTGGTCTGCTCCCGGCCCAGTTCATCTGTGTGTCCGGCCCGAGTTAAAAAAAAAGGGTAAATCTATTTTTCCGATTCTTGAAAAACCCCTTTCAGATGCTTTCGTATATTTAATTTTCCCGGAGATCTACCGATCCAAATCTAGCAAATAAAAATGTTCTGGAAACCTTAGAACATAAGCTATCCAATAAAAGTGGTTTCAACACAATTAGAATTACAGAGTGGTTGCAGTAAAAATAACAAAACAGGAGCTTTTTCACCTTAGAAAATTTATATCAAATCAAATAAAATTCCTAAAAATATAAATCCAACTTTAGAAATTCACAATTAGTGATGCCCATCTGCCTATGGCATTAGATCTCATTTTTGAACATTTTAAAGTAAATGCTATTTACCTATATGGTTAAATAGGCATTTGCCATATAGGATTTTATTAAACTCAAATCTATAATCGAAATTCTTATGGAACTCTTATTGTTAAACCATATTTCCAAATACCTATCTATAGGTATTGATCTTAGTCCATGTGTACTTGTAGAAGGTAATTGGGAAATTTAATCCTACATGGTAGTAATTAGAAACTCAAACTTGCACACCTATTTCAAAATAAATGGAAATGATATGAAACCAATTCGAATCAACCACATTTCTAAATATTGATCTATAACCTTTGATACAAGTCAACTAGGATCTATAGACCCTACTTGTAGATTTAAATTTGATTACTAAATAGTTGCAAACTAGCAATGGCTTCAATAAAAGATAAATACTCAAAATCCTATGAAGCCTCTTTAGATGAACCATAATCTTGAACATATACTAGTAGTATATGACCTTGGTCAATAAGAACTTGCAGGAGATATTTTCATAATCCAAAATGAATAAACTCTACTTAGATACAACAACTCAATCATCTCATCCATCGGAACTCAATTATCGTCGAAACCACTCTCCATAGACTTCCTAGATCGTTTCTCTTACCCAAGTATCCTTATTATAGTAAGTATGTGTTGTTTGTGAATTGTGTGATGATTGTATGCTTGTTTACCTTCCTACGATTAGACGATAACGAGAGTAAGGAGAATGGATCCTGAAGTCAACCAAGCAATGGTGATGGAGACTACCGAACCCGAGATGAAGATGAAGAAGCCTATGACTTTGCCAACCAAGGCAAGCCATCTTTTGATCATACCATTACCCAGTTTTATAATGCATGTTTACTTGCTTTTAAATAAAAATACATGCTAAAATGATTGTTACCAAGTTGCAAATAAGTAGTGATGTCTTTCTTGACAAGTGCATCCAACTCTTTTTGTGGATGACATCAAGGGCATCAAACCTAGCCTACCTTTGAGAAACCCTTTTCTTAGTGGATGCTAAGTAGAGCATCAAGCTAAGCCTATCCAATATACCTACCTAGATCCTTGTGCCCTCATGAGGATCATGCTTGAGCTGAAGGCATTCATGGAAAATGACTAGGTGGGAACCCCAATGGAGATCATGAAGATTTTGAAATGAAAACCTTGGAAAGGGGCAACCTTGCCCAAGGATGATTTTGAAATACAAACCTTGGAGATGGGCAACCTTCCCAAGGGTGACTTTGAAAACTATTTACAAAATGGTGACATGGTGAAGGTGACATGAAGGTTTGACAAAAATGATAAATGAGTGAAGTACCACTGGACCAATCATACAGTGCGACCACATTATCCTGGTATGGGACAGGGCTTAGTGGAGTACTTGTTTCTCCTTAGTGTAGACCCTATAAAATGTAAATGGAAGTCCGACCAGGGACTCCTCTTCCAGGGCACCCTATGGCTACGGCCTAGGTTCGCCTTGTCCTCCTTTTTAGGTGGTTGGGGTACAAGCCGAAGAGCCCTCATTGAAAATGGACTACCGGGTGTGGGACCCTACCTCGGTTAGTGGCATTCCGGTGGGACAAGCGGCTGGGAACTTTGCACACTCCGGACAGCTTCTTGGACTCCGGTGTTGAGGGGTATATCTCTAGGCGGTAGTGTTTATGCTAAGGCGGGCAGGTGAAACATTAATGGTCGGCTGCTTGTCGTGGCATATGTTGTTATGCGGGGAAGTTGCCCACACGATGAGTAGTCGGATGGTGTGGGTAAAGTGTACAACCTCTGCAGAGTGTAAAACTATTCGAATAGCCGCGTCCGCGGTCATGGACGGTTGGTTTGGCGCTGCTTGGCCGTTATCAAGTTTTACTTTGAAAATGATTTGAGAAAGCTGACTTGACAATGAATTTTGATGACCATGAAGGTGACTTGGTGAACAAAAGAATTGACATTTGGGGGACTCCATCTAGAGATTTATAAAGAGCTAAATGTTTTCTTACCATTTTAGATAAGAGATCTTTGAAAGGAAATTCTGCTTTATGCAAATGAACCTAGAGCTTAGACCACTATATGAACTATGCATTCTCTATTCATTTATTTATAAGATGGTTTGCGAGTGCATGCAATGTACTCACGGCTCTGTCCCTGGCTATTAACTTGGCCAGACTTGAAGGAGAGAAATCAAGAAGGAAGAAATCATTGACGACTTTGCGAATTAGGCTCGTTTCCTACTGTCTGCTTTGCCTGTGCGGTTGAAGCTTGACAATATGGACCCAAAGTGTTATTCCGCTGCATATTGATGAATTGTAAGGTTTGGTCTGTACGACCACCTATGTAATCCCCTTTATTTACTATTAATGTCTATGACTGTGATATCAACTACGTTATGTAAATCACAACACTGATTCTGGGATTGTGATGGATTACATAACGGGCACTTCGAATTTGTATCAAATTTGAGGTCGTCACATGTTGGTCCCTGCATATTATGAGAAAAGGCACGTACAACATTCATTGATCCTACAAAAGTAGGGTCTCTTGCCCTTGATCCTCCAGCCACCTGTTCTTCCTTCAGCTTGGGGTCTTGGTGGTCCTCTTCTAAAGGCTTCTTGCCCTTGTTGTCGCTTGCAGAGGCCATAATGCTCCTAAACTGAGAACAACTCCTGACAGAAATAGCTTGAAACAAAACCACAATGAGAACACGATATAAAAACCTCGGGTAATCTGAGGGGTTATATTGGCAAAAATTAAACATCAAAACAAAGTCACAGGAGGAAAACATGACAGAAAAGAGTTCTGAGGCAGACTCACCATAGGGTGGCGCGGCCAGGAGGGGCCCGCGCCACCTGGTGGTGTGGGGCCTCGGTGCTCTGTTTCCAACTTGTTTTCATCTCGTGATTTTTTATATTTAGTAAAAACAGCAAAAATATTTATGGAAAAGTTTAACGTGAACCTTTTCTGACTAGAACTGTTACCTATTTAAAAACGAACTCTGCAGGTTCTTGCATATTGTCCTGGATGAATTCTTCCAGAGTCACCATTTGAATAACATCAACATCTTCATTATAAGAATCTCCAGAAATATAATGCTTGAGTCTTTGCCCATTCACCACTTGTGTAGTGTTATCTTTAAGTGAAGCAATTTTTATAGCACCAGAGCGATACGCTTCTTCAATAATAAAGGGTCCTTCCCATTTTGAGAGTAATTTTCCTGCAAAAAATCTGAGACGAGACCTATACAATAGAACTTTCTCACCAACATGAAACTCTCTCTTAAGAATTCTCCTATCATGCCATTGTTTGACTTTCTCTTTGAAAAGTCTGGCATTCTCGTAAGCTTCGTTTCTCCACTCATCTAAAGAACTCAAGTCAAGCAACCTTTTCTTACTGGCAAGTTTAAAATCCCTATTAAGCTCTTTCACTGCCCAAAAAGCTTTGTGTTCTAATTCTAAAGGCAAGTGACATGCTTTTCCGTAAACCATTTTGTAAGGGGACATGTCCATGGGGTTCTTATAAGCAGTTCTATAAGCCCATAAAGCATCATTTAACTTGCTAGCCTAGTTTTTCCTAGATCTATTGACAGTCTTCTGCAAGATAGACTTGATCTCTCTATTTGATAGCTCTACCTGCCCACTAGTTTGCGGATGATAAGCAGAAGCAATTCTATGATTAACGTCATACCTAGCAAGAGTTTTCCTAAAATCACCATGGATAAAATGAGAATCTCCATCAGTCATAAGATATCTAGGTACACCAAACCTAGGAAAAATAACATCCTTAAGCATTTTTAGCAAGGTCTCACCATCGGCACTCTTTGTAGGTATGGCTTCTACCCACTTAGTAACATAATCAACAGAAACAAGTATATGAGTATACCCTTCTGAAGGAGGAAAAGGACCCATAAAGTCAAATCCCCAACAATCAAATGGTTCAATAACTAGAGAGTAACTCATAGGCATTTCATTACATCTAGAAATATTACCAACTCTTTGGCATTCGTCACAAGATAAAACAAACTTTCTAGCATCTTTAAAAAGGGTAGGCCAATAAAAACCCGATTGTAGAACCTTTTGTGCGGTTCTATCTCCAGCATGATGTCCTCCATAAGCACTACCATGACATTTCCTCAATATTTCTTGTTGCTCATATTCTGGAACACATCTTTGCATAATACCATCTACTCCTTCTTTATATAAGTGTGGGTCATCCCAAAAATAATGCCTCAAGTCATAAAAGAATTTTCTTCTTTGCTGAGCTGTAAAGGTTGGAGGCAAATACTTGGAAACAATAAAGTTAGCATAATCAGCATACCAAGGAAGGTCTCACAAAGTTACATTTATTGAAGCCAACTGTTTATTTGGAAAACTATCATTAATAGGAATAGGATCAAAAGAAATGTTTTCCAATCTAGACAAATTATCAGCAACAGGATTTTCAGCACCTTTCCTATCTACAATATGCAAATCAAACTCTTGTAAAAGCAATACCCATCTAATAAGACTAGGCTTAGTATCCTTCTTTGACATAAGATATCTAATAGCAGCGTGATCAGTATGAATAGTGACTTTAGAATCAACAATGTAAGGTCTAAACTTATCACATGCAAAAACAATAGCAAGAAACTCCTTTTTAGTAGTAGCACAATTTTTCTGAGCAGCATCAAGAGTCTTACTAGCATAATGAATAACATTTAACTTCTTATCTATGTGCTGTCCAAGAACAGCACCTACAGCAAAGTCACTAGCATCACACATGATTTCAAAGGGTAAATTCCAATCAGGTGGTTGAACAATGGGAGCAGTAGTTAAAGCCTTCTTAAGAGTTTCAAAAGCTTCCTTACAGTCATCATCAAAAACAAATGGTACATCTTTTTGAAGAAGATTAGTAAGAAGCTTTGAAATCCTAGAGACATCTTTAATAAACCTCCTATAGAAACCATCATGACCAAGAATACTATTAATACCTTTAACATCCCTAGGACAGGGCATTTTCTCGATTGCTTTGACCTTTGCTCTGTCAACTTCAATACCTCTTTCATTAATTTATGTCCAAGAACAATTCCTTCATTCACCATAAAGTGACATTTCTCCCAATTAAGAACAAGATTAGTTTCTTCACGCCTCTACAAAACTTTATCAAGATTGTGCAAACAATTATCAAAAGAAGTTCCATAGATGGAGAAATCGTCCGTGAACACCTCCACAATTTCTTCACAAAATCCATGAAAAATAGCAGACATGCATCTTTGAAAAGTAGCAGGAGCATTGCACAAACCAAAAGGCATACGTCTATAAGCATAAGTTCCATAAGGACAAGTAAAAGTGGTTTTCTCTTGATCTTGCTTTTTAACAGCAATCTAAGAGAAACGAGAATAACCATCAAGAAAACAAAAATGAGTTTTCTTAGATAACCTCTCTAACATTTGGTCTATAAATGGTAAAGGATAATGATCTTTCTTAGTAACTTTGTTAACCTTTCTAAAATCAATGCACATCCTATAACCAACTACTACCCTTTGAGGAATAAGCTTGTTATTTTCATTAGGCACAATAGTAACTCCTCCTTTCTTAGGAACACAATGAACATGACTAACCCATCAACTGTCAGCAATAGGATAAATTATACCAGCATCTAGGAGTTTTAATATCTCATTTCTTACCACTTCCTTCATCTTAGGAATTAAACGGCGTTGGTGTTTGACAACTGGCTTTGCATCTGGCTCCATATTAATAGCATGCTGACATAGAGTAGAAGAGATCCCCTTTAAATCATCAAGAGTATACCACATAGCTCCTCGATGTTTCCTCAATACTTCCAATAATCTTTCTTCTTCCTTTCTTAAAAGTTTAAAACTGATAATAACAGGGTATATTTTCTTATCATCTATATAAGCATACTTAAGATCATCAGGTAAAGGCTTAAAATCAAAAACATGATCTTCCTTAGGTGGCAAAGTGGTACCAAGATCCTCCATAGGTAAATTGTGTTTAATTAACGCTGGTTGATGAAGAAGAATATCGTCAATCACTTCTCTTTCTTCCCTGAAAATATCACTTTCATGGTCCTCCATAAATTGCTGCAAAGCATTGTTGGGAGCAAGAGCAATAGAGGCAAGCTGTTCAACTCAAAAATTTCATTAGGCAATTCATTTTCATAAGGAGTTTTAGCGAACTTAGAAAAATTAAACTCATAAGATTCTCCATCAAACTTAGTCACAATTTTCTCCTTCTTACAATCTATCACAGCATTACAAGTATTCAATAAAGGTCTACCAAAAATAATAGGACAAGTTTTACTAGCTTCAGAACCAAGTATAAGAAAGTCAGTAGGGTATTTAGTCTTACCGCATAAAAATTTCACATCTCTAACAATACCAAGTGGAGAGATATTTCATCCATTAGCAAGCTGAATAATCACATCAATCTCCTCCAGTTCACAAGGACTAATTTGATGCATAATTTCTCTATAAAGCTCTAAAGGAATAGCACTTGAACTTGCACCGATGTCACATAAACCATAATAGCAATGATCACCAATCCTGACAGATATCACGGGAACACTTGTTTTCCTAGGTTTACTAGGATGAGAAACAATGTTAGAAGCATCTTCACAAAAGACAATAGGTTCATCTCCTACATTTTTAGTCACAAGGTCCTTCACTATAGCTACAGGAGACTTAATAGTAATTTGCTCATCAGGTTCTATAGCTTTCTTGGTACTTTTATTAAGCACACTTATTAAAGTGGAATGCTCCTTTACCTTAGCAGGGAAAGGCGTTTTCTCAAAATAAGGTTCAGGCAAAATGCGATCAATAGTGCAAACTTCAGTAGTTTTAGCAGGAATACAACTAATTGAATCTTTATAAGGCGCATGATACTTGTTCCAATCTTTCTTTGGAACATCAAGATAAGAGGCAAAGGCCCTAAAGCAGTTAGCAAGTATTTGAGGATCAAGACCATAAACAGTGCTAACATTATGAAAGTCATCGGTTCCCATAAAAGCTTTAATGCATTCATAATCATAATTTATACCTGACTTCCTACCTTTGTCGTTTTCCCATCCTTCAGTATTTTCTTGAATATGGTCTAGAAGATCCTATTTAGCTTTTCCTTTCATATGTGTAAATGATCCAAAGAAAGAAGCATCCAATAAATCCTTGTCGTGAAGAGTAAGCCTTGCATAAAAATTATTAATAACAATATCACTAGGGAGCTCATGAGTGGGGCATTTGAGCATTAGTGACTTCAATCTCCCCCATGCTTGGGCAATAATCTCTCCATCATGAGGCCAAAAAATATATATTCGATTACAATCTTTATGAATCTCACTTGGAGGATAAAATTTGGAATAAAAGAGAGGCACAATTTCCTCCCAAGTAATAGATGGGCCATCCTTTAGTAGCCTATACCACTCCTTAGCTCTGCCTTTTAGTGATAAAGAGAATAGCTTTCTCTTAACCTAGCTTGATGAAATACCTGCACACTTAAACAACTCGCATAATTCATGTATAAAGAGTAAATGATCACCCGGATGGACAGTTCCATCTCCTGTATAGCAGTTATTCATAACATGTTCAACAATTTTCATAGGTATTTTAAAAGGATCAAATTGAATAGGCAGTGTTTCATCCACTACCGCACCAGTGGTAGTAGTGTTCCCAAATAGGAAACCAAATGGAGAACTCTCCATAGCAAAATAAAATAAAAGACAAAAATAAAAACAATACTCACAGCGAAGATTACCTTTACTAACTCCACTCTTCAATAGCGCTTCACTCCCCGGCAATAGCGCCAGAAAATATTCTTGATGACCCACAAGTATAGCGGGCATATCATAGTACTTTCGATAAATAAGAGTGTCGAACCCAACGAGGAGCAGAAGGTGTTGACAAGCAGTTTGGATTAAGGATTCACTCTAAATACTAGCAAACAGGTTTTCACGAGTAAATAAAAGACAGTAATAATAATTGCAGCAAGTGGCCCAATCCTTTCTAGAGCAAAGGACAAGCCGGTGGTGTAACTTATGATGACCAACCATTCTCGAGGACACACGGGAGTTTCTGTCAAGTGCTTTCGCTTCATGCCGCTAAATAATCTTTATTGGTTTGATAAGTGTTATGGGGGTGAACCTGTGCTAGCACACTACCCTTACTAGGATTAATACACACTTGTGATTATACCCCTTCCAAGCATCCGCAAATGTAAGAAAGTAATTAAGATAAATCTAACCAAAGCCTTAAACTCTGAGATCCTATGCTCCCTGGTGCAATGGTTTCCTAACGGAGGTTTAGGATTCTGTCACTCCAGCAACCCCACAATTAGTAGCCAAATACATAATGCATTCCACTAGGCCCATGAATGGTGAAGTATCATGTAGTAGACGTTCATATGTCACCACTAGTGAAATAGCACCACAACATATAAATATCAAACCATTAAATATTACTCAACATAATTCCACTACTAACAACTCGACTTCTCCCATGTCCTCAAGAACTAAATGAATAACTCACAAGATATCATATGGATCATGATCAGAGGTGAAATAATGGTAAATAACAATCTGAACATAAACCTTAATTCAATGGTCCCACTCAATAGCATCAACCACAAGAGTAATCAACACCGGGAAAGTTTCCCCTAAGAATTTGACAAGATTCAACACAGGATGTTACCGCGGGATGGCGTGGTGATGGTGGAGATGAAGGTGCTGGTGATGGTGGTGATGATGATGATGATCCTGATGAAGTCCGGTGTGATGGCGATGACGATGGCGATGATCTCCCCTCTCCGGGAAGAAATTTCCTCGATAGATTTCTGCCTACTGGAGAGCTTTTCTCTCTCTGGTGTTTTTCGCCCCGCAGAGGCGGCGGAGTCTATCTCTAATGCCCCCCTTGACTTAGGTTTTTAGGGACGACGATATACATGAAGGGGCGATGGCAGTAGTGGGCTAGGGTGGCCTCACCCTAGGGTGGCACGGCCAAGGGTGGGCCCACGCCACCTGGTGGTGAGCCCACCCTGCTGCTCCTCTTGTTTCCTCCTTCTGGCTTCTTCAGTCTTCTGGCGAAATATAATTTTCTGGAATTTTCCTGATCTTCTGAAACATGGTGTCTTGATGGTCCTTTTTCTAGTAGAATCCTGACTCTGGCAGCAAGTCCTCCAAATATCATCGATCATGCAAAAGTAGAGGAAACAACATAAGGATCATCTCTAAATATAAAATATATCAATGAATAACAGTAAATTATGATACAAAATAGTGATGCAAAATGGACGTGTCAGCGTACCTACTAATCACGCAACCAGAGCCAGGGGATCCATGGGAGCATATGCATCAAGCCGCAATAAGAAGCCTCGGGTTAATAGAAGACAGGTTAATGAAACACCTTCTAGAGGAAAAGGCAACATATCATAAGGAGAAGAGAAAGGAAAGTTTTAAGCACCAACCCCCACTCATTTATGAGTCATGAGGCGACAAAAAGGCACGAAAGGAGGATGCAAGGAATATCATAGCACAAGCAAGAGTAAACAATGCGCGCTATGTGTGGAGAGAAGAAAATTATGAAGACGACGAAAAAGAGATGGGCGCACTATGCTTTACCCGAAGGGTTCGTAGAATGCGGGTACCCAAAGGATTCAAGCTGCCACATGACCAGCAAAAGTATGATGGGTCACAGGAACCCGCGCTATGGTTATTAGACTATCTACAAGCAGTGCAGATACTAGGAGAAACGAGAGCACCGGTGATGCAAAGCCTGCAATTGCACCTCACCGGTGCAGGACGGTCTTGGTTAAGTACTCTACCCAACGACTCCATCGGGAGCTGGGGAGAATTGGAGAGTCAATTCACAAGAAACTTTCGCTCAACATACAAATGACTAACGTCAATAGAAGAAGTCAAGGTATGCGTGCAGAGGAAGGATGAAACCCTACGTTCCTACATACAGCGATGGAGCATAATCAGAAACTCTGCAGAAAACGTCTCCGACGAGCGGGCAGTGGATGCTTTTTCGGTCGGCCTGCGTCGTTCGGACCTCGTGGAAGAGTTAGGAAGAGCAAGGCCTAGGACAATATCAGAATTAATGGAAGTAGCAAATAGATTCGCCGATGGAGAGGACGCATATAACAATAAACGGGGATGTTCACCAGAAGTCAACAGAGCAAGCAGGCAGCAAGCAGGCAAAGGCGACGATACCGCAATGGAGATAACAACGCAAGGCAAAATCAGATAGCCGCGGGATATGAAAGAAGGGACGAGGAAGGCTATGAAAGCAGGGAGTTTCAGGAAAGATGTAATCGTGGGGTAGAAAAGACAAAGTATTCCGGTCCATCGGCGGAAGACATGCTCCATGGACCCTGTCGCATCCACTACGCGTACCTAGATGAGAAGAGAGTTTCTAATCACCAGATGAAGGATTGCAGAACTTTCCTAAGGTTGCAAAGTGCCATGGACTCAAACAAAGGAGCATGTCAAGGAGGAAAGAGTGCAAGTCAAGGATATCAAGTATAGCATCTAGCAAAACATCTGGAGTCAAAAGTATATATATCTGCAATGATTCAGCCAGTGCCAAAATCCAAGAAAGAACGGAAGAGCATATCCAGACAAGTAAATTTAGCAATATCATCACCACCAGCTACTACATAGTATTTGAGATGGTCCAATCAACCTGTCAGATTCAGCAGAGTAGACCACCCGAGGGAAGTGCCCAGGCCAGGGCACGCACCAATGGTGCTAAAGGCGCAAATAGGAGGTTAAGACATTGGGAGAGTATTCATGGACGCAGGAAGCGGCATCAACTTGATATACGCAAGAACCCTAAGAGCAATGAGCATCTCATTGGAAAGCTTGAAGCCGACAGATTGCTCCTTTCCTGGAATAGTACTAGGGAGCGCAAACTACCCCCTGGGGAGAATAGAACTCGATGTTTGTTTTGGTGATACCAGCAATTACTGCAGAGAAAAGTTAGAGTTTGAAGTAATGGACTGGCCTTCGCAGTATCACGCAATCCTCGGGCGACCGGCATTTGCAAAATTTATGGCGGTACCTCACTATGCATATCTAACACTGAAGATCCCAGGACCCAAAGGAACCATCACGGTACAAGGAAGTTTTGAAGTATCCAACACCTGCGACAGAGAATTCAACAGGATGGCACAAACTTTTGGTATGATAGCAGAGTACACAAGGCTTAAAGGCTAAACCGATCATAATGTGCTACCCGACGTTGGTTGATCCCTGCCAGATCAGGCTTTCGACACAACACAAGACTCGAAGAAAATCCAGGTTCACCCTACGGACCCAAACAAGACTACCTCCATAGCGGTAAACTTGGACCCCGCATAGGAAAGCGCGCTCATCGAGTTCCTCCATGAGCGCTAGGAAATCTTCGCATGGTGTCCTTCAGACATGCCAGGGGTTCCCAGGGAACTTGTCGAGCATGCACTAAACATGGATCCCAAAGCAAAGCCAGTCAAGCAACCTCTACGATGGTTCGATGAACCCAAAAGAAAAGCAATAGCATCAGAGCTCCACAGGCTAGAAAACACACGCTTCAACAGAGAAAAATCAAAGCATCAACATGGGTGTCTAACCCAGTCATCGTCCCAAAGAAAAACATGGACGTACAAAGGGTATGCGTTGATTACACATCCCTCAACAAGCACTGCCCGAAGGATCCCTTTCGGTTACCCCGTGTCGATCAAATAATCGACTCAACAGTAGGGTGTGCAAGGCTTTCCTTCTTGGATGCATACTTTGGTTACAACCAGATCAAGCTAAAGAAAGAAGACGAGAAAAAAATAGCTTTTATCACACCATATGGCGTGTTCTGCTATCAAGTCATGCGTTTCGGTTTAAAAAATGCAGGAGCAACCTACCAGCGGATGATGCAAAACTGCCTCGAAAGTCAAATAGGACACAACATTCAAGTCTACATTGATGACGTGGTCATCGCCACAATAAAAGAAGAGTCCTTGATCAGTGATTTGGTAGAAACCTTCGATAATCTAAACAGGTACAAGCTCAAGCTTAACCCGACAAAATGTTCTTTCGGCATGTCAGCAGGACAACTTCTGGGATTCCTGGTATCAGCAAGAGGAATAGAAGCAAACCCAGAAAAACATCCAAGCAATAATAATGATGGGGAAATCAACAAAACAACACGACGTATAGAAGCTCGCAGGACGCATCGTGGCACTAAGTCGATTCATCGCTCGATTGGGAGAAAAAGCACTTCCTTTCTATGCACTTATGAAAAAATCAGACGACAAATTCGAGTGGACAGAAGAAGCGGATACAGCTTTCGCACAGTTGAAAAAAGTGCTCTCCACACCGCCGGTGTTTGTTGCACCAAACAAAAAAGAGTCGCTACTACTGTATATTGCGGCAACACATCAAGTGGTGAGCACAATATTACTAGTCGAAAGAAGCTAATAGGGAAAAGCTCATGGAGTACAGAGGCCTGTATATTTCCTCAGCGAAGTACTATCTCCAACAAAGCAAAGGTACCTACACTATCAAAAACTTGCATACAGTGTCTTCACAACAGCTCAAAAGCTATGACAATATTTCGCGGTGCATCCAATCATATAGTGGTTAACGAAGCACCACTATCCAACATACTAAATAACCCTTCAGCAACAGGACATGTCTCCTTATGGGGAATCAAATTGTCACCCCTGGATATCAAGTACAAAAAGTGAAAGGCAATCAAATCCCAAGCACTGCCAGATTTCACAGTAGAGTGGCTAGAATTACAAAACACAGGACCACTAGATCTATCAAGTGTGTGGACAATGTACTTCGACGGGTCAAAAAGAGTCCAAGGCGCAGGAGCAGGAGTAGTCTTGATATCACCGCAAGGCGACAAATTGAAATATGTTTTAAGGATGAGTTTTCCTCAAGCTTCTAATAATGAAGCCGAATATGAGGCTCTGCTCCATGGAATGAAAATGGCCAAAGCATGCGGAGCGACTCGACTAAAAATATTCGGGGACTCGAATCTCATTGTCCAACAAGTAATGAATAGATGTGACACTATCAACAACATGATGATGGCGTACAAAAACTTATATCATTATCTAGAAGGAACCTTCGATGGGTGCGAAATCTCACATGTCAGCAGAATCAGCAACGAGAAAGCCAATAATTTAGCAAACATCGGGTCTCAGTGCCTGCTTGTACCACCAGGAGTCTTTTGGGAAGAAATCGTAGAAAGGTCGATAAAGAATGTCAAAAATTCGACTTCAGGAGAAGTAAACCAGAACCTCACAACAGGCTCGGGGGCTGGCGAGAAAGTCGAAGGAAGCATAGCAGAATTGGAAGAAGTCATGATGATAGAAGAAATGTGGATGCAGCTGTACTTAGCATACATGATAAACAAGAAATTACCAGAAGATGCAGTAGAAGCCAAAAGAATAGTATGACGATCTAAGGCGTTCGACGTGTTGCAAGGAAAGTTGTACAAGAAGAGCATAACTGGCATCTTACAGCGATGCGTCACACTTCAGGAAGGACAAGTAATATTAAAAGACATCCACACGGGAGTATGCGGGCATCATGCTAGCAGCAGGGCTATTGTAGCTAAAGCCTTTTGAGCAGGATTCTATTGGTTAACAGCCATCAAAGACGCAAAAGATATAGTTTGAAAGTGTGAAGCTTGTCAAAGATTCGCATCTCGACCACATGCGCCAGCAGCGGAATTGCAGCCAATACCATTGTCCTGGCCCTTTGCTCAATGGGGTCTAGACATGGTAGGGAAATTACACAAATCTTGGCCAGGAGGGCATGTATACATGTTAGTGGTAGTGGACAAATTCACCAAGTGGGTGTAAGCAGCCCCGGTCACAACTCAAGATTCAACAGTAGCAATCAACTTCATCAAGTCAATAGTATTTTGCTTCGGAGTGCCGCATAGCATCATCACAGACAACGGGACCAACTTCACATCAGAAGAGTTCAAAAGCTATTGCGAGAGTATGGGGATCAAGCTAAAATTTGCATCTGTAGCACATCCAAAGACAAACGGGCAAGTCGAGAAGGCCAATGGTTTAATATGCAATGGGATAAAAAAGAGCCTACTAGTGCCTCTAGAAAAAGCAAAGCATGCCTGGGTGGATGAATTACCCTCCATACTATGGAGTTTGAGAACCACGCCCAATCCAGCTACCCAAGAAACCCCCTTTTTCTGGTCCATGGCGCAGAAGCCGTGCTTCCAGTCAAAATCACTCATGAATCCCCAAGAATTACGGCTTACGATGAAACAACATCTACAGAAGCACTCCAAAACGATGTCAACGCACTTGATGAAGCAAGAGATGTGGCATTAGCCAGGGCTACACAGCATCAACAGAGTCTCCGAAACTACCACAGTAGTCGAGTTCGCCCTCGGTCCTTCATCGTAGGAGATCTAGTCTTACAACTCAAGCAGGACGGTCACAGAAAACTAGAATCCCCATGGGTGGGATGCTATATCGTTATAGAAGTAATTCCAGGAGGAGCTTATCGACTACAAGACAAGAAGATAGGGAAGGACAAAAGCAACCCGTGGAACGTAGAGCAACTACGACGATTTTACACGTAAAAGGAGCAGAGCGATAGAAGGATTTCGAGTTGACCCTCTTGACCCAGAACATGAGGCCATAGGTCAGGTTCTTTGGGTTGAACTCGACAATATATGTACAACATCATTATTTGCACTAGGGGGCTCCAACCTTCGAGTCATATGGAAAATAAATTATCATTGAAATCACGAAGCTATGATTATTCGAGCAATTTGTATAAAGGTTGTTTACAGTCCGATATTCGACAAAGAGCAAACATATTTGACGGAAGCACACAAACAAAATGTACCTCGGAACAACTGATTAGTTCCCATGGTCTATTAATAGATAAAAAAGAGGTGGCATAACATAAAGTTTATCACAAAGTACTTATTACATGAGAAATGCTAAAAGCAAACTAAAACAAACGATTACATCAATGAGGGATCTAATGAAAGTGTACTTCAGCCTCAAACTTTCTCTGGCACTGAGTACCATCATAGATATTCACATCAAATTTCGATGTACCGCAGTGGAAATCAAAGATCATGAAGAACCCTTGGTGGAGGTCATGGTCTTCTGCAAAACTGGACCAGCCACCCCTGAAGTACATCACGCCATCCCCATCGTACCACACCTCTACCTCGTAGGGAGTTCCTCCCCCAGCGTGTTCACGAAGGACTACTTCACGAAGTCCTTGCCCATCCATGAATTCAGTAAACTTCAGCGGCACCCACTGAATCTTAAGGCATTGAGCGCCGGCGATGCAGAAGAAGGAATAAAATTTGGGAGAAGGAGGAGGAGAAGCATTATGAGCGCTAGCACCTAGTACAGCAGCAAAACCCTTGGGTTTGTTCCTACTCCCCACACGGTGGCCAGGGCGCCGTTTCACAGGCACGGACGGCGAAGCCACCGTAGCAGGATCTTTGGATTTATTTTTACTGCCGCGAGGACGGTCGCAACCCCGTGATACGTCCCAAACGTATCTAAATTTTTTGATGCTCCATGCTTGTTTTCACACTATTTGCTTAGTGTTTCGTTACACTTCGTGGCATTTTTATGCATTTTCTGGAACTAACCTATTAACAAGATGCCACGATGCCAGTTTACTGTTTTCTGCTATTTTTCTGTTTTAGAAAAGTTACACAGGAAATATTTTCGGAATTGGACGAAACAAAAGCCGAACGTCCCAATATTAAACGAATCTTCCAGAAGACCAAAGAGGAGACGGAGCCGAGCCAGAGGCTGGCCTCACCACAAAGGGGCGTGGCCCAGGCCCTGGCCACGCCACCCTGTGGTGAGGGGCCCCTCGTCCACTTTTGACGCTGCCCCTTCGCCTATAAAGACCCCCCGATGGGAAAAACCTAAACACCCGATCAATTTTCCTGAAACACATCGCGATCCGCCACCGTCGTCGATCCGAGATCGGGAGGGTCCAGAAGCTCTTCCCGGCACCCTGCCAGAGAGGGGAATCGCCACCATAAGTCTTCTTCATCGCCATGCTTGCCTCCGGCGCGATGAGTGAGTAGTCTACCTTGGACTATGGGTCCATAGCAGTAGCTAAATGGTTGTCTTCTCTGCCATGTGCTTCATGTTTAGATCTCGTGAGCTGCCTTACATGATCGAGATCACCATTATGTAATTCTACATGTTGTGTTTGTTGAGATCCAATGAATATTGGTGCTATGATTAAGTTGCTGTTCTGAAATTTATCTTATGTTATCTCTATGTTGTTTATGATCTTGCATGCTCTCCGTTGTTAGTAGCTATTTTAGCGAAGTAGATACTAGTGACTCCAAGAGGGGGTATTTATGCTCGATAGTTGGGTTCATGCCTCTATTGAATCTGGGGGAGTGACAGAAACCTCTAAGGTTGTAGATGTGCTGTTGCCAGTAGGGAGAAAACAACAGTCTTGTGTCTATGGACATTTGCTTTGTTTACATTACACACTTTGCTTAATGCAATTATCTGTTGTTCGCAACTTAATATTCATGGGGTTCTCGGATGATTCCCCGTGGGTGGATTATTAGTCATAGATGTATTTGGATGGCAGTCTATGTATTTTGTTGTAATGCCCAGAGTAAATCTCATAGTGATCCTCTTGACGTATGCACGTTATGTTTATTCTAGCAATTGCCAAACTGTAATTTGTTTACCCAGCATGTGTTATTTATCTTATGGAGAGACACCACTAGTGAACTGTGGACCCCGGTCCACTTTCCTTTACATTGCTATCACCTGTTTACTTTACTCGCACTGCTTACTATTCTCGCATACTACTATTACTTTCCACTCGATACGCTCATTCCTTTGTTTACAGCAAACCAGTGAGATTGACAACCTCATCGTAAGTTGGGAGCAAAGTATTTGGTGCAGGTTCCACGTTGTTGCTAATTGAAGGCACACTAACAAGTGTCGTAAACGGCGCCCTTGTTGGAGTGTCACAAAGCTAGCAAGCATCACCTTCTTGAGTTTGCCTTTTTCCTACTGGACCGACAAACCTTGGTTTCTTACTGAGGGAAGATTTGCTGATGTACTCATCATACCTTCCTCTTGGGGTTACCAACTGGGTGGTTATCTGCCCGCATCAAGCTAATTTTCTGGCGCCGTTGTCGGGGAAAAAGAAGACTTCTGCAAGGGGAGTTTCGCACGCACATCCTTTACTTTGTTTTAGTTTTGCTTTACTTTATTTTTGCTTGCATCATTTTATCAAAAACACAATTAGTTTCCTTATAGTTGTTAATTCTTTACTTTTAGTTCATCATGTTGTTCCCTAAGTACGTTTTGGAGGACCTCTCAGTAGGTAGTGGTTCTATTATTGGGAAAAGTAACATCGAGGAGTTTTTTAATCATATTAGTATGCATAAAGATGTTGAGGAAAAATCTTTGGCTGAGCTTGCTCCTAGTTATGAAGTTGCTGCTGCTTATTTAGTTCACATGTTGGAAGCTAGGTTTGTTAGCCTTGATCCTTTTATGCAACACATGTTTCTTAAGCTTCATGATATTGAAGACTCCGAAAAGAAAGATTTTATTTTGGAAACTTTGCATAGAGAATTTAGAGATGTTGTTATTGAAGCTAGAAAAGTTTTTGACCATTTTAATAAGCTTGGCTTGCATGTAGAGGTTGTTTGTACAAACAATGAAGAAACCCAAGTACCAATACCTAAAAAACTCTTGGGATTGCATGAAGCTTTTGAAAATAATTTTGATTGGATCTGTCCCAAAAATCTTTTTAGTGAATTGAGAGAACCAAAGAGTGATCACAAGGGATCTTCAAAAACTTATGTGGATGCAATACAATGCCTTATTGAAAAGACTTCTGCAATTGATCTTAATGCTTCATTTGAAAATACTTGATTTGCACTTTCTGCGCCTAGCTCAAAGGCGTTAAAGAAAAGCACTCTTGGGAGATAACCCAATGTTTTCCTTTCAGTTATTTTTCTTTTATTTGAGTCTTGGAAATTACTACTACTGTAATGACCTCTCTTATCATTTTTATTTCGTTGTTGTGCCAAGAGAATCCTCTAATTTGAGTGAGGTAAGATTTGGGGAAGTTGCTGTCCTGAAACAGATTTTCTTACTGTACTGTAAAAATTCGTGAAAATTCTCTGAAAATATTTTTGACCTGCGATTTTTTTTGCTTATTCCTCAGGTTATATGCGAACTTTCATTAGTTGAATACTTTTCGATTTGAGCAACAGAAAACCCTTTTAAAAATCGACCTTTGTCAGCTGTTCTATTTTGACAGATTTCTGCCGCTATTCGTGTTTGCCTCTCGAACGTTTTCTTTTTTAGTTCTTTTGATCACGGAACTTTTTGGGAAGTTGCTACAGTAGTATATGCTTTATATGTGGTGGTTTTGAGTTGAAACCTGAAGCAAAAGGGGTTGATTTATTATTATGCTTACACTAATGTTGCTAATAGAATTGTGTTGAGTTTTGTATGAAGGAAGTTTTCAAGTGTAGGGATTGGAGAATAATGAGATGAGTTGAAGAATGGAAAAAAGCTCAAGCTTGGAGATGCCCATGTCACCCCAAGAAATATCCAAGAAGTACAAGCATCAAAGCTTGGGGATGCCCCCAAGGCAACCCCTTCTTCATCGGCAAAAATCAGGTCACCTTTTAACACACTATATTTTTATTGCTTCATGCACTATGCGTTTTTCTTGGAGCGTCAGTTACTTTAGTTTTCAGTTTTGTTTAGTTTTGTTTGCTGCAATAAATGGTTGGACCCCAACAAATTTCTATTGGAGGAGATGTACTCGTTTTCATTTGCCTAGAACACTCCATTTTTCACTCTTATCGTTCAACGAGTGTTCTCTTTCTCTGCTACTGTGTTTAGCTTTCATTTTTGCCTTGATTTTTGTTCAGATCTTGTTATATCTTTGTATCAAGGTGTATTTTTTCCTCTGGTCCATGTTGGTTTTCATCAAAAGAGTTGAGTTAAAAAAGTTCGAATGGTGTTGGAAAAGAGGAAAAGTTTCATGCAAAAAGTGGTACAAAAAGGAGCTTGTTTAGACTGTGGCTTAGGCTTTTGCATGTCGTGCTTGATGTCGTTTTGATAGTATGATTAGTGGTTTTGATGTAGCATGACTTTTCTCAAATGACTGAGATTGTTTAATGAGCCTTTGAAAAAATCATGCGTTGTTTTTATTATTTGGAAGCATTAATTTGGTTTTCTCCTTGATGCTTTATTTGGGTTGACTTGGCGCATGCTTACATATGTTAGACTCATAGAAAGTCACCACTAGCCTCTATGATCATTTAGTTTTTGACTTTTTATGCCATTTTATGCTTCTCTTAATGTTGCTTTGTCGCTTTGCATGATTATGGCCGTTATTGCTCTCTTAGTTGGTCGCTCCCTGTCTTTTGCTAGCCCTCATTTTGTACTGAGTATGAGCTCTACTCGTGCATCCAACTCCCAAAAATCATTTTGCCATTGTGTCCACTATAAATTCCTATGCATGGTATTTGCAAGCCATTCCAAGTAAATTTTCGTGTGCTACCTTTCAAAAAACCTTCAATATACTTCTCATTTTGTGACATTGTTTTCAGCTCATGGGGACGTAGTGGTCGGATTTGCTATCTTCCATATTGCTAAATTCCAAAAATAAAAAAAAAGAGAAAAAAAGAAAAGAAAAAAGGCACTCCTCCATGGTATGTGAATGTTGGTGGGCACCCGATGGAATCGGTTAGCCATGGTTTGTGAAAAGAAAAAAGGCGGGGATGAGTGCCAAGCTTTATAAAAGAGCACAAAAGTGCCAATCTCTTTCTCAAAAACTTGCTTCATTTTTATATGGAAGATAGTAAGAACCCCGTTGCCAGTCATTGACAAAGACAACCACCTCTCAAAAACTGAATTTTTATCTCTCTATTTTACAAATGAAAAGCTCTAGCACATGTTTAATCATTGCCTCCCTCTGCGAAGGGCCTTTCTTTTACTTTTATGTTGAGTCACCACCTTCTACCTTTATGCACCGTCTAAGAGAGCATAGTTGTCATTCTGAGTATAATGTGCAGTGTCCCAAAGTTTATCATTGATTGATTCATGACTATGGTATCACTTGTTCTTAAATTATTTGTGTCTAGTCGCCCTCTTAAACTTGAAGGTGTCCTATGCATTTATGTTTTGCTATTCCATGAGGGACAAGCTGAAAACCATTTGCTATGTTTTTCCTTATGATTTGAACACACGTTTGACTTTCATTGTTTCATTGTTCATGATCTTTTGTTTGTGTTCTTTTTCATGTTATAACATGGTTGCTAAGTTTCTTCTATCAAGATTATGTCTTTCATGCCCATGTTTTAAGTTCTTTTGATCCCAGCACTCAATGCTTACATAGATGATCAAGATTGTGTAGGTGCATGTCACCTCAAAAATTATTTCTTTTGTTATCACTTACCTACTCGAGGACGGGCAAGAGTTAAGCTTGGGGATGCTGATACGTCCCAGACGTATCTATAATTTTTGATGCTCCATGCTTGTTTTCACACCATTTGGTTAGTGTTTCGTTACACTTCGTGGCTTTTTTATGCATTTTCCGGAAGTAACCTATTAACAAGATGCCACAGTGCAAGTTCCCTGTATTCTGCTGTTTTTGTGTTTCAGAAAAGTTACACAGGAAATATTCTCAGAATTGAACGAAACAAAAGCCGAACATCCAGATATCAAACAAAGATTCTAGAAGTTCGAAGAGGAGGGGGAGCCGAGCCAGAGGCTGGCTGCACCACCAGGGGGCGCGGCCCAGCCTCTGGCCACGCCGCCCTATGGTGAGGGCCACCTGGCCCACATCTGACGCCGCCCCTTCGCCTATAAAGACCCCCCGATAGGAAAAACCTAAAACCTGATCAATTTTCCAGAAACACATCGCGATCCGCCGCCATCATCGACCCGAGATCGGGAGGGTCCAAAAGCTCTTCCCGGCACCCTGCCAGAGAGGGGAATCGCCACCGGAGGTCTTCTTCATCGCCATGCTTGCCTCCGGCACGATGAGTGAGTAGTCTACCTTGGACTATGGGTCCCTAGCAGTAGCTAGATGGTTGTTCTCTCCACCTTGTGCTTCATTTTTAAATCTTGTGAGCTGCCTTACATGATCGAGATCACCGTTATGTAATTCTACATGTTGTGTTTGTTGGGATCCGATGAATATTGGTGTTATGATTAAGTTACTATTCTGAAATTTATCTTATGTTATTTCTATGTTGTTTATGATCTTGCATGCTCTCCGTTGTTAGTAGCTATCTTGGCCAAGTAGATGCTAGTGACTCCAAGAGGGGGCATTTATGCTCGATAGTTGGGTTCATGCCTCTATTGAATCTGGGGGAGTGACAGAAACCCCCAAGGTTGTAGATGTGTTGTTGCCACTAGGGAGAAAACAACAATCTTGTGTCTAAGGACATTTGCTTTGTTTACATTACACACTTTGCTTAATGCAATTATCTGTTGTTCACAACTTAATATTCACGGGGTTCTCGGATGATTCCCCATGGGTGGATTTTTAGTCATAGATGGAGTTGGATGGCGGTCTATGTATTTTGTTGTAATACCCAGAGTAAATCTCATAGTGATCCTCTTGATGTATGCACGTTATCTTTATTCTATCAATTGCCCAACTATAATTTGTTTACCCAGCATGTGTTATTTATCTTATGGAGAGACACCACTAGTGAACTGTGGACCCCGGTCCAATTTCCTTTACATTGCGATCACCTATTTACTTTACTCGCACTGCTTACTATTCTCGCATACTACTATTAATTTCCACTCTATATGCTCATTCATTTGTTTACAGCAAACCGGTGAGATTGACAACCTCATCGTAAGTTGGGAGCAAAGTATTTGGTTGTGTTGTGTGCAGGTTCCACGTTGCTGCTAATTGAAGGCGCACTAACAAGTGTCGTAAATGGCGCCCTTGTTGGAGTGTCATGAAGCTAGCAAGCATCACCTTCTTGAGTTTGGGTTTTTCCTACTGGACCGACAAACCTTGGTTTCTTACTGAGGGAAGATTTGATGCTGTACTCATCATACCTTCCTCCTGGGGTTCCCAACTGGGTGGTTATCTGCCCGCATCACCCCGCTTCGCCACTTGCGCACCAATGTTTAGGTGCAAGCCACCAGCATCGCCATGGAGGGCAAGCGCTTGGAGAGGAAACCCTAGATGGGATGAGGAAGAAGGAGACGATGCGGCGGAAGAAGGTAGCAATGAAAGAGTTAGGGTTTTTCCCTAGCCAAGGTGCTTTATTTATAATCGAAATATCATGGGCCTCAGTAAAATAAAGGTCAACGGGCTTTTATATTTTGCCACGAGCAGAAGATAAGGCAGCGGCAACATATCAAAGACAAGATACGAGTATAGTTATAAGGAGAAAAGTAAACTACAGATGGACAAGTGTATGTCAAGGAGCACAACGCACCTCGTCATGGACTCGGGGGCTCATATCATGAGAAGAGAAGGAATACAAAAAACAAGCACAAATCGTGCCAAAACTATCATAGGAGAAAATTTATTAGGGAGACATATTTATATGTTGAGCCTATACCCGAAAAATTTCGGCTATAGCCTCGGGGGCTACTCCCATCGGGAGCGCTGGCCGCGCACCTGATAAAAATAAGTCGACAGAAAGAAGAAGAAATTGGAGTCTATGATCGGCTACAAGTACCCATCCATAGCCTCGGGGGCTACTTACATCAGGAGCACTGGTTGTGCACCCAATGATAATGGACCAACTTGGCGACAAATGGTATAGGCGCAATTGACTACCTTTCATCGACAACGAATTTTGACTTCATTGTCGACAAAATAAAAATCGATTACTCCCATTGGGAGCTATTTATAAGAGTTTGAAAGAACAACTCGAATATTTTGTGTATTCCAAGAGTCAAACAAGGCTGCGATATATTATTATCGAGTTGCGTCATTGATGACCCACAAGTATAGGGGATCGCAACAGTCTTTGAGGGAAGTAAAGCCCAAATTTATTGATTTGACACAAGGGGAGCCAAAGGATATTTATAAGCTTAACAGATGAGTTGTCAATTCAGCTGCACGTGGAAATAGACTTGCTCGCAGGGGTTTATCAGTAGCAACATTTTTATAGTGGTGATAGTTGCAAAACAATAATAGCAATAGTAAAATAAAAGCGGTAATAGTAGTAATAGTAAACAGTAGGAACAAATACTGTAGGCATAGGGATGGATGTACGGGCGTTGCATAGATAAGATAATTCATCAAATCAGTGAGACATGGGCCATTGCAGATAAATAATGATAAAGCATCCTAGTACTAAACAATCACAGGCATGTGTTCCGTATATAGTCGTACGTGCTCACAATGAGAAACTTGCACGACATGTTCTGTCCTACCAGCCTGTTGCAGCAGGGCCTCAAGGGAAACTACTGGTAATTAATGTACTCCTTTTAATAAAGTACCGAAACAAAGCATTAACACTCGGTGAACACATGTGATCCTCACATAATAGCCATCCACTCCAGTTATCCCAATTTCTATCACTTTAGGGCCTCGGGTTCCGGACAACAATATGTGTATACAACTTGCAGGTATGACCATAAACAACAATTATCATAAAGAAACAATAACATGTTTAGATCTGAGATCATGGCACTCGGGCCCAAAGTGACAAGCATTAAGCATAACAAGTTGCAACAATGTCATAAGCACTAATAGTAGATACTAGGCACCATGCCCTAACAATCTCATAGCAAATTACATGAACAATCTCATCCAATCCATACCATCCCCTTCACCTACAGCGGGGAATTACTCACACATGGATGGGGGAGTCATGGATTGTCGATGGAGGGACGTCGGTGGTGATGGTGATGAAGATCTCCTCCAAATCCCCATCTCGGTAGGGTGCCAGAATAGAGTTTCTGGTTCCAAATCATGGTTTCTGATGGTGGCGGCGTAGCGGAACTCTACCTGGGAAAAACGCCAAACCCCTGCTATTTTCAGGTCATCAGGTATATGTAGGCGGAAGGAGGGGTCGAGGCAACAGCCGAGGTGGCCACACAACAGGTGGGCGCGGCTAGGCCTAGGCCGCACCCTCTGATTGTGTGGTGGCCTCGAGGCCCCCCCCCCTCCATCTAGTCTTCTGGCTCCGTGGGTCTTCTGGTGAAATAGGATTTTTGGAATATTTTCCCAAATTTTTACTGAAAGTTGGATTTCTGCACAGCAACGAGACACCAGAGCAATTCTGCTGAAAACAGTGTTAGTCCGTGTTAGTTGCATTCAAAACACATAAATTAGAGGAGAAACAATAGCAAAAGTGTTTGGGAAAGTAGATACGTTTTGGACATATCAGTCATCATGACAAAACTTGAATGCCACGATTGAAACATAGCGTGAAGGTAAGACCCCAGGATCCGTCCTGTGTGGCCTAGTATATGCACATGAATGCACTCTGCTAGAACTTATCCATGTCTACGACGCGAAGAAAATCCTGGTGGACGCACTGGGTACCCTGAGAACTACAGGGACTCATTCTTTGTAAGTCCTAAATGCGGCAAATGAATGGGTTTGATTTGTTTCCCAGATTCAAGTCTAAGGGGATTGAATTTGAAGTAGGTGACAAGTATATGTTCCGGCAGTTAACTGGCCTCTTCATCCGTCAGAGTTGCCAGGCTTGTTCATCAAAATCCCTTGCGAGACAATATAATGAAAGATATTTATTTTTGAGTACAGGGAGAAGAAGTCGAAAGACTGATTAAGTCGAAGACATGAAGATTCGAAGATCTGAGATTCAACCCGAATCTGCAAATCTCGGGGGCTACTGACAAGGGTATAGATAATAGAGCCCGTTACTTGAGTACCCCTGAGGCCCGTTAAGTTAGGCCCAATTGTAATCCTAGCCAAAATACGAGTTCATATCGTATACCGGAGTTGTAATATGTATCGGACCCCTCCCGTTCCTTGAGACCTGGCCACCTATATATAGGGGCCAGGAGAGGACGGTCAGGGACAGATTGAAAGCAAGCCAAGTTCATCACCACGTTTACTTTCGATACACACCTTGTTTGACTGATTTACCTTCGAGTTCATCTGACGCCCTACTTTCCCGATCCTAAGTCCTTCATTTAGGACATTTGTCGAGTTAACCCTCGTCACGCGGCCAAGAGCAGCTGAGCAGGGGCGCGCCAGCTGGTCTGAAGCAGGGAGGTAGAGGAGGGAGGTTCGATTGGGTCAAAACATCACAACCAGGGGCCTTGTCGTGGGCCGTGCATGAGTTCACGAACCGGTACATATAACTTAGCGGTGATAGAGTCTTTATTATACCTGCATTGTAGGGGTAAAAATGGAAATTAAAAAAGATGTACCTACCGACAGGTTCACGTTTTATAGTAGATATTCTGCTCATTCAAATCTTGTATTTTTGTAGTCTATGAATTTCTTGTAACTTGTAGATTGTTTTAGAATCAAACTTTCACACTTTTGAAACATGCATGAACTTGGAGTAGTTAATTACCCTTTTGCCACTATTTTTGCAACAATTAAATTTCTAAAAGTGCTATTTGAGTATTTCTTTTTGCATTGGTTTTGTTTTATCAAAACTCATCATCTGAAACTATAATTGAAACATTTTCACACAACATAAGTTGTGTGAAATTAATTGGCCATGTGCATGCATGCATACATGTCTATGACTTGTTATTGAGAACTATGTGTTTATGTTTGTGTTAGCGCTTGAATAGATTGTGAAGAGGAGCTGAACTATACTTGTGACTGTTGTGACTGTGCTGATAGGTGGAATACTCAATTGTTTTACAAATTGCATTAGTGTTTTGAGTAGTATGCATGATAGGTGGAATACTCAATTATTTTACAAATTGCTAGATCCTAGTAGTGTGTAGCCAACCTCAAACCCCACTTGGTAGGATGCTAAAATTACTTAAATATTGATGCCATGCTATGATGAATTTGTCAAAGTTGTTTTGTGAATAAATTAACAACTTCAACTAAAATGAACTACCTGTGTGGATTGGTTTGATAAGAGTGCGAGGTAGGTGGGTTCTGGGGCACATGCCTCGTTGAGGATGTGTACTGAGGATGCTGCTCGGGATGGCCACTCAGGATTAAAGAGATTACTATGTCTTCCATGTTTAGAGTACTTCCAGTGCAGCCTTATGACATTATGGGCTCTGTCTTGATTGAGTAGGATTAAGGGTTCAACCAAGGGACTGACACGAGGTGGTAGCAAAATATAGGGGGCACGGTCAGACTAGTTTGGTTGAATGCTTTTTCTAAAAGGTCTTGTCTCATTTTATTTATGGGAGTAAAATGAGTCTTAAGGTGAAAGTACACAACCCTTGCAAGGTGTCAAAATCTAAGCGAAGCATTTAGCCGTGTCCTCGGTTATGGACAATTGAGTCTCTAAGTCGTGAAATGTTCGGAAGAATCTCATCACCATTTCTGAATGCTTTAAAACTTGACTAGAAACAATCAGGAGGAGCTCGGGACCATACACTCCGAGGGGTGGTGGTTTCTGTGTTCCAAAACTTTGTTGATTTGTGCCCAGTGCTACATAACTTGCAACTATGTAGTATTTGGGGGTTATTCGACCCTTATAAATTAGAACTTTGACAAAAGTTTTAGCAAAGAATTATAGGATAAAATTGGCCTTATGCAAACTAGCCTATGAGATCCACCAAGCCAAATGTCATGTAGTCTAGTTATTTCACAATAGCCACCAAATATGTGTCATTTGCCAGTACGTCATTGTACTGACTCCTTTGGGGCTACATATGCAAATGTGTAGGTTATTCAGATGAGGTGTAAGTGGAGGATTCTCGAGCCTGCATTCCAACATGACTGCATGTGGCACATTGCTGAAGATGATGGCTCATTGCTTTTATTTCCGTTGTGTTATTTGTGCTGAACTATGGTATTTGGTAGTCCAAGTGACTAAACATTTTTGTAAGTTTAAAGACTCGTGAGTCTGGATCTGCGTTGTAACAAATTACACTATCTGCAATGAATGCTATTATTTTTTCTGTGATGCTATCAGTGATCTAGAGAATAGCATATACACAGTTGTGCTACCTTTAGAAAAGGGTAGGATGCTACATTTAGTGTTTCACGAAATCTACACAGGAAGTATTCTCAGAATTGGACGAAACAAAAGCCAAAGTTCCTATTTTTCCCGACAAGAGACGGAGTCCAAAGCAGAGATGGAGGGGAGCCAGGGGCCAGGCACACCATAGGGTGGTGTGGCTTACCCCTGGCCCATTCCACCAGGTGGTGTGGTCGCCTGGTCCACTTCCTGACGCCGCCCTTCCGCCTATATATTCTCCTCGGCGAGAAAACCCTAAACACCTAATCATTTTTCCAAAAAACATATCGTGAGCCGCCGTCGTTGTCGACCCAAGATCGGGAGGGTCCAGAAGCTCTTCCCGGCACCCTGCCGGAGAGGGGAATCACCACCGAAAGCCTTCTTCATCACCATGCCCACCTCTGGAGTGATGTGTGAGTAGTCTACCTTGGACTACGGGTTCATAGCAGTAGCTAGATGGTTGTCTTCTCCTCCATGTACTTCATGTTTAGAACTTGTCAGCTGCCTATCATGATCAAGATCATTGTTATGTAATTCTACATGTTGTGTTTGTTGGGATCCGATGAATATTGAGTACTTTGTCAAGTGATTATTGATTTATCATGTCTATGTTATTTATGATTTTGCATGCTCTCCGTTGCTAGTAGATATCTTGGTCGAGTAGATGCTAGTAACTCCAAGAGGGAGTATTTATGCTCGATAGTGGGTTCATGCCTCTAGTAATCTGGGAGAGTGACAATAACTTCTAAGGTTGTAGATATGCTATTGCTACTAGGGAGAAAACAACAATCTTGTGATGAAGGACATTCGTATTATTTAAATTATACACTTTGCTTAAGGCGATAATCTATTGTTTACAACTTAATACTCAACGGGTGCTCGGATGACACCTTGAGAGTAGATTATTAGTCATAGATGCAGTTGGATTACGGTCGTTGTATTATGTTGTGATGCTCAAGTGAATCTCATAGTAATCCTGATAAAATTTGTATGCTTTCTTTATTATATCAATTGCCCAACTGTAATTTGTTTACCCAGTATGTTATTTATCTTTATGGAGATACACCTCTAGTGAACTGTGGACCCCGGTCCATTCTTTTACATTCTTATTACCGTTTACTATTTACTCGCATTATTTATATTCTTGCAAACTACTATCTTTTACCACACGATATGTTTAATCTTTTGTTTATATCAAACCGGTGAGATTGACAACCTCACTCTAAGTTGGGGCAAAGTACTTTGGTTGTGTTGTGTGTAGGTTCCACATTGCTGCTGGTGCAAAGCTACGCCTCAGATAAGGCGCCATATATAAATTGTCTGGAGCTGTCGCCAAGCCAGCGAGCATGAACCTTCGGAAGTTGGTTCTTTCTCCTACTGGTTTGAGAAACCTTGGTTTCATACTGAGGGAAGACTTGCTGCTGTGCTCATCATACCTTACTCTTGGGGTTCCCAACTGGGCGGTCATCTACCTGCCATCACTATGCTCCCCCACAAGGGCGCCAGAAAAGTATCTTCATGACTCCCAAGTGGAGGAGATCAATTGTAGTACCTTTCAATATAGAAAAGGTTGTCAAACGCATGAGGCGCTGCAGGTATTGGTAAGCAAGTTTAATAAGAAAAATAATAATAAAGCAGTAGAATTTGGGTTTTGGTTTATGTGTGCAAGTAAGTAGATAATAGAAAGTAAAGTTTGCAGAAATGTAAATGCTATTTTTAGAGAAATTCCAATCCTCTATGCAGCAAGAGGACAAGCTCAAGTTTGTAACAATATGTGACAAACATTCCTAGGGGTGGCATGGATTTATTTAGCATACAGATTTCTAAGATAGCATGTATGAATATCTTGTCAAGTTTTATTCTCGTTGGATGGAGCCAAAAGTAGGTGTAACAATATTGTTATGCTACAAAACCCGTACTGATTGTTCCTAAGGCCATTTGCATGATCACCTAGGGATACATTAAGACACAAATATCCAACCATTGCATAAAGTTCTAAGGTCCCTGATCAATAACCCCCCTAAAAATAATGCTAAGTGTAAGGAAAAGGTTTCTGTCTCTCCCTTGTTCCTCAATTCTCTATATTACTCTAAGGTTCATCCCTATGAGCCCATAAATGTGAAGTAACATGCAGTCGACGTTCGCACATTACCATCAAAAACCACATAAAAGGTTAAAACTTGTCCAAATACTCATTGCATACTATATAGAAATCATAGCCAATTCATCATATGCCCCCAGGAACAACGAAAACTACTCATTAGTATCAAACATGATCATGATCAGTGGGATATGGATTACAACACAATCTAAAAGTATAACTTCACCACAAAATAATGACAAGATGCCAAGAACAAACATGCACACAACACTTAAACAATATCCAGGGTTCAATCTACCATAAACTATGAGGGGGTGACGTCGGAGATGGAGATGGAGATGGTGCTGATGTCAGGGATGGTGAAGATGATAATGAAGATGATCCTCCCCATGCTAGGCAGTTGGTGGCAATGATGGCGGTGATTTACCAACATTGGTAGCAGCAAGACGATAGGATTAGACCACTCCGGACGTGGACGAATGGTTCCGCCTCTGCCACCGTCTCGGGATATTCAAGGAAAAATATGGCGTAGGTTTTCATCAAGGGCGTGAGGCGACGCTCGATGAGGGAACGGGCCTGGGGGCGCAGCCCAGGTTGGGGCCCATGCCACCAGGTCTCATTCAGGCCTTGTAGGCTTCCTCGTGTGTTTCTTGTGCTCCACCTGCTTTTCATGCAAAAATATTGATGTTGTAAAAATCCCCAAGCTTTTTGAGTTTCCTAAGGTTCCTAAAACATGAAAATACAAAAAAGGAGGTTTTCTGCCTCCCATAAATTAAATACCGATAAAAAGAACTTTGTAGGAAAGTCCCATAAATCATCTAAAACTGCATAAATAATGAATGATCAATGCAAATAACAATGTAAAATACTCCTCTATGATATGATTCAAAATAAATGTATCACTACACCATAATCCAATTTATTGCACAACAATCTATATAGGTAAATGTGTCCATAGAGTGGGCCCCATGTGTAAGATCAGCCCCCAATAGTCTGGAGATTGAAATTATTTTTATATTGCTACATGTACTCGATAGTGTTACTTTAATACTCATGGGCTACACATAAGGTTAAGGGTCACCCTTAAGCTTTTGAGCTTGTGGATCACTTTTCTTGAAGGGAATATGCCCGAGAGGCAATAATAAAGTGGTTATTATCATATCCCATGTTTATGATTTTTTTTTCTCATGCTAGAATTGTATTAATCAGAAACATTAATACTTGTGTGTTTAATAAACAACCAAAAGGTTCCTAGTGAAGACCCTCTTTTAACTAGCTCATTGATTAACCGATGATCAAGGTTTCTTGATCATGAATATTGGATGTTGTTAATAACGGGGTCATATCATTAGAAGAATTATGTGATGAACACTCACACCCATAGTACGAATAGCAATATGATCAAGTAATCAAGTTTCATTGCTATATCAAACTCATACGAAGTAGTTCTAATCCTTAGACCATGAGATCATGTTAAACACTGATACCAAAAGAGTACTTTGATGATATCAAACGTCACTCCATAAGAGTACCGAAAGAGTATTTTGAAAGTGTTAGTTGAGGTTCATGGATCAAGAGTGGAATTTTTCTGACCCGATGACGGGAAGATATTCTCTGGGCCCTCTCGGTGATATTGCATTGAGACCGCTTGCAAGCATGTGACTAGGTCACAGGAATGCCTTATCACGAAACAAGTAAAGTGACTTGTCAGGAACGAGATCGAACTAGGTATGGTTGATACCAAATGATCAGATCTCAGACAAATAATAATATCGCAAGACAAAAGGAAATAACTACATGCGTTAATGGTTCACATGATCACTAGATTCATTGTTGAGTAAGTGGGAGTCATCATGAATTTCCAGATCCCGCTGATGATTATTGATCGGAGAGGAGTCTCAATCATGTCCATGTTATTCACGAACCGTAGGGTGACACACTTAAGGTGCGCCGACGCATTTTGAGTGGATTTGGAACTCCGGCTAAATTATTGGACATCAGAGGGGTTCTTTTGGAAAAGCACCGAAAATGTTTTGGTATATCAAAATAAATCAAGGGCTAAATATTAATGTTTGTTAATTGATTGAATTAACAAATATTAAAGAAATAAACATGTTTTATTAATTCAATAAGTGTGGATTTTAATTAACATGAACGTCATGCAAAATTAAAATAGGGGTTACTCATTTGATGAGGGGGTTACCATCATGAAGAGGGGGTTACTCATTTGATGAGGGGGTTTCCACCATGAAGATGGAGAGGTGGCACCTCTAGGGGGCGGCGCATCCCCGTAGGGGCTGCCTGCCTCCTCTCATATAAAAGGTGGTCTCCTTTCCCTCCTTCCTTTAGACACTTAGTCCATTCTATCCCCTACCTTGTTGCTCCACCAATTAGGCGAACGCTTAGCAAAGCGCTGCCAAAATTGTTAGCCACCAACACTTGGAGAAGTGGAGGAGGAGGAGGAGGAGTTCCGGCGGATCCCTACTTCCGCTGTCCCGCTGGACCGAGGACATGGTGGACGTCACTAAACCATACGTATGACCGAGTATGCAGGCGCTGTCGGTTGTGGCGCCTTGTACACGATCCTGAGATCATCAAATGAATAACTACGTCGACTACGTACATCTACACAATTTTGAGATCATCAAGTGATCGACTATGTTCGTCTTCATTGACAATGTTTGTGCGAGAACGTAAATACCGCTTCCGTATTCGAGGGTTAGTTAATCATTTTTTCTATCGCATAGATGATTTTGGCTAGTTTTATGTTCATGCGTAGGATTTTTTTTTCTATGCTACGAATCCATCATTTTTCTTATGGACAAGCTGATGAACAACATAGTGGATGCCCATCTATGTACTCCCTCCTTCCCAAAATAGCATGTCTGTAAGTGATCGTCAAAGTCAAACATGTTAAGCTTACAGGTCATCAGTAAGCATTTCCCTTCTATGTCTAATTTTGTGAAACATATTTTCTTTGAGACATCATTTTGCTAGTCGGCCCAACCCACGAACAAGTTTCTCATTGCCGAAAATTTACCCCGCCTCTGTTTCTTCTCCTCTATTCTTCGTCTTGTCCAATAGAACTCGTGTCGCCCAAAGATTTTTGGTCTTCTTTTCGATCAGTATGTGTAAAGCCTGCTTTGACACCTCATCCAGCTCCGATGAGCTTGCTGCCGGCGTCTGTCAAGTTTCTAGAGGACATGGTCGGGTGTCATGTCAACTCATACCTTCTATATCGTGAGGGCAAAATTTTGGAAGAGAAAAGAATACCAAGAATAGACGACGATCATGTTGGAGGTGCCTAGAGCTAAGTTGTTTGGAAGGAACGGCCTTCTAGCTAGGCCACGATTTATGTGAAGGATGTGGAAGGTGCATTCATGGATTTGATCTTAAATGGATTTTATTGTATACTAAATGGTAATAATTCAAATTTATTTTATCATGCTACATATTAGCATGATGTATAATGTTATATTATTAATTTTACATAGTTAACCACATAATAAAGTTACTAAATACTACTAGCTAAAATTTTGTTTGTTTTAAAATTGTAATGTATATCAAAGAAAACTACACTTGCACTGACACATATTGAAATACTGATTGTGCATCAATGTTTCTTTCATAAATCATTTTTGACAATTTCATAAACTATCTACATATTTATGGCAGAGATCTCTATATCATATGATCTAAAAAATATCTTTATAGACATTATAATATATGAGTAGTTAAGCATACTTATAAAAACTTCTAGATCATAAATTCAATTGCTAGCAAGATTCTATATTGGCAGGAAACGCTGATACTTCTAGGATGAGGATGGTGAGTTCCCGAGCTTTTGTTTTATACTAAAATTTAATACTTCAAATTTATTTGTAGCATGCTACATATTAGCAAGGAGTATAATTTTATATTATCTTCAAAAAATTATAATGCTATATTATTTATTTTACATATTTAACCACATAATAAAGTTACGAAAGAATAGTTGAAGTCTTGTTTGTTATACAATTGTAATATATATCAAAAAAAAAATACACTTGCATTCACAAATATGTAACTACTGATTTACATCTATTTTTTCCTTCATAAATTAGGTTTTAATAATTGCATAAACTATCTACATATTTATGGAAGAGATTTCTATATCATATAGTCTAAAGAATATCTTAATTGACATTTTAGTATATGAGTGGTAAATATACCTGTAGAAACTTCTAGCGCATAAATTCAATTGTTGGCCAGATTCTTTATTGGCTACCGCAGTGGTGCTGGCTAGGAACATGGCTTAGGCACATGTGACCATGGTCACAAACATCACGGTACACTCGGCCTTCAAATGGCCCCACATATGTGTCCCTCCCTTCTCCTTTTTATTCCTCCATCCCGGATCCACTCCATCCAATGATAGTGTGGCGGCACGTTTTTCTTCTTTGTCCTCCTCTCTAGCAGGCGACACTTGTGTTCTCCTCCTCTTCTCTACTTATTCCCATCTGGGTGACCACCAAATAGGCCTGCCCCAAATAATTGTCGTTTGTTCTAGACTATTAGTGAACTTGGACTGAGGAAGCCTGTGGTTTAATTTATTTTCAGGTTAACTTTTAGCATGGTGCACGAATGCAATACAAGACATATAAAGCGAGAGGCAGTGATACTAATAGATACGATGCCGAGGATGTACAAGAAAGAAATGACTAAAGTTATCCGGGACTTGAGGTGAGAAGATAAACGCTACGCTTATATTCCGCCAATTCTAGAGGGGGGGGGGAGGAGATAAATTGAAGCCCCCTTTTCTTGACCCTAGATAAGTCTAGTTTCTACTCCAACCAGGTCTTGCATGTTGTCTTCATCCACCATCCATAGCAGACTACTACTCCAGGTATGTTCTACTTGTTTGGAAATAATTTGCTTCCCACATTCTCGAAACCGTAGGGTCACACTCGTAACCCTCATCAATGCTAGGGTAGAAACATATAATGGTGAATCAGAGTTTGTTTAGAGTCTCAGATAGGATCTAGGACATCACGGGGAGTTCCAGAATGGTCTGGAGAGTAAGATTCATATAAGGGAAGTCATTTTTAGGGTTCAAAAAAGTTCTAGAATCTTCCGATATCATATCGAGAAGTTTTAGAAGGTTCCACATGGGCCACTAAGGGCCCATGCGGCCAGGCTAGTAGGTCCATGCAGCTAGCCCCTCAAGAAATACGATTGAATCATTTAAATTAAAGATATAAGATCCTTTACATTTAAACAAAGAAATATAACTTGGAGGATGGTAACTCCCTTGCCCACCTTGGCCTCTGGCCCCGGCTTGGTGCGGGGGCAGCCCTGGCCGCCCCACCCGCTATATAAATGAGGGTTGCAGCCAGGTGCGAGTTACCTCAAACTCTAGTGTCGCACTGCTTCCCTTCTTCCTCCCCATATTCCATAGCCGCTTAGGCGACACCCTGCCAGATTTTATCCAGCATATGCACCACAATGTATTTCTATGAAACCCATATACCTCTTCATCTAAAATTGCCATCGTTGAGCTGCGTGTGCATCTCTCGAAGGTGCCGCTCGTTGCAGCGTTGGATCGGATCATGAGGAAGGAATAGTACGACTACATCATCCATGTTTGTTGCACATTTATGCGGTGCGATCTACAAGTGTACATACTAAATCTCTCTCGCTCATTACTTTGCATCTCCTAGATTAGATCTTGGTTCTCTCTTGTTTGTTGCGTAGAATATTTTTGTTTTCTATATTGTGAAACCCTTCATTGCGGGAGGTGCATTGGTGAGATTCTTGGTAATCAGTGCTAGAAGTGCAAGCTCCATGTAAGCGGAGTTTACCAAGAGCCAGTTATGGATGTGTCGTGCCATCAACAATGATCTAGTGCAAACCGAGATAGTTTTTTTGAGGTTAGTCGCCTACAACGAGATCCACGGCCATAAGATTGCGTGGGGAACGTCCCGTGCGCTTACATAGATGTCACATCCCAAAATTTTCCAAATTTTGGAACATGAAATTTAATTTTAAATAGATACTTGTTTAATGGTTTTGGATTTAAAATTCACAAAGATTCGAAACTTTTGAGCTTGATCTAAAAAATGATTTCCAAATTTTATATTTGGGTGCCATCATATCATTCATGTGCATATCATATTTTTTCCAAGCTTTTCTTTCCACAAGAATTGCATTCTTGAAACCCTTCTTAAGCCCTAGTGGTAATCTTGCAATAATCTCAAGTTTTAAATATTTATTAGGGTTATGGTTTCAATGTGTACTGTTGTCCTATATTGGATATAGTATTTTTACAAAATATTCTAGATTGTATTTCAGCCATATTTGTTTATATATTGAAATGCTTTGCTAAAAACATAAAATAAAAATAAAACAATTTAAAGAAGAAAAAAAGGTAAGAAGCCAAACTGGGCCAACCCCGCGTGACCGAGCAGCCCAGCAGGCTTTCAGCCCACCCGCGGCTCTCTCTCTCCCCTTTTCTTTTTTTTCTTTCCTCGCTGTCAAGCGGGACCTGCATGTCGGAGGCGTCATCAACCTCCTCCTACTTCCCCGCAACCGAGCCGCACGACCTCGCCCACTCCCCCCACTCTCTCAGCACCCCCAACGACACTGCAGCACCCCCTCTCTTTCCCCACTCCCCCTAGGTATTTCCCCTTGCACCGAGTCGCTAGAAACGCCACCAGGTTTCCTCGATTGCTCGCTGGAGTCTCCAGCGCTGCCGCCGTATTTCCGCCTTTGTCATCGACTCCGTGAGCAAGAGCCGCTGGTTCTTGGACCCTTCTCCTCCCCTCTCTTGTGCGCATCTTCTCAGACTGTCACCATGTTTTTCCCCGCAGCAAATCGACGGCAACGTCAATGTCCGAGTCACCGCGTCCTGGAGCTCCTCCATCCGCGTCTTGCATCTCCTCGGGGAACCAATCAAGAACACAGACCACGTCTTCGTCTTCACCATGATGCTCCGCACCCTGTACACCCCTTCCTAGACCTCGGGAGCAACCACGCCGTCGACAACCAGACCGCCGCCGCCGTTCTCTTCCCCGTCGACAGTCCTAGTCAACTCCAGGTGAGCCCTGTTCTGGTGCGATCTGGAGCGTCCATTTTATGAAGATCTAGCGGCTCTACTTAGTCCAGAGACTGAACCGGTATCGTCCAGTAGCGTTGCGCCATGTGGCCAGCTCTATTTCTAATTTCGTTTAAATAGAATTTCAAATAGGCAGAACTTTGAAAAACTCATATCGGGAGTTCTGTATGTTCAAAAATTGCAAATTTTATATTTATGGAATCCTTGTGAAATAAGTAACACCATGGAATAATAAAATATGAACTTTACTGAAGTTTTATGTTGTCCACATTTTAAATGCCTAAATGGACTATTCTTGCTATATTTTAAATCCTATATATGCCAATTTGTTGATTCCTTTTGCATTGGTTTTGTAAAATCATTATTGAACCAAAGAACTCTCTGTTGTGGAATTTATAAATCTTTGTTTTCCTGTTCACAATTATTTGAGTTATGCCTTTGTAGAACTTGAACAAAAAAATAGAAAACCCTATGTTAATTAATCCTTTGCACCAAAGTTTACAAATTAAAATTTCAAAACAGAGACTTCGATTTTAAATATTTTCAACAGAAACAAATTCATTGTATTCTCAATGTGTGCATGACATACATTGCTTGTGTGTTGATTGATTGTGTGTGGTTATTTATTACAATGTTCTTTGCTCGTGTAGATTGTGTGAAGTGTGACAATTGTTGTGGTGAGCAGTGTGTGAGCACCAAGCACCATTAAGGCAAGTTCACTTTGATGTTGAACTCAAGTATTTTCCCTTCAGATAGATGTTTTGTATAGTGCTTGATTAGGACGATCTATTATATTACTCTGCTATGAAACCTGGATAGGATAGCCATATGAACATGATCTAGTTCTTTGCTATCAATATTTTGGTTGTTTTGTATGCATTGGTTGTTGAGTTAAGTGGGTGTAAATTTAAAATGATTAGAAGCACCACGAAGACACGGTGCCCTTAGAGGAAACGATTGGAGTATCACGGAGTTATGATGTATCCTTAGGAAATATTTTGAGCACCACGGTATCATGGTGTAACACCACGGAGACATGGTGTCCTTAGAGACGACTGGAGCATCACGGAGTCATGATGTATCCTTAGAAAGCATTTTGAGTACCACGGAGTCATGGTGTCATTTGAAACGACTGGAGCATTACGGAGTCATGTTGTATCCTTAGAAACAATTGAGAGACCACGGAGTCATTGTATCCTTAGAAGCGATTGGGAGACCATGGAGTCATGGTATCCTTAGAAATGATAGCAAAATGTCCATGCGTTGCCACAGACGATAAATATATCTATTATCGTCTTATTTTAAGTATGGGTTTAGCTTTCATCTCATAATATGATGCATTGAATTCTATTTAAGTAAAATATCTATGAATATTGTAGTATACATCAGGCGTTGAATAGTTTCATCATATAACAAAAAACTATGAACAACAAGTCCATAGACCATCGATAATAAGTAACAAATCAGCAATAACGTTCCATGGAGCTTGCAAAGGGCTTTTATGACAACTTCATTCAGGCATATTCGTTTTGCTGGGGATTGAGCGTGTTTGAGGTGTATTGAGTGGGATCAGAACCCATCTAAGTTAAAATTCCCCCCTAATCCTCGTCTGGCTAGCTTATCCTTTTTCGTCATCGGCTAGGAGGTGCGCGACATCGGGGTTGGCATGGATGTCGGAGTGGCAGCTCCGTGCTTTGCCTCCGCTGTGTTGCGTTGAGGTGTTAGAGTGTTGGCTTTGGTCGCTTGGGCGGCTTGGTCTTTGACTCGTGTGGGGGCGCAGCCTTTGGACCGGCGTGGATGCCAGAGCGGCGGCTTTGGTTTGTCGCCTCCGCCGTGTTGCGTTGAGGTGTTTGGATGTCGGCTTTGGTGGCTTGGGTGACTTGGCCGTCGATTCGTACGGAGCGCAGCCTTAGGGCCGGTCTGGTGTGTTCTGTGTTGTATCGATTTTCGGACGGTTTTCCTTATAAACTATCCAAAATATTTTTTGACTTAGTCAATGAAAAGCCATTGGCTAGGTTAAAAAAAATCCCCCCCTAATCCTCTCAAAACAATTTCAATCCCGTTCCCCAGTGGATTAACCTAACAGCCCCTCATGTGTGTTGTGTAAATCTTGACAGTTTGGTTATGTAAAGCTGTACTTATGTCAGTTATGAGTATGCTCATGCAAGTTGTGAAGAATTTTCCCGCAAAAAAAAAAGTTCTGAAGAATTTAACATTACTACAGATGAACAGTTTGCGATCGTTACTCCTTTTTGCACGTAATTGCTCTTATGTTTCAGGGTATTTGCAATTGGCCAATTACTGTTTGATGTCTATGAATGAATACTTATTTTCTCTACTATTTATGCCTGCATAGTACCAGAGCTCAGTTAAACCAGTACCTTAGAATAAGCAAAGAATTATCCAAATGCCTGCTCATCGATACATATATAAAGTTTGCAAGAGATAGAGACTTATCAGCTAGGCCACGTAAGTGTTGGTACTGTAGATGCATCTACAGTATCCACATATCTACAGTACTCCACTTCTGATTGTCTTGCTGATATTTTTTCTTTCATGTCCTCTAGAAGAGATAGAGACTTATCAGCTAGGCCACGTAAGTGTTGGTACTGTAGATGCATCTACAGTATCCACATATCTACAGTACTCCACTTCTGATTATCTTGCTGATATTTTTTCTTTCATGTCCTCTAGAAGAGATAGAGACTTATCAGCTAGGCCACGTAAGTGTTGGTACTGTAGATGCATCTACAGTATCCACATATCTACAGTACTCCACTTCTGATTGTCTTGCTGATATTTTCTTTCATGTCCTCTAGAAGTCTGTAGGTATCCACCGCTTCCCACTTCCTTTTGCTATTATTTCTTTCAACACCCTCTAGAAATCTCTACATATCCACCTCCACCGCTTGGATACATAGAAAAGACCTGAACTCTCCCTGGTGTCTCTCTATCTATCCATTCTTCCAGTCCTAGCGACGTTGCTAGATGAAAAAAAGGTCTAACCTGACTACTCTCTTCTTCCCCATGGCCGCCGCCCACATCTTCCCCATCGGGGCGACGCCCTCCTCTCCCTCCTTGGCTGCCGTTTGAGTAGCGACGCATCTGTTTGGGCGATACACCGCCGAGCCAACCTCTTTCGTGGCAGGTGGCCCTGCCATGGCTTGCTGGCTGCAGCTCCTCATGACTTCACAGCTAGGTCCACAGTGTTGCTTTGCGACAGCCATCCGCGTCGCCGCCTGCTCCTTATCTCGGTGCATGGCCTTACCTGAAGCCACTTTACTACCATGGGACAACGCTGATGCCATCGGCAACGCTGACCACGGGAGACCGTGGTGGCGGTCACTGGTGGAAGCCCGCAGCAGATGAACAGCGACAAGATTGCAACCAGAAAGTCTCTTCCATGTCAAGAAGTGTGCAGGAAGACCAGCGTCCGTGCAGGTCAGCCTTCGGCCGTTTCTCTGTTCCTCTCTCGGGTTTGTCACCATTTCCTTATGGCGCAAGACCACATGTGGGGCAAGTTTGATGAAATCAGTCAGGGAGAGGCCTTCGCCATCCGTTGTTGTTGCCTGCATCTTCTCCATCAAAACCACTGAGAGGGATGCATCTTGAAGATTTTTTGTTATTGGGTTTGACCTCCTTATTATCATCTTGCAGATTTTTTAGCTTTATCCAGATGAAATCAGATGATTTGGTCTTGCGTTAGCCATCAATATGCTGAAATAGAAACAGATAGGAGTGTAATACGAATGTCAAGAAACAAGAAAAGATAGGAGTGCAATCCAAATATTAAGAAACAGATAGGAGTGCAATATGAATGTCAACAAAATGCATGTTATGTTATTAATGATTCCATCAATAGTTTCACATTCCTTTTCTTTGCATATGTTTAGTGTATAGCAGATGAACTCGACTAATAAATTATTGGTTATTCCACTTATACAAATCCTCCTCAAGTACATTGATTGGGTCATGCAGAACTATTCAGTTCAATGGACATTGTTCTTCAGTTTATGAGATTGAGTGCCTACCTACTCCCCATAGGCCTTAATTTTTTTCTGATGGCTCAGGTGCCTTCATTAGGTTAACATGTGGGGGCAAGACAATTCACTACATTTGAATCTTAACACTACTATCAATTCAAAGCAGTAGTTATGAGGCGTTTGGCTTGAAAAAACTACAGTATATCATATAAGATTATGATGTTCAGGAAATAAACAAGTGGAAAGGAAATATACTACTTTGTGTGTTTCTCTAAACTACATGTGTGCCATGATCTCAGTTTATTTAGTTGCGCCATATTATGTTCTCTTTTGAAAAAACTTCTGAATCATGACTCTATTATCGAATTTAAAGGAGTAGTTATGAGGCGTTTGGCTTGAAAAAGGTATAGTATATCATATAAGATTAAGATGTTTAGGAAATAAATGATTAGCAAGGAAATATAAACCTTGATGTCACTTTAAACTACATGCGTGGTGCAGCAATCTGAATTTACTTTAGCAGCATTCTCTTTTGAAAAACATATGTCTTCCGGACGTAATTAGAAGGTACAAGTCAACACCTTAACTAATTCATGTCATTAAATGATATGCTCCTAATTTACATTTTACAAGAACCAATATTTTGTTCTTTGCATTACTTAGTTAATCTTTCGTATGCAAAAAAAAATCACACCAACGGAGGAGTATTTATTCAATATCTTTCCTCATAGATAGAAGTGCAAGTGTACTATCCATATTCATTATTTTCTATATATTTTGTTGTTTTCCATCACAATATTCAGTTAGTATTTATATATTAGTGATGCATCTTGAGTTTCCATTTTAAGTTGCAGGTAAAAGGATAATGGGCTAGAAGTCCAATGTCGTTGAAACGTATAGAACATGGTTCGTTAAGGCACATGATACAATTGCACATCCATACATTTTTTTCTTTGCATCAAATCTTCATTCACAACCTTGATTAAAATTTTCTCCTATATTTTGATTGTTACAAATCACTGTGGAAAAAAAGCAAGTATGGTTCCATTCAAATGCAAACTAAAGCATATTTAATCTTAAATATGAAATTCAAATGACTAACTCAAATGTGCACTATGGTCTATGCTGCAATCTACTGAACTTTCACGATCACATGTAATAGCATGATTTATAGAAAAATATATGACATGTGGTCTGAACTTGCAATTATGAAACAAATTATAACATGTTATATAACAGCCACCGGTTCTATGAATGAAGTGTGAAACCTACCAGAGGAGCAGAGAGAGGATGATTGGGTCATACCTGTAGATGGTCTTCGTAGGCGACAAGGGTACAAGGGGCTGCCTCACAAGCATCCAGTGCACCATACATGCGGGAAAAGAGATGGACCCCAAAGTTTTGTTAGGTGGGGCCCTCTTTTCCATAGAGGTAACGAATTCTCCAATCTGAAAAGTTGGTAACATATAGAGGCGGTTCATTTCTTTTGTTATTTCCATGTGCGAGCAGTTATGTATTAAATTGTCACACTATGTATCTATAGATTGCAAGTTCTATTCTACTATACAGTGGTATTTCACACTACAAAGCCGCCAGTACCCTGTTTGTCCCTGATATGCAATGATAGTTAACAAAATCCCAGGGCAGACACTTGACAGGGTCGGTGTTTATTCACCAAAACCTATTTTTTCTCATGGTCAGCTTCATTTTGTTATATTAAGGGTGACTTGGAGAATGGATTAAAGGTGCTTGCACTTGATGAAGATGGGGAATCAACTACAGAAAAAAGAACTATAGTATATCAAGAAGTGCTTGATAATCTCTACACAATATTATTTGATCAGCAGGTGAATTTCTTATTTTAGTCTTCAATGCAATAAATGGTCTGATTCATTCTAGAGTTTGTAGAGTCTGACAGTTGTGATACTATTCTCAAAACAATGGACAATGATGGTGATGCAAATCAACTTTATATTCCAGAATTTCTTCATACCGCTGATGTCAGTAACTTCTCATTGCAAAGATCTGTTTGAAGGTTGGTGTGCCCAAGATGCTATTGAGAGACATTAATCAATCAATATGGCTAGCAACAGGACATGTCTCACGGTTATCAAGCTAGGATAATGGGTGTTAGAGGCACACATACTATGACAGGAAACAACAAAGGAGAGCATATATGCATAAAACCCGATAGCCCAAAAATCAAACCCAAAAAACAACAAAGGAGACTACCACCAGCATAAAGCTATGATTACGAATTCGTATTTGTGTTTGATTTCATACTTGCAAGCAATAGTTAATTGCAACTTATGTAGTGAAAGTGGATTGCATTGGCCTATGCATATCAATCAAATTATGAAGTATGTCTACAAACATAGTTCATAGTCCTATGAAAGAACCAAGGAAATAGAAGCTCACGGGGGCATAAAAAACATAAACGAATTTTACCTATATCTGGGTCCTGTCTGCTGTAGATGTGGACCGAATCAGCAAATTGCATGCCATCATTGTTGGCTCCTTGCGGACAGAGTTAGGCACCAAGCAATGATTCACTTGCGGAGCTGCCTCCAGGTCTGGTACCTCCAGCTACGGGCTGCAGCGCTCGAGCCGGTAGAGAAGCTGCGGCTCTTCAGATCCGCCGCCTGCAGATACACGATGCTGCGCTCGAGCTGGTAGAACCACTACGCCACCAGGAACCTCCTCCAGGTCCGGCTGGTGCGCTTCAACCAGTCGAAGCAGCCGTGCCATCCAAGATCCACCTCTTCCATGTCCGGCCGTTAGGCTCGAGAGGTGATAAGCAAGAAAAGAAAAGAGCTAGCAGGTGTAGCTCTTGCGAGAGATCAAGGGGGCACGAGGAACGGGGGCGGCGGCCAGCGGAGGACATCCCGACGAATTCATTTCCTCCGTCCTCTATTCTCTGGTCTAGCTAGGTTCGTCACCAGCGTAACCAGATAGGGGATCAGAAATTCGCGAGAGACCATTATAAAAAGGGGAATTCGGGAGAGATGACTGAGTGCTACTGTATTTGTTTTTTTTTCTGTTTTCCGTGTGTGCGACCGTCTGCATATGGGTGTGGTGCCAATACAACACGTGTACATGCTGTGTTAGATTATGTTTCTTCCTTCCGTTCTATTTGTACTATATAATCCAGGCAACAAAAATATTACCAAATCCATTTTCAATTTCTTCCTAAATATTTGTAAAGTTTCGAGTATATATTCAAGAAATTTTCCAAAAAGCGAAACATAGTGCAACTTTGTTTACACCGTAGTTTGAAACAAAAGTTACAAGATCGACGGTATGTGATCTTTTTCCTTAATTTCCTAAAATACATATATGGATCTATGTGAGGGATGACAACGATGTCGTGCAGAAGATGCTCGCGCATTCTATTGCCCATAAAATTTAAAATTTAGCATGCCCATGCCCTAACCACATGAACGAGTATGTGCAAGCAAATTGCTATGTACTTCTTCATGTTGGGATATGCTCAATAGTGATTAAGTTATGCATAAGCGAGTGGGGTTATGCAGTGTTGTATTAGCGCACCTGAGTAACAAAATTTTATTCTAAAAAAAATCAAAATTTTGTACAACTAATCACATAAATACATGTAGCTCGAATTCAGCAAAAACTAAACTCGAAATATAGTGTGACACAACTTTTCTCCTAGAAAATTATACCATCAAAATTTAGCGGAAAATGTAATCCCCTTGCATTGTTGGATAATCATCTTCATTGATTGCTACTTAACAACATAATTCAACAAAATACACCATGAGTCTACTAAGCAATCGATATCACCTCACGGGCGCGGCGTGCCGCCGCGCTGAAGTTTCCTAGTGAGATACATAAGTTTTATAGGACTGACTACTGATGTGAAAGTGCTACCAAAGTAATTCATCAGTGATCAAGCCTTTTGTTTTCAGGAATTGACAACAATAGTACACAGCCTGCACATCAAGTCGAATCAGGCAATGGTGTAAGAAACGTCATAGCTAAAAAGTCCAAAGTTGATTAATTTCATACAAGCTAGTAGCATTTTCATATTAGTACTGTATTGGTTGTAAGTGCTGCTACTGATTGATAGCCATCCCAAACACTTTTCAACTCTGAAACTACAAACTGAAACCTACTCTAACTGAATGGAACGAGCAACCTTGCAGTGGTACAAGATGTAAATTGGCTGCTGGGAATAGTTCTGCTACTCAAGGAGATCTTCTAATAAAAATATTTAGCAGTAGATTATATGTCCACTCTGTGGATTCAGCTACCAATACCACTCACGTGCAGCGAGGTTGGATCAAAAGAGCAACAATGGCACCGGAGAAATCTCAGATATGAACCAGTATGTTCAGTTATAGATGTGCAGATGAGCACTGATGGCCAGACATGAGAATGATCGAATTCAACGCGTCAAGATTCGCCGGAACCACACGCGGCGGCTCTGGAACAACATGTTCTACCTTGGACGGCGGCTGGTGTTCGTCCAACCTCTAGCTCATGGAGTAGCAGAGCCCCAGCACGTGCAGCGTGCAATAGAGCTCGGGGATCTCGTTTTAGCTGAATCTGATCCCCAGATCAACGCACCGCTTGAACTCCTCTAAGTCATCGTTTGTCAGGCTCCTGGACCGCCCGACGCCGGAAACTCTGCCGAGAACCATCGCGCGTGCCCTCCGTGTTGAATCGGATCTGGATCAATCTAGTCTAGATAACCTCGATAGTAACCTTTCTCTGTTAAGAGTTGACAAGTATCTGAGAAAGAGAGGGATCAGAGAGAGAGAGGTAACCTGCTCGACTCGATGAACTCGAGCCGGTGGCCATGGCGATGGCTGGTGGCGAGAACGTGGGTGAGAGAGGGTGGCGGCGGTGGTGCTTCCAGTCACTACTGCGTGGAACCTTAGATCGGGAGGGAGTGTCGGTGGGGAGAACAGCGCACGACCGACCTCGTGTGGTGTGCCGCCGGCCCCCACCTCCTTATATACGTAGGTGACAGGGGCCCACAACCATGGATTGGTTGAGCGCCCCCGATCAGGGCGCGAGTCAAGGCCCGTTCGAGCTGTTGGGCTCGATCGGGGTGGAGATCATAACTAACATTCTCCCTCTTGATCTTAACTTTACTTTTAACTTTATACTTTACTCGTTTCATCACGGATCAGTATATAGAGCATGTTTTATCGTCATAGCTCAATTGCCGATAGAATCAGACATCCACTATACACTTTTTTGTTTTAAAACAAATTCTGTTACTTTTGGGTCTCTTATGATCCAGAAATCATAGGCTTCCCATTAAACCCATGTCGGCTAAGTGTTCCTTGAACACATTGGGTGGTAAGCCTTTCGTTAGTGGATCCGCAAGCATATCCTTTGTCCTTATATGCTCGAGTCTTATAGTTTGATCCTGGATTTTATCTTTCACAACATAATACTTTACTTCTATTGATCTGGTAGCTTTACTCGACTTGTTGTTGTGAGCATAAAATACTACAGGTTGGTTATCATAGTACATCTTTAGTGGTTTGTCAATACAATCCACCACTTTCAAGTCGGGTATAAATTTCTTTAGCCATAACACCTGATTCATGGCCTCAAAACATGCTATAAATTTAGCATACATCGTGGATGATGCAACTATTGACTGTTTGCAGTTTCTCCATGAAATAGCCCATCCTGCGAGAGTGAACACATATCCTGTTGTGGACTTTCTATCATCTTTGTCTCCCGCATAATCTGCATCTAAATAACCTTTTATCTCTAAGGAATCAGATCTTCTATAAGTTAGCATGAGGTCTTTTGTGCCTTACACATAACGCAATACTTTCTTTACCATCTTCCAGTGCTCTATGCCTGGATTTGACTGATATCTACCGAGTACCCCGGTTATAAAAGCTAAGTCAGGGCGAGTGCACACTTGTGCATACTGTAAGCTTCCAACAGCCGAAGCATATGGTACTGCTTTCATTTGATCGATCTCATATTGATTCTTGGGGCATTGAAATTCCCCAAAACTGTCTCCCTTGACTATAGGAGCAGGTGTGGCATTACTCTTATGCATATTATACTTTATTAGAACCTTTTCAAAATATGCCTTCTGTGATAGTCCTAACACTCCATTCTTTCTATCTCAGTGAATTTCTATGCCCAAAACATATGGAGCTTCACCAAGATCTTTCATATCAAAGTTTGAGAACAAAAACTTCTTTGTTTCTCGCAGAAGACTAACATCACTGCTAGCAAGCAGGATATCATCCACATACAATATTAGGAAAATATATTTTCCACTTTTAAAGTTTGCATAAACGCAGTTGTCCTCGATATTTTCTTTAAATCCAAATCTTTTAATAGTATCATTAAACTTTAGATACCACTGTCTAGAGGCTTGCTTTAATCTATAAATGGATTTCTTTAGACGGCATCCCATGTGTTCCTTCCCCTTCATGAAAAAACCCTTGGGTTGTTTCATGTAAACTTTTTCTTCTAAATCTCCATTTAGAAATGCCGTCTTTACATCCATTTGATGCAACTCTAAATTAAAATGTGCAACTAGTGCCATTATGATTCTAAAGGAATCCTTACATGAGACTGGAGAAAATGTCTCATTGTAATCTACCCCTTCCCTTTATGTAAATTCTTTTGCCACTAGACGCGCTTTATACTTCTCTATATTCCCGTTAGAGTCATACTTTGTTTTATAGACCCATTTACAACCTACTATTTTGGCTCCTTTGGGAATTTCCTCTAAGTCCCAAACATCATTGAAACTCATCGACCTCATTTCATCTTCCATGGCCTCCAGCCACTTCGATGAGTTGGGGCCTCCCATGGCTTCTTCATATGAAGTGGGATCACCTTCCATATGAACTATTTCTGTGTTATAAACTTTATAATCAGTAGAAATAGTTGATTTCTTAACTCTTTTGGACCTTCTAAGGGCCTCATTCTCTGGCTCATTATGCACCTCAACTTCTGGTACATCTATGAAAGGTGCCCTTTCATGCTCAACAAAGGGTTCAGTCGGCTCCTAACATACAGGTTCCAAAACTTCACTCCTTGTTGTCACGGGTGGAGTTACAACTGGTGCTTGCACCGCAACCTCAGGGATTGCCGATGCAGGTATGTCGGGACCCCGGGTTCTAAGCTATACAGAGATGTTATGTGTATTAGTCATGCTAGCAACGAGTAATACTGGGGTTGCCAGTCCTAGGACAGAATTAAACCATCGGCTCTACACATCTCGAAGTGCCGTGAAACTAATCATAACCAAGACTGCATAACAGAGAGCTCAAGAATCTTAAACCCCTCTCATGCACTTTATATCCATACACGCATCATGCACGAGATGGGTAACCACAGTTGGTACACAACAGTGACTCTACGACTCAAAGGTAATATTGCAAAGCTCTTACCAGAGAAAAGAACCAAAGTATTACAAGAAGAGGTCACTGACCAACATTACATCAAACAACGGAAGGAGGTTAGGCTATTAGACATAGCAAGGATAACAATGGCCTAAGAGGCCAGAAGCATAACAGCGACAACCCATTCCGCAGCCCTAAGCTGCTGTCTGGGAACCCCAAGCTACTCATCGGTGTCGATCTTCGTACGGAACTCATCTTCGTTGCGGAACTTAACTTGCTACAAAAATATCAACAAAGCAGGGGTGAGTACATAAGGTACTCAGCAAGACTTACGTATCCTATTAGCTAAACTTGGTTAAGAAAGGCCTTATGTGGAGTTATTTTGCATAAAACAATCTTTATTTGCATAAAACAAGTAAGAGTAGAAGCTCGACTACTCAGAACATTTAAAAGGAGTAAGAGAGCGATATCTTTAATCAATAAGACATCCACCGAATCATCATCAGCCGAACCTATCCACTAGGATTGCATCCTCAAAACCCCAGAGGAAAACAATCCTATTCACACAGTTTTTCAAGTTTTACGATGAGGTTAAAGTTCTCTATGATCAAGCATCTGTCTCCAAGTCGTCCATAACCGTGGACACGACTTTTTGAAAAGATTTAACCCTGCAGGGGTGTACAACTTTACCCACACGTGACGACCATCTCCATTAGCCACATGACGTCATTCCGTGAGACGCTGGCGGAGTGGTGATCGCCTACAACCTTTTCCTCGCATCGACCTATTCCATGAGCCATGCCAAAAGGTTTTAGTCCACCATTGTAAGACAGCCGTTCTCCGACGCGGAACCGTTTGTTGCACGGCGAGGTTAGTTTACCAGAGGAATCCGCCTCAAGCAACCTCGGCTGCATTCCTGCATGATGCACCTCTTCTCTTTTCCATCTCTTTCCAAAACATTTTCAATGAGTATGCCAAATGGAAATCCCAAACTAGGTAGCTCATGGATAAGTCTAAGCAAGTTAGTGAGTCGACGGGAGTCCCATACCTCCACGTGTGGTCGTACGCTCAGTCTTGGATCAAGAGACAAGAACTCGGGTCCTAGGGTGGCAAGAATGAGTCAAATAACCACATCCCATATGGCGGCTCATCCAAACCTTTTAGCATGTTTAACCACATAATCTCATCATACCATGTCATCCTGTCATACTAGATTTCATTTGCAGCTCTGATTCATTAACCATATGTACCATAGTAAACAACTAAGCTTGGCTAATCATTTTAGATATAAAGCTCTAGCGACGCACATAAGCAAAACCTAGTCATGCTAGGAGCAGTGGATTAGGGTATTTAGGCGACAAGAATGAAACATGCATTAGATAGGATAACTCTATCTATCGATAAAAGACAGTTGAACCGTGTGGTACAAAATAGTAAGTTTTGAAATGCTTTTAAACCATAGGTTCAGAGGGGGGGTTGCTTGCCTTGTTTGTTGATAACCAAATAAAATAGATATCCAGGGTTCTTCTTGACTTGTTCATTGATGGATAAGTATTCATCTTCGATGTTGTCGATCTTGACATCGGACTCGTTGCTCACATCAACTCCGGATCCTACCGGGGAGAAGCAGAAACACACCGGAAAAGGAAAACAACATTCAAGCATGGCATCAATGCGCAAACAAATATGATGATATGACATATTAGAGATACTCAAAATAAACCCTATTACAATAGTCAAATTAAATGGGATTGAAATGATTGCTAATATTTGCAATTCAGATACTCCCATAATTAAGTAAAAGGGGTTTATTTATGTTTCACTATTAGCACCATTTGAGTTGTTGCAAACATGCATGATGATAGTATAAATAGATAGATTACAATTTCTGAACATTTTGGTAGGTCATACACTATTTTCTGACAAGCAGGGAATTTCCTATGCATTTTATAATATTTGCAACTTTTCTGAAATTAACAGAAAACTGGAAAACACTTTTTACACTGAGGGCTAGCTAGCCACAGCGGCTGACAGAGGGGCCCAAGCCACCTCAGCAGGCCACGCTGGCCAAGAAGGCCCAGGCCACAACGACCTCGCTGGGCAGGCCGTGCCCACGGTCACCCATGGCTCGCTGGCCAGGGGTGCTCATCGGCGGCGCAGGGAGGACAGGGAGCAGGGTGAAGGGGGCGGCGGCTCACCCTGAGGTTGCCCGCAGGGCCAGCAGGGGCGCGGGTCGCCGAAGGGTGGTGATTCAGACATGGCGGAGGTCCGTCGGTCGCGGGGAAGACGGCCTTGGCGGCGGCGATTGAGGGCGCCCGCAGCCGATTCCTTCGACTAGGAGGAGGAGTGAGTGGAGGCGAAGCTTCCTGTAGGCTCAGAGGGGCTCGAGGTGGCTAGGAACGGCGGCGCGGAGCGGCGACTATGGGGCTAGGGTTTTGGCTCACAGGGAGAAGAAGCAGAGAAGGAGAGAGAGCTCGCAGGAGAGGGAGAGGAGGACACGAGAGAAAGCGGGGTCGAGGGCGTCCTCATCCAGAGCAGCAAGAAAGCAGGAGGTGGCGCGGCTCGGCCCTGCGTCCAGCACACAGGTGCTTGCCTCCCTGAGGTAGAAGACAAAGGTAGTTTTGTAAAACGACCCTCATGTTTTGATGTTTTCTTGGAAACTCTGAAAACAGCACTATTTGCAAGCCCTTTTGTTTGTTTTGCAACCATTTAAAGTTTAAAAAAATTATTTAAAGAAATGGGAAATAATCAGTGGCCTTCCTAACAAGTAATGAAAGGTCCACATATTTTGTTTTGAGATTCTGAAGAGATATTCATAGAACCTCCATAACATTAGGAGAAGTTGCATATAATTTTATTTGAAACTTTTGAAAATATTTGAACAAAGGAAGAATTGGATATATTTAGGGTTTCCACTTCGAATTTTAAATACAAATTTTTCTTAGTGCATTTTAAATGATGCTTATGATGCAAATGCTCTTAATTACAAACACGGGATGTTACAGTTCTACCCACCTTACAAGAATCTTGACCCCGAGATTCCTAGGTAAGAAAAGAGGGAAGGTGCACAACGGTCTTCAACGATCTTCAGAAGCTCGCCATGATCTTCTTTCTTGGATAGATTGATCCATGACATCATGAAACTTCAATTCCTTCCTTCGTGCTAAAGGAAAGAGGGAACAACTCTAGAAAGATGGATCTTCACAAATATTGAGTATCTCATGGTCAACTCATGGAATGAGTGTTCGCAACATCTCTTGAGCTAACAAACATGAAACACCTTAAGTGTGAGAAGGAATGGGAAAGTTTCAAATTTGGTACGCCAAGCAGTGAGTACATTTGAATTGTACTCACAAACCATCAAAAAGGAAGCACTAGATGTGCAATATGGTTGTAGGAAGGGAAAGCTCGGATATAGTTTGCTTTTCCTTTTAAAACATGGTTTCTCGTGTCAATATAGCATGTATAGAACCTTGTTCTATGACATTTCTATATCCTTATTAAAAACTATTATAAAACAATTTTGGTAAAACTCTAGGAAGGGGTAACCCAAAGGAAAGGGTGAAACAATGGCCAACGAAGTGTGAAAGATTAGCCATGGAGTGGAATTGGTTCTTATACCATGAAGGGACACATCGAAAGGCGTGACTCAAGAATACACATGATTATAAGTCTAGGGCCATCATGTGACTGACGAATTCACACAATGTTTTAGTTGATTATAACTTCAAGTATAGACAAAAGGGAGGGTGAAACACTAGCAAGTGTGAAAGATCATCCACGAGGTGGATGTGCTCCTGATAGATTTGTCGCCACAGGATAAAGATTCTAAAAGATTGTCTAAGATACATTTAGCAGCTTTGCTTCTAATGTTCTCCTTCATTTTTCATATACCAATATCAAGCTTATGACAAGCCTTCAATTAGTCATCAGATAAAGATCGGACTTCGGGATTAACAAGAGAGACCATAAGGGTAACTTTTAGGATAAGTCACACAAGAATCCTCATGGAGTGTGGTTGTTCTTGAGAAATCAAGGGATGATCGAAATAGGCCTTCTGGCTAATTGTGTCAACCATGATAATCAACCTTGCCAAATTTCAAAGAGACCTATGTCAAAACCTTGAGGAACACCAACCATCATTGCTGCTTGAGATCCAGCTCTGGTTAGATGGAATCATACTTCAGACTTAGTATGTCCGAATGGAAAGTTTTAACAGATGTCAGATAGTAAGGTTGTTGGATTCTCAAGATATGGACTACAATTTAAAGCTCTAAAAAGATAAGTAAGATTGCGATTGCTAAAAGACAATTGCACTACCATGAGCTTATTGCAATGAAACACAACCGAGTCCTTGTTGGGAGAACATGAAAGAAGATAGTGAAGGTCTTGGACTTTTTCTCATTCTTGAATAAATTAGTCAGTGGCTTGTCATGCATATAAGAAATTTTCAAGAAGATGGAGGCAACAACCTGTCATCTCAGGAATACTCCGCACATGCATGACCAATTCGAGATGATTCCTGAGGGAACAATGTAAATTCTTCTTGAATTCACGGCGACATCTTTCAACAATTGCATGTGAATCAGGGAGAGAAAATCACTTCCAACATCCAGAACACATACTTCGTGATGGCACAAAGATGGTTCTAACAAGTTTCCAACACTACTGCCGAATGTTCAATATAAATCTCTTCAAACATGGAGAAAATAAGGATGTTGTCGATGGGCTCAACAACAAGCTTATTTATATGCTCCGAGAAGATGGACTCATATTTTGCAGGAATAAGGCAAAAGTATTGGTCAGACCGAAGGACATGAAAGTGTACTCAAGTGAAAACCACAAGTAGAAACACCATCAAAATAGTCCTTTGGATTGAGTTTGATTTGACGATAGCCCAACTCAAATCAAAGATTGGGAGAATATAAGATTCAAAGAAGAGATACTATCATGCTTCAACACAGACGAAAGTAGACATCCCTTTAAGAAGGAACAAAGTCGGATAGAGCTTTTGTCTTTCAACTCTCCAAGTTGTTGTTCAAGCTCAACCAACTAGTCCAGGGTAGCCAGAATATATTCTTGGAGAAAAGAGTGATTCAGAGAAGCAGTTTACTCGTGAACTTGACAACACGGTTATGTGAAAACATGGCAATACTTCTGGTAAGACATCCAGAATATCACGAACCACCGATATGTCACCTAGTTCAAGAGGGAATCTTGCTTTACAAGGGAAGCGATGTGGTCTTGAGAGTTTTGGCATGAGCTTAACTCTTTGACTGAAGATGGGTGCCTGAATTACGGACTTGGCAACACAGTGAAACTTCACTTAGCGATTGGTTAACCAATCATGCTAAGAGTGATGCAAAGGACCTTGGATTTCCAAGCAATAAAAATTGCTAAAGATCTTAGATGGCCACATCAACACGCGCACACAACATTCCAAGCATGACCAGCTTGGAGAAAGGGTGGGCAAGATGTGTAAGAGCATCACTTCATCAAAGAGGCCATGAGACTTGGCAAAACCTCTTGGTATAAAAGAGTGTGACACTCTAAGGTGGAACAGAGCAGAAGCTGCATAGAGCTCATATTCTGCGGATTATACCACTTTGACCTGGTCCTAGAAATGGACGAGGATCTAGAGTTTGTTCTTCCTGACATTCCAAAGTGGAATGGCTTGACAAGACCACAAGAGTAATATGCACTGGAGGACACCAATGCATTTTACATCTTGGCTACCAACTGGCAGACGATGGATCAGAAAGAAGCTTAAGAGAAGGAACACGCTTAGAAGGAATCCTTAGATTTGGATGCACAAGTTAACATCTTATGTACACCAATGTGGAAAGAGAGGGTGTGGCGGAGTCACGGATGTAGAAGCAAGACTCACTAAGAGACTCTTGTCGTGATCCATTTGGTTCCATGAAAGAACATCTGCCATAGCTAGTGGAAGGGGAAGTCCTTTGTTGCCAAAATTCAATTAGGACTACAACCACAAGCTTAAAAGGAAAAACATATTGAGTTAACGATAAATCATTAACACAAGGGTTCAACAGAATGGATCTTGGTTTAAAGACCAGCTTCATGTACTCGAATCCAGCACAATCGGGGACCTTCGGTTCAAGTCCAGGGTTAAAACACGAAGACAGGAGTAACTACTAACTGAGCAACTCAGAGGATGCCACGGGGTAGTAATCACGAGGTAGCTTCCAGAACAAGGTATAGCTTTTGAAGTACCCAAACAATTAGAGAGGCATACAAGCTGAAAGAAAACCTTGAAGCCTAGGATAGAACGATGTGAAATCCTCAAAACAGAGAGATCATGATGGAAAGAAATCTTCTAGTTGCATCTTCTTATATTAGCTGGCAGTATGTAGAAGACTCTGGAGAGCACAACACTAGGTCAACTGGTTTAGAAACAACATGCCCACGAGGGACCTAAGTTTTGAATGACTAGAAGAGATAGTAAAACCTTTTTCAAATCAACAGGAAAGGATAAGAAAGCTTAGAACTAAGATCGATAGAGATAAGGAATAAAAAGAAACCTTACCTACATTTTGCAACTCGTTTTTAGCTTTCAAAGAGTTTTCACAAACACTAGACTCAACATCGGCCAATAGCAAGGGTTTCCTACAGACAGTCCTGCTCTGATACCAAAACCTGTCGGGACCCTGGGTTCTAAGCTATACAGAGATGTTATGTGTATTAGTCACGCTAGCAACGAGTGATACTGGGGTTACGAGTCCCAGGCCAGAACACCATCGGCAGGCAGGCTGGAATTAAACCATCGGCTCTACACATCTCGAAGCACCGTGAAACTAATCATAACAAAGACTGCATAATAGAGATCTCAAGAATCTTAAACCCCTCTCGTGCACTTTATATCCATACACGCATTATGCACGAGATGGGTAACCACAGTTGGTACACAACAGTGACTCTACGACTCAAAGGTAATATTGCAAAGCTCTTACCAGAGCAAAGAACCAAAGTATTACAAGAAGAGGCCACTGACCAACATTACATCAAACAACGGAAGGAGGTTAGGCTATTAGACATAGCAAGGATAACAATGGCCTAAGAGGCCAGAAGCATAACAGCAACAACCCATTCCGCAGCCCCAAGCTACTGTCTGGGAACCCCAAGCTACTCGTCGGTGTCGATCTTCGTATGGAACTCATCTTCGTTGCGGAACTTAACTTGCTGCAAAAATATCAACAAAGCAGGGGTGAGTACATAAGGTACTCAGCAAGACTTACGTATCCTATTAGCTAAACTTGGTTAAGAAAGGCCTTATGTGGAGTTATTTTGCGTAAAGCAATCTTTATTTGCATAAAACAAGTAAGAGTAGAAGCTCGACTACTTAGAACGTTTAAAAGGAGTAAGAGAGCGATATCTTTAATCAAGAAGACATCCACCGAATCATCATCAGCTGAACCTATCCACTAGGATTGCATCCTCAAAACCCCAGAGGAAAACAATCCTATTCACACAGTTTTTCAAGTTTTACGATGAGGTTAAAGTTCTCTATGATCAAGCATCTGTCTCCAAGTCGTCCATAACCGTGGACACGGCTTTTCGAAAAAAATTAACCCTGCAGGGGTGTACAACTTTACCCACACGTGACGACCGTCTCCATTAGTCACTTGATGTCATTCCGTGAGACGCTGGCGGAGTGGTGATCGCCTACAACCTTTACCTCGCATCGACCTATTCCATGAGCCACGCCAAAAGGTTTTAGTCCGCCATCGTAAGACGGCCGTTCTCCAACGCGGAACCATTTGTTGCATGGCGAGATTGGTTTACCAGAGGAATCTGCCTCAAGCAACCTCGGCTGCATTCCTGTATGATGCACGTCTTCTCTTTTCCATCTTTTTCCAAAACATTTTCAATGCGTATGCCAAATGGAAATCCCGAACTAGGTAGCTCATGGATAAGTCTAAGCAAGTTAGTGAGTCAACGGGAGTCCCATACCTCCAAGTGTGGTCGTACGCTCAGTCTTGAATCAAGAGACAAGAACTCGGGTCCTAGGGCGGGAAGAATGAGTCAATTAACCACATCCCATGTGGCGGCTCATCCAAACCTTTTAACATGTTTAACCACATAATCTCATCATACCACATCATCCTGTCATACTAGATTTCATTTGCAGCTCTGATTCATTAACCATATGTACCATAGTAAACAACTAAGCATGGCTAAGCATTTTAGATATAAAGCTCTAGCGACGCACATCAGCAAAACCTAGTCATGCTAGGAGCAGTGGATTAGGGTATTTAGGCGACAAGAATGAAACATGCATTAGGTAGGATAACTCTATCTATCGATAAAAGACAGTTGAACCGTGTGGTACAAAATAGTAAGTTTTGAAATACTTTTAAACCATAGGTTCAGAGGGGGGGTTGCTTGCCTTGTTTGTTGATAACCAAATAAAATAGATATCCAGGGTTCTTCTTGACTTGTTCATTGATGGATAAGTATTCATCTTCGATGTTGTCGATCTTGACATCAGACTCATTGCTCACATCAACTCCGGATCCTACCGGGGAGAAGCAGAAACACACCGGAAAAGGAAAACAACATTCAAGCATGGCATCGATGCGCAAACAAATAAGATGATATGACATATTAGAGATACTTAAAATAAACATTATTACAATAGTCAAATTAAATGGGATTGAAATGATTGCTAATATTTGCAATTCAGATACTCCCATAATTAAGTAAAAGGGGTTTATTTATGTTTCACTATTAGCACCATTTGAGTTGTTGCAAACATGCATGATGATAGTATAAATAGATAGATTACAATTTTCTGAACATTTTGGTAGGTCATACACTATTTTCTGACAAGCAGGGAATTTCCTATGCATTTTACAATATTTGCAACTTTTCTAAAATTAACAGAAAACTGGAAAACACTTTTTACACCGAGGGCTAGGTAGCCACAGCGGCTGACAGAGGGGCCCAAGCCACCTCAGTAGGCCACGCTGGCCAAGAAGGCCCAGGCCACAACGACCTCGCTGGGCAGGCCGTGCCCGCGGTCACCCATGGCTCGCCGGCCAGGGGTGCTCGTCGACGGCGCAGGGAGGACAGGGAGCAGGGTGAAGGGAGCGGCGGCTCACCCTGAGGTCGCCCGCAGGGCCAGCAAGGGCGAGGGTCACCGGAGGGCGGCGATTCAGACGCGGCAGAGGTCCATCGGCCGCGGGGAAGACGGCCTTGGCGGCGGCGATTGAGGGCGCCCGCAGCCGATTCCTTCGACCAGGAGGAGGAGTGAGTGGAGGTGAAGCTTCCTGCAGGCTCGTGATACATCTCCAACGTATCTATAATTTTTGATGCTCCATGCTTGTTTTTACACCATTTGCCTATTGTTTCGTTACACTTAGTGGCACTTTTATGCATTTTCCGGAACTAACCTATTAACAAGTTGCCACAGTGCCAGTTCCCTGTTTTCTGCTGTTTTTGTGTTTTAGAGTGATACACAGGAAATATTCTCAGAATTGGACGAAACAAGTTCCTGAAGTCTTATTTTTCCCAGAAGCTTCCAGAGATCCGAAGGAGAGTCGGAGGGGGGCCACCAGGGCCCCACACGCAGGGGCGGCGCGGCTAGGCCCCTGGCCGCGCGGGCCCCATGTGAGGGTGCCTGGCTCCCCCTCTGACATCGCCCCTTCGCCTATAAAGACCCCCCGACAGAAAAAACCTAAGTACCCGATCAGATTTCCAGAACACATCGCGATCCGCCACCACCGTCGACCCGAAGATCGGGAGGGTCCAGAAGCTCTTCCTGGCACCCTGCCGGAGAGGGGAATCGCCACCGGAGGTCTTCTTCATCGCCATGCTTGCCTCCGGAGCGATGAGTGAGTAGTCTACCTTGGACTATGGGTCCATAGCAGTAGCTAGATGGTTGTCTTCTCCACCATGTGCTTTATGTTTAGATCTCATGAGCTGCCCTACATGATTGAGATCACCGTTATGTAATTCTACATGTTTGGTTTGTTAGGATCCGATGAATATTGGTGTTTATGATTAAGTTGCTGTACTGAATTATATCTTTTGTTATCTCTATGTTGTTTATGATCTTGCATGCTCTCCGTTGTTAGTAGCTATCTTGGCCGAGTAGTTGCTAGTGACTCCAAGAGGGGGTATTTATGCTCGATAGTGGGTTCATGCCTCTATTTCACCTGGGGGAGTGACAGAAACCTCTAAGGTGGTAGATGTGCTGTTGCTACTAGGGAGAAAACAACATTCATATGCTCAAGGGCATATGCTTTGTTTACATTACACACTTTGCTTAATGCAATTATCCGTTGTTCGCAACTTAATACTACTGGGGTGTTCAGATTGATATCCCTGGGAGTGGATTATTAGTCATAGATGCAGTTGGATGGTGGTCTATGTATTTTGTTGTAATGCCCAGAGTAAATCTCATAGTGATCTTCTTGACATATCACGTTTATCTTTATTTTATCAATTGTCCAACTGTAATTTGTTTACCCAGCATGTGTTATTTTATCTTATGGAGAGACACCACTAGTGAACTGTGGACCCCGGTCCTATTTCCATCATATTGCTATCACCTGTTTACTTTACTCGCATACTATATTGTTTTCCACTCGATACGCTCATAACCTTTGTTTCAAGCAAACCGGTGAGATTGACAACCTCATCGCAAGTTGGGAACAAAGTACTTGGTTGTGTTGTGTGCAGGTTCCGCGTTGCTACTGGCCAAAGACGAGTCAACAAGTATCGTTAACGGCGCCCTTGTTGGAGTCTTACTAAGCCAGTCCGCATCACCTTTAGTCGTTTGCCTCTCCTCTCCTGATCGATATTAAACCTTGGTTTCTTAAACTAAGGGAAAACTAGCTGCTATACTCATCATACCTTCCTCTTGGGGTTCCCAACGGGCTGGTGATCCACCACGCACAAGGACAGTCTGCTCCACATCAACTTGGCACCAACAACTAATTTTCTGGGCGCCATCAACAAGTAGCCGCCAATTTTCTGGCGCCGTTGCCGGGGAGGAGTAGAAGACTTCTGCGAGGGAAGTTTTTTGCACACACATCCTTTACTTTGTTATTGTTTTGCTTTACTTTATTTATTTTACCTGCACTACTTTTTATCAAAAACACAAAAAAATAGAATCCTTGGTAGTTGTTTACTTTCGTTTTGCTGAAATGGCCAATCCTGAAAACACCAAGTTGTGTGACTTTACTAGCACAAACAATAGTGATTTTATCTGCACTCCTATTGCACCACCTGCTACTGCTGCAAACTTTTATGAGATTAAGCCTGCTTTATTGAACCTTGTTATGAAAGAGCAATTTTCTGGTGCTAGTACTGAAGATGCTGCAGCTCATCTCAACAATTTTGTTGAGCTACGTGAGATGCAGAAATATAAGGATGTTGATAGTGATATTATTAAGCTCAAGTTGTTTCCTTTTTCTTTGAGAGGAAAGGCTAAAGATTGGTTGCTGTCTTTGACTAAGAATAGTATTGATTCATGGGCTAAGTGTAAGGATGCTTTTATTGGTAGATACTATCCTCCTGCTAAGATTATATCTTTGCGTAGCAATATTATGAAGTTTACTCAGTTTGATAATGAACATGTTGCTCAAGCTTGGGAAAGAATGAAATCTATGATAAAGAATTGCCCCACTCATGGACTGACTACTTGGATGATTATCCAAACTTTTTATGCAGGACTGAATTTTTCTTCAAGGAACCTACTTGATTCAGCTACTGGAGGCACTTTTATGTCCCTTACCTTGGGCACCGCAACAAAGCTACTCAACAACATGATGGTAAATTATTTCGAATGGCACACCAAGAGAGCTCCACAAGGTAAGAAGGTAAATTCTGTTGAGGAAACCTCTTCCTTGAATGATAAGATTGATACCATTATGGCTATGCTTGCTAATGATAGGACTCATGTTGATCCTAATAATGTTCCTTTGGCCTCTCTGGTTGCTCAAGAAGAGCATGTTGATGTGAATTTCATTAGAAACAATAATTTTAACAACAATGCTTATAGGAACAATTTTGCTAGTAACAATTATAGACCGTTTCCTTCTAATGGTGATAATAGCTATCTTGGTAGACCTAAAATGCCTAGTGAAGAAAGAATTTTTGAACTTGAAAAGGCTACCAAGAATTTTATGTAGATGCAATATGAGTAGAACAGGGCTTTCACCAAGACTATGGAGGAGCAATCAGCTCTGTTGAGGACTATTAGTCATCAACTAGAAAATTTAAACAAGGCCATTCCTGAATTGCAAGCTAAGGTTTCCAAAGCTGAAACCGATATTTCATTATTGTCTAATGTGCAATCTTCTTTGGTTAATAGAATGTCTGCTAAGCCTGATCCTTTTGCTACCGCTAATGCTATTCAAGTTGGAATTGATGAAAATATTAGATTGTTAGCGGAATTGCATGCCAGGTGGGAAAGAGAAGATGAGATGGCTAGAGAGATGAAGGTACGTACCATTACTACCTCTAATGATGTTGCTCCTAATACTAGCAATCCTCTTACTTTGATTGGTGTAGAGAAAACTCCCACTACTTGTGTTAAAAAGCCTAAAACTGCCAAAACTTTTTCTCAAAAGAGTGCTGAAATTTTTCGGAGTGTGGGAGATGATAGCACTACTTATTTTAATGATTTTGATATTGATGGCTGCAATATATCTGAAGTAATTTTATTCTTGCAAAAGCTTGCTTTGACTCCCAATGCTAGTTCTTTAAATATTGCTTTTACTAAGCATATTACCAATGCTCTCATAAAGATTAGGGATGAAAAGTTGAAGCAAAAAGCCTCTGTTCCCAAGAAGTTAGAAGATGGTTGGGAACCCATCATTGATATGCATGTTAATGGTTATGATTGCCATGCTTTATGTGATCTAGGTGCTAGTATTTCTATCATGCCTAGAAAGATTTATGACATGCTTGATTTACCACCGCTTGAAAAATGTTATTTTGATGTTCCTATTGCTGATGTTGCTAAGAAGAAACCTTTGGGAAGAATTAATGATGTTCTTATTGTGGTTAACAATAACCTTGTTCCCGTTGATTTTCTTGTTATGGACGTTGAATGCCATGCTTCATGTCCTATTATTTTGGGAAGACCTTTTCTTCGAAGTGTAGGTGCCATCATTGATATGAGGGAAGGTACCATCAAATATCAATTCCCACTAAAGAAAGGTATGGAACACTTCCCTAGGAAAAGAAAGACATTACTTTTTGACTCTATTCTTAGAGTAAATTATGAGCTTGATGCTTCATCACTTGATATTACTTGATTCGCAATTTTCTGCGCCTAGCTCAAAGGCGTTAAAGAAAAGCACTCTTGGGAGATAACCCAATGTTTTCTTTTCAGTAATTTTTTCTTTTATTTGAGTCTTGGAAGTCATTACTACTGTAATGACCGCTCCTTATCTTGTTTATTTCATTTTTGTGCCAAGAGAAGCCTCTAATTTGAGTGAGGTAAAGATTTGGGGATGTTGCTGTCCTGAAACTGTTTTCGGTACTGCACCGTAAAAATTCATATAAATTCTCTGTTTATCTTTTGGACCTGCGATTTCTTGTGCATATGCCCCAGGTTATATCCAAACTTTTGTTAGTTGAACACTTTTTGATTTGAGCAACATAAAATCCCTCAAAAATTCAACCTTTGTCAGCTATTCAGTTTTGACAGATTTCTGCCAATATTTGTGTTTGCCACTTTATCGCTTTCTTTTGAGTTCTTTTGATCATGGAACTTTTAGAGAAGTTGCTACAGTGGTATTTGCTATATATGTGGTGGTTTTGAGTTGAAACATGAAGCAAATAGAGGATTGATTATATGTTATGCTTGCACTAATGTTGCTAATAGAATTGTGTTTAGTTTTGTATGAAGGAAGTTTTCAAGTGTAGGGATTGGAGAATGATGAGATGAGTTGAAGAATGGACAAAAGCTCAAGCTTGGGGATGCCCATGCATCACCCCAAAAAATATCCAAGAAGTACAAGCGTCAAAGCTTGGGGATGCCCCCGAGGCACCCCTTCTTCATCGGCAAAAATCAGGTCACCTTTCAAAACACTATATTTTTATTGCTTCATGCACTATGTGTTTTTCTTGGAGCGTTAGTTGTTTTAGTTTTCTTAGTTAGTTTAGTTTGTTTGTTTGCTGCAATAAATGGTTGGACCCCAACAAATTTTCTTTGGAGAAGTTGCCTTGCTTTTCATTTGCAAAGAACGCTCTAGTTTTCACTCTTATTAAAAATCGAGTGTTCTTCTTTTTCTGCTACTGCTACTGCTTTTGGTTTTCGTTTTCGCCTTGATTTGCATTCAGACCTTGTCATATCTTTTCATCAAGGTGTATTTTTGCCTCTGATCTTTATTGGTTTTCATCAAAAGAGGTGTTTATAAAAATTTCAAATGGTGTTTGAAAAGAGAAAAAGCTTTGTGCAAAATAGTGGTACAAGAAGGAGCTTGTGTAGACTGCGGCTTAGGCTTTTTCATGTCATGCTTGATGTCTTTTTGATAGTATGCTTAGTGGTTTTGCTGTAGCATGACTTGTCTCAAATAACTAAGATTGCTTAATGAGCCTTTGAAAAAATCATGCGTTGTTTTTATTGTATGGAAGCATTATTTTAGTTTTCTCCTCGATGCTTTATTTGGGTTGACTTGGCGCATGCTCACACATGTTAGACTCTTACAAAGTCGCCAATAGCTTTGCATGATTATGGCCATTACTGCTCTCTTAGTTGGTCGCGCCCAGTCTTTTGCTAGCCCTCGCCTTGTACTGAGTATGAGCTCTACTTGTGCATCCAACTCCTAAAATCCAAAGTTTTCCAAAGTGTCCACCATACATACCTACTAGCAATTTGCTATTCCAAGTAAATTTGACTTGCTTTTATTTTCTCTTCAAATTAAACTCTTACCAGTGTTATGCGAAATTCGGTTAGTAAAGCTCTCACGAACCGGAAGGCACACTTTACTTTTTCCTGTTCTTAAAAATTTGACATTGTGGTCTCTTATATTGAGTTGTTATGCTTGCAAGTTGTAAGTTGGATTCTAGCCCATCCATGTTGTCATGGGGCAAGCTTTCAACATTGCACTTCTTATTTGAGTTGATATCGTGATCTTTTGTCTATGGATGCCCGCGGTGTGAAATGAATTGTGAATCTTGTAGGGATCATGGAGTTTGTATATGTGTTAGGGAAACGCCGGGCCGCCAATCTAAGCCATGCATAATTCATGGTGGAAATTTGCAGCATACCCATGGTGAACATTCGACGACACATCTCACAATAAAAAGCTAAACAAAAGGCAAATAAAAGAGATGTCGAGGTGTTCATTGTCTGCTTGTCCTATCATTTTGGTGTGGGCTTGTTCCATGTCATCGGGCACGGAGGTACCCCATTGGCGGTTCTCAATGATATGCATATACTTACAATGACAAGAGCCTTGCTTGGGACTCTAAGTAAAGTAGCATGAGGTTTGGGTACTCGTATTCACGGGGCACAAGGTTTTCAACTTATGATTTGTCAAGCATATGCATCATAATTGTTCTCGCATTAACTTTAACCATTCAAGATGCTTATGATGGGGGCAATGAGAGCTCAAAGCCGGTAAGTACCATAATTTTTGAAGGTTATAAAACTTGCAATCACTGCTTCCCTCTGTGAAGGGTCTTTCTTTTACTTTTATGTTGAGTCACCACCTTCTTTCTTTATGCACCATTAAGAGAGCATAGTTGTCATTCTTAGTGTGATATGCATTGTCCCAAAGTTCATTGATTGATTCATATTGTTGGTTTCACTTGTTCTTAAATTATTTGTATCTAGTCGCCCTCTTAAACTTGAAGGTGTCCTATGCATTTATGTTTTGCTCTCTTTGAAGGACAAGCTGAAAACCATTTGTATGTTTTTCCTTATGATTTGAACACATGTTTGACTTTCATTGTTTCATTTTCATGATCTTTTGTTTGTGCTCATTTTCATGTTTACAACATGGTTGCTAAGTTCTTATTGTCATGATTATATCTTCATGCCCATGTTTTAAGTTCTTATGATCCCAGCTCACCAATGCTTACGTATATGATCAATATTGTGTAGGTGCATGTCACCTCAAAAATTATTCTTTGTTATCACTTACCTACTCGAGGACGAGCAGGAGTTAAGCTTGGGGATGCTTGATACGTCTCCAACGTATCTATAATTTTTGATGCTCCATGCTTGTTTTTACACCATTTGCCTATTGTTTCGTTACACTTAGTGGCACTTTTATGCATTTTCCGGAACTAACCTATTAACAAGTTGCCACAGTGCCAGTTCCCTGTTTTCTGCTGTTTTTGTGTTTCAGAGTGATACACAGGAAATATTCTCGAAATTGGACAAAACAAGTTCCTAAAGTCTTATTTTTCCCAGAAGCTTCCAGAGATCCGAAGGAGAGTCGGAGGGGGGCCACCAGGGCCCCACACGCAGGGGCGGCGCGGCCAGGCCCCTGGCCGCGTGGGCCCCGCGTGAGGGTGCCTGGCTCCCCCTCTGACATCGCCCCTTCGCCTATAAAGACCCCCCGACGGAAAAAACCTAAGTACCCGATCAGATTTCTAGAACACATCGCGATCCGCCGCCACCGTCGACCCGAAGATTGGGAGGGTCCAGAAGCTCTTCCCGGCACCCAGCCGGAGAGGGGAATCACCACTGGAGGTCTTCTTCATCGCCATGCTTGCCTCCAGAGCGATGAGTGAGTAGTCTACCTTGGACTATGGGTCCATAGCAGTAGCTAGATGGTTGTCTTCTCCACCATGTGCTTCATGTTTAGATCTCATGAGCTGCCCTACATGATTGAGATCACCGTTATGTAATTCTACATGTTTGATTTGTTGGGATCCGATGAATATTGGTGTTTATGATTAAGTTGCTGTACTGAATTATATATTTTGTTATCTCTATGTTGTTTATGATCTTGCATGCTCTCCGTTGTTAGTAGCTATCTTGGCCGAGTAGTTGCTAGTGACTCCAAGAGGGGGTATTTATGCTCGATAGTGGGTTCATGCCTCTATTTCACCTGGGGGAGTGACAGAAACCTCTAAGGTGGTAGATGTGTTGTTGCTACTAGGGATAAAACAATATTCATATGCTCAAGGGCATATGCTTTGTTTACATTACACACTTTGCTTAATGCAATTATCCGTTGTTCGAAACTTAATACTACTGGGGTGTTCGGATTGATATCCCCGGGAGTGGATTATTAGTCATAGATGCAGTTGGATGGCGGTCTATGTATTTTGTTGTAATGCCGAGAGTAAATCTCATAGTGATCTTCTTGACATATCACGTTTATCTTTATTCTATCAATTGCCCAACTGTAATTTGTTTACCCAGCATGTGTTATTTTATCTTATGGAGAGACACCACTAGTGAACTGTGGACCCCGGTCCTATTTCCATCATATTGCTATCACATGTTTACTTTACTCGCACTGTTTAGTTTACTCGCATACTATATTGTTTTCCACTCGATATGCTCATAACCTTTGTTTCAAGCAAACCGGTGAGATTGACAACCTCATCGCAAGTTGGGAACAAAGTATTTGATTGTGTTGTGTGCAGGTTCCGCGTTGCTACTGGCCAAAGACGAGTCAACAAGTATCATTAACGGCGCCCTTGTTGGAGTGTTACTAAGCCAGTCCGCATCACCTTTAGTTGTTTGCCTCTCCTCTCCTGATCGATATTAAACCTTGGTTTCTGAAACTGAGGGAAAACTAGCTGCTATACTCATCATACCTTCCTCTTGGGGTTCCCAATGGGCTGGTTATCCACCACGCACAAGGACAGTCTGCTCCACATCAACTTGGCACCAGCAACTAATTTTCTGGGCGCCATCAACAAGTAGCAGCTCGGAGGGGCTCGAGGCGGCCAGGAACGGTGGGGCGGAGCGGCGATTGTGGGGCTAGGGTTTCGGCTCACAGGGAGAAGAAGCAGAGAAGGAGAGAGAGAGCTCACAGGAGAGGGAGAGGAGGACGCGAGAGAAAGCGGGGTCGAGGGCATCCTCATCCGGAGCAGCAAGGAAGCAGGAGGTGGCTTGGCTCGGCCCTGCGTCCAGCACGCAGGTGCTTGCCTCCCTGAGGTAGAAGACAAAGGCAGTTTTGTAAAATGACCCTCACGTTTTGAAGTTTTTTTGGAAACTCTGAAAACAGCACTATTTGCAAGCCCTTTTGTTTGTTTTGCAACCATTTAATTTTAAAAAAAAATTATTTAAAGAAATGGGAAATAATCAGTTGCCTTCCTAACAAGTAATGAAAGGTCCACATATTTTGTTTTGAGATTCTGAAGAGATATTCATGGAACCTCCATAACATTGGGAGAAGTTGCATATAATTTTATTTGAAACTTTTGAAAACATTTGAACAAAGGAAGAATTGGATATATTTAGGGTTTCCACTTCTAATTTTAAATCCAAATTTTTCTTAGTGCATTTTAAATGATGCTTATGATGCAAATGCTCTTAATTACAAACACGGGATGTTACAAGGTATAACAGGTAGCGAGAAAAATGGCTCCTGAATCATCGGATTAGGTGCATGCACCCTCTTCTCCTCAAGATCAATTTTCTGAGCTACCATGCTCCCCCTCATCAATTCGTCCTCCAATAAGACCGCATGTCTCGTTTCTAGAAACTTTGTATATTTGTCTGGACAGTAGAAATGATAACCTTTTGATCTATTAGGATAGCCAATAAAGTGGCAAGTTACTGTTTTGGGATCTAACTTTGCAATATTTGGATCTCAGCTGGTCTCCCCCAGAACCTCAAGTGGCGCAGGGAGGGAACTCTCCCTGTCCACAACTCGTACGGTGTTTTGGGCACCGACTTGCTTGGTACTCTATTGAGAATGTGAATGGCGGTTTTAAGCGCCTTGATACGTCCAAAACATATCTATAATTTTTGATGCTCCATGCTTGTTTTTACACCATTTGCTCAGTGTTTTGTTACACTTCATGGCATTTTTATGCATTGTCTGGAACTAACCTATTAGCAAGATGCCACAGAGCCAGTTCCCTGTTTTCTGCTATTTTTTTATTTCAGAAAAGTTACACAGGAAATATTCTCGGAATTGGACGATACAAAAGCCGGACGTCCAGATATTAAATGAAGATTCCAGAAGTCTGAATAGGAGGGGGAGGTGAGCCAGAGGCTGGCATCACCATGAGGGGGCGCGGCCTAGCCCCTGGCCGCGCCGCCCTATGGTGAGGGCCACCTGGCCCACATCTGATGCCGCCCCTTTGCCTATAAAGACCCCCCAACGGGAAAAACCTAAAACTCGATCAATTTTCTAGAAACACATCACGATCCGCCACCGTCATCGACCCGAGATTGGGAGGGTCCAGAAGCTCTTCCCGGCACCCTGCTGGAGAGGGGAATCACCACCGGAGGTCTTCTTCATCACCATCCTTGCCTCCGGCGTGATGAGTGAGTAGGCTACCTTGGACTATGGGTCCATAGCAGTAGCTAGATGGTTGTTCTCTCCACCTTGTGCTTCATGTTTAGATCTCGTGAGCTACCTTACATGATCGAGATCATCGTTATGTAATTCTACATGTTGTGTTTGTTGGGATCCGATGAATATTGGTGCTATGATTAAGTTGCTATTCTGAAATTTATCTTCTGTTATTTCTATGTTGTTTATGATCTTGCATGCTCTCTGTTGTTAGTAGCTATCTTGGCCAAGTATATGCTAGTGACTCCAAGAGGGGGTATTTATGCTCGATAGTTGGGTTCATGCCTCTATTGAATCTGGGGGAGTGACAGAAACCTCTAAGGTTGTAGATGTGCTGTTGCCACTAGGGAGAAAACAACATTCTTATGTCCAAGGGTATATGCTTTGTTTACATTACACACTTTGCTTAATGCAGTTTGATACGTCTCAAACGTATCTATAATTTTTGATGCTCCATGCTTGTTTTACACCATTTGCCTATTGTTTCGTTACACTTAGTGGCATTTTTATGCATTTTCCGGAACTAACCTATTAACGAAGTGCCACAGTGCCAGTTTCATGTTTTCTGCTGTTTTTGTGTTTCAGAAGTGATACACAGGAAATATTCTCGGAATTGGACGAAACAAGTTCCTGAAGTCTTATTTTACCCAGAAGCTTCCAGAGATCCAAAGGAGAGTAGGAGGTGAGGGACTAGGGGCCCACACACAGGGGTGGCGCGGCCAGCCCCTGGCCCGCGCCACCGCCTTGTGAGGCCGCCTGGCCCCTCTTCTGACGACGCTCCTTCGCCTATAAAGACCCCCCGACGAGAAAAACCTAAGGGCCCGATCAGTTTTCCAGAATACATCGCGATCCGCCGCCGCCGTCAACCCGAAGATCGGGAGGGTCCAGAAGCTCTTCCCGGCACCCTGCCGGAGAGGGGAATCGCCACCGGAGGTCTTCTTCATCGCCATGCTTGCCCCCGGAGCGATGAGTGAGTAGTCTACCTTGGACTATGGGTCCATAGCAGTAGCTAGATGGTTGTCTTCTCCACCATGTGCTTCATGTTTAGATCTCATGAGCTGCCATACATGATTGAGATCACTATTATGTAATTCTACATGTTTGGTTTGTTGGGATCCGATGAATATTGGTGTTTATGATTAAGTTGCTGTACTGAATTATATCTTTTGTTATCTCTATGTTGTTTATGATCTTGCATGCTCTCCGTTGTTAGTAGCTATCTTGGCCGAGTAGTTGCTAGTGACTCCAAGAGGGGGTATTTATGCTCGATAGTGGGTTCATGCCTCTATTTCACCTGGGGGAGTGACAGAAACCTCTAAGGTGGTAGATGTGCTGTTGCTACTAGGGATAAAACAACATTCATATGCTCAAGGGCATATGCTTTATTTACATTACACACTTTGCTTAATGCAATTATCTGTTGTTCGCAACTTAATACTTGTGGAGTTCTCGGATTGATTCACCACAAGTGGATTATTAGTCATAGATGCAGTTGGATGGCGGTCTATGTATTTTGTTGTAATGCCCAGAGTAAATCTCATAGTGATCTTCTTGACATATCACGTTATCTTTATTCTATCAATTGCCCAACTGTAATTTGTTTACCCAGCATGTGTTATTTTATCTATGGAGAGACACCACTAGTGAACTGTGGACCCCGGTCCTATTTCCATCATATTGCTATCACCTGTTTACTTTTCTCGTACTGTTTACTTTACTCGCATACTATATTGTTTTCCACTCAATACACTCATAACCTTTGTTTCAAGCAAACCGGTGAGATTGACAACCTCATCGCAAGTTGGGAACAAAGTATTTGTTTGTGTGTGTGCAGGTTCCACAACACCTTCAGTCGTCATTGTCTCTCCTCTCCTGTTCAATAAACCTTGGTTTCTTAACTGAGGAAAAACTTGCTGCTGCACTCATCATACCTTCCTCTTGGGGTTCCCAACGGGCTGGTTATTCACCACGCACAAGGACTGTCTGGTCGCCATCAGAGGCATCAGCTATTTTTCTGGCGCCGTTGCCGGGGAACGCAGAAGAATAATCTCCCTCGTCAACTAGGCACCATTAAACAGCATCAGCTATTTTTCTGGCGCCGTTGCCGGGGAACGCAGAAGAATAATCTCCCTCGTCAACTAGGCACCATTAAACAGCATCAGCTATTTTTCTGGCGCCGTTGCCGGGGAAGAGAGAAGACTTCTGCAAGGGGAGTTCTTCGCACACACATTCTTTACTTTGTTATTGTTTTGCTTTACTTTATTTATTTTACCTGCATTGCTTTATATCAAAACCCCCAAAAAAAAATTAGAATCCTTGGTAGTTGTTATTTCTTTACTTTAGTTATCATGTTGTTCCCTAAGTTCGTTCTGGAGGACCTCTCAGTAGGTAGTGGTTCGATTATTGGCAAAAGTAACATTGAGGAGTTCTTTAATCACATTAGTATGCATGAGGAAGATGAGGAAAAGTCTTTGGTTGAGTTAGCTCCTAGCTATGAAGTTGCTTCTGCTCATTTAGTTCACATGTTAGAAGCTAGGTTTGCTAGTCTTAATTCTTCTATGCAATACATGTTCCTTAAGCTTCATGAAATTGAGGATCCCGAAAAGAAAGCTTTTATCTTAGAAACCTTGCGCACAGAATTTAGAGATGTTGCCATTAAGGCTAGGAAAGTTTTTAAGAAGTTTAATAAGCTTGGCTCGCCTGTAAAGGTTGTTGGTACACCCGATGATTTTAAAATACCAATACCTTATGAACTTATAGAAATTCATGATGCTTGGGAAAAGAATTCCAGTTGGATTTGCCCTGAAAATCCTTTCGATGAAAGTAGTGTGCCAAAGCGTGACCATAAAGGATTTTCAAAAACTCAGTTGAACATATTTTCCTTCATTGTTGAAAAGTTCTCTGCAGTTGATCTTGATACTTCATCTGATAATACTTGATTCGCAATTTTCTGCGCCTAGCTCAAAGGCGTTAAAGAAAAGCACTCTTGGGAGATAACCCAATGTTTTCTTTTCATTACTTTTTCTTTTATTTGAGTCTTGGAAGTCATTACTACTGTAATGACCGCTCCTTATCCTTTTTATTTCATTGTTGTGCCAAGAGAAGCCTCTAATTTGAGCGAGGTAAGATTTGGGGATGTTGCTGTCCTGAAACAGTTTTCGGTGCTGCACCGTACAAATTCGTGAAAATTCTCTGTTTATCTTTTGGACCTGCGATTTCTTGTGCATATTACCCAGGTTATATCCAAACTTTTCTTAGTTGAACACTTTTTGATTTGAGCAACATAAAATCCCTCAAAAATTCGACCTTTGTCAGCTGTTCAGTTTTGACAGATTTCTGCCAATATTTGTGTTTGCCACTTTATCGCTTTCTTTTGAGTTCTTTTGATCATGGAACTTTTGGGGAGGTTGCTACAGTAGTATATTCTATATATGTGGTGGTTTTGAGTTGAGACCTGAAGCAAATAGAGGATTGATTATATGTTATGCTTGCACTAATGTTGCTAATAGAATTGTGTTTAGTTTTGTATGAAGGAAGTTTTCAAGAGTAGGGATTGGAGAATGATGAGATGAGTTGAAGAATGGACAAAAGCTCAAGCTTGGGGATGCCCATGCATCACCCCAAGAAATATCCAAGAAGTACAAGCGTCAAAGCTTGGGGATGCCCCCGAGGCACCCCTTCTTCATCGGCAAAAATCAGGTCACCTTTCAAAACACTATATTTTTATTGCTTCATGCACTATGTGTTTTTCTTGGAGCGTCAGTTGTTTTAGTTTTCATAGGTTGTTTAGTTTGTTTGTTTGCTGCAATAAATGGTTGGACCCCAACAAATTTCTTTTGGAGAAGTTGCTCGTTTTCATTTGCAAAGAACACTCTAGTTTTCACTCTTATTAAAAATCGAGTGTTCTACTTTTTCTGCTACTGCTTTTGGTTTTCGTTTTCACCTTGATTTGCGTTCAGATCTTGTCATATCTTTTCATCAAGGTGTATTTTTGCCTCTGATCTTCATTGGTTTTCATCAAAAGAGGTGTCTTTAAAAATTTCAAATGGTGTTGGAAAAGAGAAAAAGCTTTATGCAAAATAGTGGTACAAGAAGGAGCTTGTGTAGACTGCGGCTTAGGCTTTTTCATGTCATGCTTGATGTCTTTTTGATAGTATGCTTAGTGGTTTTGCTGTAGCATGACTTGTCTCAAATAACTGAGATTGCTTAATGAGCCTTTGAAAAAATCATGCGTTGTTTTTATTGTATGGAAGCATTATTTTGGTTTTCTCCTTGATGCTTTATTTGGGTTGACTTGGCGCATGCTCACACATGACTCTTACAAAGTCGCCAATAGCCTTCATGATCATTTAGTTTTTGACTTTTGATGCCATCTTATGCTTCTTTTAATGTCGCTTTGTCGCTTTGCATGATTATGGCCATTACTGCTCTCTTAGTTGGTCGCTCCCAGTCTTTTGCTAGCCCTCACCTTGTACTAAGTATGAGCTCTACTCGTGCATCCAACTCCTAAAAACCAAGTTTGTCATTGTGTCCACTATAAACTCCTATGCATGGTATTTGTAAGCCATTCCAAAGTAAAATTTTCATGTGCTACCTTTCAAAAACCTTCAAAACACTTCTTGTTTTGTGACACTGTTTTCAGCTCATGGGGACGTAGTGGTCGGATTTGCTATCTTCCATATTGCTTATTCCAAAAAGAAAAAAAAAGAGAAAAAGAAAGAAAAAAAAGGCACTCCTCCAAAGAATGTGAATGTTGGTGGGCACCCGATGGAATCGGTTAGCCATGGTATGTGAAAGGAAAAAAGGTGGGGAGGAGTGCCAAGTTTTATAAAAGAGCACAAAAGTGCCAATCTCTCTCTCAAAGACTTGCTTCATTTTTGTATGGAAGACAGTAAGAACCCCATTGCCAGTCGTTGACAAAGACAACCACCTCTCAAAATCAATTTTTATCTCTCTATTTTACAAATGAAAAGCTCTAGCACATGTTTAATCACTGCTTCCCTCTGCGAAGGGCCTTTCTTTTACTTTTATGTTGAGTCACCACCTTCTTTCTTTATGCACCATTAAGATAGCATAGTTGTCATTCTTAGTGTGATATGCATTGTCCCAAAGTTTATTGATTGATTCATATTGTTGGTTTCAGTTGTTCTTAAATTATTTGTATCTAGTCGCCCTCTTAAACTTGAAGGTGTCCTATGCATTTATGTTTTGCTCTCTTTGAAGGACAAGCTGAAAACCTTTTGTATGTTTTTCCTTATGATTTGAACACACGTTTGACCTTCATTGTTTCATTTTCATGATCTTTTGTTTGTGTTCATTTGCATGTTTACAACATGGTTGCTAAGTTCTTATTGTCATGATTATATCTTCATGCCCATGTTTTAAGTTCTATTGATCCCAGCTCACCAATGCTTACATATATGATCAAGATTGTGTAGGTGCATGTCACCTCAAAAATTATTCTTTTGTTATCACTTACCTACTCGAGGACGAGCAGGAGTTAAGCTTGGGGATGCTTGATACGTCTCAAACGTATCTATAATTTTTGATGCTCCATGCTTGTTTTACACCATTTGCCTATTGTTTCGTTACACTTAGTGGCATTTTTATGCATTTTCCAGAACTAACCTATTAACGAAGTGCCACAGTGCCAGTTTCCTGTTTTCTGCTATTTTTGTGTTTCAGAAGTGATACACAGGAAATATTCTCGGAATTGGACGAAACAAGTTCCTGAAGTCTTATTTTACCCGGAAGCTTCCAGAGATCCGAAGGAGAGTAGGAGGTGAGGGACCAGGGGCCCACACACAGGGGTGGCGCGGCCAGCCCAGGCCCGTGCCACCGCCTTGTGAGGCCGCCTGGCCCCTCTTCTGACGACGCCCCTTCGCCTATAAAGACCCCCCGACGAGAAAAACCTAAGGGCCCGATCAGTTTTCCAGAATACATCGCGATCCGCCGCCGCCGTCGACCCGAAGATCGGGAGGGTCCAGAAGCTCTTCCCGGCACCCTGCCGGAGAGGGGAATCGCCACCGGAGGTCTTCTTCATCGCCATGCTTGCCTCCGGAGCGATGAGTGAGTAGTCTACCTTGGACTATGGGTCCATAGCAGTAGCTAGATGGTTGTCTTCTCCACCATGTGCTTCATGTTTAGATCTCATGAGCTGCCATACATGATTGAGATCACTGTTATGTAATTCTACATGTTTGGTTTGTTGGGATCCGATGAATATTGGTGTTTATGATTAAGTTGCTGTACTGAATTATATCTTTTGTTATCTCTATGTTGTTTATGATCTTGCATGCTCTCCGTTGTTAGTAGCTATCTTGGCCGAGTAGTTGCTAGTGACTCCAAGAGGGGGTATTTATGCTCGATAGTGGGTTCATGCCTCTATTTCACCTGGGGGAGTGACAGAAACCTCTAAGGTGGTAGATGTGCTATTGCTACTAGGGAGAAAACAACATTCATATGCTCAAGGGCATATGCTTTGTTTACATTACACACTTTGCTTAAGGCAATTATCTGTTGTTCGCAACTTAATACTTGTGGAGTTCTCGGATTGATTCACCACAAGTGGATTATTAGTCATAGATGCAGTTGGATGGCGGTCTATGTATTTTGTTGTAATGCCCAGAGTAAATCTCATAGTGATCTTCTTGACATATCACGTTATCTTTATTCTATCAATTGCCCAACTGTAATTTGTTTACCCAGCATGTGTTATTTTATCTATGGAGAGACACCACTAGTGAACTGTGGACCCCGGTCCTATTTCCATCATATTGCTATCACATGTTTACTTTTCTCGTACTGTTTACTTTACTCGCATACTATATTGTTTTCCACTCGATACACTCATAACCTTTGTTTCAAGCAAACCGGTGAGATTGACAACCTCATCGCAAGTTGGGAACAAAGTATTTGTTTGTGTGTGTGCAGGTTCCACAACTCCTTCAGTCGTCATTGTCTCTCCTCTCCTTTTCGATAAACCTTGGTTTCTTAACTGAGGGAAAACTTGCTGCTGCACTCATCATACCTTCCTCTTGGGGTTCCCAACGGGCTGGTTATTCACCACGCACAAGGACTGTCTGGTCGCCATCAGAGGCATCACAGTTATCTGTTGTTCGCAACTTAATATTCATAGGGTCCTCGGACAATTCCCCGTGGGTGGATTATTAGTCATAGATGCAGTTGGATGGCGGTCTACGTATTTTTTTGTAATGCCCAGAGTAAATCTCATAGTGATCTTCTTGACATATGCATGTTATCTTTATTCTATCAATTGCCCAACTGTAATTTGTTTATCCAACATGTGTTATTTTATCTTATGAAGAGACACCACTAGTGAACTGTGGACCCCGGTGCTGACGCGTGGTTGACGGCACCGGAAGATTTCATGAATTATCTTATCCATGCAACGCCCGTAATCCATCCCTATGCCTACAGTATTTGTTCCTACTGTTTACAACTGTTACTATTACTGCTGCTTTTTTACTACTGCTGTTACTGTTTCACTACTGTCACTGCTATAAAACTGTTGCTACTGATAAACCGCTGCGAGCGAGACTGTTTCTAGTTACAGCTGAATTGACAACTCATCTGTTAAGGCTTACATATATTCTTTGGCTCCCCTTGTGTCGAATCAATAAATTTGGGTAATACTTCCCTCAAAGACTGTTGCGATCCCCTATACTTGTGGGTCATCAAGACTATTTTCTGGCGCCGTTGCCGGGGAGCATATCTTTATTTGTAATTTCACTTGGTATTCATATTGTTCGCTGCAATCCTTTCATCATGGGTAAACCTCGTGATGGAAAAGTTCCTATATTGCCATCCACTACAAGAAGAGGTACGACTCTCAACACCTCTGTTGCTCTTGATTCGCCATCTGTTATGAGTAAGTTGCTTACACCACCACACCCACACGCTACTGCTACTACTTCTACTGAGATTGAAAATGCCACTGATAATTTAGATGATGCTTCCACTGTGCTTGATGAGAGAGGTTCACTAGGTTCCTTTTTAGACGCTACTATTGCTAGAGCTAAGTTGGGAAACACCACTGTTACACCTGTTAGTTCACCTGAGTCTAGGGAATGTCCTAGTGATGATTATGATGATGATGCTTACATTGAGCTTAATGATGATTTTATTGCAGAAGCACGTGCTGCTCATAATGCAGGTAATGTTAAAGAACTTCTTGCCAGACGTTCTGTTAGATATAACTGCTTCTCCTATAAATATTAGAGACAAGGATTATGATTTCTCTTTGGATTTATCTTATATATCTATTATTGAGAAAACTCCTTTTTGTGGTACTAAAGATGAGAGTGCTATGGAGCACACGAATGAGCTTTCTACTTTGAGTAATTTGTTTTCTGATGATATTAAGCTCTTCACTTACTTTGTTGCTAAATTTTTTCCTTTCTTGTTGAAAGATGCTGCTAAAACTTGGTTTAATAGCTTGTCTCCTGGATCTTTTACTAGTCCTATTGCTTTGGTTAATGCTTTCTTTCAGAAATATTTTCCTGCTAGTGCTCAACATGCTGCTGTGCAGAAAATCTTTGATTTTGAACAGGGAAAAGGAGAGATATTGCCTGAATCTTGGACAAGGTTTTGTTCTTTAATTAGAGCTTTTCCTAAAGAACCATTGCCTAAAAATGAACTCCTTGACATATTTTATAATGGACTAACGGATGAATCTAAGTCATATTTGGATAGTTGTGCTGCTTGTGTTTTCAGGGAAAGAACTCCGGCTGAAGCTGAAGAATTAATGGCTAAAATAAGCCAGAATCATGATGATTGGACTTTACTTGAGCCAACACCAGCACCAACTCCTGCGCCATCTACAGAGCCTATGCCGAAGAAGAGAGGGATGATTGAATTAAATGATGAAGTTATGAAGGAAGCTAAGAAATCTCTTAAGGAGAAAGGAATTAAGGCCGAAGATGTGAAGAATTTACCTCCTATAGAAGAATTATGTAAGCCAATCCCTCACTCATCTACCATTGAGGTACACTCTCTCCAACGCTTTGATGAAAGAGATATTCCTTATACTAAACCTCCTGATCAATGCTTAGATGAATTTGATAATTTTATTGTTAAGCAAGAAAATTTTAATAGAATGGTGCATAATCATCTGTTGGAGAATTCTAGAGTTATTAACAAGTTGCAGGATATTGTGGACAGAACCGCCAATGATGTGAAGATACTTGCTAAACATTTTCAAATGGTTCAAACACAAATTGATCAGCTTACCAAGGTGCAGAAAGACCTGCTAGTTAATGCTGCAAGAGAGAAGCAAGCATGTGAAATACGCACAAGAAGTGGTGCTGCTACTCAAGACCCATTATATCCTGAAGGACATCCTAAGAGGGTTGAGCAAGATTCTCAACGCACTTCAAGAGATGATATTCCTCCCAATAAGAAGAAGAAGAAGCATAAAACAACTTCAGAATCCTCTGATGCAGGTAAAGATCCTAATAGTGTTTCTATTTCTAATGCTGAAACTGAACCAGGAGATGCTTCTGATAAAGAAGAAGATAAAGAAGAAGTTGAAGAAGAACCGGAAAAGAGTGATAAAAATGCAAAGTACACCAAAGAAGACTTCATTGCCAACAAGCATGGTAAGGAAAGGGAACCTTGGGTACAGAAGCCAATGCCTTTTCCTAGTAAGAAACACAAGTCCAAGGAAGAAGAACACTACAACAGGTTTTGTGAATGGATGAGACCTTTATTTTTGCAAATTCCCTTGACTGATGCTATTAGAATGCCTCCTTATGCAAAATATATGAAAGATATTGTCACTAACAAAAGGAAAATTCCTAGTGAGGAAATTTCCACACTACTTGCTAATTATTCTTTTGATGGTAAAGTTGCAGAGAAGCTTGGAGATCCAGGTATACCTACTATTCCTTGCTCCATTAAAAATAACTATGTTAGAACTGCTTTATGTGATTTGGGATCTGGAGTTAGTGTAATGCCTTTTTCTCTTTATAAGAGACTTGATTTAGAAAAATTAGTACCAACTGATATATCTTTGCAGATGGCTGATAAGTCTACTACTATTCCTATTGGTATATGTGAAAATGTTCTGTTCAAGTTGCTAACAGTTGTTTAATATTAACTGATTTTGTTGTGTTGGAAATGCCTGAAGATGATAATATGTCTATTATTCATGGGAGACCTTTTCTAAACACTGCAGGAGCTGTTATTAATTGCAATCAAGGAAAAGTTACTTTTAATGTTAATGACAAAGAATATACGGTTTATTTTCCCAAGCAGATTGATAGGAAGAATGCTCTAAGTTCAATCAAGCGTGTTGAGACCATCAAAGTTGGTCAAATTATTTGTTCAGAGAGAAAGCCCAAGGAAGAATATCAAATTGTTATGGTTGGGACGATACCTATCAAAGTTGAGGTAACATAAGCATTAAGTGAAGTGCAAAGTTTTGCCTCATAAAAAGTTAGTTTGGTAACAAGACTTGATCAACCTTGTTAACAAAGTGATTTTATATGAACGAAACTTCGTTTTCACCGCATCTACTCCACCTTACTTGTATTTACTTTCATCAAAATGTTATTCCTTCAGTTTAGTTGTATGATTAAGAGTATCTCAGAGCTGCTGCATGTTTAGTTTTGATTTGCTTAAAATTTTTTCGTCTTAAGTTTTTCTGAGTTTTATCGATACGCCAATTTCTGAAAAATCCTCGTAAATAAAGTTTCTCGAAAAATTCTAGAAATTTTTTTATAAATTTTTGTCGATGGATTTCGTGTCGCAAGAACACAGGGTACCACGCGACGGACCCAAGGATTCGAACGCAGGGGGCTGAACGTGTGAGATCTTGGATCACAACGAAACACGGTGACGGAAGCCTCGATTGTCGGACGCGCAACGCACTGCAGAGAGGGAGACCGAGCTTTACCTAGGTTCAGGGCCCTCGTGGTGAGGTAAAACCCCTACTTCCTGCCTTCTTGTATTGCGACGCGACACCTCGCGAGGAGTACAAGGCCTTGGTTACAAAGCTCTAGTTGGCCAGAGGTTGAAGAACCTGCGTGCCCAACTAGCAGCTCGAAGAAGATGAAGATCAGATTAGACCGGATCCCCTCTAAGGGGTGGCCTCCCCCTCCTTTTATAGCGCCAAGGTCCTCCTTCCCCTTATCTTCTTGGGGAAGGGGTTGCCACACACGGCCAAGGAGGGAGGACAGCTGTAGACTATGTTCTTCTGTAGACTTGGTCTTCGTAGGGTAGCGGCGCCGGTCCACAGGAGTGGGTGGAGGAGGCTGACGTCCTCCTCTGGCGCCCTGCACCGTCCATGCTATATTTAGGGGGGTGGCCAACTGCCACTGTGCCGCTTTGGGCAGGCACAGAGAAAGTTGGTCTCCTCCCTGTCGGGGGTAGCGTGGGCGGTACGCGGTCTTCTGCCCGTTGTCTTCTTGCTCCGCACGAAAACGTGCTAGGCTGACGTGGGCGTACCTCCTCTCCTCACCAGCAGGGGCTCGTGAGGAGGTCTTCTGGTCCTGAGCGGTTTCTGTCGTCGTTCTCCTCACGAGGCGCCTCCTCGTGAGGGTCTTCTCCGTAGCGAAGATTGTTGATTCTCCCCTGGGCTGAAGATGGGCCGATGACGGGGCCCAGGAGCAGGTGGACCGGGATACCCCGGTATCCAGAACACCGACAGTAGCCCCCGGGAGCCCGGCCCACACCACGCCCTCTTGAGGAAGCGAAGGGTCGGGGGCCCCCGAAGCTGCTGGGCCCTCCAACGGCACGCGTCAACTGCGCGGTCAGAGGACCATGTGAAGAAGCAGAGACTCCGGACACGTGGCGCGGCCGCAGCTGGCGAGACGAAACAGCGGGCGAAGCTATGGTCTCCGAGGCGTCAACCTGCCATAATGATGTGTCGCTTGACTGCAGAGCGCCGCGCCAACGCTTCGATTCCCGCGCAAGGATTTGACGCATCGACGCCGGACGCCTCCCTTAAATAGATCCTCCCCGAGACCTCCGGCACTTCACCTCCTTCCTCCTGTGCCACTTCTGCTTCCTCGCCCCCAAGCTCATGGATCCCTCCAACTCCTCCGCCGCCGTGGGATCGAGCTCCGGGGCGAAGCGCCGCGGACGTCCCCTGGGCAGCGGGAAGAAGACGAAGGTCCCGGCCCAGTGGACGCCCGGCGTCGGCGGCCCCCTCCGCATCGGCGCGCCGCGGCAGGGCGAGGCGAGCCGTGCCGCCGCGGGGACCTCCGGCGCCCTGACCCTCAGGGGTCCTGCGCGTCGAGGTGCCCTGAACTCGCTGTCGCCACTGGCGGCGGACCCTGCTCCCCGCGCCTCGGGGAGCATCGATCGGGCCCTCCGGGAGGTGGAGGCCGCCCTAGGCCCCCCTCCCCCTGCTGCAGATCTTCCGGCCCCGCCGGTGAACGGAGTGGTTGCCACTCCGCACCCCTTGGCGGCGGCGCTGCTGGGACCCCTCATCGCCCCGGGGTCCCGCTTCTTGGAGCTCCTCGTCGTCGTCGACACCCCGAGCTTCAACTCCCTCCGGCTGCCCGACGCCATCCGGAGGGCGATTCACGCCCATGGCCCGGCCGCCGGGGAGATCGCCCTGGGGGAGCAAAGCAGGCCAGATCTCTTCTGGACTGTGGACATCCTCTTCGGGGCGAACGACAACGTCGTTCTCTCCGGCCGCTGGAGGCCCTTCGCCCTCGGCTGCCGCCTCCGCGTCGGCGACCGCCTCGTCTTCCGCTTCAAGCTGGGGACCCTGGAGGCTACGGTGCGGATCTTCACCGCCGACGGCGTCCGCCGCACCTACCCCCAGCTCGCGGCGCAGTGAAGAGGAGGCCCTGGCGCGGTAGCCTTCTGGGGAGGGGAGCTAGTCTTCTCCCCTCTTTTGCCTTGTAGTCCTTGCCGGCGGGGAATGCCCCGCCGTGCTTCGCTCCTTCCCCCACTGGGGGCAATTTAATGAAATCCTTTTGTTGATCATCTTGCTGTCCTCCACTGTCCTGGCCATTCGCTTGCTCGAGAGCCCTGGTGAGCTGTAGGCATTGACGGGAAGCCTCCCTCCACCTCAGAGCTCGGGACGGGTTCGGCGTCGATGACACAGTGGACGATTCCTGAGACAAGAAGTTGAAGAAAGAGTTGGAAAAGAAAAAACCCCAAATCCCCGAAAACGGAAAAACAAGTCGGTAAAACAAACGAAAAAAGAAGGCAAATAAGATGCCCCTGTGACCGGCACAGGGACCTTCTCCGTCGTGGAGGAGCGCGGCACTATCTGTGCCAGCAGCTAAGAGCAAATTGCCATGTGTGGCGATTCACGGGGCCTTCCTCGTCGTTGAGGGAAGCTGGACCCTCACGGACGTGAAAACGTCGACGCTTAAGAGAGCCTAGAGACCGTCGACACCTCACAAGGGTTGCTCATGAGGTGAAGGGCCTGGCGCGGACCTCCGGATCTGCATCTCCTTCGCAAGATTTATCGGAGCGGCCTTGGTCTTCAATAATCCTGCCACGTTAGGCCTTCCTCGAGAGAGGGAATCCTCCTGCGGATGCTAGTGCATCGACGCGTCTTTGCTCCCTCGTGAGGGTTGCTCACGAGGGGTAGGTCCTTAGAGGGTGCCATGGGCACACCTTGGACTTTTCCTCGAAGATTTTTTATTTTCTGGCGTACTTCGCGAGGAACTAAGCACCATGGGCATCCAGAGGTGATCGTTAACGGGGCCATCGCCCCCGACCAGAGCTCGCTCCCTTCGGGTTTTTCGGGCTTGCTGTTTTCCGGGCGAAGGCCCCAGCATAGACACCGTGCCTAGCCCCCTTCCACGAGGAGTACAACAGAAAATAAATGGACTTCATGCCATTTTGATGTCATGCTGAAGCAGAGGCGCTATATTGCGCATTAACTTAATATCAGTGCTTAAGAGCAAATTGAGCTGATACAAGTGCCGTGAAAACGGTCTTTTTCTCCTCGTGAGGAACCTAAGGGTAGAACTTTCACAGATGAGCTATGTTCCACGGGTTCCCCACTGGCACGCCTTCTGCGGTTTCCAGCCGCGTCGAGCCTGGCCTGGCGATGTGCGTCACCTTGAAGGGCCCTTCCCACATTGGAGACAGCTTGTGCAGGCCCTCGCGAGAGAGTATTCTCCTCAGCACCAGGTTGCCGACCTCCAGAGTTCTTGCTCGAACATGGCGGCTATGGTAGCGGCGTAGTCCTTGCTGGTACCTCGCGGCGCGGAGCGCGGCTTGGCACCGAGCTTCCTCGAGCAGGAGGAGGCGATCCTTGATGAGATCCTCTTGGCGAATTTCGTCGAAGGCGAGCACTCTTGGCGACCCGAACTTGACGTCGGTGGGAAGAACAGCCTCCGCCCCGTAGACCAGGAAGAAAGGGGTTTCTCCGGTGGGTTTGGTGGCGGTAGTCCTGATGGACCACAAGATGGATTGGAGGTTGTCTAACCATTTTTTGCCGCAGGCCTCGAGCTTGGCGTTGAAGCTTTTCGTCTTGAGTCCTTTGAGTACTTCAGCGTTGGCACGCTCGGCTTGGCCATTGCTCCGGGGGTAGGCGACGGAGGCGAAGCAGATTTTGATGCCGTTTGATGCGCAGTATTCCTGGAACAAGCCGCTGGTGAACTGGCTGCCGTTGTCGGTGATTATGCGGTTAGGCACACCAAAGTGACAGACCAGTCCACGGATGAACTTGACGGCGGACCTGGCCGGGATTGTGCACACCGGTTCCACCTCCACCCACTTGGTGAATTTGTCGATGGCGACGTAGAGGTAGCGATAGCCCCCTTGCGCTCTGGGAAATGGACCGAGGATGTCCAGACCCCAAACTGCAAAGGGCCAAGTGAGTGGGATGGTCCGCAGCTCTTGCGCCGGCTGATGTATCTGCTTGGCGTGGAATTGGCACGCCTCGCACCTCTTGACCATCTCCGCCGCATCTCCGAGCGCCGAAGGCCAGTAGAAGCCACTTCGATATGCCTTTGCGGCTAGAGTTGCAGCAGAAGCATGATGGCCACACTCGCCGGCATGGATGTCCCTTAGAAGCTCTTGGCCTTGGTGAGTAGATATGCACTTCAGAGCGATGCCATTTGGGCGACGCCGGTACAAGTCACCGTCCTTGACGCAGTAGCCCGAAGCTTGCCGCACAATCCTCTCGGCCTCCTCTTCATCCTCAGGAAGCCTGCTGCTGGTGAGATAGGCTTTGAGCTCGATGATCCAATCCACTCCCTCCTGCCGAGCTAATGCCAGAAGGACGCGGTCACCCGAAGGAGGCCCGCAATCCGGAGCCCCCTGCTCCGGTGGTGGCGGCAAAGCAGAAGGAGGGGGTGGTTTGGATGTTGACGAAGAGGCAGACGGCTTGAAGAGACGCTCCTCGAAGACGCCGGCGGGCTGCGCCAGGCGATGAGAGGCGCGCTTGGCGATCTCATCGGCTTCCACAGTTTCTCCCCTCGGGATGTGCTTCAGCTCCAAGCCTTGGAAGCGTTTTTCCATCTTTCGATGCTCCTCGAGATAAGCCGCCATGTGCTCATCCCTTGGAGTGTAGATCTTGTTCGAGAAGTTCACAACCAGCTGTGAATCTCCCTTGACGATGAGGCGCTTGATGCCCAAAGCGTTTGCTGCCCTTAGGCCAGCAAGTAGTCCTTCGTACTCCGCGATGTTGTTGGAGACCTTGTTCTCAGGCGCGAAGCAGAGCTGCACAGCGTAAAAAAGCTTGTCTCCAGAGGGAGAGGTTAGGACAACACCGGCTCCCGCACCGGGGAGGTTGAAGGCGCCGTCGAAGTGCATGACCCAGAGGCCTGGGGCCTCCTCTCCAGGGAGAGTTGACTCCACCTCTGGAGGCTCGTCGACGAACAGATCAGTCCATTCTGCAGTAAACTCGGCCAAAGCCTTGCTCTTGATTACCTTAGTAGTTTCGAAGGAGATCTCGAAAGGCTGAAGCTCCACAGCCCACTCAGCCACCCGCCCGGTGACATTGGGGTTGCGCAGGACGGTTTCCAGGGGCCGATCGGTTACCACCTTAATCGGGTGACCCTGGAAGTAGTGGCGTAGCTTCCGCGAGGCGATGAGCAAGGTGTAGAGCAACTTTTGCTGCATGGTGTAGCGCTCCCGCGCGTCGCGCAGCACCGTGCTGACGAAGTACACAGGCTTTTGCACCTTGATGACACCCTCGGAAGGCTCCTCCTCAGGAGGCTTTTGAGCGTTGCTCTGAGAGAGCGGCGCGGTCGGTGAAGATCCCTCGGGCGGCTCCTCTCGAGGGGCGGGAGGTGAAGCGGCCTCTTCCTCGCGAGGAGCCCCCGAGCTTGGAGGAGTGACCTCCTCCTTGGCGATTACCTTGACGTCCCGCTCCTCGACGAGAACGGCACTTGCAGTCCTTGGAGTTGCCGCGATGTAGAGAAGCAAGGGCTCGCGAGTCGTTGGGGCAACCATGATCGGTGGGCTCGTGAGGTACCTTTTTAACTCGGCGAAGGCCTTGTCGGCTTCCGGAGTCCACTCGAACTTCCCGGTGCGCTTCATGAGCTTGAAGAAGGGCAAAGCTTTTTCCCCACTCCTCGCGATGAAGCGCCCCAGGGCTGCCATGCACCCCGCGAGGCGTTGCATTTCCTTGAGATTGCGCGGAGGACGCATTTCTTCGATGGCCTTGACCTTGTCGGGGTTCGCCTCTATCCCGCGATTGGACACGAGGAACCCCAACAGTTTTCCCGACGGTACGCCGAAGGCGCACTTGGCGGGGTTGAGCTTGATGTTTACCTTCCTCAGGTTGACGAATGTTTCCTCCAGATCCTCGATGAAGGTGTGACCCTCGCGAGTCTTGACGACGATGTCGTCGACGTAGGCTTCCGCATTCCTTCCCATCTGAGCCCCCAGGGCCTTACGCATGAGCCTTTGGAATGTAGCTCCTGCGTCCTTCAGGCCGAAGGGCATGCAGACGTAGCAGTACACCCCACAGGGCGTGATGAAGGCGGTCTTCTCTTCGTCCTCCTTTGCCATCTTGATCTGATGATAGCCGGAGAAAGCATCCAAGAAGCAAAGGAGGTCGCAGCCGGCGGTGGAGTCGACGATTTGATCTATCCTCGGGAGAGGGTAAGGGTCCTTGGGACAGGCCTTGTTGAGACTTGTGAAGTCCACGCAGAGGCGCCCACTGCCATTTGCCTTTGGGACGACCACCGGATTAGCGATCCAGGTGGGGTGGGCCACCTCGCGTATTAACTTGGCCTTCTTCAGCTTCTCTATTTCCTTGACGATGAAGTCTTGCTTCTCTTGCGCTTGCTTCCTGGTCTTCTGCTTCACGGGGTGTGCCTGAGGGCACACGGCTAGGTGGTGCTCAATCACCTCCCTGGGAACGCCAGGCATATCTGACGGAGTCCAAGCGAACATGTCAGAATTTGCCCGCAGGAAGGTGATGAGCGCGCTTTCCTATTTGGGGGAAAGCCCTGCCCCGATGGTGACGTAGTTGTCGCAGCCCCCAGCCTGAAGCGGGACCTTCTTGGTTGCCGAGCGCTCCTGGGTAAACTGGGGCCTCCTGCCGGAGGGTACCGCAGCTTCCCCAATGCTCATGTCCAGCATCGGATGGACCAGGTCCTCGCTTGGAGTAGGCGATGCAGAGGCGGCGAACTTCTTCCCTGTCGAACCCGGAGGGTGGGGCTCGAGAGAGGCCTTCTTTGCTGCAGCCCGCTCTTGGGATACGAGCTGCTTCTTCCTCGCGAGGTCGCCAGAGTGTTCCAGTAGATCTTCGTCGGCGGGGAACATGGTGGCGGCCTCGCGGTAGACATGCTCAACTGATCGGAGAGCATCCTTCTCATTGCAGCGCACGGTGATCGTGCCGTTGGCGCCCGGAATCTTGAGGATGTTGAAGCCATGGTGCGTTGCTGCCATGAACCTAGCCAAGGCTGGGTAGCCGAGGATGGCATTGTATGGCAGGGCGATGTAGGCGACGTCGAAGTCGAGGCTTTCCGTCCTGTAGTTGTCCCGGGTGCCGAAGGTGACGGGCAGGCTTACCTGCCCAATTGGCGTTGTAGATCCCTCGGTTACCCCGAAGAACGGCCGAGTTGGCATGAGCCGGTGGTACGGCACCTGCATCTTTTCGAAGATCTCGATGGAGATGATGTTGAGGCCCGCCCCTCCGTCGATGAGAGTGCGATTGACGGCGACGTTGTTGATGGTTGGCGTGCACAAGAGGGGGATTGTGCCCATGCCCCTTGTGGAAGCCGGATGATCCTCCTCGTCGAAGCCAATCTTGCACGTCGACCACTTCATCAGGCGATTGCCGAAGTTGGGCTGTGCCGCCGCGATCTCTCGCGACAGCTGTTTGAAGTGCCGATTTGACAGAGGAGCCTGAGCTCCACCCAGGAGGCAAGCGACGAAGTCTCGCGGCTCTTGATAGCCTCCCTGGTTCTCCTCCCGACGATCGTTTGCTGGTGGGGGCAGCGGCAGCGGCTCGGGATCGTCTCGAGACAGACCCCCACGGCGGCGACCTTCCTCGCGGTCGTCGTCGCGGCGATCGCCCCGGGATCCGCTCTTGCCGTTGCTGCGGCCACCCCCGCGACGCTTGGCGACGCCATTTTCCTCGTGAAACTTCCGGACAATCCAACAATCCTCGGTATTGTGGGTGTCCTTCTTGTGGATAATGCAGTAGCGGCGACATCGACCTTTATCGCGATCGGAGCGGTCCCCGCGGCGTTGCTTATGATCTGGCTCCGCCGCGAGGGCTGCAGCCTCCTTTCGCTTGGGGTCCTTGGACTTCGGCTTTGGGGAAGGCGCCTCCGGCAGATTGTGCACGAAGAGCCTTCCCTCCTCAGCCTTGGCGCAGCGGTCGGCGATCTCGAAGAGCCTGACGACGGAAGTCAGCTCATCATTCACAGACAGCTTCTCCCGCATCTTGACGTCGGAGACGCCCGTGGAGAATGCGGAGATGACCTCCTCGTTGGAGATCCTGGGAATCTTGTTCCTCATCTGACTGAAGCGCTGGATGTATTGACGAAGCGTCTCGCCCTTGTACTAACGCACCGCTTTAAGATCGTTCTTAGTTGCGGGACGCTCGTACGTGGGCATGAAGTTGGCAACAAACTGACGACATAAATCCTTCCACGACGTCACGGATTCGTGAGGAAGATTCATGAGCCAAGTTCGCGGAGCGTCCTTGAGGGCCATGGGGAACCAATTGGCCATGGCGCGCTGATCTCCACGCGCAGCCTGGACGGCGACGACGTGGAGTTGGAGGAATTCGACAGGATTTGTGGTCCCGTCGTAACGCGCGCTGATGTCTGGCTTGAACTTGTCAGGCCAGACGACGTAGCGCTGCTGGCGAGTGAGGGCAAGACACCCGGGGTTGTAGATCGGGACGCCGGGGGTCCTGACGTTCTTGCCAGCTTCGCCGATGTCATCGATGGCGCGGTCATGATTTTCACGGCGGCGCTTGAGGGAGACGCGTGCGTCTTCCGGAGCGCGTTGGACGATTTGGCAGCTGGGCTCCCCGCGCGGCGAAGATGCAGCGCGGGAAACCACCTTCTTGGCCTTGTTGGCCCCTCCATCTCCGGCGCCCAGGACGCGATGCCCCGCCGCCGGATCTGGGTTCCCCACGCCCTGGGCTCCTCCCTGGGCCGGGTCTTCGTTGGCGATGGCGACGAGCTCGGCGATTCGAGCGCGCCACCCCTCACGCCCGTCGTCGGTGGGTTGATAGCGCAGCAGCTCATGCGCCATGGCGAGCGCCTGCGCAGGAGACAGCTGACTCCCAGAACGAGCGCGAGAAGTGGCGGTGGCGGTGAAGGAGAGCGAAGGCTCTGTCCGCCCGGACGGGAGGTAGGAGGACTCCAGATCCTCCTCCTCTTCCTCCTCGGCCGAAGCTTCATGACGACGGAAGATGGGCTCGGTTTGCCCCCGAACAGCGTTGCGACGGCGAAGACGCTCGAGCCTTGCGTTGGCGTCGGCCATGTCGAAGCAGATCTAGAAGAAAACACACCACAGCCCCCTACCTGGCGCGCCAAATGTCGATGGATTTCGTGTCGCAAGAACACGGGGTACCACGCGACGGACCCAAGGATTCGAACGCAGGGGGCTGAACGTGTGAGATCTTGGATCGCAACGAAACACGGTGACGGAAGCCTCGATTGTCGGACGCGCAACGCACTGCAGAGAGGGAGACCGAGCTTTACCCAGGTTCAGGGCCCTTGTGGTGAGGTAAAACCCCTACTTCCTGCCTTCTTGTATTGCGACGCGACACCTCGCGAGGAGTACAAGGCCTTGGTTACAAAGCTCTAGTTGGCCAGAGGTTGAAGAACCTGCGTGCCCAACTAGCAGCTCGAAGAAGATGAAGATCAGATTAGACCGGATCCCCTCTAAGGGGTGGCCTCCCCCTCCTTTTATAGCGCCAAGGTCCTCCTTCCCCTTATCTTCTTGGGGAAGGGGTTGCCACACACGGCCAAGGAGGGAGGACAGCTGTAGACTATGTTCTTCTGTAGACTTGGTCTTCGTAGGGTAGCGGCGCCGGTCCACAGGAGTGGGTGGAGGAGGCTGACGTCCTCCTCTGGCGCCCTGCACCGTCCATGCTATATTTAGGGGGGTGGCCAACTGCCACTGTGCCGCTTTGGGCAGGCACAGAGAAAGTTGGTCTCCTCCCTGTTGGGGGTAGCGTGGGCGGTACGCGGTCTTCTGCCCGTTGTCTTCTTGCTCCGCACGAAAACGTGCTAGGCTGACGTGGGCGTACCTCCTCTCCTCACCAGCAGGGGCTCGTGAGGAGGTCTTCTGGTCCTGAGCGGTTTCTGTCGTCGTTCTCCTCACGAGGCGCCTCCTCGTGAGGGTCTTCTCCGTAGCGAAGATTGTTGATTCTCCCCTGGGCTGAAGATGGGCCGATGACGGGGCCCAGGAGCAGGTGGACCGGGATACCCCGGTATCCAGAACACCGACAATTTTTATGCCAAAAATGGGGCAGAGAGGCACCTGGGAGGCACCAGGTGGGGCAGCCACGCCACCTCACACACAGGTGGCGCGGCCCAGCCCTGGCCGCGCCACCCATGTGTGAGAGGGCCCCACCAGGCCCCTCACTCATCTCTTCTTCCCTAGCTCTTTCTCTCTCCCGAAAAACACCGCCCCATTTGCTCAAGCCCGAGTTCTTGCTGTTCTTCACCTCCATTTTTCGATCTCCTTGCTCAGCCCAACATTTCTGCTGAAATTTGGATCATTTGCTCTCCGGTATGTGACTCCTCCACTTGTCCAAGTAGATTTTCTTTTGGTAAAGTATTTCTTGAGTATTTTAGCATTGTAGGTGACAATATAAATGAGTATGCATGCTTGTTCTATTGCTTAGAAAGGTTATTTTGATGCATGATAGCTCTCTAGTAACCCACTATAATAGTTTCCTACACTTGCTTGTCTTTAAATCACTTTTTATGAGGTTTGTCAAAAATTTCAGGAATGGAGGAGAATGTGTATCAACTCTCTCAACATGAACTAGAAGTGCATGATGTTATGAAAGTTCACCGTGAAGAGAAGGTTTTTCCCTCACTCTATCCATGCTCAGCATTCTTGAGTGCTGCTGGAATCCTGCAGAATTTTCAAACTTTACTTTCTAATGCAGGATTAGAATATTTTGTTGAGGGTGAACCTCCCCAATATGCTAAACTAACAATGTCTGTGGTGCAGGATTTCAGATTTAGTTGGTCCACTTCTAACCCCATGGTTCATTACAAAATCTATAATAAATCTGTGGACTTGCCTCTTGATGTTTTCTGTACAGCTATTAGAGTACCACAGTGGGAATTGCTCGAAAAGATAAGAGGTCAGCCTAGGCCATTGTTGAAACTTTACGAAGAGATTTGTCAAGGAAGAAGCTTTACAGGAGAGGGTGGTAAAACTCAAAATATTCATTTCCCATCCATTCGATATTTTGCCCTCTTTATTACCAAATGTGTTCTTGCTAGGAAATCTGCAAGTAGATTATTTCTCCATGATCTAGCTTTTATTGCTGCTGCTTTGAGGTGTGATAGGACTTACCATTTGGGTGCCTTAATAGCTTTCCGTCTTAATCTTAATCGTGAGAAAGGGGGAATCTGTGGGGGACTTATAGCTTCACGCCTGTTAGCTCTGCATGGCGTTGGGCCTCGTTTTCGAGATCTGCAGTTCCCCGAGGAGAAACTTGGTCTTGATTCTATGGTTCAACATAAGTTTATTTCTCCTCCTGCTAGTTTAATTAATTTAACATTTGAGCTAACCTTTTTCAAGAAGACTACCCGGAGGGTAGTAAAGACTGAACGATCAGTCTGTTTGCCTGCACCTCTTTTGTTTAACCTTGATCGCAGGATTGGATGGTCGCCTACGGAAGATGAGCTTGATGCGTACGTAGAGGAGCACCCGCCGCCTGTACACGACGAGGAGGGCGCCAAAGAATCGGGGCAGCCCTCCAACACCACGAACTTCCCATATGAGCAGCCTTATTATGATTATGCGCCATCAGCTTCATCTTCACGAGAGCCCGGGTATGATTACTATAAGATTTACTCTGGGCATTACAACAAAATACATAGACCGCCATCCAACTGCATCTATAACTAATAATCCACTCACGGGGATATCATCCGAACACCCCATGAGTATTAAGTTGCGAATAACAGATAATTGCATTAAGCAAAGTGTGTAATGTAAACAAAGCATATGCCCTTGAGCATATGAATATTGTTTGCTCCCTAATGGCAACAGTACATCTACAACCTTAGAGGTTTCTGTCACTCCTCGAGGTTAAATAGAGACAAGAACCCACCATCGAGCATAAATACCCCCTCTTGGAGTCACTAGCAACTACTCTTCCAAGATAGGTACTAACAACGGAGAGCATGCAAGATCATAAACAACATAGAGATAACAAAAGATATATTTTAGTATAGCAACTCAATCATAACATGAATATTCATCGGATCCCAGCAAACCAAACATGTAGAATTACATAACGGTGATCTCAATCATGTAGGGCAGCTCATGAGATCTAAACATGAAGCACATGGTGGAGAAGACAACCATCTAGCTACTGCTATGGACCCATAGTCCAAGGTAGACTACTCACTCATCGCTCCGGAGGCAAGCATGGCGATGAAGAAGACCTCCGGTGATGATTCCCCTCTCCGGCAGGGTGCCGGGAAGAGCTTCTGGACCCTCCCGATCTCGGGTCGACCACGGCGGCGGATCGTGATGTGTTTCTGGAAAATTGATCGGGTACCTAGGTTTTTCTCATCGGGGGGTCTTTATAGGCGAAGGGGCATCGTTAGGAGTGGCCCCAGGCCTCCTCACACCATGGTGGCGCGGCCATGGCCTGGGCCGCACCAGCCAGGTGTGAGGGTGGCCTGTGGCCCCTCTCCTACTCCTCTTCAGATCTCTGGAAGCTCCCGGACAAAATAAGACTTTTGGAACTTGTTTCATCCAATTTCGAGAATATTTCCTGTGTATCACTTCTGAAACACAAAAACAGCAGAAAACAGGGAACTGGCACTGTGGCGACTTGTTAATAGGTTAGTTCCGGAAAATGCATAAAAGTGCCATGAAGTGTAACGAAACATTAGGCAAATGGTGTAAAAACAAGCATGGAGCATCAAAAATTATAGATACGTTGGAGACGTATCAAGCATCCCCAAGCTTAACTCCTGCTCGTCCTCGAGTAGGTAAGTGATAACAAAAGATTAATTTTTGAGGTGACATGCACCTACACAATCTTGATCATATATGTAAGCATTTCTGAGCTGGGATCATAAGAACTTAAAACATGGGCATGAAGATATAATCATGACAATAAGAAACTTAGCAACCATGTTGTAAACATGCAAATGAACACAAACAAAAGATCATGAAAATGAAACAATGAAAGTCAAACGTGTGTTCAAATCATAAGGAAAAACATACAAATGGTTTTCAGCTTGTCCTTCATAGAGAGCAAAACATAAATGCATAGGACACCTTCAATTTTAAGAGGGCGACTAGATACAAATAATTTAAGAACAAGTGAAACCAACAATATGAATCAATCAATGAAAACTTTGGGACAATGCACATTATACTCAGAATGACAACTATGCTCTCTTAATGGTGCATAAAGATAGAAGGTGGTGACTCAACATAAAAGTAAAAGAAAGGCCCTTCACAGAGGGAAGAACTGATTGCAAGTTTTATAACCTTCAAAAATTATGTTACTTACCGGCTTTGAGCTCTCATTGCCCCCATCATAAGCATCTTAAATGGTTAAAGTTAATGCGAGAACAATTATGATGCATATGCTTGACAAATCATAAGTTGAAAACCTCGCGTCCCATGAATACGAGTTGTAACATCCCAGGATTTTGTCGAATTTTGGGGGAAAATTTTTGCCCTTTGTATTGCTAGAGATGATTGAAATTTCACAGGGAATTAAAATTTTTGAGTCTATTAGAAAGTTTTATTAGAAAATGTTCTTTAAACTTTCTACTTTATTCTTGAAGCCCCTTTTTGAGAAAAGAATTAATTATCAAAATACTTCTCTTTCCATCCTTTATTCAAACCTATGCAAATTGCTTGCAAAGGAGCGAACTCCCAAGGGTATTAAACTTAGTGAGAATTTTTATTCAAGAAAACTAAGTTTAAAAGTTATTTTCAAATATTATTTTGTAAAGAATTATTTCTTTTTTTAAAGGATTTATTTTCAAATCCCAATTAGCTTTATGCAAGCAAAACCTTTGACCAAATCTATAATTCTATTAAAAATCCTGCTCTGAATTTGAAAACCTTGTTTTCCTACTGACTCAAAACCTTGCAGTGAATTCTGTAAAATTCTCTGAAAGTGGTTTAAATTAATTTAGAGCCTTTTAGCAAAATCTGTGAAAGAAATAAAAAAAATTAGAAAAGGAAAAGAAGTAAAGGGGAAAAAAATATGTAAACGGACCCTGGGAAGCCATTCGGCCCAACTCCAGAAGCCAGCCTCGGCCCAGCATCGCCCCGCCCCGAACCGGTACCCCCTGCCCTCTCTTCCCTCGCTGCCATGTGGGCCCCGCGTGTCATCTCCCTCCTCCCGCAATCTTCTCCCTCTCTCTCTCCGTTTCTGGAAACGGTCGCCGGAGTAACACCCCCCGTTGATTTCTCCCGAGTAATGGCCATCAAGACCGCGCCTATAAGTACCCCACGCCCTCCTCTCTATTTCCCCTCCTTTCCCCGAGCCAGAGACGCCGCCAGGCCGGCGAATTTACTCGCCGGAGTTCGCCATTGCTGCGGACAAAAACCTCGAAATCCGGTGAGTGCAGACCATGCCGCACCCCCTCTCCTGCACTGGAACTCTTCCCCTTCTTCGGAGCTCACGCTGATATTTTTCCTTGGTCCAAACGAGCAGCGGAACGAGCTCGTCGACGCTCACCCGAAGCTCACCGCCACTGTATCCCCTCCAGCTGCTCCCCCGCATCGCTACTGGACACAATCGACGACGCCGTCACCACCGTCGGACTTCCCTCGTCAAGCTGAACCTCGTCCGCACCTTCTTCACCACCAGAACCCTCGACATCATCGGCAACGTCCACCCCCAGGGCCGCTCCTCGCCAGCGACGACCGGAATCCTATCCCCACTGTAAGCTTCTCCCCTCTGGCACTCATCGTCCGTTCGATCAAGATCTAAAAGCCCAGATCTCTTCACTTAAACGAAGAGTTACCAGTAGATCTGGTACGTTCGATCCACTTAAGATCTAACGGCCCACAACCTTGATCCACCCGAAACGGTACCAGCCAACCAGATCACGCCAAGTGTCAGCCTCTGGTTTAAACCGATTTCAAATTAGAAACTTTGAATCAGATTCCAGCTCAATCTTGCAAAATTCATATCTTTTGATCTGTAGGTCCAAAAATAGCAAATAAGATACCGTTGAAATCCTTGAAACCTGTAGAATCCAGTAGTACAATAAAATCTTTTATTTCATGGGTTCAATTTGAAGCTATTTTCAAATTGGGTTTGAACCTCCTGTTAGTTTGTTTAATTCATATCCTTTGAACCAAGTGTCCAAAAATTACAATTTTGTAGTCTCTGGATTCCTTAGAACTTATAGAACATCATAGGATCAAGAAAATCCAAACTTGATACGTGCACAAACTTTGTGCATTCAAATCTTCTCAAACCACTATTTTGGCCATATCTTGAGTTCTAAAATTTATTTTAGAATGAATCCACTTACAGTGACATTACCTTACAGCAAGCCACCCAGTAGTATCACTCCCATATCTGATTGAAACACTTCACTATTATTCAAATTCTAATATGAGGATCTGAGTAATTTCCACTATAAGAATAGATCCATTTCTGCTCAGTAATGTTTCCCTTTCTATTTAGCAAATCCTACCTTCATACCTAGATATCAAATATCATCTTGTGATCACCTTGATCCAATGTCATATTCATCTAAGTACATCCTGTTTTGTTCACACATATTCAAACCACAATTGGATTGTTTGAGTATAGAGTGATACCTCTAATCTTAGTTTCTACCCTACCACTGTGGCATCGATCAAATCAACGATCATAGTACTAAACCCAATCATACCTACTCATCCGGAACCTTAAGCCATGTTCCACACATCACCCATACCTATCCTATACCTATAGCCATTTATTCATGTCTAATCAACCTTAGCCTTGCATAGAATCATTCAATTAACAAATGAGTTAATTGAGTAGCTCAATGCTCCTTATTCCTAGCCCAATGACTAAGTGTAATACATATACTATTCAAGGATAATTGTTACTGCACTTATTCGATAGTATTACTATTACACTATTTTGTCTATTATGTGAGTTACCCACGTAAGATATTCCAAGATTCATTATGCTGTGATAAAGCATAAAGATTTTCACTCCTACACCTTGTCAATTCATATATATTCAAACAGCAAATGAGCTACTTGAGTAGAATATGAATTCACCTCAAACCAAGGTTTTAATAATGAGGAGTTGTTATAACCCGTACCTTGGCATGTGTTATACACCATGTTGATCAACGAGCCATTGAGCCCTACCCCAATTATCAACCATTCATACCAAATCCAATACCCACTCAGTGTTGTTTACAGGTATTGAACTATTCCACTTGCAAATGTGCCATTTGAGTAATTCAAACGTTCTTCAAAGTCGCGTAGACCATTTCCCTCCCAATCATACTGATCCTTCACAACCAAGCCCTCAAATTCATTCAAGATCCTTTACCATGCCCTCCAAATCACAACATCTCAATAAAACTAAATGGTCAAACAAATACCTTTGATTGCTTAAGTTGCTTGTATGTGGTTGTTTGGAGTGTTTATGTTGTGATCCTTTTATACTATAGTTGGTGCGAAGGACTACACGCTTAGTAGAGGGAAGGGAAGCGTCTTGTTCTTCAGAAAGGCAAGTGACACACATATCCCTTACCCATTTTATTTATGCATTAGTATAATCACCTCTTGTAGTATGCATGATAGGTGTTTTACTCAACTGTTTTATCAAATGCTTAGATCCTAGTAGTGTGTAGCTATCCCTCAAACCCCACCTGATAGGATGCTAAATACTTTGTTAATTTTGATGCCATGCTAAGATCACTTGAAAAGTGTTTTGTGAAAAGTTAAGAACTTCAACTAAAATGAAACACCTGGGTGGATTGGTTTGATAAGATGAGGCGAGGTAGGTGGGTTCTGGGACGCATGCCTTGTAAGAGGATGTGGGAACAGAATACCGCTCGGGATGGCCACCCAGGAACAAAGAGATGGCTATGTCTTCCATGCTTAGTGTACTTCCAGTGCAGCCTTATGACATTATGGGCTCTGTCTTGACTGATTAGATGTGTGAGTACAACTTGTCGGCAAGAAGATGGTGGTAGCTAAATTATAGGTTGGGAACGGATCTTGCCCAGTTGGTTGTCCTCTCCTCTAAAAGGTCTCGTTTCATTTTATGTATGGGCATAAAATGAATCGTAAGGTGAACGTGCACAACCCTTGCAAGGTGTATAAAACTAATCGATTAGCCGTGTCCTTGGTTATGGACAATTGAGTCTCTAGACATGGAATGTACGGAATAATCTCATCACCTCTTTGGAATGATTAAAATCTATGTAGAAACCCCTAGGTAGGAACTAAGGACCATACACTCCGAGGGGTGGTGGTGCCTGAGGTTCCGACTTTGTCGAATTTTGCCCAGTGCTACATGCCTAGCTAGTATGTGGCTATTGGGGGTTATCTCGACCCTTGAAAATATAAAACTTTGAAAGTAATACTTTGAGAAAGAACTATAGGGTAAAACTGGCTTTATGCAAATCAGCCTGTGAGATCCACCAGCCAAATTGTCGGGGGGATGACCCCCGGTAGGGTCAAGAGAGTAGAAAGACACAAGGTCTATGGTTGACTTTATGCCGGGTTATCAAGGAAGGGCCTGGCCGGAATATAAGAGCATCGGCCAGGCCGGCATATAATGTGTATCCCGGCTGATACTTGGATATGCCGGTATAGCCGGAATACTGGTATATGTGTGCCGGCATATACTTAGATATGCCGGCCTAACCATTTGGTGTGTTGTGCAGGAGCAGGGGAGGCCGGATTACCCGACCCTCGTAGGTCGTTGGTCCGGCATATAAGTCCTGGGTATGGCCAACGGTCATATCCGGGATACTTAAGTCAACCAAGGTGTCACATCCCTACCATCAAGGAAGAAAACATCCAAGCATGGTAGCAGAGTAAGATGGCAGGGTGCACAGTGGAGGTTACCTACCCTCACTGTGCACAAGTACGAGCTTACCGCACAGAGGTAAGGCCACAGTTCAAGAGGTACAAGGTACAGCAAGGGGAGTCCCATCGAGAGCAATCAGGGAGAAAGTCATGGGCGTCTGCCCTCGACAGCAAGTCCTGTTTGGAGTGTAGTTGGTGTCTCCTGGTCTTCTATGACCGTTGTAACCCTGGCCACCACTATATAAGGTGGCACAGGGAGTCCTAGCAAAGGGTTGGAAGGTTGAAGGTTTGTTGGTCACTCTGTGTTCCTACACTTAGCGGTTCATCTTCCTTCTCTAGCAGAGAGCTTGGAAGCACCATTGTTGTGTACTACATCGACCCATATATACAATCAGTAGAGCAGGAGTAGGGGTGTTATCTCCTTACGAGAGCCCCGAACCTGGGTAGATCAGTGCCTCTTTCTGTCGTGCTTTTTAGCTCGTTCCCCTCTCCCGAATCCTCCAGCATCTAGCTCGGCCCCCATTTAAGCCATCCTATGGCATATGTTGTTTCACCACGACGACATTTGGCGCCCACCGTGGGGCAGATCGATATGCTGGGCGGAGTGTTCATTCGGACGGGGTCTGTGATAGCAGCTTCGGGAGTGCGCGTGGTCTCTGGCCTCGTCCAGAGGCTAGGCTCGCTCAGTTTCGTCAGTGACAACGCCGGTTGTCTCGGTGGCCGGCCGTTCCCCAGGGATGGCCGGATTATGTCTTTCGGTTCCCACGAGGTGTACGTGGGGACTGAGAGAATTTGCAGGAAGGAGGTGCTGGTGGCGTCGGATCCTCCGTCACATCGGCTGGCTCACGCTGGGCGTAGCGCTCGCTCAGTAGAGCCGGCTGAGGTGATGATGGCCGGCACATCCGTGCCGCCGGCGGAAGATGCCGGCAAAGCAGCAGCGGCCGGAGCTTCTCCTCCGGAGCCGCCGAAGGTCAAGAGGTCGGCGCGTCCTCCGTTGGAGCGTGCGGAGAACCTGGCCGGCACTTCCGGTGTGCCGGCTAGGGGCGAGGTTCTTCTTCCCATCATCGACCGGCTTCTCGAGCCGGTGCGATCCGGCGTTGATTCGGAGCAGACAAGGGAGGTCCTGGAGGGATCTCGTCAGGCCCTCGTCGACGAGGCCCTGGCCATGAACCAGGAGCGCGAACGGTTTAACCGGCAACTCCGTGAGTATGAGGCAGCCCATGGTTTTACTCCTGTAGTAATCCGGCCTAGCCGGATAGAAGAGGTTAGAACTAGAGGCAAAAATCTTAATGCTGAGATAGGAAAAGATGCTAGAGATAAGAGTCATACTGCAACTAGTACTGTGCCTAAGGTAGTCTATAGTTCGCCAGTAAAGAACCTTAGAGCAGCGGCCGAGGTAGCTAAGGATTTATCTTGTTTATCCGGCGAAGCACTGCGTGAGCAGCAAGCCCGGCTTAACCAACTTTTGTCTGAAGCTACAAAGCAGCAGGAGGCCTTTAAGAAGGCAAACCCGGGTGCCGGGGCGTCTCAGTACATTGTGTCGGCGGGAGGTGCCGGCGCGAGGTCGAGGGGCCAAGCCTCGTCCCCGCATCCTAGCGCCCGGCGTGCCGGAAGTGTGACCTCTGGCCGCCGGGACAAGCAGATCCAGGTGTACGATCCGGCTGCCGCCGGAAAGCAGGCGGTGGTGCAGAAGAATGTCGGCCAAGCTGACAAGTATGTCGGCAGCAAGAGGCCCGGCCAGAGTGTGCCGGTCGGGCATGAAGCAGGCGCGGCCGGTGGTGGCCGGAGTAACAGTGCAGCCCGGCGTCAGCAACAGGGCGCCGGAGGTGCAGCGCAGCAGCAGGGTGCAGCTCATCCGGGACATCGAGAGGATGACGGCAATTCCGCCCTTGCCAGGGCGGGATATCAGCAGCAGCACCAGCAAGGCCGGCATAGTGAGCAGCATCAGCCGGAGCAGCAGCAGCAGATGATCGCAGGCCCAATAGCATCCCGGCTTGGACCTCAGTCCTTGGAAGCCAATGATGCACGTTTCAAGCTGGACAAGATCCACCAATCAGAGTTGGTCGAGAGACAAGGAGCTCCGGGCCCTATGTGTTTCGGACCCCGGATTATGGGAGAGCCGGTGCCTTACTTCTTCCAGCTCGCGCGTGGCGCGAGGACATATAATGGCAGTACGAAGCCGGAAGATTGGTTGGAGGATTACTCCACAGCGGTGAACATCGCCGGAGGAAACCTCAGATGGGCGGTGCGATATGTGCCGCAGATGTTGGAAGGTCCAGCCAGGATATGGCTGAATAATTTGCCGGCCGGGAGTATCAACGGCTGGATTGATTTCGAAGAGCAGTTTGTGTCGAACTTTACCAGTACATACAAGAGGCCCAACCGTCCGCAACAGCTGGCTAACTGCCGGCAAGGAGTGAATGAGACTGACCGTGACTATCTGACCAGGTGGTGCACGTTGCGCAATTCCTGCGAAGGAATCAATGAGCAGCAGGCCATCATGTGGTTCGCTCATGGGTGCCAACATGGCACCATGCTGTGGCAAAAGCTTGAGAGGGAAATGCCGGCCACGCTGGCCGAAACAATCAAGATCGCTGATAGTTATGCTCTGGGAGATCCCAAGCAGCCCAGTCTCGATTCACAAGGACAGGGGCAAACCCAGGGGAACACCAGCAATGCCGGGAGATCAGGGCAATATTATCGCACTGATAACCGGAACAAGAGAAGAGAGGAAAGGCCGGATCATCGGTATGGGGCAGCACAAGTTGCAGCTGTGGAGGAAGAGCAAGGGGGCGCCGGCAGTAGCCAGCGTCCGAGATATGAGGACTATCAGCAGCCTCAGCAGCAGCCGCAGCAGCAAGCACAGCCGTTCCAGAAGAAGAATGCCTGGACCAACAAGAATGCCGGCGGAGCCGCCGGCCAGAAGAAGCAGTGGCCGAAGTATACTATGGGTCTTGCCATGGACAAGCCTTGTGTGTTCCACACATTCCAGCCGGGAAAGCCGGCAAACCATTTGACAAGGAACTGTTCATGGCTGGACGACATATTAGCAGGTCGTGCAGGTCCCTGGGGACCGGCTAGACCCTCTGTCCCGGCAGCTCCATCGCCGTTGACAGGTGCCAATACGATTGCAGTCCCACCTAGGCCGGTTAATCCTGGGAATCAGAGCAACGCCGGAAATGCCGGCGTAAATCAAGTTGACCAGAGCTATAATCCGGAATATAACGCCGGAGGCCCAGGAGCGGGCCGGAATGAGTACAAGGAGTATGATCAGAGCTACATGGTCTTTGAGACCGAGAGAACAGACAAGCAGAGCTTGTACCGGCGGAGTTTGGAGGTAAATGCCGTTATGTCGGCTGTGCCAAAGCTGATGTACTGGTCTGACCAGGCTGTTGGTTGGGACAGGGCAGATCATCCCCGGATCATGCCAAATCCCGGCGGATATGCTCTGGTGATGGATCCGACATTCGTCGGGCCGGCTAATAACGTAAGATTCAGCAAGGTCCTCATTGATAATGGAAGCAGCATCAACATCATGTATCGGGATACGATGGAGAAGCTGGGAATCAAGGAAAATATGCTGGAACCGAGCAAGACCACGTTCCACGGCATTGTGCCGGGACTTTCGTGTGCGCCGATGGGCAAGATCCGGATGGATGTGATGTTTGGCAGCCGGGATAACTGCAGGGTGGAAAACCTCATGTTCGAGGTGGTTGATCTGGAGAGCCCCTACCATGCTTTGCTGGGTAGACCGGCACTGGCAAAATTCATGGCCTCTACGCATGTGGCGTATCTGAAGATGAAGATGCCGGGACCCAAAGGAGTGATCACCATCATTGGTGATTACAAGCGTTCGATGGCATGTGCCACCGCCGGATCCAATCTGGCCGAGACTCTGATCATTGCAGAGGAGAGGAAGAGGCTCAAGCGAGCAGTGGAGATTGCTGAGACGGTCGTGGCCGGCAAATATATGCCGGGCATGACAAATCCCGGTGGCAGCGTTTCTTTTCAAGTGGGAAAGGAGGTCAAAAAGGTGCCTCTAGATGAAGCTTTCCCGGAGCGCCATGCCCTGGTTGGGGCAAGTTTGGATCCCAAATAGGAAAGCGAGCTCATCAGTTTCCTCCGTGAGAATCGGGATATCTTTGCATGGTCTACTTCGGACCTGCAAGGTGTGCTGAGGGAGCTGGCTGAGCACGCATTGCACGTGAGACCCGATGCTAAGCCAGTGAAGCAGCCGCTCCGGCGGAATGCCGGCGATAGAAGGAAAGCCATATGGGAGGAAGTGGCCAGGCTCTTAGCCTCTGGCTTTATCAAGGAAGTACTTCATCCGGATTGGGTGTCTAATCCGGTTTTGGTGGAAAAGAAGAAAGACGAGCCCGCCATAGTGAAAGTATGGCGGATGTGTGTTGATTACACCAACTTGAACAAGGCATGTCCTAAAGATCCATTCCCGCTCCCTCGGATCGATCAAGTGATTGATTCCACAGCCGGATGTGAACTATTATCATTTGTAGATGCCTATTCTGGTTTCCACCAGATCCCTTTATATGAGCCAGATCAAATAAAGACATCCTTTATTACCCCGTACGGGGCTTATTGCTATCTCACTATGCCGTTCGGTTTAAGAAATGCCGGCGCAACTTACCAAAGGTGTATGCAAAAGTGTTTGCACGATCAGATAGATAAAAATGTGCAGGTATATGTCGATGATATCGTCATAAAAACCAAGGAGAGCAAGACTCTCATAGATGATCTCCGGGAAACCTTTGGGAACCTGAGGAGATTCCGGATGAAGTTGAATCCGGCTAAGTGCACCTTTGGTGTGCCGGCGGGCAAGTTGCTCGGTTTCCTTGTTTCCAGCCGGGGTATTGAGGTGAATCCCGGCAAGATTCGTGCCATAGAAAGGATGAAGCCGCCGACAGATTTGAGGGAAGTACAGAAGTTCACTGGGTGCCTCGCATCCCTGAGCCGCTTCATAAGCCGGCTGGGAGAGAAAGCTCTGCCGTTATATCAGTTGATGAAAAAGTCCGACACATTTGTCTGGACAGCGCAAGCAGATGCAGCTTTCAAAGAATTGAAACAGTTGTTGTCAATAGCTCCGGTATTAGCGTCTCCGATGCCCCGGGAGCCAATGTTGCTCTATATAGCGGCAACCAACCGAGTTGTCAGTGCTGTGGTGGTAGTAGAGCGAGAGGAAGGAGGCAAAACCGTGCAGCGGCCGGTATATTATCTGAGTGAAGTCCTCTCCACCTCAAAGCAAAATTACCCCCACTATCAGAAGATGACCTATGGTGTCTATATGGCGGCCAAGAAGCTCAAGCATTACTTCCAAGAGCATCCAATCCGGGTAGTGGCCGAGGCCCCTATTTCGGAAATTATAGGCAACAAAGATGCCAGCGGCCGGATAGCAAAGTGGGCAATAGAGCTTTCACCATATACACCGCAGTACGATAGGAGGGATACAATCAAGTCCCAGGTCTTGGCTGATTTCTTTATTGACTGGGCCGAGATACAGTATGAGCCACCATTGCCAGATGCCAATTATTGGAGGATGCATTTCGATGGGTCCAAGACAATCCATGGCTTGGGCGCCGGCATAGTTCTCAGTTCACCAAAGAATGACCAGCTGAGATACGTCCTGCAGATTCACTTTGCAGCATCAAATAATGTGGCGGAATATGAGGCACTTGTGCATGGCCTGAAGGTGTCTAAGGACATAGGAATTCGCCGGATTATGTGCTTCGGGGATTCTGACTTAGTGATTCAGCAGTGTTCCGGCATATGGGACGCGCATGATGCTAACATGGCATCATACCGTTTCCTAGTGCAGCAGTTAAGTGGTTACTTTGAAGGTTGTGAGTTCCGGCACGTTCTCCGGGCTCAGAACGATGCAGCCGATGCATTATCCAAGCTGGGGTCTTCCCGAGATTCAATCCCGCCCGGCATTTCGCTGGAGCATCTGAGGAAGCCATCGATCAAACCCTCGCCGGAGTCATCCTCCATTTATGTCCCGCCAGGTCCAGACGAAGCAGTTCCAATGGAGATAGATGCCGGAGCCAAGACGGATAACCCGGGGACTGTTTCCTCAGTCCCGGGGACTGGGCCGGCATATGCTGTTAGTACAGTATTCCGGAGCAAAACTAAAGGCAAGGGTAAAATGTGCCAAGAGGTTGTGCCGGTATACCCGGGGACTGCTCCGGCATACCCGGGGACTGATTCTTCAGTCTCGGGGACTTCGCAGCCCATGGAGATCGATTATGTGTCGGTCGAAATGATGGAAATAGATCAGGCAGTGTTCACTGTCAGGGAAGTGCCCTCATGGGCACGTCCTATCATGAACTTCATGGTGGATGGTCGAGTGCCGGCGGATGAAACCGAGGCCCGCCGGGTTATAAGGAGATCCAAAGCGTATACCATCATCTTCAGGCTCATCATCAACAAAGAAATATACAAGAGAAGTACCACCGGAGTATTGCAGAGATGTGTCGAATCTGCGGAGGGTCTGGAGATGCTCCGGGAAATTCACCAGGGGGAGTGTGGTCACCATGCTTCGTCCAGGGCATTGGTGGCAAAGGTATTCTGGCATGGCTTCTATTGGCCAACGGCACTGCAAGAGGCAGAAAACTTGGTCCGGAAGTGTAATGGGTGTCAAAGATATGCCCACCAGATTCATCAGCCGGCATCTGCCCTGAAAACTATCCCAATAACCTGGCCCTTTGCTGTTTGGGGCCTGGATATGGTCGGGGCTTTTAAGCCGGCCAGAGGGAAAATGACCCATATCCTGGTCATGGTGGACAAGTTCACCAAGTGGATTGAAGTGAAGCCCATAAGCAATTGTGATGGTCACACAGCAGTGAAATTCTGTTATCGCCATATTTTGGCCAGATAAGGAAGTGGGCCGTAATCAAGATGGGCTTGGAGGCTGGATCGGCCTTGCGCGTAGATTTGGGCTAATTGCCCGTGTATCTGTATAATTATGATAGAGTACGTTTCGGTTTAAACAAGAGTTAGATTACGTTTAGGTTTATTCCAAAGATAGAAAGTCTCCGGACTATAAATATGTACCTAGGGTTATTGAGAAAGAGGACGACAACGTTCACAACAAACACAATCTCGGCGCATCGCCACCCCTTGTCTCGAGGGTTTCTTTCAGGTAAGCGTCGTGCTGCCTAGATCGCATCTCGCGATCTAGGCAGCATATGCTTATGTGTTATCTGGTGTTGCTCGTACTGAAGCCTTGTTGATGGCGAGTAATACTGTTATTTTAGATCTGTCTGGGCTAGCATCAGTGCTTTTTGTTCATGTTTGCTTAGTCATGCTGCCCATTGAGATCTCACTGCTTTGCACCTACCTTGGGTGTAAGGGCAGCATCTTGCTTGATCTTTATTCCGTCGATTCAGTCTGTCATAGTTGTTCCTTGTTCTCCAAGGATTAGTTTAATATCCGCATGGTTAGGCCTCACAAACGGGTTGAACGATCCAGTAGTACGTAAGGATACGGTTTGCCGATTCGAGAGGAGTTGTTCCGGGAATTGACTCTACGTTGATTTTTTTGGCCTCCTCTAGGGTTAGTTTTCTGTTATCTTTCGTATCTACCAGGCTCAATTACGCGTGGGATGTTCCAGTTATGTGGTGAAAGCGTTAAACTGTCATAGATCGATTTGACTTGTTTTGATGAAGCAAAACCCCATGTTATTGTAGATCCAGTGCAGATCCATGGGACCATCGGCTACCTGAGCCGATTCACAGGGAAACCTGAGAGCCGATCGAGGCTCGTATTTAATGTTTGCGTGTCTGCCATGCAGGAAACCAATCGAAGCAAACCATCACCTTCCTGATCAGGTATAGATCAGGTGGCACGCCCTCGCACCAGCCAGGACGTGTGCCGGAGTTTTGCGGGCCGTTGACCGAGGGACCAGGGCCCACCAGCAGCTCTGGGAGCCTCCCGGCTCTTCGTGTTGCTCGTCGCTGCTCGCCGGTGGGTTTTGACAGGCAACACATTCTGGCACGCCCGGTGGGACTTTCAACAACATCTGCATCAACATCTGACGCTGCGATGGGGGACAGACCAGTCACGTACGACGATCTGTCTGATGAGCACAAGAAGAGGTATGATGATATCAAAGCTCTCTTCGAAGCCGATCTCCTCGGCTCTTTTTAGAGGACCCGTAAGCATGGCATCAGGTGGAAAGGGTTCTCACCCGAAGGCGCTCTCGATGAGGTGGATCTGTCTGTTCCTTCAGAGGATCGCACCAGAGCTCTGCGACAGGAAGTCAATTACATGGTGGCTCATTCTCTTCACCGCCATTCTGAGAGCCTGGTGAACGCTTTCGAGCGCGTCGCGGTTCGCGTGGTTCAGGAGATTATGAAACACCAGTACTCTCCGTCGGGGCCTACCCTAGGGACTCACCAGGGAGAAAGACCGCTCCAGACCAGGCCACAGCTACCATTCACGCTTGCAGCTCCGGAGCCACCGGGGTCACCGGCGTACGTCGTCTACAAGATTGGAGGTGATCCTGGCGATTACCAATTCCTGTTTGAACCACCTAAGGAAGTCCCACATGGATATGTGTGCACATACGTGCCGGACTGCAACAGCCTGACGCGCACGAACCAGATCGCAACCACAGGGATTTCTGGGGCAGGTGTTTCTGGAGTAGGGATTTCGGGAGCAGGGATGTCCGGGATGGACGCTGATAAACAGGAGTGGCTAGCTAAATATGCCACCGGAACGAGTCATGAGAATTTAGCCCCTGCAGCTCAAACGATGGAGCAAATCAGTACCATCTTGAGAGACCAGTTCGGCTTCGTGCCAAAGAGGAGAACAATCGGCTATTCCAAGCCGTACCCCAACGAGTATGATCTGATTCCGCTTCCACCCAAGTATCGGCTCCCTGAGTTATCAAAATTTAATGGTTCAGAAGGGTCCAGCTCGATCGAGCACGTGAGCCGATATTTGGCACAGTTAGGCATGATTTCAGCATCAGATCAGTTACGCGTAAGGTTCTTTGCTCAATCTCTGACAGGACCAGCTTTTGGGTGGTACACCTCGTTGCCACCAGATTCGATCCGGACCTGGAAGCAGCTGGAAGAACAGTTCCATATTCAGTATCATTCAGAAGCTACTGAGGCTGGCATTGCCGATCTGGCGCAGGTGCGGCAGAAGCGGGGAGAAACGGTAGCCGAATATATTCAGCGTTTCAGGACTGTCAAGAACCGATGTTATTCGGCTCGTTTAACTGAGAAAGAAGCGGTCGAGCTGGCCGTGTTGGGTCTCTTAGCACCAATCAAGGATCTGGCCTTCCAAGTAGAATACAATTCATTGGCACACATGGTCCAGAAACTGACAATGTATGAACAGCGCCACCCTGAGTTGTACCAAGACAAGTTCAAACGTCCGATAAGCCTGGTCGATGCAGAAGAAGAAGATCTTGTAGAAGACCAGGAGATAGCCGTGGCTGAATGGGCTCGGGGGGCAGATCCTGTGTCCTGCAAATGGGTGAAACAGCAAGGGCCTGCAAAAGGGTTCGACTTCGATGTAAGCAAAGCTGAGCAGATATTCGATTTACTGCTGAAGGAAAAGCAGCTGAAGTTACCCGAAGGCCATAAAATCCCTACGGCGCAAGAGATGAACGGGAGACCATACTGCAAGTGGCATCACTCGTTCACCCACACCACCAATGATTGCAAAGAGCTACGTCGGCAGATCCAAACGGCGATAGAACAGGGCCGTCTGATCCTTGGGCAGTTCGCCATGAAAGTGGATACAAACCCGTTTCCTGGCATCAACATGGTAGAGCACAGCCACTCCACGAGGCGTCAGCTAGATTTCTCGTTCGATATTAACATGGCAGGGCCTGTGTACCACCATGGCAAGTATAAGGAGGAAAGCGGCCACTTCCGGGGCAAAGGAAAGGAAGAGGCCGGTCCACGCGACCGGTCCCGTTATGATGATAGGCGGTATATAACTGAGGAACAAGTGAGAAGCGTGCGATATCAGAAGCCACACTCCACGCATCTCCTTAACAAGTATGAGTGTCAGTATGACCGACGTCGGCAGTACGACAGTGATGATGAGAGAGATCGTCGGACCGACGCCTACGATGGGAGATATCGTCGGCATGATAGATATGATGGAGGATATGAGCTCCGCGCTAGGGGAAGGGCAAACGAAAAGGAAGGCGTGGATAAACATTGGGATTGTCCTTTCTTCAAGTACTGTTGGGATGCGGGAATGAGCCGATTGCCTACAGTCGACAACTGCCCGGAATGTGGACAGCAGAAGGATTACACAGGTCCAGTTTCAGTGTTCAAGCGTCTAGGGCCTCTCCGGCCTCAGAACGGACAAGAGGAGTCATCTCGAGCAGAAGATCTCGAGGAGTCAGAGGATGAAGAAGACGATAGATATCACCGGCCAAGGTGGTGTCCCGATGGACTCAGACACTCCCAAAAGCGTAGAGTTCAGAGGCTACGTAGCTTGGAGGAAGCCGAAGCGCAGTACCTCCACACTTTAAGGAAAGCCCGGCCTGATCTGGCCGTGAAAATTCAGCGAACCTTGGAGACGGAGGCCCGTCCAAAAAAGAAAGAATGGCGCCCCAAACCAGTAAAAGCCGATGCGGAAACATCGGCTGGCACGAACATGGTGTTCATACTTCCGTCAGAGTTTTGCGCTCCAAGAACCGAAGAATTACCAGTGGCACAGTTTGACTGCGGCCCACGGCCGGTCATCTTTGAAAAGCCACGGGAAAAAGGCTACAAACATCTGAAAGCCCTATACCTGAGAGGTTATATCAATGGGCAGCCCGTCCGCAAGATGTTAGTCGACACCGGAGCGGCAGTCAATATAATGCCATACTCCATGCTGCGGCGTTTGGGACACTCCACTGCAGATCTGATCAAAACCAACGTCACGCTAAGCGACTTCAACGGCCAAGCTTCAGAAACGCAAGGCGTTCTGAACGTGGATCTGACCGTGGGTAGAAAAACCATCCCTACGTCGTTCTTCATTGTTGACAGCAAAAGCACCTACGCTGTCTTGCTGGGAAGGGATTGGATTCACGCTAACTGTTGCATTCCATCCACGATGCACCAATGCCTGATACAGTGGGATGGAGATGAAGTGGAGGTCATTCATGCAGATGATTCGGTCGAGATCTCACTAGCTGGCATGAATATTTGGGACGCAGAAGACCAAAAGCCGATCTCTGGAGTCAGTCTAGACGGCTGTGAGCGCATTGAAGCTACAAAAAACGGGGTGAGGCTGGTCTTATCCACTGGCCTGACAGAGTAGCAAAGCCCACGATTGTACGTGGTAAGGCCGATCCCTGCGATCGGCCACAAAAAATGAAGAGCAGTGATCTTACGACAAGCATGTCATGTAGTCGTAGTAGGGAGATTCCCTACCATTGTAGAGCACAAACAAGTTGTAAACCTTCCTTGAGTGATGCAATCAAAAAGGGGGCCGATTCCGGCAATCGGCCCAAATCATCTTTGTTATCCTCACCAAACTTTTGGCCTGTGTTCAGTATTGATTTGGCAGGTGACGGAAAGCTGGGGTATGGGTTTACATCCGCTGATGAGCTAGAGGAGATTGACATCGGTCCTGGGGATAAGCCACGACCGACATTTATCAGCAAAAAGTTAGATCCGAATCTGCGGGGTCCGATGATAGCTTTGTTGAAAGAATATCCAGATTGCTTTGCCTGGGACTATACAGAGATGCCCGGGTTAGACAGGAGCATCATTGAGCATCGGCTCCCGCTTAAAAAAGGGTTTCGGCCATTCCAGCAGCGAGCACGACAGATGAAGGCCGAAATTTTAGAGGAAGTCAAAAAAGAGATCGAGAAAATGTTGAAAGCTGGGTTCATCAGGCCATGCAGGTATGCTGAGTGGATTTCTAGTATCGTACCTGTAGAGAAAAAGGATGGCCGATGGCGTGTTGCCATAGATTTTCGGGATCTCAATAGAGCCACTCCAAAGGATGAATATCCGATGCCGGTAGCAGAGACATTGATCAACGCAGCTGCTGGTCATAAGGTCTTGAGCTTTATGGATGGCAATGCCGGTTACAATCAAATTTTTATGGCTCCAGAAGATATACACAAGACTGCATTCAGAGTCCCAGGTTCGGTGGGGTTGTTTGAATATGTAGTCATGACATTTGGACTGAAGAATGCCGGCGCCACATACCAAAGAGCCATGAATTACATTTTCCATGATCTGATCGGCAAGCTGGTGGAGATTTATATCGATGACGTGGTAGTCAAGTCTGCTTCAGTGCAAGGACACTTGGACGATCTGCGGTGTGTCCTGGACCGAACCAGAAAATTCGGACTACGGATGAATCCAAAGAAGTGTGCCTTTGGTGTGACGGCCGGTCAGTTCTTGGGTTTCTTGGTCCATGAACGCGGAATCGAGATCGGCCTGAAAAGTCAGGAGGCAGTGCGAACAATGAAGCCACCTACCACGACGAAAGAACTGCAGTGTCTCATCGGCAAGATCAACTTCGTCAGAAGGTTCATCTCCAATCTGTCCGGAAGAATAGAGCCGTTCATGGGACTGGTGAAAATTAAAACTGATGAGGAGTTCCGCTGGGGGACAGAACAACAACGAGGCTTCGACGAAATCAAAGAATATCTAACGAAGCCGCCAGTGTTGGTTCCACCGCAGCAGGATAGGCCGTTCTACATTTACTTGTCGATGGCTGACACGTCCATCGCCTCGGTGGTGGTACAAGTTTATGATGGTCTGGAGCGAGTTGTGTTTTACATCAGCAGAAGGATGCTGGATGCAGAAACGAGATATCCTGAGATCGAGAAGTTATGCCTCTGCCTATTTTTCACCTGCACCAAGCTGCGACACATCTTGCTATCAGCAGAGATTATCATCATATGCAAATCAGATGTCATAAAACATTTGCTGTCGGCCCCTGTGTTGAAAGGCCGACTCGGCAAATGGATGTTTGCATTATCGGAATTTGATATCCGGTATCAACCCGCCAAAGCGGTTAAGGGACAGGCGTTGGCCGATCTTATTGCTGAACGAATCAACACTGATATAGCAGCACTGTCTGTACGTGCATGGGCTATGTTTTTCGATGGATCGGCTTGTGATGATGGTTGCGGCATCGGCGTTCTGCTCGTGTCGCCCCGGGGGGCGACATATTCTTTTTCCATCAGGCTATCTACCCCTTGCACCAACAATGTCGCTGAGTATGAGGCAATACGCAAGGGAATGGAGTTGCTCATTGAAGCCGGAGCAGAAGCAGTGGAACTTTTTGGAGACTCCAAATTGGTGATTTCCCAACTCACGGACGAATACAAGTGTGAGAGCGAGTTACTCTTCCCATTATGGTTGCAATGCCGTGAGCTGATGGCACAGTTCAGGTACTTAAACTTTAACTGGATCCCACGATCGCAGAATACCGAGGCAAATGATCTCGCACAAATGGCTTCAGGCTACAAGGACATAGCAGGTGGAACTGATGTTCAGGTACAGTTCCTGGAAACGGATGACTGGAGAGCCGATATTTTCAATTACTTGAAAGATTCGGCTCGGGGGGCACCTAAACGGATAAGGTACAAGGCCATGAAGTATGTGCTTATTGGGGATGACATGTTCTACAGGACTCTGGAAGGGATATTGCTCAAATGTCTAGGGCCAGCCGAGGCAAATCGGCTTCTACACGAGGTACACGAAGGCGCCTGTGGAACTCACCAATCGGCTCACAAGATGAAATGGTTGATCAGGCGATCAGGGTTTTATTGGCCCACCATGCTTGAGGACTGTTTTAAGTACTATAAAGGGTGTCAAGCGTGTCAGAAATTCGGGAAGATTCAGATGGTACCTGCATCAGCGATGAACCCCATCATCAAGCCTTGGCCATTCCGAGGTTGGGGCATGGATATGATTGGCAAGATCAACCCTCCATCAAGCAAAGGCCACATGTGGATTTTGGCCATTACGGATTATTTCACTAAATGGGTGGAAGCCGTCCCTATGAAGTCAGTAAACTCGAAGGATGTTATCAATTTCGTGAAAGAACATGTCATTCATAGATTCGGGATTCCCCAAACTATCACGACCGATGGAGGTTCGGTCTTCATTTCTCACGAGTTTAGAGAGTTCTGCGAGGACGCGGGAATTAAGCTGATCCGATCATCTCCATATTATGCTCAAGCAAATGGGCAAGCTGAAGCGTCCAATCAGAGCCTTATCAAGCTGATCAAGCGAAAAATCGACGAGCACCCTAGGCGTTGGCACGAGGTTTTGTCAGAAGCTTTGTGGGCTTATCGCATGTACCATTTAGTCTATGGACAAGAAGCCGTATTGCCTTGGGAGATTACGGCTGGATCGAGACGTGTCACTTTTCAGAACGATCTAACAACTGAAGAATATGCAGCCCTGATGAGTGACAGTGTTGAGGATTTAACTGAACTTAGGCTGTGGTCGCTTGAGAAGATTAAAGAGAACAAAGCCAAGGTAGCTCGTGCATATAATAAGAAGGTGAGACCAAAGGAGTTCCACGTTGGGGATCTGGTATGGGAAGCTGTATTGCCATTGGGTACTAAGGATGCAGCATACGGTAAATGGTCTCCGAATTGGCACGGGCCATACAGGGTCGACCAATTTTTAGGGGCAACGCTTACATGCTTGAGGAGCTGGACGGTGTGAAATTCCCAGTGGCTGTCAACGGTCAGCATCTCAAGAAATATTTCCCAAGCATGTGGGATGATGGACAGTGAAATATGAGGGCCGATACACGAAATCGGCCAGTAAAAAAGAAAAAAATATATCCAGTGAAACATGGGGGCCGATACATGAAATCGGCCAAATAAAAAGCCATCGACTCTCGAGGTTCAGACTGTTACGAGCAAGTGTCAGGTTACATGAATAAGCTACTGAAGGAATGCCTCGAAGGCATGGAGGGCGTCAGCACGGACACGATCCACCTCGGCGATCTCGGCTTTCGTCATCATCGTCCTTGCCTGTTACTAGCTGCTTGCTCAGGGCACGTATTTCTGCCAGATCAGTTTTCAGTTGAGCTTTGAGGCCTTCTGCTTCGTCTTGGGAGCGGGCGATGAATACTTCCTTGTCATGAATGAGCTTTTTAGTCGCCCGAACCTTCTCTTCGAGATCTTCCAATTCCTTTTTTAAGGATGCAAGCTCGGTGGTGCTGACAGAGGTGTCAGTTTTGGCATCCAGAGACGCCTTTTTCTCATTAAGCCGCTGACATTTGGCTGCAATATCGGCCTTCAGTGGGAGTTGGGCGTGGCGTAGATTGATCCTCTCACGAGCCAACTTCACCCTTGACCCGTAGAAAGACAGAGTCACAACTGGCCAAAGCTTCACCTGCAATGCTACCGGGAGTTGGTCCTTGATTTCGTCAAGAACACTCTTCACCTCTTCAGAACCCTCGAACAACTTCTCGATTGGGGAGGATAGCAAGGCTTTGAGACGCAGGAATTGAGGTAGAACAACGCTTGCTCGTGGTTCATCGTTGGCGACAGAGGGAGCTGGTTCGATGGATTCAGGGTCGAACGTCAGCAAGCCTGAGATATCACAACCCTGGCAGGCAGAAGTGGCGTCAGTATGCATCAAACAGGGAAGGATGAGTCAAGAGAAGCGAACATACCTCTCCTGAGATCAGGGAGATAGCCGACGGCGAGACAATCGGTTCATGCATTGTTGCTGAGGGCTTGGCCAGATTGGCAACCGTTTCATCTACATCTTCAGGGGTTACTAGCTCCAGGCTTGCGGAAGGCATCGGCACTACCCTGACTTTCCCACTAGGAGTGTCCTTCGCCTGCATGAAAGGTGCTTAGCCGATGTGAATAGCAATGAATCGGCATATAAAAAGGAGTGGTAAGAGTATGGAGGATAATTACTTGCGAAGCCTCCTGGCTCGGAGAAGAAGTTTGCAGTCCCTTGCGAGCCCTCTTGAGGCTCACAGCTTGCCCCGCGTCGACTGATGCTCGGGGGGCAACAGGTTCAGGAACAGGCCTTTTCCTGGAAGCCGATGGTGGCACATCTGGCTGGCTCGGTGTGGTGGTTCTCTCAGAATCTGCTGAGTTTGAAGTTCCTCGGTTGGATGGTGTTTCCTCGCTGGAGGTGTCTTTGATGGAGACCTGTAAGAAAGGGAGAGTTGGTAAGCACGAGCATGTTTACAAAGATAAATGAGATCAACCAAGGCATGAATCAGCGTACGTGCGAGCTCTCTGGAGAAGGGCTCCGGCGCCTCGAAGTTTTCTTGGCCACTATCTTCCTCACCGCCGTTCTTGATTTAGTTGGGACTCGGGGGGCAGCGGACCCGGAAGTTGCTTGGCCCTTGGAAGCCGATTTTGGTGATATCGGCTGGTTCTGCATCACGACCTGTTTCAAAGGTGGCGAGTTTTTGCAGAAAAGGACCACTGGAGCCGGTGGGAGGAATTCGAAGGGGGAGCCATCCTCGTTGGTAGGTTCTGGACCATCTTGTTGCTGCAAGGAGATAGAGCAGGATATTAAAAGAATCATCGTGAGCTGCATCAAGAAAAGCCACAAGTAGCAGTACCTGTTCTTCAGGGATGTCATATTCAGCATCGACCTGTTCCAGCAATGGTCCCAGAGCTCTCCTGAAGGCATGAGTCTTCCACATCGACCACCAGTCCTCAAAACCATCGGTTGATGAAGCGAAAATGAGGTTGTTAGGAATTGGGATGGTCAGAGCATCAAAGAAGGAATAACACCTCTGACTGATGAGAGAATCGGGCAGGTCAGCTCTGCTCTCTGTGAGGTGGTGGAGAAAGAAATGGGGAGGTACTTGCCCAAGGCCAAATTGCCGAGCTGCTACGACCGGCTGGTAGAACTCGTACCCAGGCTTGATTATTCTGTTGGATGTGCTCATGCCAACTGGGAGGAAGCAGGGACGGATCACGGTGGAAAATAGTTGCCGAGTGCTGGCGTCATCGGCAAAGTTGTCCAACCTGAAGGAGATTGGATTCTCAAAATTTTCTGATTCTTCCATGTAAGGAAAGAAGATAGGATTGTCCAGGCCTTGGAAGAAAATGCTGAACCACTTGGATGCTTCATGAGGGATCAGTTTACTACCTGGCAGGCTAAACAGAGCTTGGCCGTAGCTGGTGCATCGGATCTGCTTCCCTTTGACATCTGGAAAGGTGCAACTTGCCAAAAGGGGGAAGTTTGGGATATGGTTTTGAAAGTACAGCTGAGCCCATAGTTGAATAAACCACCAAGGACCTCCTGTTTTGACTGCTATGTGGGAGAATAGTTTGACAGACATCAACTGGAGATATCGATAGACTTCTCCAAGGAACAGTTTGCCGATGCCAAGTTGAGTGCCTCTGGCAAGTTCATAGGCCAAGGGAAGATAATTCTTGGTTGGAGCAAGGGAAGGGCCACAGAATATGAAATGTTCCAGCCAGAAGTTGAGGAAGGCCATGTGTTCCTTCTCTGTGACAGGGCCCTTAGTTTTCATGTGGCTTCGAAGATAAGCACCCCAGTTTGTGCAATCTGTTTTGGAAGAAAGCTTGAAGGGGACTTTTGGCAGCATAAAAGCAGAGGGGCTGGGTGATGTGACGTCCAGACCAGTAATCATCACCACGTCTAGCAGAGTTGGTGTCATGGGGCCATGGCCGAACATGAAGCAGTTCAAAGCATCAGACCAGAAATAGCCGATGGTTTTTAGAAGATTTTCATGCTTCTCAAGAGGAGACAATGACAAAGACAAGGCATCGGCTATTCCCGTGGTTTCCCATTGGAATTGGTAAGTTTTGGCTATCCTACTGTACCAAGAAACCCAATATTCGGGAGGGTTAGGCCAGGCTCGTAAGCAGTCGGCCCAAGAATCCAAATTTAAGTTTTGGCTTACGAAGGGGATTCTGTTTGCCTCGCAAGAGATCAGATGGGCAGGACTAGATTCTGTACGAGGGCCAAGGCAGAGAGAATTTGGGAGAGAAGGATGCGGCAGCAGAATGTCTGAAACCTAAAATTTCAAATGGTGGGATAAAAGCATTAATTCAGGTGTTTGCTATTAATTCTAGCACCGTGCTCGGATTGCGAGGGATAGTTAAGGATTACCTTCAGACCGGAGACCCCTGTGTTGGTGCTGGACGATTCCGCCATTTACTTTGCTGATGGAGATGGATCTATGCGGTGGGGGATCTAGGGTTCGTGTCGCCGTGAGCCAGACTTGTTCAACGAGGCAATTGGAGATCTGAGTTAGCCTTTTTTGAAGATGGTTGCAGGTTACCGTTGAAATGGGAAAGTGACCGCTCAGACTTGTCTTAATAAGCGACCGAATTTGACCTTGCCAACGTTTGTGGGAAAAGCCGATGCATGGCCATCGGCTCTTTGGGCTTTGACTTGGTTGACCGTATCAAGCGTGGTATGGTGAAAGCCGATTCGTTACTATCGGCTTTTGGAGCGTTGACCTATTTGATTATCGGCAAAACCAAATTGGGAAAAGCAATCTTTGTTGATTCAGGAGATGGTTGTTTACAATGGAGCCGATTGCTTACAAAATGGGGATCTACTACTAGTACTACTACTTCCTAATCTAAAAGGCGGCGTCGTCGTCGTCGCCGTTGCCATTGCCGCTGCCGTCTTCGATGTCATCGGCGCTGCTGCCGGCGTAGTCCTCACCGCTGCTGCTAAAGTTGGCAGCGGGGGCCTCTTCGTCCTCGTCATCGTCGTTGGTGTCCTCGCTGGATCCGGCACGGAAGCGCTTCGCCGGCGGGTACTCGTCGGAGGAGGTGTCCTCCTCTGCTTCTTCTTCATTGGAGGAGCTGATGTCCTCGCCCCAGGACACGGCGTCATCGGCGCTCTCTGCCTCCAGGTCCCCGTCGACAAGGAGTTGGAGGTCTTCCTCGCCGTCGATCATGGACTTGTCGTCCTCTGACTGGGCGGCGAAGTCCCAGTCTCTCTCGTCCCACCATTGTGGGGCGAGAGCCTCGTACGCCGCCATTGGCGGGTGCTCCGGCGTCGGCTCCCGGCTAACGGAGTCGGAAGATTGGTAGGAGAGGCCAGATGTGTTGGAGGAAGAAGAGGAATCCATGGCGGAGGAAGAGGGTTTTTTGGAGAAGAATGAGGATGCAAATGGTTCGGATGGATTTAAATAAGGGGGATAGTGGAAGATGGTTCAATGCCATAGCGGTTTTCGAGGATGTGGTGTCAGAGTTGTCAAATCGTGCTCTGCGGAGAAGTTGAGAAGGCAAGGCATCATGATGAGGAGGCGATGTGACGGTTCTGCTCTGCAACGCGTGACCCGATGAAGAAAAAACAGACTGGTTTTGGAATTATTATTGCCAAAACCAGGGGGGCATGTGTTATCGCCATATTTTGGCCAGATAAGGAAGTGGGCCGTAATCAAGATGGGCTTGGAGGCTGGATCGGCCTTGCGCGTAGATTTGGGCTAATTGCCCGTGTATCTGTATAATTATGATAGAGTACGTTTCGGTTTAAACAAGAGTTAGATTACGTTTAGGTTTATTCCAAAGATAGAAAGTCTCCGGACTATAAATATGTACCTAGGGTTATTGAGAAAGAGGACGACAACGTTCACAACAAACACAATCTCGGCGCATCGCCACCCCTTGTCTCGAGGGTTTCTTTCAGGTAAGCGTCGTGCTGCCTAGATCGCATCTCGCGATCTAGGCAGCATATGCTTATGTGTTATCTGGTGTTGCTCGTACTGAAGCCTTGTTGATGGCGAGTAATACTGTTATTTTAGATCTGTCTGGGCTAGCATCAGTGCTTTTTGTTCATGTTTGCTTAGTCATGCTGCCCATTGAGATCTCGCTGCCTTTGCACCTACCTTGGGTGTAAGGGCAGCATCTTGCTTGATCTTTATTCCGTCGATTCAGTCTGTCATAGTTGTTCCTTGTTCTCCAAGGATTAGTTTAATATCCGCATGGTTAGGCCTCACAAACGGGTTGAACGATCCAGTAGTACGTAAGGATACGGTTTGCCGATTCGAGAGGAGTTGTTCCGGGAATTGACTCTATGTTGATTTTTTTGGCCTCCTCTAGGGTTAGTTTTCTGTTATCTTTCGTATCTACCAGGCTCAATTACGCGTGGGATGTTCCAGTTATGTGGTGAAAGCGTTAAACTGTCGTAGATCGATTTGACTTGTTTTGATGAAGCAAAACCCCATGTTATTGTAGATCCAGTGCAGATCCATGGGACCATCGGCTACCTGAGCCGATTCACAGGGAAACCTGAGAGCCGATCGAGGCTCGTATTTAATGTTTGCGTGTCTGCCATGCAGGAAACCAATCGAAGCAAACCATCACCTTCCTGATCAGGTATAGATCAGGTGGCACGCCCTCGCACCAGCCAGGACGTGTGCCGGAGTTTTGCGGGCCGTTGACCGAGGGACCAGGGCCCACCAGCAGCTCTGGGAGCCTCCCGGCTCTTCGTGTTGCTCGTCGCTGCTCGCCGGTGGGTTTTGACAGGCAACACATTCTTAAAGGATATAATCTTGAGATATGGTGTTCCTCATAGCATCATCACTGACAATGGGTCAAACTTTGCCCAAGGGCCATTTGCCAGATTTTGTGAGGAGGTGGGAATCCGGCTGGACGTTGCGTCGGTTGCCCACCCTTGTGCCAATGGCCAAGTAGAGAGATCGAATGGGCTAGTATTATCCGGCATAAAACCCCGGCTGATAGAGCCCCTGGAGAAAACTCCGGGATGTTGGCTAGATGAGCTGCCAGCAGTGCTGTGGAGTTTAAGAACAACTCCGAATAGATCAACAGGCTACACACCATTTTTCCTAGTGTATGGAGCAGAAGCTGTGCTTCCAACAGATGTAATACATGATGCACCAAGAATAGTGCTATATACTGAGGAAGAGGCTAAAGAAGCCAGAGAAAATGATGTTGATCTGCTAGAGGAAGCAAGGGAAATAACTCTGTCAAGAACAGCAGTATATCAGCAGAACCTCAGACGCTATCATGCGCAGAAGGTAAATCCAAGGAGATTTCAAGAGGGAGATCTAGTACTCCGGCTAAAGCAAGGAACAGAAGGCCGGCATAAGTTAACTCCTCCATGGGAGGGGCCATTCATTGTGAGCAGAGCTCTGCACAATGATGCCTATTATCTTATAGATGCGCGGGACCCCAAGAAGAATAAGGCGGACAGGTCCGGAGAAGAAACCAAGAGGCCATGGAACATAGCTCTACTGCGCCCCTTTTACTCCTGAGCAACACAATGTATGTATTTCCATATTTTCCTTTGTATGCCGGCGTGTTGTGCCGGCACAAGACTAATGAATGAAATACCGGCATCCCGAAGAAGCCGGGTAACTAGCTCCGAGGTATATTTGATGTTTATTTACAGTTTTTTGTTATATGCCGGCTGGCTTTATTTGAATGTTTCCTATGTCGGCCTAGTAATGTGTCGGCACCAAAGGCCACTCTTCGACTCAGCTGCTGTCCGAAACCCGGCTTCATGGCTAGCAAGAGTAGATGCCGGAGATTGTCTACACATGGAAAACGGCTAAGGAAATACAAAGCAAGCGAACCGACATTTTCGTTAAAGCTAAAGTTAAAATTTGAAGTGTCGGATGATTTGAAGTCTAAGTCTCAAAGTTAAAGTACTGTATGTTCGAGGAAGCAACCTTGAGACTCATACGTCGAAAGCCAATTGAGGTAGACAAGCAGCCAAGGTTGTGAAATTGAGGAAACAGGAAAACAACTCGGTGACTTAGCCAAAAGATGATCCGGCATTAGTAACAAGCAAACCAAGATAAAACTTGTTCAGGAAGCAAACCAAAGGAAATTAAGCGTGTATATTACATATGCACCCGGCTTACCGGGGATCTGATAAAACTTAAAGTGTTTGTGCTGCAAAGTCAAGGAGCAGCGGCAGAAGCAGAGGCGCCGGCTGGTGGAGCAGTGGCGGTGGAGATGTCGGCTTCAGGAGTGCCGGACCCAGCAGATGGAATGGAGCCATCACCTCCGCCCGGGGCAGATGCCTGTTCCGGGACATCAGTGTCGGCCTCTTCAGCTTCATCTTCATCCTGGCTGGAGTCGGAGCCCTCAGCAGCGGCGGATGTCCCGGCATCGTCCTTATTCTCCGGCTCACGGATATCCCGAACGAAGGCGTCGGTGTCGGCATAATCCACATAGCTGTGGGCCAACTCTCGCCGGCGCCGGATATGTTCCGGATCCGTGGTCCAGATGGATCCTTCGCGCACAGTGCGCAAAGTCTCCAAGTCAGCCTTTTCGTACCAGGACAAGAAGTAGCTGAGAGCTTCGTCAGCTCCAACCCTCGCGCTGGAATCTCGCCACTCCCGGAGGCGAACCTTGGCCAGCTGCAGATCGTTGCCGAGGTCGACGGGATCAGTGGGAGTCCTTTGTCCCGGCCAGAGGGCAGAGAATGCCTCCTGGGCGCCATAGAAGAGTTCTTCAGTGTAGAGCGACATGGCATTCTTCCGGGACTGCAGAGCCAACAGCTGCTCCGACATGTCCCAGTTGGGCGAGTCAACCGGAACACCCCGGTTTTCTCGATCCAACTGCAAAGCCCTCTCAACGTCTGCGACGGAAGCGGGAAACATGTCTGAGGAATAGAAACAATGTTAGCAAAAGGAGAATATGTCGGCATAGAAATATGCCGGAGAGAATTACACTATGTCGGGAAGGATAAAGGGAAAGGATTTGAAGCTTACTGGCAAGGTCGGCATTCAGCTGTGAAACTGTAACCTCCCATTTGGTGGCCTGCTCCTTCAGGCTATCCAGTTCAGCGTGGGCGTTGGAGGCATCAGTCTCGGAGATGACAAGCAGGGACTGGGTTTTCTTCAGTAGGCCCTCCCTCTGTTCCTTTTCGTCCAGAAGCTCGGTGATCCGGCCCTTCAGCTGCTCAACCTCGGCCTTGTGACCGGCATCCCGGTCGTCCAGTTGCTTGGCTACATCCACTGAGGACACACAGTCCTGGTGGCGTGCCTCCAGTGCAGCTTTCTCGTCTGAAAAGATTTGAAGTCAAAACAAGGATTTGAAGAAAGAAAACAGTGAAAAGATTAAAGGATTTGAAGTACAGAAGGAGTAGTTCAAGGTTAAGAGGATCCGGCATACCAGTCAGCTCCTTCACTCTCTTGGTAAGCTCGGTGACTTGGGCTTCGGCACCAGCTGCGAAATGTCGGACAAAGATTAGGTGTCGGCATATTAAGATATGCCGGCCAGAGGTCTATTGAGAAGGGCAAGGTATGTCGGCAGAAGATTACCTTTCTTGGACAGCTCCAGCTGAAGCTTGCTATGCTCGTCGGATAACTTCCGATGCTCGCATACCAAGTTATGATACAGGTCGGCCCGGGTGTTGTTCATGCGCTGCAAAAGTGCCCGGATTTAAAATATCAGCAGAGAAATTCGGCATGGAAATTAAGTTGAAATTCTATCAAGTGATCATTCTACTGAAGACCCGGCACAGTGCCTAGGGCTGCGACCTCCGGTACTAGATTTGAAGCTCGAATCGAGCTTATATCTCGGTCAAGAGGATTTGAAAAATAATTGAGATGTGAAATTGTAGAGACCCGGCACAGGTGCTGCGCACCTTTCCCGGCTCTCGGTGACTAGGATTTGAAGCTCGAATCGAGCTCATATGTCGGAAGTTAATTGCAAAAGCAGCTAGCTAAAAGACTATGAGAAAATCCCGGATGTCCGTATCCCGGACAGCCGACATTTTCGGGGACTGGGGATATGTGTATAGGTAGAAAGGACTTACGTTGGTGGCATCGACCAATCGGTGAAGTCTCTGCTGGAGGCTGAGGAGCTCGCAGGCGATCGGTAGGGGCTTCGCGGGCAGGATATCTGCTGGGCTGCCAGTAGCCACGGCTTCGGCCTTCTTCTTGCTGCTGGAGTCCGCGGTGTCCATGCTGCCGGCGTCGTTCCACTTGGTGCAATGCTCCTTGAGAGACCCAAGGCTTTGGTTACTCTTTGTCACCAGGGGGATGATGCCCTCAAGTTCTGGCGTGTCGAAGAAGTTGCGCCGGTAGCCAGGCCAGGCTGCTGCCCTGCCAAGATGCAGGGCCATAGCAGAGCTGGTCCGAGGCGTTGCCTTAGGAGGAGCAGTGGCGGCGGATGGAGTGCCGGACTTGGTCGGCTGGATCTTCAATGTGCCGGACCTGGCCGGGGCAGAGGTCTTGGCCGGCTCCATGGTCTTGGCCGGTGCAGGAGTTGTTTCAGCAGAAGGAGTTTTGGGCACGGGCTGTTCCGGTGCGGCCGGTGCATCTTGGCCAGCAGAGGCAGGATCCGGAATAGTCCGGACTTCCGGCACTAAAGGGCCTTTACCCTTGATGTCTGCTCCGGCGTCTTCAGTTGTGCCGGCGTCGCTGGTGGGCGCGCCGGAGTCTGGTGCTTCTTGGTGGGCTCCTATGTCCATGTGGACATCAGGAGCCGAGGTTTCCTGTTGAGCCCCCGAGTCCATGTGGACGTCGGGGGCAGAGATATCTTGTTCCGGCGGAGGAACGTCCTTCGCCGGGGAGGTGGTCTTCTCAGGCGCAGGCGAAGATGCCGGCGCCGGGGAGGTCGTGTGACTGGTAGAGGGAATGTCGGAAGTAGCAGGGGCAGCGGGCTTGGTAACCTTCGGGTCGCCACTCAAGCCAGAAGCTTGTTCCGGCGCAAGAGGAGCTCTGAAAGAGAGAAAACACCAAGTCAGTAATACAAGCAAGAGATATGTCGGAGGAAATGCAAAGAAAAGGAAACTTACCCCGAGGCAACAGGCCTCTGTTTCTTCGGTATGGGCACGCAGACCTTCTGCCTCTTCGACTTCTGAGGTGTGTCGGGCGGGGGCTTCACCCCTCGCTTCCGGCCGGCACGTCCGCCGGTGGAAGGAGGTCCCTGGTTCAGAGGGGCGGCGTCGATAACCAAATCGTCCGGGATAGCTGAGGACGGCATTGCAAACTCGTAAGCAATATGTGTTTCTGAAAAGGCGTACGCAAGTGGCATCGGGTCATAGTACAGCAGGATCTCCTCGTCAGAATCAATCTCACTCCGGTCTTGAGTATAATGCCGGGATGAAGAGCCCTTACCCATGGCAGCTGCAGCACGGGTGCTCCTGGGAAGCTTATCCCAATGATCCGGATCTTCAACATCCGCAACAGTGCGGTCCGCCGCGATCTTGATCCGGGAGTTCTCCATGGTTTGGAAGCTGAATTTCTGTATAAACAGCAAAGTCAAGTATTCAGACAAGGAAATATGCCGGTGGAAGAGGTATGTCGGATCAATATGATATGTGTCGGCAAACAGGCATGTGTCGGCTTAAGTATCTATGTGCCGGACATGGACTTTATGTATCGGATAAGATGGTTTACCGTTGGGGCGGGCCTATCCCGGCTGTATGGTTCTAGCCCCCAGGCAAAAGTGGCCTGAGAGGACTTGCAGACATCCTTAATCCGGCGCAGAATGTCGGCCGGAGTCAGCTCGTGTGTGGAGTGCCGGGTGGGGTCCATTGGCCCGCTCATTTGGCAGATCTTGTGCGACCGGCGCTGCAGAGGGGAGACGCGCCGGCTTATATAGTAGGCCACCAGGTCTTGAGGAGTAAGACCGGCATCCAGGAGCTCGCCCTTAACCCGGTGAAGCGCATTCACCGGCATCACCGAGTTCTTCGGGTTGTAGGTCCAGTTCGTCATAGCCAAGGGTGGCTCGTCCACAAATGGCAGGCAGGTTGAGCAGATCCTCGTCGGTGGTGTTCTTGACGTAGAAGAAGCTTTTCTGCCACTTCTTGCAAGATTCCAGGAGTTCCACCTTGGGGAAGTCCGAGCCCTTTCGGGACATGATGGTGGCCGCGCCGCAGAGGGTCATGGGGCGGTCCTTCTTTTCCTGGGCCGTCTCCGGCGGGTCGTCCTTGCTCCGGGGCGGCTCTTGGACGACTTGCTTCCGCAGTTGGAAGTACTTCGCCCAGCCTTGAGTAAGGGCCTCTATGCCGGCATAGCCCTCGCAAAAAGCAGCGAAGGCAGAGAGGATCATCACGGCATTGGCCGGGATATGATGAGGTTGAAGGTCGTAGGTGTTGAGGAAGTCCCGGAAGAAGTCCGATGCCGGCAGGCCGAAGCCACGCTCGAAGTGGGCGATGAAGACGACGCGTTCGCCAGGTTCAGGTGCCGGCACAGTTTCTCCTGCTGGTAGCCGGCATGCTACGCCCTCCGGGACTCTCCTGGTGGAGGATGACCCAGGATATCTCGGCCGGAGTAACCTCCGACCCCTCCCAGCCGGAGCGTCCTTGGGCTCGGGCCGAGGTATCTTCCTCAGAGGCCGAGGTGCCCGTCATGCTTGAAGATGCCATCTTAGTGGCCGGGATAAGGCGTGAGAGCCGGAGTCCCGTGATGATATTCCTATCAAGGCCGGAGAAAAGAGGGAGGTTAGTCTCTCCGGCATACCGCCCTCACCAATGTTAGCAGAGATAAAAAGATCTACCGAGGCAGTTAAAATAGGAAACAAATAAGGGTAAAACTTCTAAGGAAGAACACTCGAGAACGTTGTTAGGCAACGCTAATCGAATCCAAAGAATAACAAGCAGAGGAACTGAAGCGGATCTATGCAAGCGTGGTTACCAATGAGAAGCTATGAAGAAGCATCAAAGAGGAAGAACAGAGGGAGGTCTCACCGGAGCTTGGCCGGCGACGATGGAGCGGCGGCGAGCGTGCAGGAAGAGATCCAATCTCCCTGCAATGTCGCGGAGGAACGGTGCGGCAGCGGCGGCGTCGTCGACGGAGATGCAGGGCGCCGTCGAGCGTCGGCGTCGGCGGGGAGCAGGACGGCTGCGGCGGAGATGCTGTTCTTCGGACCGGCGGTGGAGCGCAGGAGGCAAAGGAGCAGGCGAGGAAGACGATGGTGGGGGGTAAAAAGATAAGTTTACCCCCGCCGCCCTATTTATAGGTCTGTCAGGTCAGGGTCGTGGGGATCGTGGGAGTGTTCCACTCCCCCGACCGTTCCTGCAGAGAGTCGCCACGTGGCGGCACGGAGTGGGGCGGCGGTTCCTGTAACCGTGCCATGACGCAATGATGGCAAGAAGTAACTGCTGCACTGTGAACCGTCACATCGTGGGTGACCGTTCGAGGTGGCAGGGCAGTTACAAGTTTCGATGCAAAGCTGTCAGGCATGGCTTCTCGAGGAAGACTCGTCTATATGTCGGATTAATTGCCCGATGAGTATGTTCCGTCCGGAATACCCTCGGGACCGGCCGGAATAAGTTTTGGAACAGGAACAGAGGCCGGGATATGTGCAGATGTGCCGGCATATAATCTGATCGCCGGGGCATAATGAAGAAAGGTATGTTGAACCTGTCAAGGCTCCACAGTTATGACTGGGGAACCTCGGCAGCTTCGGGGACTAGTGTCGGGGGGATAACCCCCGGTAGGGTCAAGAGACTAGAAAGACAAAAGGTCTATGGTTGACTTTATGCCGGGTTGTCAAGGAAGGGCCTGGCCGGAATATAAGAGCATCGGCCAGGCCGGCATATATGTATATCCCGGCTTGTGTCTGGATATGCTGGTATAGCCGGAATACTGGTATATGTGTGCCGGCATATACTTAGATATGCCGGCCTAACCATTTGGTATGTTGTGCAGGAGCAGGGGAGGCCGGATTACCCGACCCTCAGTAGGTCGTTGGTCCGGCATATAAGTCCTGGGTATGGCCAACGGTCATATCCGGGATACTTAAGTCAACTAAGGTGTCACATCCCTACAATCAAGGAAGAAAACATCCAAGCATGGTAGCAGAGTAAGATGGCAGGGTGCACAGTGGAGGTTACCTACCCTCACTGTGCACAAGTACAAGCTTACCGCACAGAGGTAAGGCCACAGTCCTAGAAGTACAAGGTACAGCAAGGGGAGTCCCATCGAGAGCAATCAGGGAGAAAGTCGTGGGCGTCTGCCCTCGACAGCAGGTCCTGTTTGGAGTGTAGTTGGTGTCTCATGGTCTTCTATGACCGTTGTAACCCTGGCCACCACTATATAAGGTGGCACAGGGAGTCCTAGAAAGAGGGTTGAAGGTTGGTTGGTCACTCTGTGTTCCTACACTTAGCAGTTCATCTTCCTTCTCTAGCAGAGAGCTTGGAAGCACCATTGTTGTGTACTACACCGACCCAAATATACAATCAGTAGAGCAGGAGTAGGGGTGTTATCTCCTTACGAGAGCCCCGAACCTGGGTAGATCAGTGTCTCTTTCTGTCGTGCTTTTTAGCTCGTTCCCCTCTCCCGAATCCTCCAGCATCTAGTTCGGCCCCCATTTAAGCCATCCTATGGCATATGTTGTTTCACCACGACGACACATCTCCTTAGGGTTTTCCCGTCGAAGGGAATTTATAGGTGGAAGGGCGATGTCAGGAGGTGGACCAGGTGGTCACACCACCTGGTGGCGCGGCCAGGGGTGGCCCGCGCCACCCTATGGTGCGGCTGCCCCTTGGTCCATCTCCGTCTCTCCTCAGGACTCCGTCTTCATGTCAGGTAAATAGGAACTTCGGCTTTTGTTTCGTCCAATTCTGAGAATATTTCCTGTGTAACTTTTTTGAAACACAAAAACAGCAGAAAACAGAGAACTAGCACTGTGCATCTCGTTAATAGGTTAGTTCCAGAAAATGCATAAAAATGCCACGAAGTGTAAGAAAAACACAAAGCAATTGGTGTAAAACAAGCATGGAGCATCAAAAATTATAGATACGTTTGGGACGTATCAGCTTGTTCGAGTGTGTGACCATTCATCCAGGTTTCCTTCCAAAACATTACTTTTGCTCCATGTCCGATCCTAACCGATGTGCAATCATGAAAGAGAAGCAGGTTATCGTTGTTTACTGGCAATGGGATCCCATGCCAGGGTCTCTCAATATCATTCCAATCTAGCAAAATCCATCAAAGACGTAGGACTTTGATAAATAGACATAAATTCTTATCCCCAAGGCCACCGTAGTCTTTTGGGGTGCACACTTGTTTCCAATTAACCGAACACTTATCCCCAGAAGCATTTTCTTTGTCACACCAAAGGAAACTGTGCCTTATTCTATTAGTTTTCTTGATGAGCCATTTAGGATGGTTAAAAACTATCAGGAAATATGTCATCACAAAAGTGAGCATCGAGTTGACAAGAATTAATCACCCAGTTCAAGACAAGATATTCCCTCTCCATGGTTTTAATTTCCTAGCAATATTATAGATGAAGATCTGACATTCAACACAAGTTGGCTTCCTAAAGACCAGTGGAAGGCCAAGGTAGGAGCATGGAAAGCTGCCAATAGCACAACCAGAATGTCCTAGCAGGTCTTGGGATTCACTCTGATCGCAACTGATGGGGTAAATAGTGCAGTTGCTAAGATTGATACACAACCTAGAAGTCTTGCCGAAGAAATCAAGCATACCAAAAATCGCATTGATTTTAGCGTGAACCGAATTAAGAAATAGTGTCGCATCATCTTCATAGAAGCTAGTTCTCATTCTGGCAGCAACGTTAGGCAGAGGAAAGAGCAGCCCAACTTTAGTTTCTTTCAAAACGATTTTTTGCAATAGCTCAAGGGCCAAGATGAAAAGCATGGAGTAAGGGGGTCACCCTATCATAAACCCCTGCGGTGTTGGATTGGTGGCCCAGGTTCCCTATTTTGCAGGATCCGCGATGAGGCAGAGGAAAGCAGCATGGAAATCAAGCTTCTCTGGATGGGGCCAAAGCCAAAAAGCACGGAGCACCTCAATCAGATGATCCCAATGAACATGTTTGAAGGCTTTTGCAAAATCCGGTTTGAGAAAAGTAGAGGAGATTTCTTGGCGTGAGCATCCATGATGACATCTTGGACAAAAATGTAATTGTCATGGATCGATCTCTTTTTAATGAATGCACTTTGGCTCATGCTGATCAAATTAGCAATCTCTGGAGCAAGCCTAGAAGCCATTACTTTCCAAGAATGTTTTGCCACGTTGTGCATCAAACTGGTAGGCCTGTAGTCTAGAGCTGAGGCTGCATTCTCTTTTTGTGTATCAAGGTGTGTTGATCGCCTTTGGAGAGAGAGAGAGAGAGAGAGAGAGAGAGATAGTAGGAGAGCTAAAGGTTTGTAGCCACATTACCATTTAACTTGTTGACATGCATAGCTAGAAAAAAGATCTTGTTGACATATCGGAACTTATTCCTACACTTAGTCAAGAAGTTTTATTATCAACATCTACGGTGGTGCAATGTGAAATAGTATTCTTTATTATTAACTACATGCCGACATCTTGGCCCCTCCTACCACTCTCCTATTAATATCTTCCTCCCTTTACATCAGATTAGTTAGAACACTCCTTCGTGATCCTTTTCTCACTTCATGGCTCATGCCAGTCTGGTCTTCCAAACACATAGAGTAACCTTTATTGCATTCCCTCCTCTCACCCATCTGTACATGTTATACAACTGATTCACTGTCTCCTATACATTCTATCCATCCAAGAAATTTCAACATGCACGAGCTTTTGATCGTTCTATTTCTTATGTGATCATTCTATTGCTTATGTGATCATCGCCGTCTTCCTCGCTTTGGGTATCCATCTAGTGAGTCCATCCTTTCTAGTGCACCTTGTGAGATCTTTTTGTTAACCTCCCCGGTGCAATCAATTTGATTTTTGTGCATTTCCAATGGAGATCAAAGCTCTTCTTACCCGACTTTGCTAAGGCCCTGCCATGACCCCGCGGGATCGTCGTGCTCAATTGCCTCCACACACTTAGCCCCGCAGAGATCAAAGATCTTGTATTAATTAAATCTTGGTTGGCCCCGGAAGGAAGAATGGCTACTTGTGTGGTTTTGACAGGCATGCTATGAAACATAATCTTATATTTACTAATTGGAGGCACCATATGAGCTTCCACGTTAATCCTAGAAAGTTATACAACCAAAACCATCCGATCAAGTTAACAAAGAATCATGATCGTTAGATTTGTGGTTGGGCTCCCGGATCCGATCTATGAGTTTCCGTGCAGTCGTGTCTTCAATGGTCTCTGCCCGTGTCTGTCAAAAAAATTTGTCTCTGCCCATGCCTCGCCTCCTAGATACGCATCCACGTTAAAAATTAGTTTGACAGAATTAGACCGTGTATTTCTCAATGTCCTAGGTTTGCAATCTAAAAGAAGTCCTATGCTTTCCGCGCTTGAAACCCACGCGCCGCGTTTGTTTCCATGTTTACAATGCCGCCGATCTCCATCGCTTCGGTTCACCATCGATGTAACTGGTGGCGTCGTGTACGTGGATGACAGAATCCAGATTTTGGTAATGGAAGGGCGGGTTCTAGGTCGAGCCAACTTTCCTTAAAATTGGTCAGAATTCCCCATGCGTGTTAGTCTATCTCTATATGAAGCAAATGTTTTTTCGTGAATGATACTGCTGCACAATATCAACCTCGTGGTGCAGAATCTGAGTCTAATTTCTGTGAGGAAGATGGTGACCGCAAATCTTCTTGCGGAGACATGGATTAATTGGTCTCTGACGTAGGACTGTTATCATCGATAATCTCTTGCTGGAGAAGTAGCAACAGCAGCACCATAGTACTGACACAGCGATCTATCCCAATGCAACCATCCCAGTACAGCGAAGCCTAAATGTCTCTGGCAGCTTTAGTTTGATCCGGACGGACACTCGGGTACGGTTTGCCCGTTTTCTACCTTAGTAATCATGGCCTTTTCTGCATATTAATTTTGTGTTCTCTCAAACAGGGTTGAAATTAGTATGCAAACGTGAAAGGTTCAAAGCTTGGTGTGCAATCTTTGATACCCATGAATAGGTTGACCAGACGGAACTCAAAATAAGCGTCAGACTTTAAGATTTGTTGATGCCTGGTGCGGGGCAAGATATTCAGGCTAATCTAATTGAACTATTGTTCTACGGAGATATCCAGTTTTTGCAGTATATTTTTGAGGAAAGTTCAGTTTGACAATCATGCATCCACTCATACACATAAGAATTCTCACACTAGCAATGCCTAATTATCTCTTTCAGGACTCAGTTCAATGGTGTAATCTTTGGCATATGAAAACTCCATGAAATTTAAACTACCGATAGAGGAAAGAAGCTAACAATCAAGGCAAGAGTAACAATATTATGAGATTCAATATTGATTAGTAATGTTTAAATTGTTAGTCTTGATGCGATCTTTAGTGATCAGCAGGTATGTATGATGGTTCTCAGACAGCAATTACATCCTTTCCTGACTTATTCCCAATAATTTTTGTTTCAATCTCCATGCGAATTACTAATACAGCTGAAGGGGACCATGATGCATGCATAGAGCTATTGATAAGGCCTACGCTGAAAAATGTAGATCGTTTATTCAAGAAAGCAATGTGTACATCATTACAAATATCAGAGTTATGCCAGTAGGAGCGATATTTTCACCAGTAAAAAATGGCATAGTAATCAACTTTTTTCCATAACCAACACAGAGTAGATTGAAGCTAAAGAAGACATACCAAAACATGGTTCCAACTTTTCAATCATAGAGGTGCTTTCTCTAAGTAGTAATTGACGTTTATCTCAGGCATATTTTTTTGTGTAGAAACATAAATGTTATATCATACATATTTAATATGCCATATTTCTTTTGAATATATAGTATGCCATATAATTTTTTTTTGAGAACCCGCAGGAGATCTGTGTGTCGTTATATTAAGCTCGAAAGAAGGTTTGTTACAAGCCTAGAAGACAACCACCACCGACGCGACCACGACAGGCCGTGGACGTCTGCTACCTCTATGTAGTTGCACTACACGTAGTACTCATTAAGAAACTAAAATAATTTTGGGCTTTCCAAATCCCTGATATTCTACTTCTGATCAAGTAGGTCAAACACAATATGTGATATTTGCAAGAAAAGTCCTCATGCTACGGTCTTCACAATCATTGCACTTTTTATTGACATAGATCCAGAAGCTAAATAAGTGATGCGAACTCAAAGACAATAATTACTATGTCTTCTTTCAAAATTAATAACTCATTTTATCATCTCTCTGTGCTTGCTATTACATAGAAAATATATAGTCACTATTTGAACGAATATGATGGATATTATCTATCATCAAACAGCCAAAGTCAAGTTTATACAAACTTACCAATTCTTCAGACCATGAATGTACATAAGAGCTTTTGGAAAAATAATTTTATTTTAAATGTTAAGAGGACGCTTTTGGAGAGGATATCAAGATGCACTAGAGCACATATAGCCTCAGGAATTGACAATATTACTTCGGCAAGGCTAGGCCAATGTGAAATGTTCACGGTGTAGAAATTTCTGGAATTCCCATCAGCAAAGCAGACAAAAGGTCAACAAACATGTTAATGTTTTTTGAAAGGTGACTAATTAATTGTATACAATGACATATAGCAGATGCAAAAATCATGTATGTACAATTGTACATGTAATGTCCTTTGATGCGTCAACCAAATGATAATCTTCATCTAATTGTTCCCATCTGATGTCACTTTAATTAATCAAACCAACATATAAAAGTGAATTATATAAAAATATAGTATATAAATACAGAATATAATTTATGTTGTAAAAAATGCAAGAAAAAGAAACTAGCCCGTGCCGCTGCACGGGTTGATGACTAGTTTCTAAAATGACACATTTGGAACTTCTATCAATCCTGAGCAATATTTCCTGGTTGTGTTGATTCATCCTGATACGTCTTATTCCTATGTACATACATCATGTGCTCTATCATGCAACCGATTTTCACTTCATGTGTTTTACTACCTGAACGCCAATGCTAACCGTTTCCCATTTGTAATTTTCAGTACCTACTTGACTAAGCACAACTAGGTGTTGAAATGCTAAGAGCTGAAATGAAACATTCTACTCCTTTCTAGTTCATATGAGTAAGAAATGCAGACATCCAAATCCCAAGATCCTTTTGTAGGCTGATGACCCACAAGTATAGGGCATCGCAACAGTCTTCGAGGGAAGTAAAACTCAAATTTATTGATTCGACACAAGGGGAGCCAAAGAATATTTATAAGCCTTAACAGATGAGTTGTCAATTTAGCTGCACCTGGAAACAGACTTGCTCGCAGCGGTTTATCAGTAGCAACCATTTTATAATGGTGATAGTAGCAAAACAGTAACAACAATAGTAAAATAAAGGCGGTAATAGTAGCAATAGTAAACAGTAGGATAAAAGACTGTAGGCACGGGGATGGATGGATAAGATAATTCATGAAATCAGTGAGACATGGGCATTGTAGATAAATAACGATAAAGCATCATAGTACTAAACAATCATAGGCATGTGTTCCGTATATAGTCGTACGTGCTCGCAATGAGAAACTTGCATGACATCTTTTGTCCTACCAGTCTGTTGTAGCAGGGCCTCAAGGGAAACTACTGGTAATTAAGGTATTCCTTTTAATAAAGTACCGGAGCAAAGCATTAATACTCGGTGAACACATGTGATCCTCACATCATAGCCATCCCCTCCGGTTATCCCAATTTCTGTCACTTTGGGGCCTCGGGTTCCGGACAACGATATGTGTAAACAACTTCCAGGTAAGATCATAAATAACAAGTATCATCATAAAACAATAACAAGTTCAGATCTGAGATCATGGCACTCGGGCCCAAAGTGACAAGCATTAAGCACAACAAGTTGCAACAATGTCATAAGCACTAATAGTAGATACTAGGCACTATGACCTAACAATCTCATAGCAAATTACATGAATGATCTCATCCAATCCCTACCACCCCCTTCGCCTACAGCGGGAATTACTCACACATAGATGGGGAAGTCATGGATGGTTGATGGAGAGACGTCAGTGATGATGGTGATGAAGATCTCCTCCAAATCCCCGTCCCGGTAGGGTGCCAGAATGGAGTTTCTGGTTCCAAATCATGGTTTCTGATGGTGGCGGCGCAGCAGAAGTCTATCTGGGAAAAACGCCGAACCCCCGCTCCTTTCAGGTCAGAGGGTATATGTAGGCGGAAGGAGGGGTCGAGGCGACGGCCGAGGCGGCCTCACCACAGGTGGGCGCGGCCAGGCCTGGGCCGCGCCCCCTAGTGGTGAGCCTAGACCACTGCCTCCCTTCGTCTCTCCTTCTGGCTCCGTGGGTCTTCTGGCAAAATAGAATTTTTGCAATATTTTCCGGGATTTTTCCTGAAAGTTGGATTTCTGCACAAAAACAAGACACCAGAGCAATTCTGCTGAAAACAGCGTGAGTCCATGTTAGTTGTATTCAAAACACACAAATTAGAGGAGAAACAATAGCAAACGTGTTTGGGAAAGTAGATACGTTTTGGACGTATCATAGGCAGGGATTGCGGGAAGTGCATCATTTCATCCACCATGCATTACTTTCTTGGTATACCTAGGGATCATGATAGATGCATTATTTCACCAACCGTGCATTAACTTATTATACCCACTTGGTAATACTAGTAGTAGTACTCATTGACTAACATGCCATGACAAAGTTTTAAATCAGATATTTGTTTATTGGCCAAACTTAACGTGTGACGAGGGAACGACCCCTCGGGTCCTCATCATTAGTATACCTGCGACGGCCCAAGAACAAGATGGACACTCGAAGCCCAAGACTAATTAGGGTTCACATGCACTTGTAACTGACTTGGACCAGATCCCGAGACCTCGCCCCCCATGTAAGGGCGAGGAGGGGCGGCCAAGCAGGATATAGATCTCTGATCTCGCATAGATCCCACATGCATAGGCTAGCACACCCCTCTTTTTTGACCATAGCCAGATTTCATCTGCGCCACCATTGTAACAGCTCCAACTATATAAGCAATACAAGATCAGACAAGCAGGATGTAAGTCTTTACCCTCCGGGGGCCGAACCTGGGTAAATTCCTGCGTACTCATGTTTCTGTGTGAAGCCGTCGAATCTGCCAGCGCCCACGCTCTCTCCATGAATCAAAAGCCCTAAATATGGGCATTGCCGGGGTAGAACCTCGTCAACGTGAGTTAATTGCATAGCTTAGCTAATACTATGCTTCAAATCCGACCCATACAGATATAGATATAGATGTGGTACTTAATTTTGTTGGTGATTGTGTAATGTGGATTGTTGTGTCTTTATTTTTTGTTCACTATGCAATCAAATTATGGTAATTTTTATTATCACTTGAATAGTTTATGCTATATATAAGATAACGACGCAAATTTTATAACCAGAAGGGTAGCTACGCATGCCTAACATCGTTAGCCATCTGTTAAAGCATCTTTCACCATCTACAAAAATATCTAGTGTGCTATTCCATCTCCCAAAAAATTCTTTGGCCTTCTCCCCAAATTCTGAGTTTGTGTGGGAGAAATTGTTCCGTACGTCGCGTGGGTATGGAGGGTGTTGCCGTGCTGGCCGGCGCGCGTGGAGGAAGGGGCCGGCTGGGCGAGCGCGCGGTTGGAGCCAGGGTGGTGCAGGAGCCAGAGCCCATACACGCACGTTTACAACGCAGGATGATTCAACAACACGGGTGGTGGCCGTATCCCGGCGGCCGGGCATGGCTTCGTGTGAGGGCACACCTCTGGAGGCAGGGCACATGGTGACAGGGCTCCTGCTCCTTCCTCGACTAGGACCCTGTGAGCTATCGCGGCCCACTGTCACCTGAATGGGCTCCACATGCACATCCGTCGGCTTTGGGAAGGTCAGCTGCACTGGCGAGAGACATCTTGGAGCTTCACTGGATAGTGGGGATGGGGAGGCGGCACAGTGTGGTGGACAGAAGCAAAGGGGATCGAGACACAACCTAGTTTTTTTCCTCGGTGGGACAAAATGAGTTGAAAAAAATTGTGGGTGGTGAAAGGACACGAATGTCGCCTAGAGGGGGAAGGTGAATAGGCGATTTAAACTTTTTTGAAAGACTTGAACAAATGCGGAAATAAACTAGTGTTTAATTTGTTAAGCTCAGAAAACCAAAAAAACCAGGCTCACCAATGTGCACCAACAACTTACGCTAAGCAAGACAAGTAGCAAGGTGATAGCAAGATATATAACTTCAAGCACGATGGCTATCAAAAATATAAAGTGCATAAGTAGTGGAGCTCAGATAAGAGTTACCAATGCATGGAGGAGACGAAGATGTATCCGAAATTCACTTCCAAAGGAAGATAGTCTTCGTTGGAGAGGTACAGCGGCTTAATGCACTTCGAACGCCACAAAGGTCTCACCTTGAGATTGTAAGGGTAAATTGCCCCTAAGTGTGTTTTTGGTAATTAATGACAATCCCTATGGACTAATGTTTTCATTGAGCTTTTTATGAGGGAATTGTTCATAGGAATTGCTTAAAGTCCGTGTGTTGGATTCAAGGCTTGGATGCCATGAAGATAAAGATATATCTTAAGTATTGGCATCAAGATCATTGAATAAGAAGAGATGAATCCAATATGATCAAGAAGAAGAAATAAAGATGTAGTTCTTGTGTAGAACTCAAGTAATCCGTGCTCTAGCTTATGTGTTTAGCCAATGTGTCTCAAGATCTTGAGAGTTTGGTTACAAGAGAAGAATTCAAGATATGGATCTATGTCAAGGTCATGATGGTCTCATGAGTTGAGATATGATTGAATAATACCTAGAGCATGCAATCAAATAAAGAATTCTTTATGTGGCTCAAGATATTGTGATAGAGCATGAGAAGATTCAAGGTTGACCAAGGCAAAGATCAAAGATTGGATTCTAGTTTGGTCAACACATGAAGCATAAGGAATGTGCCACTTGGGACCAATCGGTCTTATGGTATGGTATGATTTGTCAATTATGCTTTGTGAACTAACCCATTACATATGTGTGTTTGTGTTGTCTATGTGGGTTAGGTATTGTGTCATGGATATGCATCACTAGTGAGATTTCATATAGCCTATGAAAGGATGATATCAAGTGGTGGTTGTCATCAAGGTTGAGAAGTGCAAGTTTCAAGAAAAGCATCTCGAGAAGATCATATGCTTGAAGCTTATCATCCATTTGGTGATAATGGAATTGTGAAGACATGCCTTAGTGAAGGTATCCCATAGTGGTGTATGGGGGAGCATATTGGAAGTATTCACAAAGCAACAATGATCAAGTGAAGCATTCCGGCTTGACGGAAGCATGAAGCATCATCATCAAGATCAAGCGGGGTGCGCAAGGCAAGGGTTTGTCCTTGCTAGGTTTTCCTTTATAGGTCTCAAGGTGTTTGTTGGGAGACCGGGTTATAGGATAGATAGCCACACTATCAAGAGGGGTTTTCGGTTGGGTAACTGCTGCGTGGTTGACGTGGGAGCAGATTGTCCTTGTGCGTGGTGGATAACCAGCCCGTTGGGAACCCCAAGAGGAAGATATGATGAGTATAGCAGCTAGTTTTCCCTCAGTTAAGAAACCAAGGTTTTTCGATCAGGAGAGGAGAGACAAACGACTAAAGGTGATGCGGAACCTGCACACACACAACCAAGTACTTTGTTCCCAACTTGCGATGAGGTTGTCAATCTCACCGTTTTGCTTGAAACAAAGGTTATGAGCGTATCGAGTGGAAAACAATATAGTATGCGAGTAAAGTAAATAGTGCGAGTAAAGTAAACAGTGCGAGTAAAGTAAATAGGTGATAGCAATATGATGTAAATAGGACCGGGATCCACAGTTCACTTGTGGTGTCTCTCCATAGATAAAATAACACATGCTGGGTAAACAAATTACAGTTGGGCAATTGATAGAATAAAGATAAACATGATATGTCAAGAAGATCACTATGAGATTTACTCTGGGCATTACAACAAAATACATAGACCGCCATCCAACTGCATCTATGACTAATAATCCACTTGTGGCGAATCAATCCGAGAACTCCACAAGTATTAAGTTGCGAACAACAGATAATTGCATTAAGCAAAGTGTGTAATGTAAACAAAGCATATGCCCTTGAGCATATGAATGTTGTTTTCTCCCTAGTAGCAACAGCACATCTACCACCTTAGAGGTTTCTGTCACTCCCCCAGGTGAAATAGAGGCATGAACCCACTATCGAGCATAAATACCCCCTCTTGGAGTCACTAGCAACTACTTGGCCAAGATAGCTACTAACAACGGAGAGCATGCAAGATCATAAACAACATAGAGATAACAAAAGATATAATTCAGTACATCAACTTAATCATAAACACCAATATTCATCGGATCCCAACAAACCAAACATGTAGAATTACATAACGGTGATCTTAATCATGTAGGGCAGCTCATGAGATCTAAACATGAAGCACATGGTGGAGAAGACAACCATCTAGCTACTGCTATGGACCCATAGTCCAAGGTAGACTACTCACTCATCGCTCCAGAGGCAAGCATGGCGATGAAGAAGACCTCCGGTGGCGATTCCCCTCTCCGGCAGGGTGCCGGGAAGAGCTTCTGGACCCTCCCGATCTTCGGGTCGACGGTGGCGGCGGATCGCGAAGTGTTCTGGAAATCTGATCGGGTACTTAGGTTTTTTCCGTCGGGGGGTCTTTATAGGCGAAGGGACGTCGTCAGAGGAGGAGCCAGGCGCCCTCACGCGGGGCCCGCTTGGCCAGGGGCCTGGCCGCGCCACCCCTGCGTGTGGGGCCCTGGTGCCCCCCCCCCTCCGACTCTTCTTCGGATCTCTGGAAGTTCCGGGTAAAATAAGACTTCAGGAACTTGTTTCGTCCAATTCCGACAATATTTCGTGTGTATCACTTCTGAAACACAAAAACAGCAGAAAATAGGAAACTGGCACTGTGGCAACTCGTTAATAGGTTAGTTTCGGAAAATGCATAAAAGTGTCACTAAGTGTAACGAAACAATAGGCAAATGGTGTAAAAACAAGCATGGAGCATAAAAATTATAGATACGTTGGAGACGTATCAAGCATCCCCAAGCTTAACTCCTGCTCGTCCTCGAGTAGGTAAGTGATAACAAAGAATAATTTTTGAGGTGACATGCACCTACACAATCTTGATCATATATGTAAGCATTGGTGAGCTGGGATCATAAGAACTTAAAACAAGGGCATGAAGATATAAGCATGACAATAAGAACTTAGCAACCATGTTGTAAACATGCAAATGAACACAAACAAAAGATCATGAAAATGAAACAATGAAAGTCAAACATGTGTTTAAATCATAAGGAAAAACATACAAATGGTTTTTAGCTTGTCCTTCAAAGAGAGTAAAACATAAATGCATAGGACACCTTTAAGTTTAAGAGGGCGACTAGATACAAATAATTTAAGAACAAGTGAAACCAACAATATGAATCAATCAATGAACTTTGGGACAATGCATATTACACTAAGAATGACAACTATGCTCTCTTAATGGTGCATAAAGATAGAAGGTGGTGACTCAACATAAAAGTAAAAGAAAGGCCCTTCGCAGAGGGAAGCAGTGATTGCAAGTTTTATAACCCTAAAAAATTATGGTACTTACCGGCTTTGAGCTCTCATTGCCCCCATCATAAGCATCTTGAATGGTTAAAGTTAATGCGAGAACAATTATGATGCACATGCTTGGCAAATCATAAGTTGAAAACCTCGTGCCCCGTGAATACGAGTACCCAAACCTCATGCTACTTTACTTAGAGTCCCAAGCAAGGCTCTTGTCATTGTAAGTATATGCATATCATTGAGAACCGCCAATGGGGTACCTCCGTGCCCGATGACATGGAACAAGCCCACACCAAAATGACAGGACAAGCAGACAATGAACACCTCGACATCTCTTTTATTTGCCTTTTGTTTAGCTTTTTATTGTGAGATGCGTCGTCGAATGTTCACCATGGGTATGCTGCAAATTTCCACCATGAATTATGCATGGCTTAGATTGGCGGCCCGGCGTTTCCCTAACACATATACAAACTCCATGATCCCCACAAGATTCCCAATTCATTTCACACCGCGGGCATCCATAAACAAAAGATTACGATATCAACTCAAATAAGAAGTGCAATGTTGAAAGCTTGTCCCATGACAGCATGGATGGGCTAGAATCCAACTTACAACTTGCAAGTATAACAACTCAACATAAGAGACCACAATGTCAAATTTTTAAGAACAGGAAAAAGTAAAGTGTGCCTTTCGGTTCGTGAGAGCTTTACTGACCGAATATCGCATAACACTGGTAAGAGTTTAATTTGAAGAGAAAATAAAAGCAAGTCAAATTTACTTGGAATAGCAAATTGCTAGTAGGTATGTATGGTGGACACTTTGGAAAACTTTGGCTTTTAGGAGTTGGATGCACGAGTAGAGCTCATACTCAGTACAAGGCGAGGGCTAGCAAAAGACTGGGAGCGACCAACTAAGAGAGCAATAATGGCCATAATCATGCAAGGCGACAAAGTGACATTAAAAGAAGCATAATATGGCATCAAAAGTCAAAAACTAAATGATCATGAAGGCTATTGGTGACTTTGTAAGAGTCTAACATGTGTGAGCATGCGCCAAGTCAACCCAAATAAAGCATCAAGGAGAAAACCAAAATAATGCTTCCATACAATAAAAACAACGCATGATTTTTTCAAAGGCTCATTAAGCAATCTCAGTTATTTGAGACAAGTCATGCTACAGCAAAAACACTAAGCATACTATCAAAAAGACATCAAGCATGACATGAAAAAGCCTAAGCCGCAGTCTACACAAGCTCCTTCTTGTACCACTATTTTGCACAAAGCTTTTTCTCTTTTCCAACACCATTTGAAATTTTTATAAACACCTCTTTTGATGAAAACCAATAAATATCAGAGGAAAAAATACACCTTGATGAAAAGATATGACAAGGTCTGAACGCAAATCAAGGCAAAAAAGAAAACCAAAAGCAGTAGCAGAAAAAAAAGAACGCTCGATTTTTAATAAGAGTGAAAACTAGAGCATTCTTTGCAAATGAAAACAAGTACATCTCCTCCAAAAGAAATTTGTTGGAGTCCAACCATTTATTGCAGCAAACAAACAAACTAAACCAACTAAGAAAACTAAAACAACTGACGCTCCAAGAAAAACACATAGTGCATGAAGCAATAAAAATATAGTGTTTTGAAAGGTGACCTGATTTTTGCCGATGAAGAAGGGGTGCCTCGAGGGCATCCCCAAGCTTTGACGCTTGTACTTCTTGGATATTTCTTGGGGTGATGCATGGGCATCCCCAAGCTTGAGCTTTTGTCTATTCTTCAACTCATCTCATCATTCTCCAATCCCTACACTTGAAAACTTCCTTCATACAAAACTAAACACAAATCTATTAGCAACATTAGTGCAGGCATAACATATAATCAATCCTCTATTTGCTTCAGGTTTCAACTCAAAACCACCACATATATAGCAAATACTACTGTAGCAACCTCCCCAAAAGTTCCGTGATCAAAAGAACTCAAAAGAAAGCGATAAAGTGGCAAACACAAATATTGGCAGAAATCTGTCAAAACTGAACAGCTGACAAAGGTCGAATTTTTGAGGGATTTTCTGTTGCTCAAATCAAAAAGTGTTCAACTAACAAAAGTTTGGATATAACCTGGGGCATATGCACAAGAAATCGCAGGTCCAAAAGATAAACAGAGAATTTTCACGAATTTTTACGGTGCAGCACCGAAAACAGTTTCAGGACAGCAACATCCCCAAATCTTTACCTCACTCAAATTAGAGGCTTCTCTTGGCACAAAAACGAAATAAACAAGATAAGGAGCGGTCATTACAGTAGTAATGACTTCCAAGACTCAAATAAAAGAAAAAGTACTGAAAAGAAAACATTGGGTTATCTCCCAAGAGTGCTTTTCTTTAACGCCTTTGAGCTAGGCGCAGAAAATTGCGAATCAAGTAATATCAAGTGATGAAGTGCTACGATCAGCATGTGCCTTACGTCTTCCTTTCTTACCTTTGCTCTTGACTCTAGGAAAGACATGGTTATTGCAAGGTGGAGAGATAAATCTTATATTGCCTTTTCCCACATCGATGACGGCGCCTAGGAGCTTCAGAATGGATCTTCCAAGTGTGATTTGTCCTTTTCCTACACATTCAATAACAAGATAATCAGTAGATATCATTCTTCCTAGGACTTTTGTAAAAACTCCTTCAGCTATTCCAAGGGGAAATATAGTGGCATTATTAGTAAGAGAAATTCCTTCTCCTCCCTCAGAAAGCTTGCAAAGGCTCAAAGATTCATAAACATCCTTTGGCATGAGACAAAATTCAGACATAATATCACAACGAGCATGAAAAGTTTCACCACTAATGGTGATTTTTATCGTAGGATACCAACTCGAAGGTTCAGTATTTGTTGGCACATAATCAAAATGCTGGCGCAAAGTATTATAGCAAGAATTCAAGCTAGCAGTGCGAGTCTCAAGAGTATCAAGTCTATTAAAAATGCACACAAGAGAGGAATCAAAATAGGTTGGCATGCTATAAATTGTAATCAACTTTTTTATAATGTTGAAGGCTTGATCTCCATCGCAATGAAGGAAATCTCCTTCTGCAGTAGCATCCAAAGCATATCTATAACGAAGAGCAAGCCCAAAGTAAAAGCTACTAAGAAGCAAACTCAAAGCCATTTTGGGTTCAGTTTTTCCATGCCAATCATAAATTCTAGACCAAGCTTCTTTAAAGCTTTCCTCATCTTTCTGCTTAAAAGTAAAAATCATGTCCTCGGGCGACATAGTAGTAGCAACTGAACTAGACATAATAAACTAAAGTAAAGAAATAGCAACTACCAATGATTATAATTTTTTTGGGTTTTTGATATAAAGCAATGCAGGTAAAATAAAATAAAGTAAAGCAAAACAATAACAAAGTAAAGGATGTGTGTGCGAAAAACTCCCCTCGCAGAAGTCTTCTCTTCCTCCCCGGCAACGGCGCCAGAAAAGAAGCTGCTGCGTGGTTGACGTGGGAGCAGATTGTCCTTGTGCGTCGTGGATAACCAGCCCGTTGGGAACCCCAAGAGGAAGGTATGATGAGTATAGCAGCTAGTTTTCCCTCAGTTAAGAAACCAAGGTTTATTGATCAGGAGAGGAGAGACAAACGACTGAAGGTGATGCGGAACCTGCACACACACAACCAAGTACTTTGTTCCCAACTTGCGATGAGGTTGTCAATCTCACCGGTTTGCTTGAAACAAAGGTTATGAGCGTATCGAGTGGAAAACAATATAGTATACGAGGAAAGTAAACAGTGCGAGTAAAGTAAATAGGTGATAGCAATATGATGTAAATAGGACCGGGATCCATAGTTCACTAGTGGTGTCTCTCCATAGATAAAATAACACATGCTGGATAAACAAATTACAGTTGGGCAATTGATAGAATAAAGATAAACGTGATATGTCAAGAAGATCACTATGAGATTTACTCTGGGCATTACAACAAAATACATAGACCGCCATCCAACTGCATCTATGACTAATAATCCACTTGTGGTGAATCAATCCGAGAACTCCACAAGTATTAAGTTGCGAACAACAGATAATTACATTAAGCAAAGTGTGTAATGTAAATAAAGCATATGCCCTTGAGCATATGAATGTTGTTTTCTCCCTAGTAGCAACAGCACATCTACCACCTTAGAGGTTTCTGTCACTCCCCCAGGTGAAATAGAGGCATGAACCCACTATCGAGCATAAATACCCCCTCTTGGAGTCACTAGCAACTACTTGGCCAAGATAGCTACTAACAACGGAGAGCATGCAAGATCATAAACAACATAGAGATAACAAAAGATATAATTCAGTACAGCAACTTAATCATAAACACCAATATTCATCGGATCCCAACAAACCAAACATGTAGAATTACATAACGGTGATCTCAATCATGTAGGGCAGCTCATGAGATCTAAACATGAAGCACATGGTGGAGAAGACAACAATCTAGCTACTGCTATGGATCCATAGTCCAAGGTAGACTACTCACTCATCGCTCCAGAGGCTGCATGGCGATGAAGAAGACCTCTGGTGGCGATTCCCCTCTCCGGCAGGGTGCCGGGAAGAGCTTCTGGACCCTCCCGATCTTTGGGTCGACGGTGGTGGCGGATCGCGATGTGTTCTGGAAATCTGATCGGGTACTTAGGTTTTTTCCGTCGGGGGGTCTTTATAGGCGAAGGGGCGTCGTCAGAGGAGGAGCCAGGCGCCCTCACGCGGGGCCCGCGCGGCTAGGGGTCTGGCCGTGCCACCCCTGCGTGTGGGGCCCTGGTGGCCCCCCTCCGACTCTTCTTTGGATCTCTGGAAGCTTCCGGGTAAAATAAGACTTTAGGAACTTATTTCGTCTAATTCCGAGAATATTTCCTGTGTATCATTTCTGAAACACAAAAACAGCAGAAAACAGGAAACTGGCACTGTGACAACTCGTTAATAGCTTAGTTCCGGAAAATGCATAAAAGTGCCACTAAGTGCAATGAAACAATAGGCAAATGGTGTAAAAATAAGCATGGAGCATCAAAAATTATAGATACGTTGGAGACGTATCAGTAACTTGATCACATCTTCCTAAGGAGCTCAATCCTTTGCATTCTTTGCTTCTCCCTACTTTGTTGCTTATTGGTGTTTCTCTTTGTGAGGTTCTTGAGCTTGTTGTTAGCTTTCCAACAAGTCTAAGTTCATTGAAAATGAAATTCGTATGCATCTCTTATTGTGTTTTCGGGTTTGGAGGATTTACCGATTCTTTCCTATGGGAGGTTCTCACCTCTCCTTATTTGATTTTTTACCTCTTACTAATTCTTGGGATTTATGTGGTTCATTGGATAGGTCTTTCTCTTAGCTTTTCAAAAAGCCTAAGTTTGCTAAAATCGGAGTCCGGACGCAAAAGTTATGACCGTTTTCATCTTCCGAGTTTTTCAGTTGGTGCAAATCCGGTGGCGCCGGAATTTTCACCGGGCGGCCGATTTCGGGCCGGCGGCGCCGGACTGTACGCCGGCCAGTCCGGCGCTCGTACCGGGGCTACGCCAGAAACCCTTCCAGAACATGTTTCCGGCGCAGGCCCGGCGCTCGCCGGGCTGTGCACCGGGCGGTCCGGCGCAGAGCCCGCCGAGACCGACTTTTGACCGGTTTTTGGCCGAGTTTTGCCCCCAACGGCCCTATTTCGATTTGCTATAAAAGGGGCTTCTTCCCCAATAGTTTTCTAGGGTTCTAGGTGTGTTCTTGAGCTTTTCTCTCACCTCCATTGTTGCCCCTCTTGAGCTTGCTCCCTCTCTCTTCCCTCCAATGATTCTTGCATATTTTTGAGGGATTTGGAAGAGGAGATCTAGATCTACAACTCCATGATGACCCACAAGTATAGGGGGTGTATCGTAGTACTTTCGATAAATAAGAGTGTCGAACCCAACGAGGAGCAGAAGGTGTTGATGAGCAGTTTTGATCAAGGAATCACTGTAAATACTAGCAAACAGGTTTTCAGGAGTATTTGGTAATACGAGTAAATAAAGTGCGAGTAAATAAAAGACAGTAGTAACAATTGCAGCAAGTGGCCCAATCCTTTCTTCAGCAAAGGACAAGCCGGTTGTGTTCTTATAATAACCAAACGTTCTCGAGGACACACGGGAGTTTTCTGTCAAGAGCTTTCGCTTCATAGAGCCAATAGTATTCATTGGTTTGGTAAGTGTTATGGGGGTGAACCTGTGCTAGCGCACTACCCTTACTAGGATAAATACACACTTGTGATTATACCCCTTGCAAGCATCCGCAAATACAAGAAAGTAATTAAGATAAATCTAACCACAGCCTTAAACTCTAGGATCCTACGCTCCCTGGTGCAATGGTTTCCCAACGGAGGTTTAGGTTTCTGTCACTCCAGCAACCCCACAATCGGTAGCCAAATACACAATGCATCTCACTAGGCCCATAAATGGTGAAGTATCATGTAGTCAACGTTCACATGACACCACTAGTGAAATAGCACCACGACAATATCAAACCATTAAATATTTCTCAACAATAATTCACTACTAACATCTTGACTTCTCCCATGTCCTCAAGAACTAAACGAACTACTCACAAGACATCATATGGATCATGATCAGAGGTAAAATAATGGTAAATAACAATCTGAACATAAACCTTAATTCAACGGTTCCACTCAATAGCATCAACTACAAGAGTAATCAACACCGGGAAAGTTTCCCCTATGAATATAACAAGATCCAACTCAAGATGTTACAGCGGGACGGCGTGGTGATGGTGGAGATGAAGGTGCTGGTGATGGAGATGATGATGATGATGATCCCAATGAAGTCCAGTGCGATGGTGATGACGATGGCGACGATCTCCCCTCTCCGGGAAGGAATTTCCCCGGCAGATTTCTCCCTGCCGGAGAGCTTTCTCTCTCTGGTGTTCTCCGCCCCGCAGAGGCGGCTGTGTCTAACTCTGCACACCCCCCTGACTTAGGTTTTCGGGGACGATGATGTACGCGGAGGGGCGAGACCAGAGGTGGGCCAGGGCGGCCCCACGTAGGGTTGGCGCGGCCAGGGGTGGGCCTGCGCCGCCCTGGCGTGTGGAGCCCCCCTGGCTCCTCTAGACTCCCCCTTCTGGCTTCCTGAGTCTTCTGGGAAAATATAATTTCTGGGTATTTTTCTGGAATTTTCCTGATCTTCGAAATATGGTCTCTTGACGGTCCTTTTTCCAGCAGAATCCTGACTCCGGCAGCAACTCCTCCGATGATCATCAAACATGTGAAAACAAAGGAAATAACATAAGTAACTTAGCTAAATATGAAATATATCAATGAATAACAGTAAATTATGACACAAAATAGTGATGCAAATTGGACGTATCACTCCACCAATCAATTCCTCCTCTAAGTGAGGGGAACCCATTAGATCTAGATCTTGGAGTCATTGGTTGACCTCCACCGTTGTTCTTCCTCTAACTCCTCCATAGCATGTGACGTGGGTATGCCCTTCGGGTACCTACGGATTAGTATACCGGGTCCGGCCCATTAAGGAGGTGGACCGGCACAAGGACTCGAAGATAACTTGGAGACGAAGAAGGAAGGTTCTAATCTGTATTCGACTAGGACACCTGTAAAACCTTGGCCCGGTTGCATATATAAAGCCAGGCAAGGGCGCCCCTAGAGAGATATCTGAGACAATCTCATAGACATCGAATATCATAGACAAGCAATATTAGAGATACAAGATAGATTAGACATAGACTAGATACAATATTCCGCCTACGACGGCACCATGTAAACACCATTGTGATTATCTACTAGATTGCTAGCAGGATGTAGCGATCCTCCATCGCGGGGACGTGAACCTGGGTACATCGTGTGCCAATCTCGATCCCGGAATCTCTAGTCGTTGCTCTTGCCCCGATCCTAAGTCCTTCATCTAGGACATTTGTCGAGTTAACCCCTCGTCAATTGGCGCCGACCGTGGGGATCGCGGTGACTGGATTTTGTTATCCGGGCGGGATCCTTCAACTTTTTCATCGAGAAGATCAACAAATTTTGCGGCTGCAACAGTAGCCAGATCGCTTCAACAGATCACAAGCAAAAACAACAGCAAGAAACTCTTTCTCAGTAGTAGCATAATTCTTCTGAGCAGCATCAAGAGTCTTACTAGCATAATGAATAACATTCAACTTATTATCAATGCGCTGTCCAAGAACAGCACCAACAGCAAAATCACTAGCATCGCACATAATTTCAAAAGGTAAATTCCAATCAGGTGGTTGAACAATAGGAGCAGTAGTTAAAGCCTTCTTAAGAGTTTCAAAAGCTTCCTTACAATCATCATCAAAGACAAATGGTACATCCTTTTGAAGAAGATTGGTAAGAGGCTTTGAAATCTTAGAGAAATCTTTAATAAACCTCCTATAGAAACCAGCATGACCAAGAATACTACGAATACCTTTAACATCTCTTGGACATGGCATTTTCTCAATTGCCTCCACTTTTGCTCTGTCAACTTCAATACCTCTTTCGGAAATTTTATGTCCTAGGACAATTCCTTCATTTACCATAAAGTGGCATTTCTCCCAATTAAGAACAAGGTTAGTTTCTTTGCACCTCTGCAAAACTTTATCAAGGTTGTGCAAACAATTATCAAAAGAAGTTCCATAGACGGAGAAATCGTCCATGAAAACCTCCACAATTTCTTCACAAAAGCCATGAAAGATAGCAGACATACATCTTTAAAAAGTAGCAGGAGCATTGCATAAACCAAACGTCATACGTCTATAAGCATAAGTTCCATAAGGGCAAGTAAAAGTGGTTTTCTCTTGATCATCCTTCTTAACAGCAATTTGAGAAAAACCAGAATAACCATCAAGGAAACAAAAATGAGTCTTCTTAGACAACCTTTCTAGCATTTGATCTATAAACGGTAAAGGGTAATGATCTTTCTTAGTAACTTTGTTTACCTTCCTATAATCAATGCACATTCTATAACCAACAACTACCCTTTGAGGAATAAGCTCGTTATTCTCATTAGGCACAACAGTCATACCTCCTTTCTTAGGAACATAATGAACAGGACTAACCCATCTACTATCAGCAATAGGATAAATAATACCAGCATCAAGGAGCTTTAATACCTCATTTCTTACCACATCCTTCATCTTCGGAATTAGGCGGCGCTGATGCTCCACAACTGGCTTCGCATCTTTCTCCATATTAATGGCATGCTGACATAAAGTAGGAGAAATCCCTTTTAAATCATCCAGAGTATATCCCATAGCTCCTCGGTGTTTCCTCAATATCTCCAATAATCTTTCTTCTTCCTTTCCTGAAAGTTTAGAACTAATAATAACAGGATATATTTTCTTATCATCAATATAAGCATATTTGAGGTCATCAGGCAAAGGCTTTAATTCAAACATAGGATCTTCTTTAGGCGGCAAAGTGGCACCAAGATCCTCCACAGGTAGATTATGCTTGAGTAATGGTGGTTGACGAAGGAGAATATCGTCAATCTCCTCTCTTTCCTTGCTAAAAACATCACTTTCGTGATCTTCCATGAATTGCTGCAAAGCATTATTAGGGGCAAGAGCAATAGAAGCAAGCTGCTCAACTCGAAAATTTTCATTAGGCGTGTCATTTTCATAAGAAGTCTTGGCAAACTTGGAAAAATTAAACTCATAAGACTCTCCATTAAACTTCGTAAAAAAAATCTCCTTCTTACAATCTATTACGGCACCACAAGTGTTCAAAAAGGGTCTACCAAAAATAATAGGACAAGTTTAGCTAGCTTCCTTACCAAGTACTAGAAAATCAGTAGGGTATTTAGTCTTACCGCAAAGAACTTCCACATCTCGGACAATACCAAGAGGCCAAACTGTCTCTCTATTAGCAAGCTGAACAACCACATCAATATCTTCAAGTTCACAAGCGCCAATCTCGTGCATGATTTCTTTGTAAAGCTCTAAGGGAATAGCACTTGCACTAGCACCAATATCACATAAACCATAATAGCAATGATCTCCAATCCTGACAGAAATAACAGGAACACTTGCTTTCCTGTGTTTTTTAGGATGTGAAAGAATGTTAGAAGCATCTTCACAAAAAAGAATATATTCATCCCCTACATCTTTAGTAACAAGATCCTTCAATATAGCTACAGGAGACTTAATAGTAATTTGCTCATCAGGTTCTGCAGCTTTCTTAGTACTTTTATTAGACACACTTACCAAAGTAGAATACTTTTTACCTTAGCAGGGAAAGGTGTCTTCTCAAAATAAGGTTCAGGCACAATGCTATCAACAGTACAAACTTCAGTAGCTGCAGCAGGAATATGACTAATAGAATCTTTATAAGGCGCATGATATTTGTTCCAATCTTTCTTTGGAACATCAATATAAGAGGCAAAAGCCTTAAGACAATTAGCAAGTATTTGTGAATCAAGACCATAAGCAGCGCTAACACTATGAAAGTCATCGGTTCCCATAAAAGATTTAACGCATTCATAATCATAGTTTATACCTGACTTCCTACCTTTGTCGTTTTCCCAACCTTCAGCATTCTCTTGTATACAGTCAAGAAGTTTCCACTTAGCATCTTCTTTCATATGAGTAAATGATCCAAAGCAAGAAGCATCCAAATAATCCTTATCAGGAAGAGTAAGCCGCGCATAAAAATTATTAATAACAATATTATTGGGGAGCTCATGAATGGGGCATTTGAGCATTAGTAACTTCAATCTCCCCCACGCTTGGGCAATACTCTCTCCATCATGAGGCCAAAAATTATATATCCGGTTACGGTCTTTATGAATTTCACTTGGAGGATAAAACTTGGAATAAAAGAGAGGCACAATATCCTCCCATGCCATAGATGGACCATCCTGGAGTAGTCGATACCACTCCTCAGCTCTGCCTTTCAATGATAATGAGAATAATTTCTTCTTGACCTGGCTTGGTGAAATACCTGCACATCTGAACAACTCGCATAATTCATGTATAAATAATAAGTGATCTCCCGGATGGACAGTCCCATCTCCTGAATAGCAGTTATCCATAATACGCCCAACAATTTTCATAGGTATTTTAAAAGGATCAATTTTAGCAGGCGGTGGCGGTGGTGGTTCCTCCGCATGTGCAGCAGTAGCAGTGGATGTGTTTCCAAATAGTAAACCAAATGGAGAGTTCTCCATAGCAGAGTAAAACAAAAATAAAAGACAAAATAAAAACAATACTCACAGCGACGGTTACCTTTACCAATTCCACTCTTCAATAGCGCTACACTCCCCGGCAACGGCGCCAGAAAATAGTCTTGATGACCCACAAGTATAGGGGGTGTATCGTAGTACTTTCGATAAATAAGAGTGTCGAACCCAACGAGGAGCAGAAGGTGTTGATGAGCAGTTTTGATCAAGGAATCACTGTAAATACTAGCAAACAGGTTTTCAGGAGTATTTGGTAATACGAGTAAATAAAGTGCGAGTAAATAAAAGACAGTAGTAACAATTGCAGCAAGTGGCCCAATCCTTTCTTCAGCAAAGGACAAGCCGGTTGTGTTCTTATAATAACCAAACGTTCTCGAGGACACACGGGAGTTTTCTGTCAAGAGCTTTCGCTTCATAGAGCCAATAGTATTCATTGGTTTGGTAAGTGTTATGGGGGTGAACCTGTGCTAGCGCACTACCCTTACTAGGATAAATACACACTTGTGATTATACCCCTTGCAAGCATCCGCAAATACAAGAAAGTAATTAAGATAAATCTAACCACAGCCTTAAACTCTAGGATCCTACGCTCCCTGGTGCAATGGTTTCCCAACGGAGGTTTAGGTTTCTGTCACTCCAGCAACCCCACAATCGGTAGCCAAATACACAATGCATCTCACTAGGCCCATAAATGGTGAAGTATCATGTAGTCGACGTTCACATGACACCACTAGTGAAATAGCACCACAACAATATCAAACCATTAAATATTTCTCAACAATAATTCACTACTAACATCTTGACTTCTCCCATGTCCTCAAGAACTAAACGAACTACTCACAAGACATCATATGGATCATGATCAGAGGTAAAATAATGGTAAATAACAATCTGAACATAAACCTTAATTCAACAGTTCCACTCAATAGCATCAACTACAAGAGTAATCAACACCGGGAAAGTTTCCCCTATGAATATAACAAGATCCAACTCAAGATGTTACAGCGGGACGGCGTGGTGATGGTGGAGATGAAGGTGCTGGTGATGGAGATGATGATGATGATGATCCCAATGAAGTCCAGTGCGATGGTGATGACGATGGCGACGATCTCCCCTCTCCGGGAAGGAATTTCCCCGGCAGATTTCTCCCTGCCGGAGAGCTTTCTCTCTCTGGTGTTCTCCGCCCCGCAGAGGCGGCTGTGTCTAACTCTGCACACCCCCCTGACTTAGGTTTTCGGGGACGATGATGTACGCGGAGGGGCGAGACCAGAGGTGGGCCAGGGCGGCCCCACGCAGGGTTGGCGCGGCCAGGGGTGGGCCCGCGCCGCCCTGGCGTGTGGAGCCCCCCTGGCTCCTCTAGACTCCCCCTTCTGGCTTCCTGAGTCTTCTGGGAAAATATAATTTCTGGGTATTTTTCTGGAATTTTCCTGATCTTCGAAATATGGTCTCTTGACGGTCCTTTTTCCAGCAGAATCCTGACTCCGGCAGCAACTCCTCCGATGATCATCAAACATGTGAAAACAAAGGAAATAACATAAGTAACTTAGCTAAATATGAAATATATCAATGAATAACAGTAAATTATGACACAAAATAGTGATGCAAATTGGACGTATCACTCCACCAATCAATTCCTCCTCTAAGTGAGGGGAACCCATTAGATCTAGATCTTGGAGTCATTGGTTGACCTCCACCGTTGTTCTTCCTCTAACTCCTCCATAGCATGTGACGTGGGTATGCCCTTCGGGTACCTACGGATTAGTATACCGGGTCCGGCCCATTAAGGAGGTGGACCGGCACAAGGACTCGAAGATAACTTGGAGACGAAGAAGGAAGGTTCTAATCTGTATTCGACTAGGACACCTGTAAAACCTTGGCCCGGTTGCATATATAAAGCCAGGCAAGGGCGCCCCTAGAGAGATATCTGAGACAATCTCATAGACATCGAATATCATAGACAAGCAATATTAGAGATACAAGATAGATTAGACATAGACTAGATACAATATTCCGCCTACGGCGGCACCATGTAAACACCATTGTGATTATCTACTAGATTGCTAGCAGGATGTAGCGATCCTCCACCGTGGGGACGTGAACCTGGGTACATCGTGTGCCAATCTCGATCCCGGAATCTCTAGTCGTTGCTCTTCCCCTGATCCTAAGTCCTTCATCTAGGACATTTGTCGAGTTAACCCCTCGTCAATTGGCGCCGACCGTGGGGATCGCGACGACTGGATTTTGTTATCCGGGCGGGATCCTTCAACTTTTTCATCGAGAAGATCAACAAATTTTGCGGCTGCAACAGTAGCCAGATCGCTTCAACAGATCCGGGCGGGATCCGACATGATCATCATCAACAAGGTCTTTATCAACAAATTTTTCTTCATCGACATCAACGACGACGCTTACATTGCCGCCACAACGAGCTACCAGCCAGTCAACATGAAGATCAAGAAGAGAAGAGAACGTTCATGCAGATCAAAACATGACTTCACGCGTGCGTGACGAGAGAAAAGAAAGAAAAGTTCTCGGCAAAAATCGGAGACTTCCGGCAAGCGACGAGTTTTGGCCTAAATCACACCTAATGCGGTTACTTCGAGTCCGCACGATTCGTGGAGTAGCAGACTGATTGGCGTACTTCAAGTTTTCAAGGAAATCAACATCAGCAAATTAACGTGGAAAAGTCAAGAGATCGGAATTTTTAGCCGGCACCGTTTTGCCATATCTCGTGATCAAAGTTGTATCCGGGCCGGTTGAAATTTTAAGAAGCAGCGCAGATTACTTTCCAAATACAAAGGCAACGTACCAAGTCGAATAAGATTCGGTCCAAGAAGCAAAGAGCATTGGATCAGCTAGGATCAATCACGTGTCTAGAGAAAAAAAGAGAGAGAAAACTACCTCGCGTGATCAGTCGCAAGCCGGCGTCAAGAAATAATTATTGCTAGTACTGGAAGGTTAAAGAGATCAGGCAAGGAAAGCTAACCTCGCGTGAAGACCTTCAAGAAGAAAAAAAAGGAGAGATCGGCAGCTTCCAAGGATATTCACGTGAAGACCGAGTCATGCACCTCAAGATCAAAGAAAAACAAAGCATTAGCGACTAGCATCGACGTACATACGTGTTTTGTTGGGTAAAGGCAGCAAATCAGCTACAGCTGCAAGCTGCTAGACTGCGCCGACAACTCGGAGAAAAATATTTCAACTACTTTGTCTTCAAGATCGTCAGCCGTGCCTTGCCACGCTCGGGGGCTCGTCGTCGTGCACTCGCGCAAACTATCGGCAACGCTCGGGGGCTCGACATCAACTCGCCCCTGAGTACGAAAACTCACACTGAAGATCCTACGATTTCATCGACATCAGCAACGCGACGATCCCAACAACGCTCGGGGGCTCGACAACAACTTCGCCTCCGATCGTGATTGTGATTCTACGACAACAACTCGACTACGTCATCGTCGACTACGCCGCGCCGACTACACCGCACCCGATAAAAGCTAAGTTTTCCTCTTCCAAGAGTCAATTATCATTTATTTTCACCGCACCCGACGCTCGGGGGCTCCGCTATGAACAATCATCTTGCATATCATTGACTTCGAAAAAAAATTGTGAAAGCCCTAGTAGCTAGTTGGCGTTCCTTGTCGAATACTTGTCAATTTAGTTTACAGTCGCATGAAGCTCGACTAACGGTTGGCAAGGCCAAAATCTTGGGGCGTCAGGCTAACGAAAAGGCTTAGCAAGTATCTTGAAATTCAAATGCGGCACACGCATCGATTTACGTATGACCTGAGTAGCTGATCGAGCCATGAAGTGCATCAGGCTAACGAAAGGGTCTTACGTACGAGCAACAAAATTGCACAAAAAATATCGAGTTTTTATTTTACATACTCCATCATCGTTGCAATATGCAAACGCAATATTTCTTCGAGAGACAAATTATTTCATAATTATTCATATTTTCTGCAGGAGTCGACAAAATCAACAAGTCCTTCAACAGGAGCCGAACTTCTTCGAGTAGTACAACTTGAGTCTATGCCCGGCTACAAGTACCCGAACATAGACTCGGGGGCTACTCCCATCGGGAGCGCTGGTCGCGCACCCGATAGAAAAATAATTTTGAGAAATTTGACGAGAAGAGATGAAGATGAAGAAAATTGGAGCCTATGATCAACTACAAGTATCCGACCATAGCCTCGGGGGCTACTCCCATCGGGAGCGCTGGTCGCGCACCCGATGAAGATGAAGATTTACTTCGAGAAGATCATCAATGAAGAACGAGAAAGAAAATTTCGAGTGCATGGACTCAACATTTACTCCCATCGGGACAGCGGATTCAAGAACCCGAAGATTTCAGGAAGTCGAAGAATTGAAGTCAAAAATTCAAGAAGTCAAAGATTCAAGATTTGAAGTTTTGGAGACTCAACCCGAGTCTGCAACTCGAATTGAGTCTCGGGGGCTACTGACGTGGGTATGCCCTTCGGGTACCTACGGATTAGTATACCGGGTCCGGCCCATTAAGGAGGTGGACCGGCACAAGGACTCGAAGATAACTTGGAGACGAAGAAGGAAGGTTCTAATCTGTATTCGACTAGGACACCTGTAAAACCTTGGCCCGGTTGCATATATAAAGCCAGGCAAGGGCGCCCCTAGAGAGATATCTGAGGCAATCTCATAGACATCGAATATCATAGACAAGCAATATTAGAGATACACGATAGATTAGACATAGACTAGATACAATATTCCGCCTACGGCGGCACCATGTAAACACCATTGTGATTATCTACTAGATTGCTAGCAGGATGTAGCGATCCTCCACCGCGGGGACGTGAACCTGGGTACATCGTGTGCCAATCTCGATCCCGGAATCTCTAATTGTTGCTCTTCCCCCGATCCTAAGTCCTTCATCTAGGACATTTGTCGAGTTAACCCCTCGTCAGCATGTGTTGCTTTGGTGGGATTTGAGAGAGAAGGATTTGAGCACTTTCCCTTGTGTTCTTGCTTTGCATCCTTGCATAGTGTTGAGCTCTACATTACGATTTGTTCGAGTGAGAGACCGTGAGCTTGTTACTCTTGGAGGGTGACCTCCTAGTTGGCTTGGCGGTTGGTGCCTCGGTGACCTCTTCGTGGAAGATTGTGAAGAGGCCCGGGCTTCCCCTTCGTGAGAGTTCTAAAGTGGTTGTGGAGCTTGCCATCTCTGGAGTGGAGGAAAAGCTAACCATAAGAAGGGGTCCCTAGCTTCGTGGGGGACTCGGAGAAGAAGGTGAGCCTTCATGGCATTCGGGGGCCTTCGTGGTTTCCCGCATCTCTCCAACGGTGATTAGCTTACTTTATGTAAGTGAACATCGGGATATATCTTCGTCTCCGCGTGCCTCGGTTATCTCCATACCCGAGTTTATTTCCTTGTGATAGCCTTCGTGCTTGAAGTACTTATATCTTGTTTATCACTTGTGAAATATATCTTGTGCTATCTTGCTTATCTCTACTTGTTGTTGGTGCACTTAGTTGAGCCTAGCATATTTAGGTTTTGTGCTTGAAGAAAATAAACGTTAGTTTAATTCTGCATTCCTTCAAGCCAATTCCATAATTGTTTTTAAAACGCCTATTTGCCCCCCCTCTAGGCGACATCTCATCCTTTCAATTGGTATCAGAGCAAGGTCTCACCTTGTTTAGGCTTCACCGCCTTGAGAGTAAAGATGTCGGCTAGTTATTTAGTGCACAATGACACAATTATTTTTGATGGCACAAATTATAACTTATGGAGAAATCGCATGCTTTGCAATCTTCAGACTTTGTGTCCAAATATAGAGTGATTTCTAGATGTAGGTTTTTCTCTTCCGATGGATCCTCAAAGTCTATCTATAGAGGATGAGAAAAATTTACATCTTGAAGCTCAAGTATCTAATGAAATTTTATTGTCTGTGAGCTCCATAGTTTATGTTTGCTTGATGGGTTCAAAGTGCAAGACATCTCATGAGATATGGACCAAGCTAGAAGAGTCATTTGGTGGGTCCATTTGTCTTGAGGTTGAAAGTGAACCCAAGGAGCTCTCTTCACCTTCACATCATGAAGAGCTCCAAGTTGCTTCCACATCCGGTCGTGATGATCGTTCAATCTCTTCCACTTCACCAACATGTGATGCACCACAAGGTAATGATATGGTGAGTGGAGAAATTGTATGTGATGATGGTTTCTTTGTTCTTTGCACCAATGATTCTACTTTGTTAAATCCTAATGGTTTAGAGAGCTTGTACCTAAACACTTCGTGCACGAAGTTCTTTACTCACTCTTGTGTTAAAGGTCCTTGCATATCTCCTAGAATTTGCTTGATTAAATTTTGTGATGATATGCTTATCTGTAGTTGTGATCATGATCAAAATGACTCTATTTCCTCTAGTTGTTGTATGACTAACCATGTAGAGGAAATTAAGGAAAAATTGGGTCACATAATTAAAGAAGAAATCAATAGAAGAACCAAGAAGGTTTCTATCAAGAAAAGGCAATGCTATAAATGCCACGAGTATGGACATCTCGCAAGAGCTTGTCCAACACTCAAAAATGAAGAATGTGCTTCAATTGATGTTCCCTCATCATCTACCCAAGTTCACATGTGCCTTATGGCAAGCGGCACAAAGGTAACTCCTACTTTGAATCCCCATACATCTCCTTATGATGAGAGTGATGATGATGATAATGATGATGATAATGAAGCTTTCTTGCATGAGATGGGAATTGTGTATGCCTCTCTTCGTGGTAATAATGATGCTCGTGCTAAAGTCGAACACTTAATGGAAACCTTGTTTGAACACAAGGAGACCATTAAGGAATTGAACTGCCTCATTAATGAGGTGAAACGGAGATTCAATCTCCTCAAGCAAGAGCTATCCGAAGAGAAGCATACTAATTCTTGCCTATCTCAATCTATTAAATCTTATGAGCTTACAAATGCCAAATCTATTAATGATGCTTGTGCTACTAACTCTACTTCTTGTGATGCATCTATATTAAAGGAGAATATTGAGCTAAGGGCTCAAATTGAGTTGCTAACAAGCAATTATAAGAAATTGGAGCAAAGCCATGAAAAGCTCTCGAGCTCTCACGGGGATATCCTAATCTCTTATAATGGGCTAAAGTTAGCTCATGAGGCAAGTATCTCTAAGAAAACATCTTGTGAGCCTCATTTGGACATTAGCACTACTTTAAACCAAAATGCTATATTACCATGTGCTAGTCCTAGTAACTTGTCTAGGCAAAATATTTCTACATCTTGTGATGAATTACTTGCTATGCCTTGTTGCTCTAACAATGAAGCTTCTACTTCCTCTAGTACTTGTATTACTACTAACCTTGTAGAGGAAATCAAAGAGCTCAAGGCCCAAGTCACTAGTTTGGAGAAAGACTTGGATAAGCGTCATGAAGGAAATCCACACTCGATAATATTTTGAGTGTGCAAAAATCCCCTAATGACAAGTGTGGACTTGGATTCAACTCCAATGACAAGAACAAGTCCAAGAGCAACAAGAAGAAGAAGGGCCAAGACCAAGTCAAGAATTTGGCCAAGATTATTTGCTTCAAGTGCAAGATTTTGAAGGGCATCATGTGAGATCTTGCCCATTGAAGAAGAAGCACTTGAGTGAGAAGCAACAAGGGAAGCGGCCACAAGTTCAAGCTCAAGCATGACCTCAAGTTGAAGATAGGCCACTTCCTAAGAAGAAACAATATGAAGCTTCCCAAACCAAGAATTCAACGAAGAAGAGAAAGGGAAGCACTTGTTGCTATATTTGCCGTGAGAAGGGGCACTTTGCTTCTTCATGCTTAAGTGGTACCTTATCTAATCATATCATTGTTGATGATGATTATTCTCTTAGGAAAGATAAGGATGGCAATGTGTTTGCCAAGTTTGTTGGAACTCAAAGTGGTGTCAAGAAAAGAACCATTTGGGTTGCCAAGCCTATTGTTACTAACCTCTTAGGACCCAACTTGGTTGGAGACCAACAAGCTAAAACTTGATCAATAGGTGTTTGTGGAGGGCATTGGAGACTTGGCTACTGACAAGGGTATGGCTAGTAGAGCCCGTTAGTTGAGTACCCCTGAGGCCCGTTAAGCTAGGCCCAATTGTAATAATAGTCGAGATATGAGTCTTTACCGTATGTCGATATTGTAATCTGTATCGGACCCTACCCGATACTCAAGACCTGGCCACCTATATATAGGGGCCAAGAGGGGACGGTGTAGGCCAAATTGAAAGCAAGCCAGGTTCAACACCGAAGTTTACTTCGATATACACTTATTTCGACTAACCTCACCTTCGAGTTCATCCGACGCCCTATCTCCCCGATCCTAAGTCCTTCATCTAGGACATTTGTTGAGTTAACCCTCGTCAATTGGCGCCGACCATGGGGAATCTGGGCGTTGGAATCATGAATTCGATGGCTTTTTCGCTTTTAGCCAACAGCAGTGCAGAAGTCGACGAAAATCAAGAGATGGAGTTGACAATCGGAAGTTTAAGCATCTTCATCGGGCCATCGGGTTCATCTCGCCTCTCGGATTCGATGAAACCAGATCCGTCGGCAAGTAAGCTCGAAACAGTGGTAATGCTGGAATCATCGGAAGGCTCTTCCAGCGAGGTAAACTCTCCGGTCAGCTTAGGAAAATCAAAAATCACAGAAGGCGACAAAATTCAGGAAAAAATCGACTTGGAAGAAACAACGCGTAAAACGCACAACAGTATAAGGGACTTCGCCGCTGAAAGTAGTGGCATCTCCAAAAAAGTACACCCGTTATGTGTCATCATCACTGAAGCAGAAGAAGAAAACAACAACGAAGGGAGTAAAGGGGTCGACAAGGTAAAGGAGAGCAGCAAGAAGGAGAAGGAGAAGGTTCATGTCTCAGCCGGAGAGTGGAGGATCATCATGTCAGCTATAAATCATGGCACAAAAGTACCCGAAGGATCGAGAAGAGAAGTTTTAATGGGATATCAGTATGCATTACACCAGCATAGGAAGAAACTAAGAGAGGAAAGAGACATGGTTTTCCCAGATAATAACAGTATATCAAGGGAAGAATATTGGGATGATTATAGTGAGGACTCAGAGTACAGTAGGGAAAGGCGCGGAGACCCAAAGCACAACAGAGGGACAACAGCGTGAAGCAGAGAGGAAAGGTACTCATGAAGTATTACTCCACAGCTAGAGGAGGAGGAAGAAGACTTCGTACAAGAAACACCAAAAGCAGCACTGATAGCAGCACATGCATATTTACTAACCACGCGGCCCGAACCCGGAGATCCGTGGGAAGACATGCACCAAGCCGCAATACGAAGCCTCAGGATAGTGGAAGACAAGATCAGGAGAAAAGGTCCAGAGACAAAGTCAACAAGCTACAAGGAAAGGCGAAAGGAGAAGTTCAAGCACAATATCATGCGAAACGAGTCTAGCGAGTCATCAGAAGAAGAAAAGCGACAAAGGAGGGAGGATGCAAGAAATATAATAGCGTAGGCTCGAGTAAATAAATCGTGCCACGCCTGGAGGGAAGAAAATTATGAAGACGACGAAAAAGAGATGGGCGCGTTATGCTTTACCCACAGGGTTCGCAAAACGCGGGTACCCAAAGGATTCAAGTTACCACACGACCAGCAAAAATATGACGGGTCGCAAGAACCTACCCTATGGTTATCGGATTATCTACAGGCAATACAGATATTAGGGGGAACAAAAGTGACTGCAATACAAAGTTTGCAACTACACCTCACCGGCGCAGCACGGTCCTGGTTGAATACCCTACCTAATGAATCCATTGGAAGCTGAGGAGAACTCGAAAGCCAATTCGCAAGAAACTTCCGTTCGACATACAAGCGCCCAGCATCACTGGAGGAAGTTAAAGCATGTGTGCAAAGGAAAGGTGAAACTCTACGTTCTTATATACAACGATGGAGTGTAATCAAAAATTCAGCAGAGGACGTCTCCGACGAATGGGCGATAGACGCTTTTTCGGCTGGCCTTCGTCGCTCAGATCTCGTGGAAGAAATAGGAAGAACAAGGCCAACAACAGTAGCTGAGCTAATGGAAGAAGCCAACAAATTCGCTAACAGAGAGGACGCATATAATAACAAAAGAGGACATTCACCAGAAGTCGACAGAGCAAGTAGACAGAGGAGACGACACCGTAGTAGGGATAACCAAGGAAGGCGAAATCTGGTAGCCGCGGGTTACGAAGCAAGGGAAGAGGAAGGATATGAAAACAGGAGGTTTCAGGCAAAGGGAATAGAAAAATCAAGATACTCAGGCCCTTCGGCCGAAGACATGTTGTGCGGACCCTGTCGAATCCACTACGCATATCTTGATGGAAAAAGAGTCTCAAATCACAAGATGAAGGATTGTAGAACTTTCCTGAGGCTACAAAGCGCCATGGGTTCAAGCCAAGGAGGATGGCAAGGAGAAAAACACATAAGTCAAGGATACCAAGTACAAAGGCTAGCAAGGCACCTAGAGTCAAAAGTTTACATATCAGCCATGATTCAACCGGTGCCTAAGTCAAAGAAAGAGCGAAAGAGCATATCCAGGCAAGTAAACCTAGCAATATCATCACCACCAGCCACCACAGAGTACTTGCGGTGGTCAGATCAACCAGTTAAGTTCAGCAGAGCAGACCACCCAAGGAAAGTTTCCAGGCTAGGCCACTCGCCAATGGTGTTAAAGGTGCAAATAGGAGGATACGACATCGGGAGAGTATTCATGGATGCAGGGAGTGGCATAAACCTAATATATGCTAGAACCCTGAAGGCAATGTGTATCTCACTAACAAGCCTGAAGCCAACAGATTGCTCCTTCCATGGAATAGTACCAGGAGCCGCAAATCACCCTATAGGGAAAATAGAACTCGACGTCTGCTTCGGCAGTAGCAGCAACTATCAAAGAGAGAAGTTGGAATTCAAAGTCATGGACTGGCCATCACAGTACCACGCAATCCTAGGGCGCCCAGCATTTGCAAAGTTCATGGCAGTACCTCATTACGCGTATCTTATGCTAAAAATCTCAGGACCCAAAGGAACAATTACAGTGCAAGGGAGCTTTGAAGTAGCCAACACATGCGACAGAGAATTCAATAGGATGGCGCAAACCTTCGGCATGACAGCAGAATATGAGAGGCTAAAAGGAGAAACGGATCATAATGTGCTACCTGACGTTGGACGATCCCTGCCAGATCAGTCTTTTGACACAACTCAGGACTCGAAGAAGATCCAGGTCCACCCTACAGACCCAAACAAGACAACATCAATTGCGGTGAACTTGGATCCTGCATAGGAAAGCGCGCTCGTCGAGTTCCTCCGTGAGCGCTGGGAAATCTTTACCTGGTGTCCATCAGACATGCCAGGGGTTCCCAGGGAACTCGTCGAGCACACATTAAATGTAGATCCCAAAGCAAAGCCAGTCAAGCAACCATTGCGACGATTTGATGAACCTAAAAGGAAGGCGATAGCATCAGAATTGCACAGGCTAGAAAACGCTGGATTTATCAGAGAAATAAAAACTTCGAGTTGGGTATCCAATCCAGTCATCGTACCTAATAAAAACACAGACGTACAAAGAGTATGTGTCGACTACATATCTCTCAATAAGCATTGTCCAAAGGATCCCTTCCCTCTACCCCGCATCGATTAGATAATTGATTCGATAGCGGGATGCGCAAGGCTTTCCTTTTTGGACGCATATTCTGGTTACAACCAGATCAAATTGAAGAAAGAAGACGAAGAAAAGATGGCCTTCATCACACCGTACGGAGTGTTTTGCTACCAAGTAATGCCATTCGGCCTAAAAAATGCATGAGCAACTTATCAACGGATGATGCAAAATTGCCTCGGGAGCCAAATAGGATGCAACATCCAAGTCTATATTGACGATGTAGTCATCACTACAAGAGAGGAGGAATCCCTTATCAGCGACTTGGAAGAAACCTTTGCAATCTGAGCAGGTACAAGCTTAAACTTAACCCGACAAAGTGTTCCTTCGGCGTATCGGCAGGACAACTCTTAGGGTTCCTAGTGTCAGCACGAGGAATAGAGGCGAACCCAGAGAAAATCCAAGCAATTTTAACAATGGGGAAACCCACGAAACTACACGACGTACAGAAGCTCGCAGGACGCGTCGCGGCATTAAGTCGTTTTGTTGCTCAATTGGGAGAAAAGGCACTCCCGTTCTATGCACTTATAAAAAAGTCAGATGATAAGTTTGAGTGGACAGCAGAAGCAGACGCAGCTTTTGCGCAGTTGAAAAAAGTGCTCTCCACGCCACCAGTGCTGGTCGCACCAAAAGAAAAGGAGCCACTACTACTCTATATCGCTGCAACCCATCAGGTGGTGAGTACAGTACTAGTAGTCGAAAGAAGTGAAGAAGGAAAAGCCCACGGCGTCCAGAGGCTGGTATATTTTATCAGTGAAGTACTATCTCTGACAAAACAAAGGTACCCGCATTATCAAAAGCTTGCATATAGTGTTTTCACAACAGCACGAAAATTGCGACAATACTTTGCGGTGCACCCAATTATAGTGGTCAATGAAGCACCACTATCGAACATATTGAACAATCCTTCAGCAACAGGACGTGTCTCTTTGTGGGGAATCAAATTATCTCCCATAGACATCACGTATGAAAAAAGGAAGGCGATCAAGTCGCAAATCTTGCCAGATTTCACAGCAGAATGGCTGGAGCTGCAGAGCACGGGACCGCCAGATTTATCGAGTGTCTGGACAATGTACTTCGACGGTTCTAAGAGAGTCCGAGGCGCAGGCGCGGGAGAAATCTTGATATCGCCGCATGGCGACAAACTGAAGTACGTTTTAAGGATGAGTTTTCCGCATGCCTCTAATAATGAAGCAGAATACGAGGCTCTGTTGCATGGAATGAAGATGGCCAAAGCGTGTGGAGCAACTCGCCTAAAAATATTTGGGGATTCAAACCTTGTCATCCAGCAAGTTATGAACAGATGCAACACAATCAATGACAACATGATGGCCTACAAGAACTTATATCACTATCTCGAAGGAACATTCGATGAATGCGAAGTCTCGCACATTAGCAGAAATAGCAATGAAGAAGCTGACAATTTAGCAAATATCGGGTCACAGTGTTTGCCCGTGCCGTCTGGAGTCTTCTGGGAGGAAATAGTGGAAAGGTCGATAAAGAGCATCAAGAGTTCGACTACTGCAGCAGGCTCGGGGGCTGCGCCGGAACCCGAAGAAGTCATGATGATAGAGGAAACTTGGATGCAGCCATACCTCGCATACATGATAAATAAGCAGTTACCAGAAGATGCAGTGGAAGCCAAGAGAATAACTCAACGATCAAAAGCATTTGTCGTGTTGCAGGGGAAATTATACAAAAAGAGCATAACTGGCATTTTGCAGTGTTGCGTAACACCTCAGGAAGGGCAAGTAATATTAAAGGATATACACGCCGGAGTATGTGGCCATCATGCCAGCAGCAGGGCCATAGCGGCAAAAGTGTTCCGAGCAGGATTCTATTGGCTAACAGCCATTGAAGACGCGAAAGATATAGTTCGGAAGTATGAAGCATGCCAAAGATTCACATCCCGACCACACGCGCTAGCAGCAGAGTTACAACCAATACCATTATCCTGGCCCTTTGCACAATGGGGCCTCGATATGGTTGGGAAACTGCACAAATCCTGGCCAGGAGGGCACGTTTACATGCTAGTAGCAGTCGACAAATTTACCAAGTGGGTGGAAGCAGCCCCGGTAACAACTCAAGGTTCGACGGCAGCAATCAATTTCATTAAGTCAATAGTGTTTCGCTTCGGTGTACCATATAGCATCATCACGGACAACGGGACAAACTTCACTTCAAAGGAATTCAAGAGTTATTGCGAAGGATTGGGAATCAAGCTCAAATTCGCATCTGTAGCACACCCAAAGACAAATGGGCAAGTCGAAAAAGCCAATGGCCTAATATGCAATGGGATAAAAAGAAGGCTCTTAGCACCTCTCGAGAAAGCCAAGAGCGTTTGGGTAGATAAATTGCCCTCCGTTCTTTGGAGTTTAAGAACGACACCTAATACAACAACTCAAGAAACTCCTTTCTTTCTGGTCCATGGCGCAGAAGCCGTGCTTCCAGTTGAAGTTACACACGAAGCTCCAAGAGTAATGACATACGACGAGGTAACATCAATAGAAGCGTTACAGGACGACATCGATGCACTAGACGAAGCAAGAGATAAAGCATTAGAAAGAGCCACGCAGTATCAACAGAGCCTGCGGAACTACCATAGTAGTCGAGTTCGTCCGCGATCCTTTGTGGTGGGAGATTTAGTCTTACGACTTAGGCAGGACAGCCACGGCAAACTAGAGTCCCCTTGGGTGGAACCTTACATCGTCACAGAAGTGATACCAGGAGGAGCTTATAGACTACAAGACAAGAATACAGGAAAAGATGAGAGCAACCCATGGAATGCGGAGCAGCTACAACATTTCTACGCATAGAAGAAATCTAGTGGTATCAGTAAACTCGAGTCAACCCTCTGAACTCAGAACATGAGGCCATAGGTCGGGTTCCTTGGGTTGGACTCGACAAATTGTACAAATATTTTACCCCTCCGCTCGGGGACTTCAACCCTCGGGTCGTACAAAAGAAAATCTTATCACGATATGGAGATCTTTTACACTACTAGGTTGCGCAGACAACCTGATATTCTGCAAAGTAATATAATTGGTTCACAAGAACCCGATAAATATAAAGTATGCCTCAGAACAACGATTTGTTCCCATGGTCTATTACAAAACATCAAAGTCAAATATGAGTATTTATTATGGATAGCACGGCCGCAAGGCAACTAGAAAAAGAGATTACATAAAGAAGGTTCTAATGGAAGTGAACTTCGGCTTCATACTCCTTCTGGCACTGGGTGCCATCATAGATTTTCACGTCAAACTTTGACGTGCCGATATGGAAGTCGAAAGTCATGAAGAAGCCTTGGTGGAGATCATGGTCTTCTGCAAATTGCGACCAGCCACCCTTGAAGTATTGCTCGCCGGCGCCGTCGTACCAAACCCCCACTTCGTATGGAGTTCCTCCACCAGATTGTTCATGGAGAACCGCATCTCGCAGTTCTCGCCCATCCATGAACTTGGTAAAATTCAGCGGCAAGCGCTGAATCTCGCGGCACTGCGCGTTGGTGATGCAAAAGAAAGAAAAAATTCTAGGGGAAGCAGGAGAAGCACCAGGAGGAGGAGCGCTTGGACCTGGGGTGGCGCGAGTCACCTTTGGTTTATTCTTGCTACCAGGTGGGCGGCCGGGACGACGCTTCGCCGGAGCGGACGATGATGATCCTATAGTAGCAGGAACTGTCTTGTTTTTACTGCCATGGGGCGGCCACGACCACGCGGCACCGATGGAGGGCCAAGGTCTAGACGGGACCCATCTGCACCAGCCATATGGAAAAGTGGGAAGAAAAACCCTAGATGGAAAAGAAGACGATGCGGCGGAGGAAGAATCAGGTTTAGGGTTTTTACCCTCACCAAAGGTGCTTTATTTATAAGCACATATTAACGGGCCTCCGTGATAGCAAGGCCCATAAACATATTTACAAGGGAGGTAAATTCTGCACATAGCAGACGATAATAACAAAGGAAAAAAATGTATCATTGAAAGGTATGAAAAAACCTCGCCTTGGGCTCGGGGGCTTACAAACAGGAAAAAGCAGAAGGAAGAAGAAGAAGTCAATTTGAGCCTATGATTCACTACAAGTATCCAACCATAGCCTCGGGGGCTACTCCCATCGGGAGCGCTGAGCGCGCACCCGATAGAAAATAAGACAATCAAGTAAAGATGAAGAAGGATATGAGCCACTCAACATTTCGACGACCATAAAACTTCGACTACATAGTCAACAAAATATAGAGCGACTACTCCCATCGGGAGTTATTTGGGAGAGATTAATTCGAAATTCTTTGATATTCCATCAGTCAAAAGAGACTACGACATGAGATTCTCGAGTTACGTTATCGCAATGAAACTCGAATGCCGTGATTTATCATGAAGGTAAGACCCCGGGATCCGTCCTGTGTGGCCTGGTATACGCACATGGATGCGCTCTGCTGGTATGTATCTGTGTCTACGACGTGAAGAAAATCCTGGTGGACGCACTGGGTATCCTGAGAATCACTGGGATTCATTCTTTGTAAGTCCTAAATGCGGCAAAAGAGTGGGTTTGACCGGTATCCCGAATTCAAATCCAAGGGGATTGAATTTGAAGTAGGTGGCAAGTATCTGTTCTGGCAGTTAACTGACCTCTTGATCCGTCAGAGTTGTCGGGCTTGTTCATCAAAACCCCTTGTGAGATATTATCATAAAAATAAGTCGAAAGACCAAGTCGAAGATTTGAAGATATGAAGAAGTTGAAGAATTGATCAAGTCGAAGATTTAAAGATTAGAGATTCAACCCGAATCTACAATTCTGGTAGAATCTCAGGGGCTACTGACAAGGGTATAGCTAGTAGAGCCCGTTAGTTGAGTACCCCTGAGGCCCGTTAAGCTAGGCCCAATTGTAATAATAGTCGAGATATGAGTCTTTACCGTATGTCGATATTGTAATCTGTATCGGACCCTACCCGATCCTCGCGACCTGGCCACCTATATATACGGGCCAGGAGGGGACGGTGTAGGCCAGATTGAAAGCAAGCCAGGTTCAACACCCAAGTTTACTTCGATATACACTTATTTCGACTAACCTCACCTTCGAGTTCATCCGATGCCCTATCTCCCCGATCCTAAGTCCTTCATCTAGGACATTTGTCGAGTTAACCCTCGTCAGCTACCTCATGAAGAATTAAGGGATCTTCATTAATTTTATTTCATCAAGCCAAGTTATTGACACTATCATTTTATATCCAATGTGCCTCTTTGCGGTAACTTGTACTTAACCTCTTTACATTGTAAGTTACTTGCCCTTTTGCATGTTTTTGGTTTTGTACCAAGTATGTATTTGTATATGTTGTTCCTTATACCTACTTATCTTGTGTATTCAAGTAGATGTTGGTTGTTTGGCACATCATATACTTGTGTGTTTGCTTCGAGCCTCTAATGCATCTCGATTGTATCTTATTTGGCTCTTATTGAGTGATTAATGGAACATCCCATTTTGAGAGAGTGATTTGCCTTTGGCACCTCATAATCCTATAAATGTGTGCACATGAGTAATACCACTTAGTATTGATATTGCAAGATTATCTAGTCACTATGTGGTATGCCATGCTCATGAGAAATTCAAATTCTATATCTCCATTAATTATCTCTAGTTGGATTTTATTTGCCTTTTGTCGAAAAGAATTTAATATCACATTATGGGGGAGTAATATGCCTTGTGCATATCACAAGCCTAGGAAATGTGAACATTTGAGGTTTTTCCACTTAGAGTTGATATTGTAAGTTATCTTATTGCTAGGTGGCATGTTTGCTCAAACAAGCTTCGTTATTTTTGAAAAGATTTTATTGCTCATTTCTTTGGTCTTGGTTTGAGTAAGAATTCTTGGTGCGGTTTTACTCAAATATATTTCTCTATATCATAAGTAGGAAACCGTCTGCTTCAAGATACTCTAATCATTGCTTGCATGATTGTTTGTCTATTATTGGAGCCACCAAGAATCATTTTTCATGCATGGTGCTTAAATTGAATATTTAACCATATGCCTTTTATTGTGAAGTTGATCTTGAATATCTTTGCAACACACCACCAAAAAATAATTCCAATATGAACTTCTTGTCTCTGACATTTGGTATTCATACATATATATATATGTGGTAATTCTTCTAGATCATCTTCACCTTGGAATTTGCCTCTTATTTCCCTTATTTCTTTCTAAGAAATTATTTTGACTCCCGTTGTCTTATTTGCCTTCTTGAGGATCTTTTTGCTTGACTTTGTCTCATCTCTTGATCCCCATCAAGTGTGTGTTGTTGTAAGACAAACCTTTTCTTTTCGGTACTTGTGCCATTATGAAAAGTGTAGAGAGTTTGGTTTATTTGTTGGAACCTTGCTCTTTTGGGAGTTAGCTATCTAGTTCCTTCTTCTATGATTTATTTGCTCGAATGAGATAAATCTTTGAGCATGCTTTTATTTATTTATTCTTTCATGCTCAATAAGTTGTTAGGTTCATTTGTTGAATTTTGTTGAATAAATCATTTGTTGATTTGTTCCATTGATACTATTTGGACAACTAATGTGTTTTCCACACCTGTTTTACCTCCTTGTACTCTTGGTGATTTTGTCTAAATTGTATCTTCTTTGGTTCTTGAAAGCTAGGTGCATGCATATTCTCTTTATGCCTAATTTTGTATCTTAGTTGCTTTCTTTGATCTAATATATATGTTTTACTCCATCAAATCCTAAATGGCTAAGATGTGCATGAAATTCAAATTTCATCTCTAACTATGCACATATTTATATGGAGTTTATCATATGTATTGTGGTTAGTCTAACCACTTTGGACCCAATAAGTTTGGGGACCAAGATGTACTTGAATGTTGTTTTAGGTACATTGGAGATGCAATGGATGCTTGTCTCATTTATAAGGAAGGTGCTATCACCATATGAGTATTGGAGACAAGCTAGGATGATCGGTGAACTCCTACCTACTATATCATATCATTGCTATCTCGGTAACAAGTATAATTTTCATGCATACTTTTCTAGCATCCCAACTCTTGTAGGTTGGCTCTTGGCATGATAATATTTATTTGCAAATGTTGTGGTTTTTGCAAAGGTCTTATAAAGAAATCTCTTTATTATATATGTGAGCATGTTGAGATGATTGCATATGATGGGGAGTATATAGAATCATGTTTATGATTCACCAATCCCAAATATGCCTTTTTAGCTATTTATTGCATATTAATTCCTCAATGCTCTCTCATGTGCAATATAGATAATGTTGCAAGGTGTTCCCTTCTCTATTATGCTTGTTGGCTTTCAAAGCATCCCAACTATCTTTTGATCCCTTATTGCTAGTTGTGATAGCTTTGATGATTTTGCGTGGGGAGTTTATTAATATACCATAATGGAAAATGGAGCCTTGTGCTATATATGCTTTCTAGCAAAGTTATTTGGTATATTCTATGACTTTCTCTTGGATATCATGTCTTCCTTAATTTCAACTAACCTCTTGTGTATACATGTTTCTCTGTGGATTCTTCATCATGATTTTTGTCCACTTAGAAATGTATATGCATAAGAGTGTTAATTTCTTCCCTTGATATCCTCGTTCTTTGTTGACCATCTTTCTTATCCATTTTGTTCTTGATGGTGTTGGTAAGAACTTGATTTATGAGTGCTTGTTTATTCTTTATTGCTTCTTCTCGCACTCATATCTCATGAATCTTTTTGGACTAAAGTTCACTTTGATAAGCGTATTGATTCTTTTGTATTCTCTCATGCTCATGGTTTTTTTTAAATGATATAGAGGGAGTGAGGATTCCATGTCTGTGCATATTGTATTCAAATACAACAAAAATTCAAATTTATGCATGAACCTTGGAGAGCTTCCTTATTTCATTTAAGGCACCTAGTAGCTCTTATCATCACATCTTGTTGTGTCCAATTGGTTCTTTGGGTCTCTTGATTGCTTGCTTGCCTCATTCGTTGAAGCTTCCTTCACTATGTCATCTTGTTGCAATCTTTGATCCTCAATATGGTTTGACTTTCTCCAAATATTATTAATTTGATAAGTGCATATGATTTTACTCATTTTTATGAGAAATGCACATCTTGGGGAGGAACTCATACTATATTGGCCTTCTAAATTCCTTCATCTATTTTAGCAATCGTTGCCAATGGGGGAGAAGTTTAGAGGGTTTAAGGGAAATGGTTTTTATACTTAAGTTTGGTTGTGCTTAAGTATTTGCCTTTCATGCATCTCTTCTTTGTTAGATGTTTTGCATGGTTGAATATATAGTGTAAACTCCATAAAAGGTTTATCTTGACAATGTATGCAATGAAATTCAAGTTCATCACACGTGCATATATTGTGGGGGAGTTTGCTCTATATATTTTGGTTGCACTCACATCAATCATATTTGTTGTAGTTTATATGAGTACAATTGATTTTGATATGTGGTAGTAGCTTCGTGTTACTTGACCATATCAAATACAACCTCTTGTATGGTTTAAGGGAAATGGTTTTTATACTTAAGTTTTGTTGTGCTTAAGTGTTTGCCTTTCATGCATCTCTTCTTTGTTAGATGTTTTGCATGGTTGAATATATAGTGTAAACTCCATCAAAGGTTTATCTTGACAATGTATGCAATGAAATTCAAGTTCATCACACGTGCATATATTGTGGGAGAGTTTGCTCTATATATTTTGGTTGCACTCACATCAACCATATTTGTTATAGTTTATGTGAGTACAATTGATTTTGATATGCGGTAGTAGCTTCGTGTTATTTGACCATATCAAATACAACCTCTTGTATGCAATTTATTCTTGGATAAGTTGCATATTAGTTTCTATCTTTCATTATATAAACCATCTTGTTGAGATTGTCAGCAATTACCAAAATGGGGGAGATTGTAAGGGTAAATTGCCCCTAAGTGTGTTTTTGATAATTAATGACAATCCCTATGGACTAATATTTTCATTGAGCTTTTTATGAAGGAATTGTTCATAGGAATTGCTTAAAGTCCGTGTGTTGGATTCAAGGCTTGGATGCCATGAAGATAAAGTTATATCTTAAGTATTGGCATCAAGATCATTGAATAAGAAGAGATGAATCCAATATGATCAAGAAGAAGAAATAAAGATGTAGTTCTTGTGTAGAACTCAAGTAATCCATGCTCTAGCTTATATGTTTAGCCAAGGTGTCTCAAGATCTTGAGAGTTTGGTTACAAGAGAAGAATTCAAGATATGGCTCTATGTCGAGGTCATGATGGTCTCATGAGTTGAGATATGATTGACTAATACCTAGAGCATGCAATCAAATGAAGAATTCTTTATGTGGCTCAAGATATTGTGATAGAGCATGAGAAGATTCAAGGTTGACCAAGACAAAGATCAAAGATTGGATTCTGGTTTGGTCAACACATGAAGCATAAGGAATGTGCCACTTGGGACCAATTGGTCTTATGGTATGGTATGATTTGTCAATTATGCTTTGTGAACTAACCCATTACATATGTGTGTTTGTGTTGTCTATGTAGGTTAGGTATTGTGTCATGGATATGCATCACTAGTGAGATTTCATATAGCCCATGAAAGGATGATATCAAGTGGTGGTTGTCATCAAGGTTGAGAAGTGCAAGTTTCAAGAAAAGCATCTCGAGAAGATCATATGCTTGAAGCTTATCATCCATTTGGTGATAATGGAATTGTGAAGACATGCCTTAGTGAAGGTATCCCATAGTGGTGTATGGGGGAGCATATTGGAAGTCTTCACGAAGCAACAATGATCAAGTGAAGCATTCCGGCTTGATGGAAGCATGAAGCATCATCATCAAGATCAAGCGGGGTGCGCAAGGCAAAGGTTTGTCCTTGCTAGGTTTTCCTTTACAGGTCTCAAGGTGTTTGTTGGGAGACCGGGTTATAGGATAGATAGCCGCACTATCAAGAGGGGCTTTCGGTTGGGTAACTTGATCACATCTTCCTAGGGAGCTCAATCCTTTGCATTCTTTGCTTCTCCCTACTTTGCTTCTTATTGGTGTTTCTCTGAGGTTCTTGAGCTTGTTGTTAGCTTTCCAAAAAGCCCAAGTTTGCTAAAATCGGAGTCCGGACGCAAAAGTTATGACCGTTTTCATCTTCCGAGTTTTTCAGTTGGTGCAAATCCGGTGGCGCCGGGATTTTCACCGGGCGGCCGGTTTCGGGCCGGCGGCGCCGGGCTGTACGTCGGCCGGTCCGGTGCTCGTACCGGGGCTACGCCGGAAACCCTTCCAGAACATGTTTCCGGCGTAGGCCCGGCGCTCGCCGGGCTGTGCACCGGGCGGTCCGGCGTAGAGCCCGGCGAGACCGACTTTTGACCGGTTTTTGGCCGAGTTTTGCCCCCAACGGCCCTATTTCGATTTGCTATAAAAGGGGCTTCTTCCCCCAATGGTTTTCAAGGGTTCTAGGTGTGTTCTTGAGCTTTTCTCTCACCTCCATTTTTGCCCCTCTTGAGCTTGCTCCCTCTCTCTTCCCTCCAATGATTCTTGCATATTTTTGAGGGATTTGGAAGAGGAGATCTAGATCTACAACTCCACCAATCAATTCCTCCTTTAAGTGAGGGGAACCCATTAGATCTAGATCTTAGAGTCATTGGTTGACCTCCACCATTGTTCTTCCCCTAACTCCTCCATAGCATTTGTTGCTTTAGTGGGATTTGAGAGAGAAGGATTTGAGCACTTTCCCTTGTGTTCTTGCTTTGCATCCTTGCATAGTGTTGAGCTCTACATTACGATTTGTTCGAGTGAGAGACCGTGAGCTTGTTACTCTTGGAGGGTGACCTCCTAGTTGACTTGGCGGTTGGTGCCTCGGTGACCTCTTCGTGGAAGATTGTGAAGAGGCCCGGGCTTCCCTTCGTGGGAGTTGTAAAGTGGTTGTGGAGCTTGCCATCTCCAGAGTGGAGGAAAAGCTAACCATAAGAAGGGATCCCTAGCTTCGTGGGGGATTCAGAGAAGAAGGTGAGCCTTCGTGGCGTTTGGGGGCCTTCATGGTTTCCCGCATCTCTCCAACAGTGATTAGCTTACTTTATGTAAGTGAACATCAGGATACATCTTCGTCTCCGCGTGCCTCGGTTATCTCTATACCCGAGTTTATTTCCTTGTGATAGCCTTCGTCCTTGAAGTACTTATATCTTGTTTATCACTTGTAAAAAATATCTTGTGCTATCTTGCTTATCTCTACTTGTTGTTGGTGCACTTAGTTAAGCCTAGCATATTTAGGTTTTGTGCTTGAAGAAAATAAACGTTAGTTTAATTCCGCATTCCTTCAAGCCAATTCCGTAATTGTTTTTAAAATGCCTATTCACCCCCCTCTAGGCGACATCTCATCCTCTCAGAGATATGGTAGCATAATGTTCACCAAACACCACAAAGGCTCACCTCAAGATGCAGAGGCACACTACTCACCGAACGCCATAAAGGCTCACCTTATTCTTCTCGCGCTCTGCTACCGGTTGATGGCGTGTGGTTGACGTGGGAGCAGACGGTCCTTGTGCATGGTGAATAACCAGCCCGTTGGGAACCCCAAGAGGAAGGTATGATGAGTATAGCAGCTAGTTTTCCCTCAGTTAAGAAACCAAGGTTTAATGTCGGTCAGGAGAGGAGAGACAATGACGACTGAAGGTGATGCGGACTGGCTTAGTAACACTCCAACAAGGGCGCCGTTTAACGATACTTGTTGACTCGTCTTCGGCCAGCAGCAACGCGGAACCTGCACACAACACAAACAAATACTTTGTTCCCAACTTGCAATGAGGTTGTCAATCTCACCGGTTTGCTTGAAACAAAGGTTATGAGCGTATCGAGTGGAAAACAATATAGTATGCGAGTAAAGTAAACAGTGCGAGTAAAGTAAACAGGTGATAGCAATATGATGGAAATAGGACCGGGGTCCACAGTTCACTAGTGGTGTCTCTCCATAGATAAAATAACACATGCTGGGTAAACAAATTATAGTTGGGCAATTGATAGAATAGAGATAAACGTGATATGTCAAGAAGATCACTATGAGATTTACTCTGGGCATTACAACAAAATACATAGACCGCCATCCAACTGCATCTATGACTAATAATCTACTCCCGGGGATATCAATCCGAACACCCTAGAAGTATTAAGTTGCGAACAACAGATAATTGCATTAAGCAAAGTGTGTAATGTAAACAAAGCATATGCCCTTGAGCATATGAATGTTATTTTCTCCCTAATAGCAACAGCACATCTACCACCTTAGAGGTTTCTGTCACTCCCCCAGGTGAAATAGAGGCATGAACCCACTATCGAGCATAAATACCCCCTCTTGGAGTCACTAGCAACTACTCGACCAAGATAGCTACTAACAACGGAGAGCATGCAAGATCATAAACAACATAGAGATAACAAAAGATAATATTCAGTACAGCAACTTAATCATAAACACCAATATTCATCGGATCCCAACAAACCAAACATGTAGAATTACATAACGGTGATCTCAATCATGTATGGCAGCTCATGAGATCTAAACATGAAACACATGGTGGAGAAGACAACCATCTAGCTACTGCTATGGACCCATAGTCCAAGGTAGACTACTCACTCATCGCTCCCGAGGCAAGCATGGAGATGAAGAAGACCTCCGGTGGCGATTCCCCTCTCCGACAGGGTGCCGGGAAGAGCTTCTGGACCCTCCTGATCTTCGGGTCGACGGCGGCGGCGGATCGCGATGTGTTCTGGAAAACTGATCGGGTACTTAGGTTTTTTCCATTGGGGGGTCTTTATAGGCGAAGGGGCGATGTCAGAGGGGGAGCCAGGCTCCCTCACGCGGGCCCCGCGCGGCCAGGGGGCTGGCCGCGCCGCCCCTGCGTGTGGGGCCCTGGTGGCCCCCCTCCTACTCCTCTTCGGATCTCTGGAAGCTTCCGGGTAAAATAAGACTTCAGGACGTGGTTTCGTCCAATTCCGAGAATATTTCCTGTGTATCACTCTGAAACACAAAAACAGCAGAAAACAGGGAACTGGCACTGTGGCAACTCGTTAATAGGTTAGTTCTGGAAAATGCATAAAAGTGCCACTAAGTGTAACGAAACAATAGGCAAATGGTGTAAAAACAAGCATGGAGCATCAAAAATTATAGATACGTTTGAGACGTATCAAGCATCCCCAAGCTTAACTCATGCTCGTCCTCGAGTAGGTAAGTGATAACAAAAGAATAATTTTTGAGGTGACATGCATCTACACAATCTTGATCATATATGTAAGCATTTGTGAGCTGGGATCATAAGAACTTAAAACATGGGCATGAAGATATAATCATGACAATAAGAACTTAGCAACCATGTTGTAAACATGCAAATGAACACAAACAAAAGATCATGAAAATGAAACAATGAAAGTCAAATGTGTGTTCAAATCATAAGGAAAACATACAAATGGTTTTCAGCTTGTCCTTCAAAGAGAGCAAAACATAAATGCATAGGACACCTTCAAGTTTAAGAGGGCGACTAGATACAAATAATTTAAGAACAAGTGAAACCAACAATATGAATCAATCAATGAACTTTGGGACAATGCATATCACACTAAGAATGACAACTATGCTCTCTTAGTGGTGCATAAAGAAAGAAGGTGGTGACTCAACATAAAAGTAAAAGAAAGACCCTTCGCAGAGGGAAGCAGTGATTGCAAGTTTTATAACCTTCAAAAATTATGGTACTTACCGGCCTTGAGCTCTCATTGCCCCCATCATAAGCATCTTGAATGGTTAAAGTTAATGCGAGAATAATTATGATGCATATGCTTGACAAATCATAAGTTGAAAACCTCATGCCCCGTGAATACGAGTACCCAAACCTCATGCTACTTTACTTAGAGTCCCAAGCAAGGCTCTTGTCATTGTAAGTATATGCATATCATTGAGAACCGCCAATGGGGTACCTCCGTGCCCGATGACATGGAACAAGCCCACACCAAAATGACAGGACAAGCAGACAATGAACACCTCGACATCTCTTTTATTTGCCTTTTGTTTAGCTTTTTATTGTGAGATGCGTCGTCGAATGTTCACCATGGGTATGCTGCAAATTTCCACCATGAATTATGCATGGCTTAGATTGGCGGCCCGGCGTTTCCCTAACACATATACAAACTCCATGATCCCTACAAGATTCCCAATTCATTTCACACCGCGGGCATCCATAAAGGAAAGATCACGATATCAACTCAAATAAGAAGTGCAATGTTGAAAGCTTGCCCCATGACAGCATGGCTGGGCTAGAATCCAACTTACAACTTGCAAGCATAACAACTCAACATAAGAGACCACAATGTCAAAATTTTAAGAACAGGAAAAAGTAAAGTGTGCCTTTCGGTTCGTGAGAGCTTTACTAATCGAATTTCGTATAACACTGGTAAGAGTTTAATTTGAAGAGAAAATAAAAGCAAGTCAAATTTACTTGGAATAGCAAATTGCTAGTAGGTATGTATGGTGGACACTTTGGAAAACTTTGGCTTTTAGGAGTTGGATGCACGAGTAGAGCTCATACTCAGTACAAGGCGAGGGCTAGCAAAAGACTGGGAGCGACCAACTAAGAGAGCAATAATGGCCATAATCATGCAAAGCGACAAAGCGACATTAAAAGAAGCATACGATGGCATCAAAAGTCAAAAACTAAATGATCATGAAGGCTATTGGCGACTTTGTAAGAGTCTAACATGTGTGAGCATGCGCCAAGTCAACCCAAATAAAGCATCAAGGAGAAAACCAAAATAATGCTTCCATACAATAAAAACAATGCATGATTTTTTCAAAGGCTCATTAAGCAATCTCAGTTATTTGAGACAAGTCATGCTACAGCAAAATCACTAAGCATACTATCAAAAAGACATCAAGCATGACATGAAAAAGCCTAAGCCGCAGTCTACACAAGCTCCTTCTTGTACCACTATTTTGCACAAAGCTTTTTCTCTTTTCCAACACCATTTGAAATTTTTATAAACACCTCTTTTGATGAAAACCAATAAATATCAGAGGCAAAAATACACCTTGATGAAAATATATGACAAGGTCTGAACGCAAATCAAGGCAAAAAAGAAAACCAAAAGCAGTAGCAGAAAAAAAGAACGCTCGATTTTTAATAAGAGTGAAAACTAGAGCGTTCTTTGCAAATGAAAACGAGTACATCTCCTCCAAAATAAATTTGTTGGGGTCCAACCATTTATTGCAGCAAACAAACAAACTAAACCAACTAAGAAAACTAAAACAACTGACGCTCTAAGAAAAACACATAGTGCATGAAGCAATAAAAATATAGTGTTTTGAAAGGTGACCTGATTTTTGCCGATGAAGAAGGGGTGCCTCGGGGGCATCCCCAAGCTTTGACGCTTGTACTTCTTGGATATTTCTTGGGATGATGCATGGGCATCCCCAAGCTTGAGATTTTGTCCATTCTTCAACTCATCTCATCATTCTCCAATCCCTACACTTGAAAACTTCCATCATACAAAACTAAACACAATTCTATTAGCAACATTAGTGTAAGCATAACATATAATCAATCCTCTATTTGCTTCAGGTTTCAACTCAAAACCACCACATATATAGCAAATACTACTGTAGAAACCTCCCCAAAAGTTCCGTGATCAAAAGAACTTAAAAGAAAGCGATAAAGTGGCAAACACAAATATTGGCAGAAATCTGTCAAAACTGAACAGCTGACAAAGGTCGAATTTTTGAGGGATTTTCTATTGCTCAAATCAAAAAGTGTTAAACGAAAAAAAGTTTGGATATAACCTGGGGCATATGCACAAGAAATCGCAGGTCCAAAAGATAAACAGAGAATTTGCACGAATTTTTACGGTGCAGCACCGAAAACAGTTTCAGGACAGCAACATCCCCAAATCTTTACCTCACTCAAATTAGAGGCTTCTCTTGGCACAAAAACGAAATAAACAAGATAAGGAGCGGTCATTACAGTAGTAATGACTTCCAAGACTCAAATAAAAGAAAAAGTACTGAAAGGAAAACATTGGGTTATCTCCCAAGAGTGCTTTTCTTTAACGCCTTTGAGCTAGGCGCAGAAAATTGCGAATCAAGTAATATCAAGTGATGAAGCATCAAGCTCATAATTTGCTCTAAGAATAGAGTCAAAAAGCAATTTCTTTCTTTTCCTAGGGAAGTGTTCCATACCTTTCTTTAGTGGGAATTGATATTTGATAGTGCCTTCCCTCATATCAATGATGGCACCTACAGTTCGAAGAAAGGGTCTTCCCAAAATAATAGGACATGAAGCATGGCATTCAACGTCCATAACAAGAAAATCAACGGGAACAAGGTTATTGTTAACCACAATAAGAACATCATTAATTCTTCCCAAAGGTTTCTTCTTAGCAACATCAGCAATAGGAACATCAAAATAACATTTTTTAAGCGGTGGTAAATCAAGCATGTCATAAATCTTTCTAGGCATGATAGAAATACTAGCACCTAGATCACATAAAGCATGGAAATCATAACCATTAACATGCATATCAATGATGGGTTCCCAATCATCTTCTAACTTCTTGGGAACAGATGCTTTTTGCTTCAACTTTTCATCCCTAATCTTTATAAGAGCATTGGTAATATGCTTAGTAAAAGCAATATTTAAAGAACTAGCATTGGGAGTCAAAGCAAGATTTTGCAAGAACAAAATTACTTCAGATATATTGCAGCCATCAACATCAAAATCATTAAAAGAAATAAAGCTATCATCTCCCACACTCCGAAAAATTTCAGCACTCTTTTGAGAAAAAGTTTTGGCAGTTTTAGGCTTTTTAACACAAGGAGTGGGAGTTTTCTCTACACCAATCAAAGTAAGAGGATTGCTAGCATTAGGATCAACATCATTAGAGGTAGTAATAGTATATACCTTCATCTTTCTAGCCATCTCATCTTCTCTTTCCCACCAGGCATGCAATTCCGCTAACAATCTAATATTTTCATCAATTCCAACTTGGATAGCATTAGCGGTAGCAAAAGGATCAGGCTTAGCGGACATTCTATTAACCAAAGAAGATTGCACATTAGACAATAATGAAATATCGGTTTCAGCTTTGGAAACCTTAGCTTGTAATTCAGGAACAACCTTGTTTAAATTTTCTAGTTGATGACTAATAGTCCTCAACAGAGCTGATTGCTCCTCCATAGTCTTGGTGAAAGCCCTGTTCTGCTCATATTGCATCTGCATAAAATTCTTGGTAGCCTTTTCAAGTTCAAAAATTCTTTCTTCACTAGGCATTTTAGGTCTACCAGGATAGCTATTATCACCATTAGAAGGAAACGGTCTATAATTGTTACTTGCAAAATTGTTCCTATAAGCATTGTTGTTAAAATTATTGTTTCTAATGAAATTCACATCAACATGCTCTTCTTGAGCAACCAGAGAGGCCAAAGGAACATTATTAGGATCAACATGAGTCCTATCATTAGCAAGCATAGCCATAATGGTATCAATCTTATCATTCAAGGAAGAGGTTTCCTCAACATAATTTACCTTCTTACCTTGTGGAGCTCTCTCGGTGTGCCATTCAGAATAATTTACCATTATGTTGTCAAGTAGCTTTGATGCGGCGCCCAAGGTAAGGGACATAAAAGTGCCTCCAGCAGCTGAATCAAGTAGGTTCCTTGAAGAAAAATTCAGTCCTGCATAAAAAGTTTGGATAATCATCCAAGTGGTAAGTCCATGAGTGGGGCAATTCTTTATCATAGATTTCATTCTTTCCCAAGCTTGAGCAACATGTTCATTATCAAACTGAGCAAACTTCATAATATTGCTACGCAAGGATATAATCTTAGCAGGAGGATAGTATCTACCAATAAAAGCATCCTTACACTTAGCCCATGAATCAATACTATTCTTAGTCAAAGACAGCAACCAATCTTTAGCTTTTCCTCTCAAAGAAAAAGGAAACAACTTGAGCTTAATAATATCACTATCAACATCCTTATATTTCTGCATCTCACATAGCTCAACAAAATTGTTGAGATGAACTGCAGCATCTTCAGTACTGGCACCAGAAAATTGCTCTTTCATAACAAGGTTCAACAAAGCAGGCTTAATCTCATAAAAGTTTGCAGCAGGAATAGGTGGTGCAATAGGAGTGCAGATAAAATCACTATTGTTCGTGCTAGTAAAGTCACACAACTTGGTGTTTTCAGGATTGGCCATTTCAGCAAAACGAAAGTAAACAAGTAAAAACAACTACCAAGGATTCTAATTTTTTTGGGTTTTTGATATAAAACGATGCAGGTAAAATAAATAAAGTAAAGCAAAACAATAAAACAAAGTAAAGAATGTGTGTGCAAAAAACTCCCCTCGCAGAAGTCTTCTCTTCCTCCCCGGCAACGGCGCCAGAAAAGAAGCTGCTACTGGTTGATGGCGTGTGGTTGACGTGGGAGCAGACGGTCCTTGTGCGTGGTGAATAACCAGCCCGTTGGGAAACCCAAGAGGAAGGTATGATGAGTATAGCAGCTAGTTTTCCCTCAGTTAAGAAACCAAGGTTTAATGTCGGTCAGGAGAGGAGAGACAATGACGACTGAAGGTGATGCGGACTGGCTTAGTAACACTCCAACAAGGGCGTCGTTTAACGATACTTGTTGACTCGTCTTCGGCCAGCAGCAACGTGGAACCTGCACACAACACAAACAAATACTCTGTTCCCAACTTGCGATGAGGTTGTCAATCTCACCGGTTTGCTTGAAACAAAGGTTATGAGCGTATCGAGTGGAAAACAATATAGTATGCGAGTAAAGTAAACAGTGCGAGTAAAGTAAACAGGTGATAGCAATATGATGGAAATAGGACTGGGGTCCACAGTTCACTAGTGGTGTCTCTCCATAGATAAAATAACACATGCTGGGTAAACAAATTACAGTTGGGCAATTGATAGAATAGAGATAAACGTGATATGTCAAGAAGATCACTATAAGATTTACTCTGGGCATTACAACAAAATACATAGACCACCATCCAACTGCATCTATGACTAATAATCCACTCCCGGGGATATCAATACGAACACCCTAGAAGTATTAAGTTGCGAACAACAGATAATTGCATTAAGCAAAGTGTGTAATGTAAACAAAGCATATGCCCTTGAGCATATAAATGTTGTTTTCTCCCTAATAGCAACAGCACATCTACCACCTTAGAGGTTTCTGTCACTCCCCCAGGTGAAATAGAGGCATGAACCCACTATCGAGCATAAATACCCCCTCTTGGAGTCACTAGCAACTACTCGGCCAAGATAGCTACTAACAACGGAGAGCATGCAAGATCATAAACAACATAGAGATAACAAAAGATAATATTCAGTATAGCAACTTAATCATAAACACCAATATTCATCGGATCCCAACAAACCAAACATGTAGAATTACATAACGGTGATCTCAATCATGTATGGCAGCTCATGAGATCTAAACATGAAGCACATGGTGGAGAAGACAACCATCTAGCTACTGCTATGGACCCATAGTCCAAGGTAGACTACTCACTCATCGCTCCGGAGGCAAGCATGGCGATGAAGAAGACCTCCGGTGGCGATTCCCCTCTCCGGCAGGGTGCCGGGAAGAGCTTCTGGACCCTCCCAATCTTCGGGTCGACGGCGGCGGCGGATCGCGATGTGTTCTGGAAAACTGATCGGGTACTTAGGTTTTTTCCGTCGGGGGGTCTTTATAGGCGAAGGGGCGATGTCAGAGGGGGAGCCAGGCTCCCTCACGCGGGCCCCGCACGGCCAGGGGGCTGGCCGCGCCGCCCCTGCTTGTGGGGCCCTGGTGGCCCCCCTCCTACTCCTCTTCGGATCTCTGGAAGCTTCCGGGTAAAATAAGACTTCAGGATGTGGTTTCGTCCAATTCCGAGAATATTTCCTGTGTATCACTCTGAAACACAAAAACAACAGAAAATAGGGAACTGGCACTGTGGCAACTCGTTAATAGGTTAGTTCCGGAAAATGCATAAAAGTGCCACTAAGTGTAACGAAACAATAGGCAAATGCTGTAAAAACAAGCATGGAGCATCAAAAATTATAGATACGTTTGAGACGTATCACGCTCTCACACAAAGCAAGATGCCATGATCCACTATGGGACACTTAAGGGCGATCACCGAACCCGTACAAGCTTTGGGCAATCTCCACAACTTAATTGAAGGCTCCCAAGAATTACCACAAAGGCACCACAAAGCCACAAAGGTTGGGGAATCTCCACAACTTAATTGGAGGCCCCAAGTATATGCCACAAAGTCCACTAAGCCGTCTAGGGTTCCAAGAACCCAAGAGTAAAAATCTCACCAACTTCCACTTACCCGAATCTCCGAGGAGAACTCAAACCGATGCACCAAATGCAATGGCAAGAGCACACAAAGTACTCAAATCATTCCCTCTCAAATCCTACCAAAGCAACAAATGCTATGGAGGGATATGAGAGGAAGAACAAGGAGGAAATCTATAAATAAATCCAAGATCTAGATCCTATAGGTTCCCCTCACATAGAGGAGATATTGATTGGTGAGAACGTAGATCTAGATCTCCTCTCTCTTTTCCCTCAATATTAAGCAAGAATCATGGGAGGGGGGAGAGAGAGCAAAGCTTCAAGGTCAACAATGGAGGAGAGAGAAAGTCGCAAAAGCTTGCTTCCTTGGGGAAGAAGGGGGCCTTATATAGCCCCCCCACGAAAACTAGCCGTTGCTGGGCACTTACCTCGGAGTCTCCAGCCTTTGAAGGCCGAAGTCTCCGGCCATGCATCAAAAGACTCTGAGACCCATTATTGGGATGAGCACCACTCAAAATTCGCGATGGCCAGATTCTCTGGCCTGGCAAACGTACCTGGAGGTTCTAGGCCAAAAATCTAGACAAAAACGGCAAAAACACATTTTGGGCCAGAGTCTCCAACCCTGGAAAAGGCAGAAATAGCTGAAACCAAAACAACCACAACTTGAGTATCTGGACTACGTTTTCAATGATCTTGGGCTCATTGGAATCACAACAATGAGCCCTGCAACTTTATGCAGAGAAACATCATAGTCCCACAAAGGAGGATAAAAACAAATGATGAAAGGTTTGACCTCTCTTCAAAGACAAACCAGTTAAATCTCCAAACACCAAAAACACAATAAGTGTTTTATGCAAAATCTGTTTTTGATGAGCTAGAGCTTGTCATGGAAATAACCACAAGCTCTAGAACCTCAAATGGATAAAAACCAAATAATAACCAAGAAATATGATGTCAAGTATGCAAAGGTTTGACCTCTCTTTGAATGATATGACTAAGTTACTCACTCAAGAGCCCCTCTTGATAGTACGGCTACCGGTCCTATAACCCGGTCTCACAACGAACATCATGAGACCGGTAAAAAAGTAACCCTATCAAGATCATACCTTTGCTCTGAGCATAATCCACTTGAGTTAGATAATGACGATCTTGATCTTCTCAAATTGGACCACTTTTCTTGATTGCACTTGCTCAGTGAAGTCTTGTGGATTGCTCCCCCATACTCCCCTATGGGAGAGACTCTCTTTAAGCATGTCTTCACATATCCATGGTAACAATATAGTTGGCAAGCTTCAAGCATATGATCTCTTCTAGTTGCTTATCTTGAACTTGCACTTTGACTTGATCAATCCTCGAATCAATTCTTCTTTCTCTATAATGATGATGTCTTGACGATACACATGAGAGCTCACACAATCTTATTCTTCAAGACACACTCGATATAGGCTCAACTCCCTTATTACCAATCTTTGGATCACTCCTTGAATAACATATTGGTCATCACATACTCTTCTTCATTATCTTCATACAACCTTGAAACCAACAAATGGTTCAAGCATTGTCTATGGATAAGTCCTACAAATATAACTCAATGCAATCATTAGTCTATAGGGGTTGTCATTAATTACCAAAACCACACATGAGGGCTCCATGCTCTTTCAGGTGGGCTGTTGGATGAATTTTTTTGTGGATGGGCTTGTGGCGATGGGCTGGTGATGGCGTTGGTTACAAATTTACAAAGTGCATATACAATGGATGAAATTTTCTATAGGGACCTTCCAGTGGTTGGATGGGAGTGCGTAGCTATGCCTATGCATATCTGCCTATTTCCCTATAACATAATATGTTACGAGCTTAATGAACTAAACGAGCTAACTCTGCAAATTACACATGTTGAGATGATTTTCATTTTTGAACTCATTAAATTAATGATACAAAGTAACTCGTTATCTTAACAAGTAATAATTGATGTATTGTTCATTTGATGCAGAAAAAACATGACCATATTACTATTTGGCCTTCTTACCTATGTGTCATTCATGAATTTTCATATTTTCTGATAGGATGGTGGTCATTTACTTTGATGGCCTTCATCAAAATGATTTTTGAGATTTCTAGAAAGGAATATGCTTTACTACAACTAGTTGATTTATTAGCTGTTTCCACCATGTCGTGTAACTCCTGCATGACCTTTTCCCTGTGTCCCTCACACCTCGTAGTCGACTACTACTCCTGCTGCATCTCCCCTGTGCACCAAGCTGCCAACCGTCACACATCCCACGGGCCAACTGGAGCAAAAGATGTTTTACGACCGGTTATGGCACGTAGGTCTTATCTCCACCATACATGTTGTTTGGGATTTGCTCCGTGGGACCCATAAAACCTGTTCCTACTACATAGATTCTCCCTTTTCCAAATGTACTACTAGTTAAAAATGAAGCGCAACTTTCGCACAACACATGCAAATCCTATTTCGGTTACATATTTGACTTACTGACGCCGAGCTCTTCGAAACGAGTCTAACATTAAATATTTTTAAACTTTTTTGTTTGGATCTATGAAGTTCTTGTGTATTTCTATAAAGTTCTTCAGAGTGTTTTGAAGAGTACCGACGGGCAAATATAAAGTCCTTCTACTTTTTGCACACATGACAACTATAGAATCCTTTTTTTGATGGGACAGGCAGGGACCCGTAGGCTCGGATCTCAACCAAACAAACGGCTGAGATAAGGCCTCCACGCGATAACGGCTTGTAAATCTACGGGTTGCAAAATTCTTGCAACCAAGGATGGTAACAGAACCGAGTCGCTCTGCGCACTCTGAGCTCGGGAAAGATGAAAAGACCGAGGGATGGCTCTCGATCTAGCTCGATGATGGTGGACGTTAGTTATTTTGGCTGTTTCGATGTTGCAAGGGGTGTTTTGAAATACTACAAGCGACTATCTTTTTTGTGTATACCCACTCGTAAACTATGTAATATTTTCTTGTTATATGATAAAGAATTTCTCCAATACTGCAAATGTGCTTCTATGATGTTGCATGCATGTTGCACATATTCACATTTAATGTTGCAAACATTGACATGGTTTTCTACATTGTACTGCTACTAAATGGGGAATTATCCCATAGGATTTTTTGGTACAATGTTTATTTTAAAATGTTACACCTTTTTTTGCGAGATTTTTTCAGGTGTCTTTATGGACCAGCGCCCTAGAGATGAAGTCGTCGCTATTGACCTCATACTGATTCAAATTGGTTGACACCTAACCAACAACAAACTTAGACAATACAAAATCCACCACTCTATGAGTGCATCGATCAAACGATTCTCCGTGCTCCCCAACACCACTTGTGAGATCGTCGCTGACAAGGTGGACGAGGAGACGGGAAAACCTTCTTCTTCTTTAACAGAACGTCGCCATTGCAACCACAGCTTCGCTGCCGATTGACCAAAACTTAACTTTAGATACTCAAACGCATTTTCGAGATCTCCACCTCCTCTAGCCATTGTAGCAGCATTTTTGAAAAAACATCTAGTTTTTTCTTATTAACAGAAACTTATTCGTAGTATTTGTCAAGAAGTTCTATTATCCGCATGTACGGTGAGGCGATAGAAAAAAATACTAGTCTTTGACATGACAACAATCCTTTATCCTCACAACCATATCGCTCAAGAAACAATTAAATACCGCTCGTCCTAGGCGGCACATCAACACGTCCGACCAACCAAGCACCGGTAGACCAAGTCCGCACCTAACCGTCTCACACGCCTCGCTGTTATCCAAGGAAAACGCTTGCGTGGTTCACACACTCCGTCCAATCAACGTGCCACGGGCCCCCCAACCGAAGTCCAGCTCGGTCACCTTCAATGCACAATGGGCCTCGGTCGGTCGCTCGCTCGCACACAGATCGAGAAAAGGCCTTTTTTAAACAATACCGTGATATATTATAGTAACAAACGGTACATGGTAGAGATACATAAGCTGTCTCTAGAAACTACAAAATAAAGTCTAAGAGAAAACGAGCTAATCTTCGAGGTCTTCACTCTTCTTCTTCCATGACATAATCTTGTATCTTCGTGAGGGTAGCCAAAAAATAATGGAACAAATATCAAACCATAAAGTTGTAAATACCAATAGTGGTTCTCCCTTCTTTAATTTGAGCCGCAATGTCAAGGTTACATGCATGCACGTAACCATTAAAGCAATCATACAACATCGGCAAGAGTACCAAAACGAGTATTCCAGGAAAGAGAAACCAAATAGCTTTGTCAACATCGCTGAAAAGCCGAGAGTATGAATCACCATTGTCAATGACATAGCAGTCGGGACAAATATTGCGAGGATAACCCTCCTCGCGGCAACCAGGAGAAATAATCCAAAACTGATCTGGCGAAGCAAGATCTTGAAGATCATACCTAAAAAACTGTAACCTTACAACACCACCATTGACGCCGGGAAGAAGATCCCATCACTGAACAAAGAGCTGAAGGCACTTATTATGAACGATGACATCTCCATTGACATAGAATAAAAGAAGATGGCATCTCAAACGTATCTATAATTTTTGATGCTCCATCTTGTTTATACACCATTTTCTTTGTGTTTTGTTTACACTTCGTGGCATTTTTATGCATTTTCCGGAACTAACCTATTAACAAGATGCCACAGTGCCAGTTCCTGTTTTCTGCTGTTTTTGTGTTTCAGAAAAGTTACACAGGAAATATTCTCAGAATTGGACGAAACAAAAGCTGAAGTTCCTAATTACCTGACATAAAGACGGAGTCCAAAGGAGAGCCGGAGGTGGACCAAGGGGCAGCCACACCAGGTGGTGGCGCGGGCCACCCCTGGCCGTGCCACCATGTGGTGTGACCACCTGGTCCACCTCCTGACATCGCCCTTCCGCCTATTTATTCCCTTTGTCGAGAAAACCCTAGGGACATGAACACTTTTCCAGAAAACATACTGCAAGCCGCCGCCATCGTTGACACGAGATCGAGAGGGTCTAGAAGCTCTTCCCGGCACCCTGCCGGAGAGGAAAATCACCACCGGAGGCCTTCTTCATCACCATGCCTGCCTTCGGAGTGATGCGTGAGTAGTCTACCTTGGACTATGGGTCCATAGCAGTAGCTAGATGGATGTCTTCTACTCCATGTGCTTCATGTTTAGATCTTGTGAGCTGCCTATCATGATCAAGATCATCGTTATATAATTCTACATGTTGTGTTTGTTGGGATCCGATGAATATTGAGTACTATGTCAAGTTGATTTGTGAATTATCATCTCTATGTTGTTTATGATCTTGTATGCTCTCCGTTGCTAGTAGATATCTTGGCCGAGTAGATGCTAGTAACTCCAAGAGGGAGTATTTATGCTCGATAGTGGGTTCATGCCTCTAGTAATCTGGGAGATTGACAATAACTTCTAAGGTTGTAGATGTTCTATTGCTACTAGGGAGAAAACAACAATCTTGTGTTCAAGGACATTTGTATTGTTTACATTACACACTTTGCTTAAAGCGATAATCTTTTGCTTGCAACTTAATACCCAAGGGTTGCTCGGATGACATCCGGCGGGTGGATTATTAGTCATATATGCAGTTGGATTATGGTCTATGTATTATCTTGTCATGCCCAAGTGAATCTCATAGTGATCTTCATGACATGTACATGCATTACTTTGCATTATTTATTTTGTCAATTGCCCAACTATAATTTGTTTACCCAGCATGTTATTTATCTTTATGGAGAGACACCTCTAGTGAACTGTAGACCACTGTCCATTCTTTTACATATATATTACCATTTACTTTCTACAAGTATTATTTACTTTCTTGTAAACAAATATCTATTACCACACAATACGTTTAATCCTTTGTTTACAGCAAACCAGTAGGACAAAGTACTTTGGTTATGTTGTGTGCAGGTTCCATGTTGCTACTGACACCGGTAGTGCGTCCTGCCAAAAGCCAGCTAGCATCAACCTTCAAAAGTGGTTTTTTTCTCCTACTGGTCGATTAAAACCTTAGTTTCATAATTGAGGGAAACTTGCCACTGTACTTATCACACCTTCCTCTTGGGGTTCTGTAACGACCCGGAAAAATCCCCATTATTAGAATTGATTGTTCTTTTTCTTTTTCGCGTCATGCATCAGCATGCATCTTTCACCTTGTACGCTTTTATCGAAACTAAAATTATGTGGTATTAAAATCTAATTTTATTTTGTTCGTATTGTTTTATAAAACCCTCCCTGCTCTTCTTATTTTAGTCAAATTAACAAAACCAAAACATTTGCCGTCGTTGAATTTGTTTAAATCTGCTTTGCAACCCTTTGTAAATTGTTTTGAGACAAGAAAATTCAGTTTTTGAAATCTTTGAAGCCTGTTCTGAAATCTTTTCTAATTCCTCTTTCCCTCCCCTTCTTGGTCCCAAACGCTTTCAGCAAGACAAAGGAAAGGAGAAGTAATTTTGCAAGAAATAGAAAAGAAGAGAAGAAAATCACAACAGCCCGTCTTGCCTTTTCCTCCAGCCCAGCACTCCATCTTGTCGTCTTATTCCATGTACGGCGTTCATCCCGCCGCTCCACGTTGGTCACCTGGTGGATGGGACGTCGATCTGCGCTACCCTCCTCCCTTTATAAGCAGGCCTCTGCTGCAACCCAGCCCTAGCGCTAGCCTTCCTCCTGCCTGCCGCCGCCACTTTCCTCTCTCGTTTTCTCGCTGCTGCTTCCGAGCATGCTAGCCGCAGTGCAACTCTCCCTGCTCGACCCGACGGCGTCGCCCGCGCGCGTCCTCTTCAACTCTCCTTCCTCTGCAAGGTCGCCCATTCCCGAGGGCAACTTCGCTAGCACGAACTCGTCTGTCGCTGTCCTCGCCTGCAAGCTGGCGTCTTTGGCCACGAAATCGTATCTGCGGTGAGAGTCCGCAACTTCTGAACCTCTCCTTCCTCCCCTGCCTTGCTCTTGGTCGCCCCACCGACGGTGACCGTCGTTTTCTTCCGCAGGGAAACGTCGCCGTCCCTGCCATTCAACTCTGCCATGCGTCGATCGAGCTCGTCCTTGTCTACAACCTTTGGCGCTTCACCATCCGGCTTCAGCAACATTGACCACCTCCTCCTCGCGCGTCCGCAGCAACACACGCGCACTCGGCCTCCTCCTGCGTGTTCGCCCGTGCCGCCACCAACCTCGCCGCCGCCCAGCTCGCTCGTACCGTCGTCTCCGTCTTCTTCTGCGTCGCCTAGCTGCAAGGACAAGATCAGTCGCTTAATTGGTTCAAGAAAGCAGCGTCCTTTTCCACAACAACAACAGCAGCTTAGTGCAGTGGTTTGTTCCTTTGACAGATGTCTTGACTTCCAGTGTTCGAATATCAGGGATATCAATTTCGCATTCCTTTTTGTTTCAGATTCCTATCTGACATGCGGGGCTTCTCTGTCAGTCCCAGCCAACTTCAGTCCATGTCTAAAATCTACAACGCCATTTATACTACATGGCTCTACCAATTTTTCAGCTAGCCTATCCATCCAACTGACTGTGCATGTCCAGCAACTGCTACACGTCTTCACGATCTGAATCTAATTTCAGCTAGCACCTGAGTTCATTTTTCCTATCCATCCAGCAGCTTGCTTGCTAGCTTAGCTAACTAGCCCCATCTTTGTACGTCTGTATCTCTTTGCTCAAAAGATCTTCTATCCGGCGTTCGCTGCTTCGGCTATGGAAACATCGGATGGTGGGACAACTTCCGTGACGCCGACTACTTCCGCTACTTCGACTACAATCCGTCTCTCCAATCTGAACGTGAGACCTCACCCTAAGCCATATATTTCGAATATCTATCTTATATATGCAAAATCATTCATGTGGCATTGGCATATCATATCCGGGGGTAAATAGGAATTACCTAATAATTAAATATGGAATATGTGGGATTTGTATATATTTTTGTCCCGGTTTCATTTAATTTTGTGTAGCTCATCCATGCCATGTTTTGCCATGCTAATAATTAATTAATTATGGGGTAGTAAAACAACTTGAACCATATATGTTTGTATCGGGATTCCGATTCCGCTTAATTTTGATAAGTTGCATTGCATCATAATTGCCATGTCATGCATGCATGCTTCACATGATCATGCCGATTCTTTTACCGTAGTAGTAAGTGTTGCATCCGTTGTTTGTTGTAGCGATTTGCTTCTTCCCGGATAGGACGCTTCGTGGTGATGTGAGCAACGACAAGTTCTTCGGGTGTTTTTCGACCATCTTTTCAGGCGAGCCCTTTTCTCTCTACCCATTTAACAGTTTTGCTCTCGCTAGCTCTACATTCTAGCCTTGTGTCGCGATGCTTTATTCGAGTCACATGTCCTATCCACCTGTTTATCCAAAGAAAAGCCGTATAACCTTCCATACATCCTATTAACCGTGTGCTTGTTGTTCGAGTTGGCCTTGCGAGTCGTAGGCATTATCAGGTTGTTTTAAGTGGTGTTATCTTGTCGGGTTGGGAAAGTTATCACATGCTCTACTTTATCTATATATGTTGTTGGAGATACTCATGGCTTACTTTATTGTTAATACTTAAAATTGAATTAAGCAGAGGCATCGGTGAGTCATTTTGCCAGTTTTCCGACGGCTCACTTGTGTCCCCTAGGACCCCGAGATCGCATGAACTGTTCTGAGACTGAGCGCTCTAACCATACGTGGGTACGCTTCTGGGCCTCCCCTTGACACTGCCGGAATCTACATACTTGTCCAGTGGCCACAACTAGTTTGAGGTTTTCCATTTGTTTCTTGTCGGGCGTGCAGCTTGTCTCTTATGGTCTGATTTACTTTGGGGGAAGCCGTGTGTGCCTTGTAACCCCTTGCTCTGCACGTCCGTCTAGGCGCGGTACGCATTGTTAAGTGGTCATCCCCTAGTGGGCTCCGATCCATCTTAACCGTTCACGCATCAGCTAAGTCTGTCTCAGAGATTCGGCCGGACTCTCGATACGGGTTAAACTTAGTTAGGTGGCTTCCTGGACTTGTTTGTAGTGAAGGAGAGTGCGAGTCGTGACTATCCTGATGGCGCACCTGTTTTTATTAAGGGTGCGAGACTTGCCTAATGGATTGATCGTACGTGTGGGTATATTTGGGCACCCATGCAGGGTTAAATCTTTTCGAAAAGCCGTGTCCGCGGTTATGGACGACTTGGAGCTGTACTACTCGATCATAGAACAACTTGCACCAGCTTTTTCAATACTAATAAACTTGTGTAGTAAGCTAGCACAACTACAACAATAAACCTGCAATAAAACTTGGTAACCGTGTGAGTGCCTTTGATACTTGCTTCTTCGTTTGGTCACGAGGAGGTGATTCATCGGCTGGGTTATGTTTGGTGTTAGTATCTAGTTGGTTCTTTTATGCGCTCTCTTATCTTATTCTATTTAGACGAAAGCTGTAGTTTGTCTCTGTAGTATGATTCTTTCGTTGCCGCTTAGTCCACCATATAGCCTGTAGGCGAGCACAGCTGAATTCCAGTCTCGCGAGTACGTGCCTCGGTACTCACCCTCGTTTTTTCCCTTTTCTCTTTCTCCCTCCTTGTTCGGCAACCTTTGGCCCGACGATCTTCACAGGTATGGGAGCGACGACGTTAGCAAGGTTACTCTTCCGGCTTGGCCTGGGCAGGGTTTGGACGCCATCGTTTATCTTCAGACCTCTTAGGCCCATTTGTATTCTTGTCCATACTCTGATGCTATTTGCTTTATGTATGATTTGGGATCTTTGTATGTATATTTGGATTCTTGACTCGTGGAGTCTTCGTGGTTATTATATATTGTTTTGTGGGGTTCCATCGTGAACTTGTGTAACTGTTGCTAACTTGATTCCACCCGCATCGCGTGCATATTGCACATGCACGAGTCGCTTGGTGGTGCGTTTCCAAAGCGACATCATGTAGATTGTGGCGTGATCGCTATGATCTGCAAGGTGCCGATTTTGGGGCGTTACAGGTTCCCAACTGGGCGGCTAATAATGGCTACCAAAACGCTAACCTAATCTTTTAAAAATACTACTTTTATTAAAATCTCCACCCGTAGACACTAGCAAGGTTGGTCGGAGGAGGGAGAACCGATCTATGGAGGAGGTGAAGCTTGGAGGCGGCGGCTAGGGTCAAAGAGGCTCGGGATGGAGGAGAAAAAAACCCGCAGAACAGATTTATGGACACGGATTTTAGATCGAGAAAAGGCTAAAAGAGAGACCCGCACGCCAATCACTCCATACCCACTGTAGATCGGACGCGGCTTCCCTGTGCCCGCTTCGTGCGACGATCCGTGCGACCGCACGCCCCGAACGCATCCAGCGGCTCCCCCTGCGCCCAGCTTTCGTACAAAAAAAATCCCAGAAATACAGCCCCCGTCGGACGCGTATTCCTCCCGGCTCCCACCGTGTACCTCTTCTTCTTCCCCTTCCTTATCCATTCCCTGTCTGAACTCGAGCTAGTCCAAGGAGTGAAGCTGAGCAGCCCGGCAAGATCCCTGGCCGTGCTCAAGTTCCTCAAGCCCCCAGCTGCACCTGGTCGATGGATTTTGCTCCTCCGCCGCTTCAATCTCAGAGGTGTGGAGAATCGACCTGAGCGTGACCGCGGCTCCGTTCGTCGGCGCCGGCGCTGACCCCTTCCCGGCAAGCGCCCCCCCGCCAGTCAGTCTGGCAGTGGCCTGGTGGTCTCGCCGGAAGGCAGGGCATCAAGCGGGAGAAGGAGCCGCACTGGTTACCTCCCGGTGTCGGCGAGGAGGTGGACGAGGCGCCGCCAGGCCTTGCGTCCTGGCCACCGACTGACGAGCTGGTGCTTACCTCTACGCGGGTGCAAGCTCCAGTAGAACCAGAGGTAAGCATATTTTGCTACTGATTATTTCTGTTCGGTTGTGATTGACATGGAATTTTCTTGAACTGGTTTGCCGAAACATTGATTCTTACTGCCCAGTTACAACTTACAAAATGCATAATTCTCCATACCAATAGTACTTAGTACACTATTGCATAAAAGAGATACAAAAGAATCTGACGACAAGAATGTTTAGTCTGACAGAATAGAATTCAGAACATGAAAAAGACAGAATTTATGTTGGCTTCTGTTGATGGAGAAAGACATGGTTTTGTCCTGGAACTGAGCTAGAGGTCCCAATAGATCCTTGTAGTGAGGGATGCTGAGCATAGTTTTGTTGTTGTAGATAGGTATACATGTCATTTGATGGATGACCCTGCGCAAAAAAGTACAAAGTTCAATTTCATCGAAGTTTTAAAATTAGAAACTGGAAAGTGTGAACTGCTCATACCACTATTGGACCGTATGGTTGCAATCCTTGAGTATGTGTTGACATTTGGATATTATTACCAATTGTACCGTATGGTTGGAATCCTGCTAGTTCTTGGGTATGTGTTGAAATTGGGATGGTACTACTGATTGGACCATTAGGTTGGAATCCTGCCAATTCTTGAGCATATGTTGACATTCTGACGGTATTACCAATTGACGGTGCTATTGAAGCATTTAGGATACTGTTGTACTGTGATTGATATGCAGCCATTTGATTTGTAAAATAATCCAAATGACCCTGTAAAAAAATATGTAGAAAGGTCAATACAACTAAATATTTTGTAGGAAAGAAGCTTATGATTTTATACCGTTGAGGTGCCTTGTGGCTGCATATCAATTGTTGCTTTATTTGAAATACCTACAGACTTTGCAACCTCCGCATTTGCTATTTGCGCTTCTGTTACTTTTCTCTGGGATCTCAAAAAGTGGGCCATGGTTCCAGGAGCAAGAATGTGGTTATGTGACGCCTCAAATTCATACACATCATACAATCCGTTTCTGAGGCTTATCTTCATACGGGCGGTACACCCACATCGTGTTTCAGGCCTGCTGTAGCTGAAGGTGTCCTCTCTTTTATCACCCCCACGAAATCCTATAAGTTGTAGTAATTTTCTTAGTGCATAAAAATATGATTGCCATCTTCAAAAAATGCATACAGCCTATACCTTGACGAGAGCACGTAAATGTCCGTTGTTGCATTGTAGAGGAATTCTTCATTTTATGGCCACTGCTTCTTCTAATGCTAAAACCAATAGTTTCAGCATACTTGTTATAAAAGAAATAAGCTTCCTCTTCGGATACAAATGCCATGCCAAGTTTTGGTACCCTTCCATCAGTAGGATCTGCTCCAGTTTCTTGAAAGTCCTGTGCAAGTATGTGCATAGTAGCAAATCAGTTATTTCTATCTACTATACTTTGCTGCCGTTGCCACTAGAAGGCCCCACACAAATGTTCATGTAACTATCTTTTCTTACTTTTAGGGGATCACTACTGTCATCAATGGGATCCCTACTCCAGGTTAATATGTTAATTGTCACTTATTGATGGCCTATATCTTGAAGATTTCATATTATATATGATTCTGACCTTGTTTCATACAATAGATCTAAGCATGCATATGTTCCTATAGAATTTACAAGGAGTTTTAGACATCTAGGTTGATGCCAAGCCTGATGAAGGAAAATAGAGGAGATGTTCCTATAGATTTTGCAAGGATTTCTGGACATCTAGGTTAATGCCAAGCCCGATGAAGGAAAATAAAGAAAGGAGATGGCAGGATTGCACGAATTCCCACAATCCGTTTAAAAAGAAGAAATTGCAAGTTTCACTATGATTCATCAAGATGAGTAAGGTTAGATCTCTTACCGTGCGTGCGTGCGTGAGATTCATCAGCATCATGTCCATGATTACTTGATGAATCCATCGGCAACTAGTGCTGATTGATGCACTATTTAATTAGAGCCTGTGTATGAAGTTAAGATTCATTCCTGTGTAAATCTGGATTCGTATGTCTGGTGCGCTCGCAACCTCCTGTTTCTATTTGCATTGGCAGATGATTTTGGCGCGCAGCTGGTCCTTATGTGGATGTGTGTTCCCGCGCGACTGCGACCTGGTCTTCAGTTTTTTTCTGTTAGTTTTAATATTGGGCGTGTATTATGGATGGAATTGGCATGGTGATCGCTACAGACGCTCCGATACGTATGCGGCCGTATGTTTGCCGTATCGAGGGGATCGTTTTGTCGATGAAAAAAAAAGCCAATCGGTGAGGGAGTCACAGCCGCTCGATGCCATCCGGGTGTGCTGTCGCACGGATCGTCGCAGGGAGCGGGCACAGGCAAGCCCCGTCCCTGTAGATCAACAGGCAAATGGCGTCCCGGGCCCATGCTGTCCGTGAGGATTTCCTTTGTCCCACCAGAAATAATCCTGCCATTGCGAAGGGTGTGGGGTTATACATGCCTATAGGTTGGTTATCCATACCCATATGAGTTTTTATTTGCCCATACCCAAAAACGACGGATAATGCCCAAACAGATACGGAGTACAGCTGTACAGTACTCCCTCCGTTCGGAAATATAAGATGTTTTAGCTTTATGGAGTGAATGTATCTAGACAAGTTTTAGTGTATAGATTCAAGTGAACCTATACACTAAAAGTTGTCTAGATACATTAGCTTCATAAAGCTAAAACATCTTATATTTCCGAACGGAGGGAGTACATGTTACCAATGGGTAAGACGTAGACGTAGTGTAGCCAAAACGAGTCGACGGGACACGCGCGCGCTCACGTACGTGTTCACCTCACCATGCATGCGTGATGGATTCCTGCAAGCTGGCTAGCTAGTTCACGGTCACGTACGTATCGCTCCTGCTTTAATTTCCTTTCTCATTACGAGTATATCTCACGGGTATGGATAAAATGAAGATAATCAAATAATTACCCTCTTCATGTCCAAACCAGAATGGATAATTATTTTTTTACCCATACCCTAGGTATGGGTATGAATATGAACAATGGGTAGAGAGCGGCAGGTTTGCCCAGAAAGGGCCCAAACCGATGCGAGAAGAGAAAAGACTCCTCATTTCCTCGCTCCTGTCAGCTTGTTCTTACATACACAGGGAGTAAACCTTGATTGTATTCCCTCCTCTGACCCATTCGTGCATGTTATACATTTGATTCACCGTCTCATGTGCATTCCATCCATCCAAGAAATTTCAACATGCACAAGATTTTTCGATCATTCTGTTTTTTATGGGATCAATGTCGTCTTCCTCGCTCCGGGTATCCATCTAGTGTGAGTCCACTACCCCAATGTAATCGATTTGATTTTTGTGCTATTCCAATGGACGTAGGAGCTCTTTTTCCCAACTCGACCGAGGCCCGCAATAACTGTGCGGAAACACACTGCACTGTCGCCACCCCATATTTAGCCTTGCAACTCCACAATCTTGTACTAACTGAATCTTGGTTGATCCCGGAAGACGGAATGGACACTCTTGCAGTTTTAACACATGTGCTATGAAACACCATTTCTAAAACGACACGTTTGGAACCTCTGCCAATCCTAAGCAACATTTCCTTGCCGAGTTGAGTCATCCTGATACGTCTTATTCCTATGTACATACATCCCGCACTCTAGCATGCAACCCATTTCACTTCTCGTGTTTTACTAACTGAACACGAATGCTAATTGGTTTACGCGTGCAACTTTTAGTAGCTACTTGACTTCGCTAGGTGTTGAAGTGCCAAGAGCTGAATAATTTCTTCTTTCTAGTCCATGTGAGTAAGAAATGCAGACTCCCTAAGTCCGAAGTCCTTTTGTAGGCAGGGATCGCGAGAAGTGCATCATTTCACCCACCATACATTACTTTCTTATTATACCTAGGGATCACGATATGTGCATTATTTCACCCACCGTGCATCAACTCACTGTACCCGCTTGGTAATACTAGTAGCACTCGTTGACTAATATGCCAAGAGAAGTTTTAAATCAAAGATTGTTTATTGGCCAAGCTTAACGAGCCGAGTTAATGAGTTAATCGCTTAGCTCGGGTAATGTGAGTGCCTCAAATCCGACCCATCGAGACATGATATTTTGTTGGTTACTGTGTAATGTAGTCGTGTCTTTTTTTGTTCACTATGCAATCAAATTATGGTAATTTTGATTAACCATTTATATAGTTAATGCCATATATAAGATAATATGTAATAAGCATAATGAGCTAAACGTGGTAACTCGGTGAGTTATACAAGTTGAGGCAATTTTCATTTTTGAACATGTTAAATTAACAATACGAGGTAACTCACTACTTAACAAGCTCTAAAAAGTCAGAATTCCATGCCTAGCTAGGTCACATGTCTATTGGCTTGGTACAACTCATGTATGCCTAGGTTATTAGTGGATTGAATTTTCGGAAGTAAACACACTGATGATACAAAAATTTGGATAAATAATTAGAGCATATTTTAGCAAATTATTTATTCACAAGAAATTTGATGTAATGTTCATTTGATGCCACAAAAAACATGTTGACCGAATTACTATTTCGCCTTCTTACCTGTGTTGTTCATGAGTTGTTAAATTTACGAATAGGACGATTGTCATTTACTTTGATGACCTTCATCAATTTTTTTAGAGCTTTATAGGAAGGAATATGCTTTACTACAACTAGCTGATGCGTCAGCCGTTTCCATCATGTCGCGCAACTCCTGCAAGTCCTCTATCGCCAACTGCCTCAGTCCCACGGGCCGAGCACCTGCCACCATGGCTGCTTGCGAAGGGGAGCTCTAAACACGAGTCGTATGCACGCTCTGAGCTCAGGAAGATGGCATGACCGAGACTGATGACTCTCAGCCAAGGTCAGTGACGGTGGAGGTTAGTTATTTTTCCAGTTTTCGATGTTGCAAAGGGTGTTTTAAAATGCTACAAACTGCTATGGTAATGTTTTCTTGTCGCATGCTACAATAGGATTTTGCCAATTTAGCAAACATGCTTTTATGATGTCGAATGCATGTTGCACATAGGTTGGATACTCACTTTTTTTTGGTTGCAAACGATGACAAAGTGTTCTATGTTTTACTTTCAAGGATATGTCTTGGGGAGACATATTGTTTTCACAGAAGAAAACCCAAGAAGGCAAGTTACGTCAAGAGCAGAACCCCGCTATCACTAGAGACAGCACATACAGAACAAGACTACTGTCGCAACCTTCACCTATCAACTTGGCCTAATCCACCTCTAAACAACCTAGCAGAACGCCACAACTTTGCTTCGGCGCCAAACTTTCTTATCACCTTAGAAGATGAAGGTCTGACCTCCTCAAAGACTACATTATTGCACTGCTTACACAGGCACCAGCAAATTGAGGCAATCTCTGTCCAAAGGTCACGTGACCCCTCATGCCCACCATGCTTCTCTTGGTGCTTCTATGTTTTATCGGTGCTAAACATGATTTATTCTGTATGATAATTTTTTTTGTACAAAGTTTAATTGAAATGTTACAACGTTTTCTCACAATATTTAAGACAAAAGAAAGAAAATACTGCAAGGGCCTACAGTTTACTGCAGTTGGAGTGTTTTGTTGTTGAAAGAAAGAAAGACAATACTCCTAACACTTTGGTGCATGCCTTCAAAATCAACGTAATCAGAGAGATTCTTAGGGAAAGAGAGAGTAGAATTTTTAAAGTTAGTAAAGAATTAAATGTGGTTGCCCATGAGTTAGCCAGGATCAGTAGAACTCAGGGTAAAACAGAGTTTTGGCTCACAAGTTTCCCCGGAAAGTTGCGGAAGCTGTGATCACAGATTGTAATTCTGCTGTAGCTTAATATATTTTTTCCCCCGCAATTTTTTTCTTACTGCAGTTGGAGTGTTTTTTGTGGTAATGCGATGGAAAAAATACTAGTCTTTGAGACGACAACAATCCTTTTATCCTCGTCACCATCTCAGGAAAGAAACAATCAAATACCGCTCGTCCTAGGCGGCGCAGCAGCGCGTTCGACCAACCAAACGCCGGTAGACCGAGTCCGCACCTACCCCGTCCCACACGCCTCGCCGCTACCCAAGGAAAACGCTCACGCCGCTTCGGTGGTCCATGCACCCTGTCCACGCCACGCGCCGCGGGCCCGCCCGACCGGAGTCCAGCTCGGTCACCTTCCGCGCACGATGGGCCTCGGCCGGTCGCTCGCCCGCTCGCAGATCGAGAAAGAAAAGGGTAAAAAGAGAGACCCGCACGCCAATCACCCCATACCCACTGTAGATCAATAGGCAAAGGACGCTATGTGCCCACGCTGTCTGTGAGCGGTGGGACACCGTGTCAAAGTGCTCGGTGTCGCTGGATGAGAAAAAGGGCAAAAGGGTAAAGCACATTTACGTGCCACCCCCTGAAGTTAGTGTTATTACGTTTAGCTTTGTGGGCTGGCCTGGTCTGTCGCCGACTCATCCTCATGCTTCTCTTCCCGGAGTGTCGACTTCTGTAGCTTGAGCTATATGTAGATTTTTTTTAAAATATATTAAAAAATATATATATATATTTTTTAGATATAGCCAATATTGTATCCTATCAATGTTTAAAGTTTCAATTCCAAATGTTTAATATTTGAGGCTCCATAAAAGCACTGGCAGAGCTTCTTGAGGGCAAAATAAGGCCATGGCCCGCCCAGCTTTGACGCGAAATTTTTACCTATACCGTTATGTTCAAACCCACTAAGGCACACCAAGTCTCAGTCAATTATTTCCGATTCAGTGCGTCCCTTCGTTTTTCCTGTTTCCGTGCTCCGCTGCTCATAGAGGACAATTCCGTGACACTAATTTAGGGTACCAGTTGACCTGCCGCCGGTAACCAAATGGCGGACCTAGATGCCAGACAGCTGGAGACACATCGACCACCATGTCCCGAAGCATCCAAGGCCAATGCCCGTAGTAGGCGTAGGCGTCCAAACAGCGGGCAGCGACATCAATCCGACGACCCCCAGTCCACTGCTGTTCTTCTTCTCGGATTGCCCTGCTGCAAGTGCAAGCCAAAGGTCCTTTATTTAGTGGCGAAACTCTATTAGTAACCCATTGCTCTCTGCCGTTTTCTACCCAAAAAAATTTCTTGGCCCGCCCGTCCTAATTTTTCTCTCAAGCTCCGCCACAGCAGAAAAGTAACAAAATCTAATTGATTTAGATATTTTGAAAGTTTGTACTGTTCACTATTATATATGTTAGATATTTTATTTTTACACAGATCCCATTATAAGGTATTTTGAGTTAAAATTTTACACGTTTGTATATCTCAACATTGTCCACATCAAGCTTTAATTTTAGATTTTTTTTGAAACTTTAAAGTGTTATTTTTATTTTTTTCAAAAAACAAACTACATGTAGCTCAAGCTACATTTGTAGTTTTCTGATTCCTTCTTGCCTAATTTTTTTTCTGACAGTGGCTTGGTGTATCTGCGCTTTGACTGCTTGTAGTTTAAGTCATAGCTGTTGCATTAGTTCATGTAACACGCCAGTTAGCATGTAAGCATTTTCATGTTTTTTTTTCATATTTTAAACAATATGTGAATTTTATTTTTAGGTTTATCTACTAGTTTAGTGAGGAGCAACTATGCCACCTTGGCATGGTTATTTTGTTCTTTCCAAGGTTTACAAAGCGATGATTTTTTTTAAAAAAAAAATTGAGTTATTTTTATAATTATTGAAATTTTATTTGCGCTTAAGAAATGGAATTCAATATTTTGGAACCCACCGATTTTACTAGCCAAACTTTGAGCCAGTCTGTTTCTCCTTGCAAATAAGTTTTCATGCTTCTCCATTAAGTTGAATGGCAGAACACTATCTACTAAAAATGACCGGGCTCCCTCAACATTCACTAGAACTTATGTGATAATATTTCCCTGTACAAGCTAGTTCTCTTCGATGAAAAATAATTTGAACATTGAATCTGTAACCAAATATAACTTTGGAAAATAAAAGATATATTGTAGTAGTAGTACAGCATACCGATACATCTAAGATATGCACATTTAAGCTTAAATGTGAATATCTTTTTTTACCTCAAAATAAAGATATGCACATTTAAGATTTTCTAAAAATATCAACGGTACTGGACAAAATAATTATAATGCTAATAATAATCATCATTTAATTGGATGTATCTCTGCTGGCTACCGCTCACCGAGCCTCACTGCCTCAGAAGAAGACAATGTAGATAGAGGTGGCACGACACTCAACACCAGCCCCTTATTTCCATATTGCAAAAAGATCGAGGTTCCCATTGCAAAAGCAGCAAGCAGAACGAGGCTTTTGCACTCGGCCGCCCCCTACCCCGCTCCACTGCGTTTCTCCACTCCACTCCACACTCTCTCTGTCTTCTCCCCTGGGCTCCTCCTTTGTTTTTGCTCGCAAGAAAAACCTTGGTGCAGAAATTTGCTGTCCTCCACCACCACAGCCGCCGAACCCTCCAGGTCCTCCTCCGGTCCTCCCCCATGAAGTGGTGAAATTATTAGTACTAGTCCCCTTTCGCATTGCTGGGAAAGAACGGTGGAGTTTTGCCTTCGTGCCATCTAGTTTGATCTGCTCTCTCTTGCTCCGCCGTGCTCTACATCTGCCGCCGCCGCGCTGTACATTACCGTCGAGGCACGCGTCGCCGCTATCGCCGCTCTTCCTCGCCGGCCGCAGTCTTTGGCTATTCGTTTTCAGGTACGAGGTTGTTTTTATCCAGATTCTGGGCGTGCCCCTGCACAACCGTCGCACCATCTAGATCCGCCCCTGCTTGATACTATTTTCATTTTTTGTTCTTTTGGCCCTAGCTGTGGTGTAGATCTATTCTCCCCTAGTGATTTTCTGTTTAAATGCGCTGTTTTAGTTCTCCTTGGACTGAGAGGTAAGTATTCTTCATGTTACGATATCAATAATAGATTAAGCTTTTCTTCATGTTCTGAGAACCGACATGCGGTTGCACATTCTTGGATGCAGTTGCAGGGCGTAGATTAGGGCTAGATTAACTCTACTGTTTTACTGAAACTGTATGTCTGATGAATTTATGCTGTACTTGTCCTCAGTTCAGTCGCTATACTTGCTGCAGATGTTTTTCCAAGATTGGTGATGTAGATATTTTCCTCACTGGGCAAGATGAAGAAGTTCTTCGCAAAATGTCCCGTCGATAGCAATCTTACCTGAATTGTTGATTGCCAAGGTGCCGACCTCCTCTTCTTTTCTTACACCATTCAGTGCTTTTGTTCCTTGTAGCAGCTATTTAAAGCATGTGCTTATTTTATTTTGCAGCTATTCTGGTGTATCAATTGCTGTTGGCTGTATCTTTCTGCTTTCCCGGTTGTGTGTAGAAGTTGCTTGGTTGAATACTGTCATTCAAGATGATGCAGAGGCCGTTCCGTCCGGAGGAGTACTCCTTGAAGGAGACTTCTCCTCACCTTGGTGGGGCAGCTGCAGGTGACAAGCTCACCACCACCTATGACTTGGTTGAGCAGATGCAGTACCTTTATGTTCGAGTGGTAAAAGCGAAGGAACTTCCAAGTAAGGACATCACTGGAAGCTGTGACCCATATGTTGAGGTGAAGCTGGGGAATTATAAGGGCACAACTCGGCATTTCGAGAAGAAGACCAATCCCGAGTGGAACCAGGTGTTTGCTTTTTCAAAGGAGCGCATTCAGGCATCAGTGGTGGAGATCATCGTCAAAGATAAAGACTTCGTTAAGGACGACTACATTGGCCGCGTTCTGTTTGACCTGAATGAGGTCCCAAAGCGAGTGCCGCCTGACAGCCCGTTGGCTCCACAATGGTATCGTCTGGAAGAACGGAATGGGCACAAGGTGAAGGGAGAGTTGATGTTGGCTGTTTGGATGGGTACTCAAGCAGATGAAGCATTTCCTGAAGCATGGCACTCCGATGCAGCGTCAATCCCTGGTGATGGCCTTGCAAGCATCAGATCAAAAGTTTATCTTACACCAAAGCTTTGGTATTTGCGTGTCAATGTGATTGAAGCACAAGATCTTATACCAAATGATAAGACCAGGTTCCCTGAGGTTTATGTCAAGGCAATGCTAGGAAACCAAGCTCTTAGAACCCGGGTATCACCAAGCAGGACTCTGAATCCAATGTGGAATGAGGACTTGATGTTTGTTGCAGCTGAGCCCTTCGAGGAGCACCTGATTTTGAGTGTAGAAGACAGGATTGCCCCAGGAAAGGATGATGTAATTGGGAGAACTGTTATTTCACTGCAGCATGTAGCTCGTAGGATGGATTACAAGATGCTGAATAGCCAGTGGTATAGTCTTGAGAAACATATTATTGTGGATGGCGAGCAGAAGAAGGAGACCAAGTTCTCAAGCAGGATCCACTTAAGAGTTTGTCTTGAAGGTGGATATCATGTCTTGGATGAATCGACACATTACAGTAGTGATCTAAGGCCAACTGCAAAACAGCTGTGGAAGCATAACATCGGGGTCCTTGAGCTGGGTATCTTGACAGCGCAGGGTCTGCTACCTATGAAGACAAAGGATGGGCGTGGCACAACTGACCCTTACTGTGTTGCTAAGTATGGACAGAAATGGGTACGCACAAGGACTATCATTGATAGTTTCACTCCCAAGTGGAATGAACAATACACTTGGGAGGTGCACGATCCATGTACCGTGATCACTATTGGAGTATTTGACAATTGCCACTTGAATGGTGGGGAAAAGGCCAATGGTGCCCGGGATACCAGAATTGGGAAGGTCCGCATCCGCCTCTCAACGCTAGAAACCGATCGAGTGTATACTCATTCATACCCTCTCATTGTCTTGACACCTGGTGGTGTTAAGAAAATGGGTGAGGTGCAGCTTGCTGTCCGGTTCACATGCTCTTCACTGCTCAACATGATGCATCTGTACTCGCAGCCCTTGCTGCCCAAGATGCACTACATACACCCATTGTCCGTGATCCAGGTTGACAACCTAAGGCGCCAGGCCACAAACATTGTCTCAACAAGGCTGAGCCGTGCAGAACCACCACTGCGAAAAGAAATTGTGGAGTACATGCTGGATGTGGATTCTCACATGTGGAGCATGAGAAAGAGCAAGGCAAACTTCTTCCGTATCATGGGTGTCTTGAGCCCTCTGATTGCGGTGGCTAGATGGTTTGATCAGATCTGCCACTGGAGGAACCCACTGACAACTATACTGATCCACATCCTCTTTGTGATATTGGTCTTATATCCTGAGCTGATACTTCCTACAATCTTTCTCTACCTGTTCCTGATTGGAGTGTGGTATTATCGGTGGCGTCCGAGGCAGCCTCCGCACATGGACACTCGCCTCTCACATGCGGAGACCGCCCATCCTGATGAGCTAGATGAAGAGTTTGACACCTTCCCTACATGTCGTGCACCAGACATAGTAAGGATGCGTTATGACCGCCTCCGGAGCGTCGCTGGGAGGATCCAGACTGTTGTTGGTGATCTCGCAACACAAGGAGAAAGGCTGCAGTCCCTGCTGAGCTGGAGAGACCCGAGAGCCACCGCGCTGTTTGTGACCTTCTGCTTCATCGCTGCGATTGTCCTGTACGTCACACCGTTCCGTGTTGTGGTCTTCCTTGCAGGCCTGTACACCCTGAGGCACCCGAGGTTCCGCCACAAGATGCCGTCTGTCCCACTGAACTTCTTCAGGAGACTACCGGCAAGAACTGATAGCATGCTGTAAGGTGCGACCGCCTCTTGCTCTGCGATTGGGCGCCTTCCTCATTACGGTGAATCTATGCTGAGCATGTACTAGCTGCAGCTCAGATGATGATGAGTTCGAAGCGCAATTGCCTTAAAAAATGAACTGCTACCTAAGTTGTTTTTCGTAGTTATTCAGCTGCATGGTTGTATGTGACTGTTTTGAACCTTTCCTCTTAACTCATGATGTGTGACTAGTTATATTGTGCATGTATGCATTGTGCCTGGAGAACTTGTGCTGTCACCTGAGCGTCTGCAGTCTGCTGTGCTCTTATTATCATCATCGGTGCATAAAATGATTTATGTGTGCACTTCAAACCCGGCATTACTTCATGTTGTGTGCTACATTACTGCTCAAATACAAGCAAGAATTATCCTTACTCTGTAGCAGCTTTTACTTGGGGCACTCGAATTATTATCTGCTGAGCGACTGAAACCTGAACTGAAATCCATGAGAACAATTCGCTGTCATTTGACCGGATTTGAGATATGTAACCAGTAACAAAAAAAAAAGTATCTTGAAAAGTTAGGCCAGTATCCTGTTCACGAGATATGCCTTGACAAAATTGGTTGATCTTGACTAGTCGGCTTTGTCTTCGGCATTTCTTTTCAAGAAGCCTGAAACAATGGCCGCGGACAAATGTATCAGCAAACTCAGTACTGGCGACGGCAAGTTCGTTAGATTTTAGACAATGTGAAGAACTAGCACGAAATCAATGGATCTCTGTTCTCTTGGATGAAATCCCAAAACATGCATGCCGTCGGTTGCCTACGTTTTAAGATCGTTTTGAACTTTTCCTGTAACAGCTGCGTGCGTGGTGACTGAAAAGAATGCCTTCTCAATTTTAGTTGTCACCAGTTCCTGTTGTGCTCTTCGTACATGCACTTAACACTATCTTCACGAGTGACATAATTTACAGTGTGCGATTCAGAAATTTCAGAAATTCTAAGAAGCTGCGGATTTTTTTTATCCCTCCTAGAAAATATGCCATACTAGGAGTTCGAGAAAAACTTTGGTCATCTCCCAAGACCTCTTTTTGCCCCTTCCGACATATCATCGCATCTTGTTCAACCCATCAAGAAGGATTCGCAGAAGGGAGGCGTCAAGGGATAGAAAGCAATACATAGGAGAACTAGGTGTAGGCCTAGTGGCAGGGTCACAGTGGTGCATCTCGGCTGACCCGAGTTCGAATCCTGTGAATATCGAATATCTGTTATCTCACCCAAGTGGGTTTCTTCTATAAAAATATGCTACCAAGGTCTAGTCCTAGCAGTCTTGTTCTTTTAGAAAGCAATACCTAGGAGGTTGCCAAGACCTGGAGACCCTAATTTTCCCAGCGCACCCAAGGGTAGGCGTTTTTTCTTAATTTTGATCCCTACATGTGATCAGCCTGAGGGAGGGAGGAGGCGATATAAGAATCGATCTAAGTCCCCCTTGTCGACGACGCCAATCTGCGCCGGCAGGATTCACATTCTTGTTTTTTGTAGGTATATGCAGTGTCTTCAGGATGGTGAGGTCGGGTGACTATGTCCTAAAGTCGGAATGAGTTTGAGACACACTATAGCCATCTCCCAAGACCTCTGTTTGCCCCTTTTGACTTATCATCGCGTCTTCTTCACCCCATCAAGAAGGATCCACTTCGCCACAAGAGGATCAACGGGAGGTGTCCAAGGGATAGACAAAAATACATGGGAGTTTCCAAGACTTATTACCCCAATTTGTCAGCGCTCCCAAGGGAAGGCGTTTTTCCTTCATTTTTGTTTGTGCATGGTTAGCCTGAAAGGTCCTTAAGGGAGAGAGAGAGAGGTAGATGAAGCGATCCAAGAACTGATCTAGGGTTCTGTCCCCCTCATCGGTGATGCTGTTGGTCTACTCTGCCTCGGGTGGCCTTGGGGCCTTGGAGGTGGGCGAACCACAGCCTCTTGGAGGTGGGAGGGTTTCTATTGTTTTTAGGTATTTGTATCATCTTCTTCTTCAGATGGTGAGGTAGTGGTACATTGTAAGTGAGAATAAGTTTTCCCTACCCTATCCCCATTCCGGCGGTTCGCCTAGTGCCGACGGAGGACTTTGGATTTGGTGTGGTTGTAGATCTGGCCCCTCCGATCTATGGTTCTTAGCTTTGGCGATGATTTTTTCTCTTGTGCACTAACCCTTTGGGGACTTAGTAGCATGAAGACGTTCCATTAGGTAACTACAAAAAACTCTACCATGAAAAGTTTTGTCAGACTCTTATGAGGGAGGGGTAAGAATGGCGGTGCGCCTTGTGGGACCTAATTCCTATGAATAATTCGCATACATTTGCTAGAAGAATGTCTCTTTCATTGCATTATTACAGACAAGATTTCAGCCTCGCTTGGATAAACCGGTTTGCAAGACTGATGAAGGACAAAGCCATACGACGGTAAATGACTAATTCTAAAACTAGCTATGCCCTTACGACTAGCGGTCCCGGGTCCCAAGATAGATGGTGTATACCATGACTCAAGGCACATTTCCGGATACTACGGCCCAACAACCTTTAACGAGTCCAAACAAGACCATCTCTTATAAAAGAGGAGATGCACCATCTCCACTTATCGCCTTAGGCATCCCCAGCCATTTTGTATCTCTTAGGGCTTGTTTGGTACCCATCATTTCATTTTATTTGGTAGAAATGAAATGAAATAACATGATAATATCATTTTATTTGGCATATCCATAGAAATGACAGGATACCCAATAGGTATTAAGGTTAGGCATGAGACGAAAAACCATGGAATTCTAAATGAATTCCATAGCCAATTCCATGGCAGCCAAACAAGTAATTATTAGAATTATAAATAAATTCTTTGATTCCAGCCCTAAATGATGGGAGCCAAACGAGCATTTACAGAATTTATATAGGAATTGTAGTTAGTTTCCTGCCTTATCTCTAGGAGAGTCTTTTTGGACCTGTAAGTCTGTACTACTATATAACTCGCCCAAGAGACTCAATACAAATATCCACCATATTCCGCCAGTCTCTTTCCCTCTCTATTGTTTTACAACGATCGTTTAGGGGGAGATAGAGCAATATAGCTTATAGCAATGCTGGAGCTATTGTGTGGTGTTAGATGTATGCAATTCACCATGTGCTAGAAATGGGGGAAATCTAGAAAGTCAACACTACGATACCAGGGAACCTTTCTCCACCTACCAGAGTCTCACAGATGAATAAGGGACAAGTACAACGCCACTGATTTTTAGGCCATGGTACCAGGTGAAGATGCTATGTGTTAGACGTGTACGTGTAGGACACGTCTAGTCGGTTTTGTTTATCAAATTTGTAACTTCTCTTGTACTATTTATACTCCAGCCTGTGAGATAAATTAATCAAGCGCAACAATAATATTTACCATCATGGTATCAGATTAGGGTTTCGTTCCTCTCCTCTCATGGCGCCACCCCAGTCTACTGACGCCGGTCTCGCGGCCGAGGCCGCCGCCAAAGCCGCTCTCTGGGCGCTCATCGCCGCCCTTCCCGACATCCGCGCCGTCGTTCCCGTCACCCTTGAGCTCTCCACCTCCAACTACCTCCAATGGCGCGGCATGTTCTTCAACGCCGTGGAGAAGTACGCCCTCGAGGATCATCTACTGAAGGAAAATTTCCCTGCCGATCCCAATCCGTAGTGGAACCGCAATGACGTCATCGTTGGCTCATGGCTCAACAACACCGTCGCGCCTGAGCTCCTCGCCATGGTCGTTGACACGACCGTGCCCCTCCCGGCTCATGACATGTGGTCACGCATCTTCAACATCTACCACGACAACACCGAGACACACTCTTCTTACCTTGAGCAAGAATTCTATGGTCTTCAACAGGGCTCCATGACCGTGACTGATTACTGTCGCAACAGATGGTTCTTGCGGACGAGCTCAACGTCCTCGGCACGCTCATCACCGAAAAAAAGACTCGTCTAGAACACCCTACGCGGCCTTGGTTCTCGGCTTGTCTACATGCGCACGCTGACTCTCCAGCAGCGCCCGTTGCCGCTCTTCCTCGAAGTCCGATCGTCTCTTCTACTCGAGGAGCTCACGCTGCAGCTGTCCGAGCCATTATTGGCTTCCTCTCCTCTGTATGGCTTCGTCGCTCACGGAGCTCCCACGCACCCACCGCGTGGTCCTAGGATTGGGACTTTTTTTTGAAACAATACCATGATATATTATAGCAACGAACGGTACATAGTAGAGATATATAAGCTGTCTCCAGCGATTACAAAATAAAGTCTAAGAAAAAATGAGCTAATCTTCGAGGCCTTCAAACTCTTCTTCTTCCATGACACAATCTTGTATTTTCCTGAAGCCAGCCAAAAGATAATGGCACAGATACCAAACCATAAACCTGTAAATACCAATAGTGGTTCTCCTTTTTTTTTAATTTGAGCCGCAGTGTCAAGGCTACGTGCACGCACGCAACCATTAAAGCAATCATACCACATCGGCAAGAGTACCAACACCAGTATTCCAGGGAAGAGAAACCGAACAGCCTTATCAACGTCGCTGGAAAGCCGAGCGTACGAATCACCATTGTCGAAGACGTAGCAGTCGGGACAAATATTGCGAGGATAACCCTCCTCGCGGCAACCAGGAGAAACAATCCAAAACCGATCTGGCGAAGCAAGATCTTGAAGACCGTACCTAAAAAACTGTAATCTTACAGCACCACCATTGACGTCGGGAAGAAGATCTCAAAGGAACCCAACCTAAAAAGGAACCCAATGGGCCATAAGGTTAACCTGTAAACCAATTAGGTCCAACCGGTTCGATCCGTTTGTCCCAAAGGTTATCCGGGACGAGGCAGGCATGACCGCACAAGCCCCTCCGGAATCCCCTTCGAGCGCCGCCTCCGCCTGCACGCCTCCACCACCGCCGCCGGCCGGCTCGCCCCTCCGACGAAGCTCCCGCCCACACCTCTGCCCACCCCCTCCCGACGGCCTCCGCAGTCCGCAACAGCGACTTCACCGGCAGACGGCGCTGCGGCGGTGCTGTCCATCCTCATCTTGGTTCGGCTGCCTGGTGCTCCTCCATCCTTTCTCCGATCCTTAGCTAGTTTATTTCTCTTGGATCTAGTTTGCTGTGTGTACTACAGGCATGCCATCTTCCAAGCTTTAAGATACTTAACTGAGATGGACGCTGCTGAATCGCTGCTGATGAATCGCTGCTGCTTCCTTTGTATTGTATAGCTATATAATACAAAGAGCTCTCTCTGAACTATTAACAGTGCTCGATATGAATTAGTTTAATATTTTCCCTGCGAGAGGAAGTAACCGGTTTGGTTTTGTACTACAATGTTTTCGACCATACTGTACTATACATGCTGGTTAGTTAACTAAAGCTGGAAACAGATGAAAATGAGTGGGAAAAGAAATACTATAAAGTAAACCACTCAGGAAATACTCTAGGTACCACCTCTGTACTTGTGTCTATATTATGTCATATGATTGTGAAATTCTGAATATGCTTGTAAATTGTTAGTTTTTATAAAGTTCATGGCAAAATAATTTACATTTAGCATTGGTATTGGCGAGCCGAGCTTTGCGAATATTTGCCATCATTGCATAATATTAAAAATGGTTCGACCCTTAATAACCAATGGTTAACCATTTAAACTCTAATAACGTAATGGTTAACCTATATTATCCATTTACACAAAACGGTTAAATAGGTTTGAATCCGAAAAATAAATGGTTAACCAAATCCCATCCTTACGTGGTCCTGTCGGCAACACGGTGCCTCCGCGTCACCCTGACGTCTGCCGCAACTTCCAACGTTTTGGCAATTGCAGATTCGGCGCCCGGTGCCGTTTTCTCCACATCGCACCAACCCAGCAACGCGGCGGCGTCACCTCCAACACACAAGGAAGTACCAGGTGAAGATGCTATGGAGTCCACCACTTAGCGCTTACAGATCTGGGCTTACCGTAACGATTAAGTGAATACTAATCAGTTGCAACGATCATTTGTGCATAAAATGAATTTTATGTGCGCACTTCACACCCCGCATTACTTCATGTTATATATGCTATAGGAATTCTCAAATACTAGCAAGAATTATCCTGCTCAAATATTTTTCTCCTCTCACTAGATGACCTGTTGCGGCTTTTACATGGGACACTAGAATGATTATCTGCTGCGAAACTTGAATTGAAATCCATGAGAACAGTTCACCGTCATTTGACATGATATGTTACCCACCCCTCGCCGTAACCCACCCCTCGCCGTAACTCACCCCTCCACTCCTGGTAACCCAACCCTCACGCCGCGGCGCCGAGCCGCGCAAGGGCGCATGCGGCCATCCTCCCCTCCAGCCGCCACCGCCAGAGGTCTCGCCGGGCAAAGCCCTGGTGGCACGGCGACGGCGGCGGCCTTCCCTCGGCTTGGCTTCTGGGCAGCGGCAACGGCGTCCGCCCCGGCCCTTCTTGCCGGCGATGCAGTGGACGGCGGTGGTGGTGGAGTAGGCGGGCCCATTCTAGGCCCATATCCAGATCCAGTACCTGACTCTGCCAGATCCTCCTGGGCTCTTCCCACGACACGAGGGTGCCCGCGACACCGGTCCTAGGCTTGGCGGTGGTGTTCACCTTCTTCGCCGGAGGTGGTCGGCCAGTCATGGATGGTTTGGTGGATCTTGATCCATCATCCATTCCCAGCTGCCAGTCGGGAAGACATAGTTTCCGGTGAAAATCGAGTCATTTGGCGGGCGATGGCGGTGGTCTACGCCGTTACCTTGATGAAGGCATCATTTGTGCAATGACTGTCGAACTACTCATGCTGCTCCGAGGGAAACCCTGAGATATGGTTTTCCAGACGACAGCATCGTGGTGTCGTTTCTCTCTTGGGAGCATCGTTTGTGGAGTAGCAATGGATGCAGAGACTGATGGAGGAGAGGTCAAGTCATGCCTACCGGACTAGTGCTACGCTCAGTCATGCCTATTCGGCAGGTGCCATGCACGACTGATCTTCCATGGTGGTGTCGATAACATTTATGAAAAGGGTTTTGTGAAGCTCTATCCTGAAGGTGGACCAGCGGATTGATGGTGGTGATGGCTTATGAAGCAAGGGTATAAGGTGCTCGCCATGGGTTTACCACATCGGATGTGAGCTCCTGTTTCGCCATAGGGTGACTCAGTGGATGCCCCTGGTAATTAGATCGTGGGGCATTGTTTCTGTTTTGGGGTAGAGGCCCTGATGACAATTTACTTCACCCATTGTCGGGTTTCTAGGTGTTGAATGGTGGTTTCAGATTTTATGATGTATAGTATACGCTTGACAGACTCTTGTTATTTAAATTTAATAAAGAAAGCCATATGCATCATTTTGATGCAGAGGCTGAGCTTCTCCATTTTAATTTTTTTTAACCTGATATGGTATACTGTAATCTGTAACCAAAAATAATAATTTGCAGAGTTATCTGACCGATGCCTTCATACATGTGGTTGATATTGACTAGTCGGCTTTGTCTTCGGCATTTTCTTTTCAACAAGCCTCAAATACTGGTTGCAGTGACCCTGCCAAACATTTAACAATTATTGAAGCGATTCGGGAAAACCGTTTGGATTTTGTAGTTATTTTGGAAACTGGCTGATCTAACTTTGCTGCCCCCTTTCTTAATCACCTTGCTGCAGGTTATGACTTTGTTTGCTTCTGTCTACCACCTCATGGACGCTCTGGTGGTATCCTAGCGGGGTTCAACACCGCAACTCTGAATGTTTCAAACATTGTGAGCGGTGATTTTTGTGTAAAGTTTCATCTAAAAAATAAAGAAGATGGATTTGAGTGGGCACTTGTCGCAGTATATGGAGCTGCACAAGATGCAAATAAACCACATTTTCTTGCTGAACTAGTGCGTATCTGTGAGTCTGAATCTAGACCAATGTTAGTTGGAGGGGATTTTAATATTATTAGAAGACAAGAGGAAAAAAATAACGATAATTTTAATCCCAGATGGCTTTTTATCTTTAACGCTATTATTGAAAGCCTAGACCTGAGAGAGATAGCTCTCTCTGGAAGGCAATATACTTGGGCAAAAAGGAGAGAAACTCCAACTTTTGAAAAACTAGACCGTATCTTAGCTACGGTTGGTTGGGAGGAAAAATATCCACTTGTTACCGTCAGAGCGCTGACTAGGGCTGGGTCGGATCATACGGCTTTACTTATTGATGCAGGCAGTCCAACAAATATTGGTAAAAATAATCATTTCTTTTTTGAACTATCTTAGCTAAGGAAAGAAGGTTTCTTTGAGATGGTTAGAGACAAATGGGTCTTCGTGTCGGCAGGGGATAGCCCCGTGGACACTTGGAAAAACAAAATTAGATGTCTTCGACAATTATTTCGCGGATGGGCTCGGAATATGAGTGGGGAATATAAGAAAGAAAAAAAATAGGTTGATACAAATAATAGATGAACTAGACATAAAGGCTGAATTAACGCCTCTAGATTTCAATGAACGTCAAATAAAGAAAAAGGCGGATGAGGATTTGGCTAAACTAGTAAGAGGGCACGTGCAAGGCACATCACGATGTAAAATTTTAATTATATAGGCGATTGGCATAATTTTTAATTTTTAATTCATATATGCTTTGTTACCGACAATAAAATGTAAGTGGGATAAATCGAAATCACATTTAGTAAGAAGAAGGTGCAAGAGATATAAAGAACAAAATATTTATATATCATACTCCAATATCCACTAATAATTAATTGGCTATTTCTGTGGAAAATCATACTTATGCTTGTGTACATCTGCTTTCTCCCAAGAAATTGTTGCCTTCTCGGTTACTCGTCTAGCATAAGCCAATTCACGGATACAGCTTCAGCTATGCACGCTGGTGCATATTCCCAAGACAAGGATTCATGAACTTGACCCGACCGTCCTTAAATTTTCTAGTTTGTGAGCAAATTTGTTAACCGAACCATGTCCTAGAGTGTCGGTTGTATCACAGATTCACACTAACTACAATTAAAGGTTAAATCTCCACTGCATTTTGTTTAAGAAAAATCTGAGAGATTGTCCGCATGTCCCTGCACTACAGGCACTTGAACTGAGTCACAATATCAGAGGAATTAGGCTTCACCTTATTACTTCAACATGCTTGCTGCCACGACCAAAATAGCTGCTCAAGCCACCACAGATGATTCGCACAAGATGGTTGCAAGATTGTTGTTGCCTCTAAGCTCGCACTGCCGGTTCTAGTGCAGAGTTCTCCGCTGAAGAAATAATTCTTCGATGCATCAGCCAAAACATGTCATTAAGAACTTGCTGGTATGATGCTGCAAGATCAATCGGCCGACAGGCATGCCAACAGCTTCACGTGTGTTTTATACCATGCGCGGTCCATCGGCCGTGCCCAATTATTGCCCAAATCAAAATCCTTAATCGTGGCGAGCATGAGCAGGGCACAGCAGGACCCGACTCCATCACGCTAGCCCTGGTGCATGAAGACCTCTTAGACCATGGCGATCTGCTCCGGAGCCAGCGCTAGTAGGGCAGGCCGTGTCAAGACGAACGACCCTGGGACACAACGGTGAGAAGACGATAGGCGGGCGCTTGTGATCGTGCGAAAGCTTAGGGGGTACGGGAATTATTTGCCTGGTCGTGCGGGATCGAGGGATCGGATCGTATGACCAGCTTGTTTTGCAATGTCATTGGAGAGACATTAACCGTTAGATCTGGAAGAATCGAGGGATGGGATCGTATGTTCCTGCCACACTTCGCGCTTTTATATGTACTAGCACACATGCCCGTGCGTTGCAACGGGACGAAAATAAAACATAGAGTTTGTTTCAGAAACACAATGAAACTTAAGTCTAACTACAACATCTCATGCATTAGTGACAGGTGCCATAACCGACTTACGAACAGTCACAAGCGTGTGCGACATCAATTCAGCGGGTTATGTAATGTTTACAACGGAGTAAATGGAGATATATCTAAAGGTGTTGCTTCTCAAAATGGCACCAGATATGCACAAGCTAATGCTAACTAAATTAGAACTAATAGTACTGCCTAGATTTTAGATGGACATAGTTCTTTCTCAAGTCTCAAGTAACGTGGGCTTACATTTGGGCATCGGTCATCAGATCATTCACCATGCAAATTAGTATTCCCTGTATGTGCAAATATGTGTACCTATCATCGTGAAGCCGTCGTGCAGTAGAATAAAGAGCGCATGCACCTGCAAATAAGATGAAACGGGAACCGGATTTGCCATAGTTTGCACTCCGTGCACACGAAAATAAGTGGAAAATATTTGACCTGTGAACAAAAGATTCAGATTAAGTATAAGTATACTGCCTGCAGCTCATTAACTTGCAGACATCCACCATGTAGATGTACGAGGTCCTCGCTCGCGGAGACGTTGGAACTCGGCGCACTTGACGCGGTCATACGACGACACCTTATACTGCACGCAAGACATCTGGTTGTATTAGAGGCACTGTAAACACTGACATTCTAGAATATCTTCCAAAGTGCAAGATGGTTGGAGTGCACAATTAATGATTGCAAGCTATCTTTAGCTGGTCGTTCAGTTTATGCCTCTGAATTTACTGTTGGCTCTTGTTTGTAGATTGGTGTTGTAATACGTATACATACATAATGTATATGTTCTGAACTTCAGATCCAATCACTGCGGATAAGTAACTAATACTGTTGCAGCTGTTGCTGATGTGTATGGTTGAAAGAGCAGGGTGGAGGAGGAGCACAAAATCAGGATATGAGAAAGCACACCTGTCGGCTCTGCTGGAGACTCACGCTTGGTCAGGTGGATCGGATCCAAGGAAAAAGCGCAATACTCGGGCGAGTCGGAGAAGACTACTGCTGGGGTGAGTGGGGAGAAGACCTGGGAGCGGAAGTAGAATAATTTTCACATCTGACAAAGCTATCTCCCACCCAAATCGCAGCCTGCCCCACGATACTGTACAATTGCAAGAATTCCTTGCCGCCGCCATGTGCCTCCCCGCCAACCAAGACCTATAAATCGATGCCGCCGCCCGATTCTTGCCTTCTGAGATCGATCCAAGCAGCCTTGATAGGGTTGGAGGGTTGGACGGTGCGGAGCGTTTCCGATCTGGGGAGCTCGTTTTATCTATACGGGTTCGATCGAGCCTGCCAGGTTGCGAGCAGGTCATGGCCCATCGACACCGCGACGCACGAAATAAAAGCATATACCGCGACGGACAAAACAAAAGCCTATAGGGCGCGTATACCGCAAACGGACGAACCAACCACGAACAGATGAACCAACCACGGAAACCTTACGTCCTTTATTATTAGGTAGAGATATATACTTTAGATTACGCTGAGATGAGGAAACCAAATGGGCGCAAAGGGCGAAGGTTCGGCATATTCAAGAGGAGGTAATAATACTAAATGGGTGTGTCTAGGGCTCAGTCTACTGAGCAATAGCTTATAGCTCAGTAGAATGACATTATCACATCTCAGTTACAACCTCACTATTAGCATGAATCACGAAGCAATCTAACAGTTTGGATGTATGATTTCTAGTTGCAACATCACTTGCAACTGAAAAAATCTCAGTTGCAACTCAATTGCACGAATCATGATGCAAATCTAATAATCTAAAATTCTACTGAGCCATAAGCTATTTCTCAGTCTACTGAGAAATAGCAAAACCTATACTAAATATTTTCATCTAATAGCCAATGGAAAGCATCGAAAGAAGAAAATCTTTCAGTTAGAACAAGATGAAGGGACTATTGTGGGGGAATTCAATATTAGAATGTTCATTACTGAATACTACAAACGACTTTTTGGACCTCCTGATCAAAATCATTTTCTCTTTATTGGAAGATATCAGTAGTGATATCCCCCAGTTATCTGCTGATGAATCAAACATCCTGGTTGCTGACTTCACTGAAAAGGAGGTGGAGGAGGCAATTATGTCTATGGAACGAAATAAGGCACCTGGGCCGGATGGTTTCCCCGCAGAATTCTACCAAAATTTTTGGGAGGTAATAAAAGAAGATCTAATGGCTATTTTGCTCAGTTGAGGACGGGTGAACTGCCTTTATTCAAACTAAATTTTGGTGTCATAACATTACTACCTAAAAAAGAAGATGCTAGTCGTATTGAGCAATATCGCCCTATTTGTCTTCTTAATGTGAGTTTCAAAGTGTTTACAAAGGTAGGCACAAATCGAGTTACAAGCATTGCTCAAAAGGTGATTAGGCCTTCCCAATCTGCTTTCATCCCAGGGCGAAATATTTTGGAAGGAGTGGTAGTACTTCATGAGACCATCCACGAACTTCATAGAAATAAAATGGATGGGGTTTTATTTAAAATAGACTTTGAAAAAGCCTATGACAAGGTTAAATGGTCTTTCCTTCAGCAGGCTCTTTGGGTGAAGAGATTCCCGTCACTTTGGTGTGAATGGGTGGCTCGTTTTATCTAGGGAGGGAGTGTGGGCATTCGGGTAAATGATGACATAGGACATTATTTTCAGACGTTAAAAGGGTTACGCCAAGGTGATCCACTATCTCCGATTTTATTTAACATTGTGGCGGATATGTTGGCGATTATGATTGCAAGAGCTAAGGATGATGATCAAGTTGAGGGCCTAATTCCCCACCTGGTAGAAGGGGGGTATCTATTTTGCAATATGCGGATGACACTATTTTATTTATGAAGCATGATTTAGATCAAGCTGTTAATATGAAACTAATCCTTTCTATTTTTGAACAACTTTCTGGTTTGAAGATCAATTTTCATAAGAGTGAGATTTTCTGTTTTGGGAAAGCCAAGGATCATGAGCATGAATACAAGCAAATTTTTGGGTGTGAGGCTGGCTCACTACCTTCCAAATATTTAGGTATCCCGGTTCATTATAGAAAGCTTCTGAATAAGGAATGGAAACCTTGTGAAGATAGATTTGAGAAAAAACTAGGGAGCTGGTTAGGAAAATTGTTATCTTATGGGGACAGGTTAGTCCTCATAAATTTTGTGCTCACAAGCTTACCGATGTTCTTGTTATCTTTCTTTAAAATACCCTAAGGGGTGCATAAAAGATTAGATTTTTATAGATTAAGATTCTTTTGGCAAAGTGATCAACAAAAAAGAAAGTACAGTCTGACTAAATGGAACATAATTTGTAGACCAAAGGATCAAGGCGGTTTAGGCATTCAGGTTTTGGATATCAAAAATAGATGTTTGTTAAGTAAATGGCTGTTTAAATTGCTTAATGAACAAGGGATGTCGCAAGAATTACTACATAACAAATATTTGCATAGCAAAATGTTGTCCCAAGTTCAAGTGAAACCAACGGATTCTCCTTTTTGGAAAGGAATCATGAATGGGAGAGATGAGTTTTTTAAACGAGGTTATTTCCAAATAGGCGATGGTAAGAACGTTAGATTTTGGGAGGATCCTTGGTTGGGGAAAGTATCCTTAGCAGACCAATACCCTTCGCTGTATGTTATAGTTAATAATAAGAACAAGAGAGTGGCTGAGGTGATGGCTAATAATCCTCTCCAGATTTCTTTTACGTGTGTTTTGAGGGGCGAGCGTTGGGAGACTTGGCTAGATTTGGTTAGCCGATTAATGAATATACAACTAAGTGATGAGCCGGATAAATTTAGTTGGAGTTTGACATTATTTGGAAATTTCACAGTGAAATCGTTATATGCAGATTATATTAATGGTCATACTATATTCCTAAAGAAATATATTTGAAAACTAAAGGTGCCTTTAAAAATTAGAATATTTATGTGGTTCCTTCATAGGAAGGTTTTACTCACAAAAGATAATTTAGCAAAAAGGAAATGGTTGGGGTGTAAAAAATGTGCTTTTTGTGATCAGGATGAGTCCATTGATCATTTGTTTATTAGATGCACATTTGCTAGATTACTATGGAGAGTTGTGCATTTTACTTTTAACATACCTCCACCCACAAATATCAAAAACCTTTTTGGAAATTGGTTAAATGGAGTAAATAAACAAGTTAAATTACGAGTTCGCATTGGCATATGCGCTTTGATGTGGGCAATTTGGAATTGCAGGAATGATGTTATTTTTAACAAAGCCATTAATGCTCAATTTCTGCAGGTTATACACAAGGTTACTTCATGGATCAATGCATGGTCCCTATTGCTACCCGAAGACCAACTAGCACATATGGATACTGGATGTTTTCGTCTGATGGCGGTCGTTCGGGCTATCTTCAACCAGGGTGGTTGGCGGCTTTCTAATAGCATACAAGATGCATAGAGCGGTTCTGTATTCTTTATTTAGATGGCTGGTTCATGTGGAGACGCTTTGCGACCCATGAAGTTGTAATAAGTACTTAACTACTTTCGTGGATGTTTTTTAATAAAGCGGTTGTGTGCATCGATTGATGCAGAGGCTGGGAAGCCCCTTTTTTTTAAAAAAATACTGGTTGCAGGCAAATGCATCAGCAAACTCAGTACTGACTTTGCTTAGTAGTGTAAAAGTTAGCGACGGGAAGTTCGTTAGATATTTTAGAAAATGTGAAGATCTAGCACGAAATCAACGGATCTCTGTCCCCTTCGTTAGCCATGGCGATTGAATCCGAAAACATGCCGTTGGTTGCCTATGTTCTCAGATCATTTTTAACTTTTCCTGTACCAGCTGTGTATGTGGTGCCTGGAGAGAATGCCTTCTCTTTCTTAGTTCTCACCAGCTTCTGTGCTCTTCGTATACACGGTTAACACTATCTTTGCACGTGATATAATTTATAGTGTGCGATTCAGAAATTTCGGTAAGCTCCTGAATTCTTTTCTTCCTCCTGGAAAGTATGACATACCTAGGAACCACAGACTCTCTCCAGTGGAAGGGTTCCCATTCTTTCCTTAGGTATTTGCAGTGTCTTTAGGAGGGTGAGGTGGTGGCCACATCCTAAAGTAAGAAGTACCTCCCTGCCGTACCCCATTCCGATGTTGCAGCGAAGCCCAACAGAGGGTTGTGGAGTTGTCTTCCGATCTGGTCGGTGGTGATGTGAGTTGATGTGGTTGCAGATCTGGTCCCTCAAATCTATGGTTCTCATCTTTGACGATGATTACTGGTATGGAGCGATGGCCTATGGGGCATTCCCACGACGATTCACATGTAGTACTTGTTGGGAGAAAGTCTCTTCATTGCACTATACATTAATACCACACCAATCTAAAATTTATGGACAAACCAGATTTCAACCTCGACAAACCGGTTTGCATGACTGATGAAGACAAAGCCACACGATAGTGAAATACCAATTCTTGTTCAGAGTTGAAACAAACGATCCAACAACTAGTCTCTATTCCATTGATGATTGTCGAAGTGTATAAGTGGATTGTACTAGCCCTTTCCATCAGTTCAGACTTTTGGTTGCATTGGCTAGTGCATGAAGCTTGACATGGTATCAGAGCCCAGGTTCTCAAGTTCGAGTCCTGGTTTTCGCAATTTATTGTAAAATTCCTGTTGCCCCCCTTTGTGTCCGCATGTTGACTTTCACTTCTCCCGTTTGTGTCCACGTGTTGACTTTCTCTTCTCCTGTCTGTATCCACGTGTTGACTTTCTCTTCTCCTGTCTGTATCCACGTGTTGACTTTCTCTTCTCCCCTCACACGTGAGTGGGGGTGTTGAAGTGTATAAGTGGATTGTACTAGCCCTTTCTATCAGTTCAGACTTTTGGTTAGTGCGTGAAGCTTGACAATGATCACAGTATTTATACAAGAGGAAGGGACGCGAGTGAGGAGTCACGTCCGTTCGTGAAGGGGTGGGAGCGAGGGAACCGTCGTGCGGTTACAAGTAGAGGATTATCTCCTAATTATATTATTAAATAAATCCTAACACTCCCCCTAATCCTTCCTTGTCTTTGCGACCGATCATCCTTGGAATCATCTTCTCCAAAAAGCTAGTGGGAAAAATTGAGAAGAAATGTACAATATGCCATGAAAAACTCCTTCTAAAAACCCTGTGGGGAAATAAGGAGAAAATGACATATATCGTCCATGCTTGTACTGATATTGCCTCATCAAAAACCTTACATAAGAAACCGTTAGGAAAAACTCATAAATAAAAAGAGTGCAATATCGAAGATCCAATAATCTTCAACAATTTATAACCTAGGAGATTTCTCCCCCTGAATTTTGCAAGTCACGAAATCTCCTCATACCAATTCCATATACATATTTATGAAATAAAGAACTTGGTAAGGACTTGGTAAACAAATCAGCGAGGTCATCACATAACTTCGTTTGCAAAATATCTATTTCCCCACTCTTCTATAGCTCACGGGGTTAAAATAGCTTAGGAGCAATATGCTTTGTAATATTGCTTTTAATATAACCTATTTGCATCTGTACAATAAAAGCAGCATTATCCTCGTAGATAATAGTGGGTGATTCCAACGAACCAATCCCACTTGAACCTTGGACAAAGTTCATCATTCTGCGAAGGCATACACATTCTCGTGATGCTTCATACAAAGCAATTATTTCAGAATGATTCGTGGATGTAGCCACCAACGTTTGCTTTGTCGACTTCCAAGAGAAGGCCGTACCTCCATGTACGAAGACAAACCCAGTCTGCGATCTGGCATTATGGGAATTTGATAAGTATCCAGCATCGCTATACCCCACTATGGTTCTCTCTTGATTTTTTTGATAGAACAAACCAAGATCTTTGGTTCCTTGAAGATATCTCAGAATATTCTTCACACCAACCCAATGCATCTTCATTGGCGATGAGTTGTATCTAGCCAATAGTTTAACTGCAAAGGATATATCCGGTCTCATGCAGTTTGCTAGATACATTAGTGCCCCAATCACAGTAAGATATGGGAACTCTGGCCCCAATATCTCCTCATCGTTATCTTTAGGTCTAAAAGGGTCTTTGTCTCTATCAAGAGACCTAACAACCATAGGTGTTTTTGACGGGTATGCTTTATCCATATTGAATTTTTCCAATATCTTTTGGATATAAGCAGATTGATGAACCAATATTCCAGAAGAAATATGTTCAAGTTGTAAATCGAGACAAAATTTGGTTTTACCCAAATCTTTCATCTCAAACTCCGTCTTTAGATGATTACTAGCCTCATGTATCTCTTGTGTAGTACCAATGATATTCAAATCAACCATAGAGATTATGCAAAATCCATCAGTAGATTTCTTGATGATCACACATGGGCAATCATCATTGTTTGATTATCCTTTTTGCAAGAAAAACTCATGTAGTCGGTTGTATCGCATTCTATCCGACTGTTTCAAGCCGTATAACGAATTTTGTAGCTTTACACAATACATTTTACGATCAGCCTTCGGATCCGGAACCTTCATTCCCTCAGGGACTTTCATGTAGATATTCGTATCAAGCGACCCATATAAATATGCAGTCACCACATCCATCAGTTGGATATACAAATTCATTTGGCCAGCGATATCAAGTATCAGAACGTGATTCCACTCATCACAGGAGAATATGTTTCGTCGTAATCGATGCCGGGTTTCTGTGTAAACCCTTGTGCTACAACCTCGCCTTGTATCTTGCCACGTCATTGTTCGCATTCCTCTTTCGAACGAAAACCCATTTCACCCCCACGGGGGAAATATGCTGAGGAGTGGGTATTACTGCAGTAAATACCCCCCTTTTGGCACGCGAGTGCAATTAATCCTCAATTGCAACCTTCCACTTGGACCATTCCGAGCGTTTCATACACTCTGCCATGGACTTAGGTTCACGGTCCAATGTCAGGTCCTTTGCAATCTTTGAGGAGAAAAATATGTCGACATTTGTAGTCTTTCTATAGAATTATTCTCCCGACTCAACATAGTTTGTGGAAATCTCATCAATACCTTCAGACTCATCGTGATTTCCTCAATGATCAAATCAAGGTGTTCTGATGTCCCAGCTCCAACATTTGTGTGCACTCTTGTCTTGGGCCCTGGATGATGAACATCCTTCTGGTGTCCTTTTTCAACACTAAGTTGAATGTCAACAGTGGTTGATCTACATTTATTGTTTGAGGGTTTCTCATTTCCCGCGGACGCTTCTGAGAAGCCTTATCTTTTTTGTCCAGATTTCTCCCCCTCTTGGGCGGTTGAGTGGTCTTAGCTATCTCAACTCTCTCTGGAACATTCATAGCGGGAACATGAGATTTAGTCACACCTTTATAGTCAGTAAATGCTTATGGCAGATTATTTATAATATTTTGCAAATATAATGATCTTCTGAACCTCTAGCTCAGATTCATTCGTACGTGGATCTAAGGAATGAATGCCTTCAACATTCCAATCTATTTCCCAGCATTCTTTGTGGTTCTTTTCTCCCCTGTTGTCGGAACATTGTCTCATCGAAGATACAATCAGCGTAACGGACTGTGAATAGATTCGCTATAAGGGGTTCTAGGTACTTAATAATCAATGGAGAACTGTACCCCACATAGATACACATGTTTCTATGTGGACCCATCGATGTACGCTGAGGTGGTGATATCGGTACGTATACAACGCAACCAAATCTTCGAAGGTGGGAACTGCTTGATTGATTTCCACGTACTAACTGCAACGAGGAGGCCGTATGGTATGCAGTTGGTCAAATTTGTATCAATTCCGCGGCATGTAACACCGCATGTCCCCAACATAAAGTTGGGAGATTACAATTCTGTAGGAGTGGCCTTCCTATCAACTTGATCCTCTTGATAAGTGATTCCGCAAGTCCATTTTGTGTGTGTACATACGGTACAGAATGCTCCACAGTTATGCCCAAAGCTAGGCAGTAATCATTGAATGCACGTAAACTAATTCAGCAGCATTATCCACTCTGATGGATTTTATCCTATGTTCAGGATGATTAGCTTTTAGTTTTATAATTTGATTGATCAGCTTTGCAAAAGCATGGTTCCTTGTAGGAGACACACATTAGACCATCTTATAGATGCATCAATGAGCACCATAAAGTATCTGAATGGTCCCGATAACGGTTGAATTGGACCATATATATCTCCTTGAATGCGTTCAAGAAAATTTAGTGATTCACTCTTGATCTTCAAGTATGAAGGTCTACTGATTAATTTCCTAGTTGCACAAGCAGTACAAACAAAATCCGAGGATTTGGGGAAATTATTAACTGTTATGTTGTGTCCAGTTGAACCATCAATAATTTTCCTCGTCATCTCCACACTAGGATGACCCAGGCGATCATGCCATATCTTGAACTTGTCAAGATTCTGGAAAATTATTTTATATGCCAAATGTGGCTCAGGCTTTATGTATGTGTAATACAATCCAGAAGATAGAGCAGGTAGTTTTTCAAGGGTTTCCCTTTTGGATCCCTTTTTCTGAGTTATGAGTAGGCTTTCAACCTCATCCTCTTCATGAGTTTCGACGTGGTAGCCATTACTCCGGATATCCTTAAAACTCAGCAAGGTACAAGTTGAATCCGGAACAACAATGTCTCTTGGATACAAGCTTCGTATCATTTGGAAGTGTAAATGTGGCATGACCAGAACCAACAATTACAGTGTCCCGACCACCAATTGTCATGACACCCCCTTTACTTTTTTTAGAGTTTGGAAGTATTTAACTTCCCATCATATTGTGTTAGAGGCACCATTGTACACTAAACAAATTTCCTCCTCCATTGGACTTTTTAGAAGATGTCTTCTCGTCTCTGTTGCTTCTGTTCCATCGAGTTGTGCCAATTGCTCTCTCGGTAGAGCGCAGTGCTGATAACGTGTTTAGAGTTGAAATAAATGATCTAACAACTAGTCTCTATTCTATTGATGATCACAGTATTTATACAAGGGGAAGGGACGCGAGTGAGGAGTCGCGTCCGTTCGTGAAGGGGTGGGAGCGAGGGAACCGCCGTGCGGTTACAAGTAGAGAATTATCTCCTAATTACATTGTTAAATAGATCCTAACAATTCTGAAACTAGCTATGCCCTTATGACTAGTGGTCCCTAGATAGATGATGTATACCATCACCCAGGGCGCATTTTCGGTTACTGCGGCCAACAACCTTCAACGTCCAACCAAGACCGTCTCTTATAAAGGATTAGATGCACCGTCTCCACCTATCACCTTAGGCATCCTGCCATTTTAGCTCTCTTTGCCAGGATACATAGCAACACCCTAACCAATACAAATGGAGTGAAGATCGGCTAGGGGAAGATTGAGCTATAGCTAATGAATAAAGCTACTAGAGTTACTGTATGGTGTTAGACGTATGCAATCCATCGTGTTAGAAATGGGAGGAATCTGGAAAGACATACGCCGTAATTGCAGAGAAAGTTGCTCCAAAAACCACAGTTCGTCAAATGAATAAGGGACAAGTGCAACGCCACGGAATTTTAGCCCACGGACCACGGTACCAGGCCAAGATGCTAACGAATCCAGGTGTTTGGGCTTTGAGATCTGGACTTACCGTAGCGATTCAGTGAATACTAGTCAGATGCAACGGCCCATGGTGGAGCAAGGGAGTTCTTTCAGTCTGGGCGAGGAATACATGAAGCAAAACCGTCTTTGCGAGGATGAGCCCGCATCGCACGGCCAATATGTGCGATCACTGGCTCTCGTTCTCTAAAACTTTAGATGTACAGTAATAGCATATCTTTTGGTAGTGCCGCTCTAGTGATGTTTTGGCAACACTGTGCATCTCTCTAGTCATATTACTGCCTAAATGGCATCTTATTTTGTGCTTATGTATTATACCGCCTTCTACTTCCTAAGAAATAACAGGAAATAAACTAAATTATAGGATAAACTAAAATAAGATCACGGAGTAGTCAAAACTAAAAACTGAAAAATCCAGCAAAAAAAACAGGACGCAAGCAGGAGACGACACTAGTTGGGTGGGCAGCGGGACAATCGTTGTCGCGAGTCATGAAGCATAAATCACAAGCTTGATGTTCAAATTTATCAAAAGCGGGGTGACCTTGCAGCCACTAAAGTAAAGCACAACACCAAGGTGCCGCTGGTGGCAGTCTCGATGGAGGGCCTGCGGGGTCATGGCGAGCTCGGGAAGAGAGGAAGGAGGAGTGCCAGTTGTAATTGCCGCTGGAACAGGTAGCAGGGAGGTGGGTTACAGAGATCTGATCGTGAACACAGAGATGAGGAAACATGCAATCACCATGCTAGGGTTTTATTCGCCTCTGCTGGTCCACCCTGTCTCCTATGGCCTTTCAGGCCTTGGAGGTGTGGCGTACCCCGGTCGCCCACCGATGGGAGTGTTTTCATTTCTTGTTTTAACCATGTGTCTTCTTTGGGATTGTGAGGCGGTGGCGACATCCCAAAGTCCATCTAAGGTCCTCCCTGTCATATCCTCGCTCCGGTGGCGTGTCTAGCTTTATTGGAGGGTGCATGGAGTTGTGTGTTCGACGGATCTCCTAGGAACTAGTCATTTTTTCGTGTCCGTTGGTGTGTTTTCAGGTCCAGCTCTTCTGACCTAAGGTTCTCATCTTTGGTGACGATTGATTCTCTGGTGCGTTAGTCTTTTTGGACCTTACCACAACTTACCATATGTCTACTATAATAAGCTCTACTACGACAAGGGGGGCGAGGACGGTGTGTATGTAGTTATCGCCATGTGGTCCAAGAACCTATGTGTAATTTTTATTACATTTGGGACTTTTTGTACTGCCGTATATGATTATTAATGGATCGGTGGATCTTTTCGTAAAAAGGGATCCGGTCGGGGATGGGGACGGAGACGACCTCCCATTTAGAGTTTTTTTTTTATATTTTTTAGTTTCTTAATGTAGGCTGACAAGTGGGACCTATGTCCACATCAGTAAGTTCACTAGATGTGCTGCCACCTCAACCCTAAAGTGGGCCCCACAAGTCAGATCTAGTGTTAATTCATGCTCAAATGAATCTTAGCTTTTTTGCCAAAAACATGCCAAAATTTGGTTGTATATTGTTCAAACGGAAACTAGTGCTATTCGATAAATTTGAGTGGTTTTATAAGCTATATACTCCATTGCGGGAGAGTGTTCCCTGCTATGGCTAGTTGTTGGGGTAGATATCCAGTGATCCTATACCTAAAATAATACCATGATACCACTTTTAAGATTTCAAAATATAAGTGACAAAAAAATTTGGAACAAAATTGTGGGTGTTCACAAGATATCTCTTTACAATCCTTAGAATTTTTAGAACCAAATACAAAATACACTAAGAGAAACAAAAAAAGAGAAATTAAACATGAATAGTATCATAAAAAGACAAAATTTCAAAATAATACTATTCAGATAGCAGTTTATCTTTTTTGTTTCTCTTAGTACATTTCAAATTTGGTTTTAAAAATTACAGGGATTGTGAAGACACATCTTGTGAACATCTACGAATTTTGTTTCAATATTTTTTGCCTCTTAGAATTTGAATTTTTTTATTAGTAGCATGGTAGCATATGAGGTCTGGGACCATACGATATTTTTCCAGTTGTGGGAAAAAGAATAAAAAAAATAAAATGATAATAAGGAAGCAACTATGAAATCATCTGCTCGTGATGAACTAACTACTAAGAGTTGAGGATCCGTTGGTGCCAAAAACAAAGCTCGAGTTCAGGATCCTTGCTTCTCCTTGGTTTCAAACACGCAAGTGGAGGCGAGATGAGAATCCTATTCCCTGCTAGCTGCCATCTTTTCAGCACCGCTCACTCACACACCTGCTACTTATCACTCCGGCAATGGAATAAAGGCAGCTTCCGTCCGCTTCCTTGCTAATTAAGCTTATACGTACGATACACACTCTGTGTTTGTACGTACTCCAACATTTTTTTCTTCCTTCCGGCAAGTACAGCGAGAAGCGAAATTCTCCGTCCCTTGACTTTGGTTTTGCAAGTTGCAAGTTGCGACTACAACCAGCCAACGTATAGCTGGTCTGTAATACTATGTACTTTACCGATTATAATGCCGATTTATGTATACTGCGGCTTAACTCGCGACATAACTATCCGAATGTGATTAACCATGTACGCACAATTTTCTTGAACATTTCTCTGTCGGTTTAGTAGTAGTAGTAGTACTATATTTGGCAATGGGTACCCATTATCCGCGTAGCCGCCGGGTAAAAACCCATTAAGAATACGGGTATGGGATAAAAAATATCCATAAATATGTAAATGGAAAAATATCATACTCATCGGGTAGAATGGGTATGGGATCGTAATACCCATACCCACGTACCCATGTAACCGTTTAATAATATTTTGATACATACATCTCTATAATATTTTCATAAAACTTGTGATAGTGTTGTTTATTCTGATGCTTATTTTATGGCCTTATGTACTGTTTGATTACCTCTACAATTTGTTTCAAATTTAGAAACTTTGAGTGTTTGAATCTAGTGCTGATGTTTATGATTATATGTTTTTATATTTTATTTATCTTGTGTTGTTGTTGTGGGTAAGTACTGTTGTTTATGAGCATATGTTGTTTATAATTTGTTGATGTTCATATGCATGTGTAGATGTTTATGATGTGCTACAGTTAAACATTATGGTTATATGTTGTTGTTTACGATTATTTTTGCTTAATTTGATGTGTTATGAATGCGGTATTTGTACCCGTGGGTACCCCTTTATCCTACCGGGCAACACGTATGAGAAAAAGTTATACCCGTTGACGGGTATGAATACGGATGACGGGTAAAATTTGAAATGACGGATATGGATATAGGGTAGCTCCACCCGTACCCATACCCTGCAGAGGTGCCATATACCTACATCTACATGAGTTGATGTATGCATGTAAAGCCGGAAATTAGCGTGGCAAGTGATCACTGACGACTGATTTCCCTGCACGTATATATACTGTGCAAAAGTTCGTTTCCCGGCAGCCAAAGCGTTCGAAAGATTGATCGGTGAGGAGGGAACCCGCATAAACAAAGCCCATGCCACAAACCAAAGAATCGATTCGATTCCCCCTGTGGAGATATCTTTACTTAGCACTCGTACGACTTTTAATCACCTTTCCCCCTCTGATCCCTCGTTCCATCGATCTCTGCTAATCTCCCATGGCTAGAAAGGTTTAGCTTGTGCCTGAAAGAACCTGGCTTCCATCGCACAAAGGCAGATTAAGCTGTCTATGTAGTGTACACACATACTGACAGGCTCAGGTAGATTAGCTCGTGGCTTAGCTAGAGCAGATCGAGACCTCTTGTTTGTATACCTTCCTTCTCGCCGGGGTCTCCGCCGGCCGTCGCTTTGCTTGCCGGCGAGGCTTCCCGGATCCCCCCTCACTGCCCACCCGTACATTTGGCCTGACCAAAAGCTGCTCTGCGTGCCTGCGTGGTCTCTATTCGAGAGTCCGAAGTGGCGTTCTAACGCAAGCTTCTTCTTCGTGGCAGTACTAGTTTATTTGCTGCGGCATATTTGCCATACTCTTGCAAGATGATCACCGCGTGCCACTGTTGCTGATGTGCAAGCTCTGATCGACCAGAGTACCTGCTCGAACAATCCGCATATTTGCTGCAGTTCCCCTCGAAAGATTTGAGTGAGTGTGTCAAAATTAAGATGTCGATCAATGATGGCGCGAAATATTGTTTTGTAGTTTGTAACATGGCGTTCTTTTCGATCTGATGACATGCGTGTGATGTTAAGTTCTCTTTTTGTTGTTGTGATGGAGATAGGTTTGAGCTTATTTCGGGGATCGACGATGGGCGGCCACCAGGACGCGCACCACGAGGATTTCCAGCTCAAGGACACGAATCCGCTCCTCGGCGAGCAATGGCCGAAAGGCGCGGCCGGCCCGGCGCGCCCCGCCGTCGGCGGCGGCATCGCCGGGTGGCTGGGCATGGACAAGCCGTCGAGCACGTACGACCTTGTGGAGCAGATGTTCTTCCTGTACGTGCGCGTGGTGAAGGCCAAGGACCTTCCCCTGAACCCCATCACTGGCGGGCCCATGGACCCCTACGTGGAGGTGAAGCTGGGCAACTACAAGGGCACCACCAAGCACTACGACCGCCGCGCCAACCCGGAGTGGGACCAGGTCTTCGCCTTCTCCAAGTCCCGCGTCCAGTCCAACGCCCTCGAGGTCTACCTCAAGGACAGGGAGATGCTCGGCCGCGACGACTACGTCGGCCGCGTCGTCTTCGACCTCGGCGAGGTGCCCACCCGCGTGCCCCCCGACAGCCCGCTCGCGCCGCAGTGGTACCGCCTCGAGGAGCGCCGCGGCGACGGCGGGTACAAGGTGCGGGGGGAGCTCATGCTCGCCGTCTGGATCGGCACCCAGGCCGACGAGGCCTTCCCGGAGGCCTGGCACTCCGACGCCGCCACCGTGCGCGGCGAGGGCGTGGCCAGCGTGCGCTCCAAGGCCTACGTCTCCCCTAAGCTCTGGTACCTCCGCGTCAACGTCATCGAGGCGCAGGACGTGCAGCCGCAGTCCCGGGGGCGGGCTCCCGAGGTCTTCGTCAAGGCGCAGGTCGGGAACCAGATCCTCAAGACTTCCGTCGTGGCCGCGGCCACGCTGAACCCGCGGTGGAACGAGGACCTGGTCTTTGTCGTCGCCGAGCCGTTCGAGGAGCAGCTGGTGATGACGGTGGAGGACCGGGTGTCCCCGCGCAAGGACGACCTCCTCGGCCGCGTCCAGCTCCCGCTCACGCTCTTCGAGAAGCGGCTCGACCACCGGCCGTTCGTTCAGTCACGGTGGTTCGACCTCGAGAAGTTCGGAATCGCCACCGCCATCGAGGGCGAGACGCGGCGGGAGCTCCGGTTCGCCAGCCGGGTCCACGTCCGGGCCTGCCTCGAGGGCGCCTACCACGTTATGGACGAGTCCACCATGTACATCAGCGACACCCGCCCCACGGCGCGCCAGCTCTGGAAGCCGCCGGTGGGCGTGCTCGAGGTCGGCATCCTCAGCGCCGCCGGCCTACAGCCGATGAAGAACCGTGACGGACGCGGCAGCACCGACGCCTACTGCGTCGCCAAGTACGGCCAGAAGTGGGTGCGCACGCGCACCATGATCGGCACCTTCAGCCCGACGTGGAACGAACAGTACACGTGGGAGGTGTTCGACCCGAGCACCGTCATCACCATCGGCGTCTTCGACAACTGCCACCTCGGCAACAGCGGCGGCAACGGCAACAACGGCGGCGGCGGAGGAGGAAGCCCATCGGCGAGGGACGCACGCATCGGCAAGATCCGCATCCGCCTCTCGACGCTAGAGACCGACCGCGTGTACACGCACGCGTACCCGCTAATCCTGCTAACACCGTCTGGGGTGAAGAAGATGGGCGAGCTCCGTCTCGCCGTGCGGTTCACCTGCCTGTCGATGATGAACATGGTGCACCTCTACACGCAGCCGCTGCTCCCCAGGATGCACTACCTGCACCCTTTCACTGTGACGCAGCTGGACGCGCTCCGGTACCAGGCCATGGGCATCGTGGCGACGCGGCTGGGCCGCGCGGAGCCTCCGCTGCGGCGGGAGGTGGTGGAGTACATGCTGGACGTGGAGTCCCACATGTGGAGCATGCGGCGGAGCAAGGCCAACTTCTTCCGCGCCGTCTCGCTCTTCTCCGGCGCGGCCGCCGCGGCGCGGTGGTTCGCGGACGTGTGTCAATGGAAGAACGTGGCGACCACCGCTCTGGTGCACGTACTCCTCCTGATCCTCATCTGGTACCCGGAGCTCATCCTCCCCACCGTCTTCCTCTACATGTTCTTCATCGGGCTCTGGAACTACCGCCGCCGCCCGCGCCACCCGCCGCACATGGACACCAAGATGTCCTGGGCGGAGGCCGTGCACCCCGACGAGCTCGACGAGGAGTTCGACACCTTCCCGACGTCCAGGCAGCAGGACGTCGTGTACATGAGGTACGACCGGCTGCGGAGCGTGGCCGGGAGGATACAGACGGTGGTCGGCGACATGGCCACGCAGGGGGAGCGGCTGCAGTCGCTGCTCAGCTGGCGCGACCCCAGGGCGACGTGCGTCTTCGTCTTCTTCTGCCTCATCGCCGCCGTGGTGCTCTACGTCACGCCGTTCCGGGTGGTGGCGCTCGTCGCCGGCCTCTTCATGCTCCGGCACCCGCGCTTCCGCAGCAAGCTGCCCGCCGTGCCGAGCAACTTCTTCCGGCGGCTGCCGTCCCGGGCAGACAGCATGCTCTGACTTCTGATTAAGGCCCGGCTTGTTCGATCAGTCGGATCAGAGTGACTTCTGATTTTTTGTTACCAGACAAAAAGACTGATCTCCTTCGTTTTTATGAGAGTGTGAATTACTCCCCTGTTAACTTTGGACACTTGAGATTTAGAAAATACCCTTGTAACTATGTGAGTTCTGCAACTATGTTTGTCTCAGAATCACAATAAATGCTTTGCTTGAAGCTTGGAAATTTTGAAATGAATCTCCGAGAAGACAACATATATACATGAACCTCACAAGAATATTGCACGAAGCACGTGAACTGATTTTACACTATAGGTGCATTGCTCCATACCCATCGTAGCATTTTGAAGCACCTATGCAGCAAAAAAAAGGAGTATGCAGAAAACCACATCCGTCATGACAAAAACTCAGACGTAAAAGTCAACACATCGTATGCAGCATGGGAGGACAATAGCTTGCAGCTTTTCATGAAATCATGTGCAGCATTCGGGTAAGATTTGCAGCAAAACTCATAGTCACTGCAACATCTCGCTCATGTGTTTCAAGCACACATGCATGATAAAGAAAATCCACGAATACTAACCTTACAGCATTGTCCATGGCTGCCCCGATTTTGCGCCCACCTCGAATCTAGTTCATCGAGACTCTAGCTCGTCATATTCCCTTGACTCACCACATTGGAGACCCTCATATCTGATCTCCTCCCATAACCCATCCATGTCATATGAGTTCAGTGGTCTTTTCTAGACCCAATTATTGTCTACGGTGCTACTGCTGATTTGGCGTAAACCTCAGCTCGCTAAAAACTTCAGCTTTTATAGATGTTTAGGCACGAGGAAAAAATCATCAAAATTTTGGACGAATTTCTCAAACTAACAATTTTGGTCACGGGAGAGAGAACATAATCTCATATAGAAATTTTATCTGAGTTTAAAAAAAATCAAATTCATAACGCTTCTAATATAGTAAAACCTAGCATACGTCACTACCTTCTCGTTTGTCTAGTGGTCTTGGCCACGCAAGCACTAACGTGTGGGTCCTATTTGTCAGGTAGGCTGGCAAACCTGCTAAACAAAATATTTGGGTGTAGCGCTGTTGAAGTGTATAAGTGAATTGCCTAGCCCTTTCCATTAGTTCGGACTTTTGGTTGCGTTGGCTAGTGCATGAAGCTTAACACGATATCAGACCCCAGGGTCTCGAGTTCGAGTCCTGATTTTCGCAATTTATTGTAAAAATTGCTATTGCCCCCCTTTGTGTCCACGTGTTGACTTTCTCTTCTCCCGTTTGTGTCCACGTGTTGATTTTCTCTTCTCCTGTCACACGTGCTGGGGGGCTTCGGTCTCGGCTGCGGCATGCTGTGGGTCGGTGCTGGCGAGGGCAGGGTGGTCGACGACGTGCAGCAAGCTGGGAAGAAGAGAGGGGGGGTCCTGGGTGCTGTCTCCTCTTCTCCTCCCTTTCTCACGGCTCGGGTCGGGGCAGAGGGGGTTGGGCTCGACCGTGGCATCGTCCAGGAGCATGGCGACAGGGTTTGGGCGAGCAAGAACAGTGATCTTCACAGTAGCTTCGATTTGGCTCGATTTCGTCTGCCAGGTGTTCGACGAATTGCCCGCAAGAATTTCAAATTCAAAATTTTGAAAATTTCCACTTTGGGTGATCAACATATTGGCCAAGGTTTCCAGTCATATTTTTGTTCTGGAGAAATAACAGGTTTTGCAAAAATTTATATTTGAAAATAAGGTACGGTCACTATTTCAGATTCAAAGTTTGACAGAGGTTTGAGTGATGTTCTGATTTGAATTTTGGGTAGCAACTTCTTGGTTGAGTTAGTATGCAACTTGGTGAAACTCAACTAACTGGCCAAACATGGAGGTGAGTTACATATTTCTTAATCCAAGGGCTCAAAGTAGGGTAGTCAAACAGATTTCCTAGATCATCTTATTCTTTTCTTTTTCTTTCTTTCTTTTGTTTCTTCTTTCTTTGGTTCTTATAATCTTTCTCAATTGCTTCTGTTGGTTAAGTTAGAATTAACTAACTAGTGCACAACAAATAATAATACACATGAAATCATAAAAGACATATAATAGAAAATACATGTATGCATGAAATAATAGATAAAAAGTTTTATCTGGGTCCAAAATTTGGTATTTTAATTAATAAGAAGTGGATTACAATTTTCTGAGTTGTTACAAGCCCCTACGCCCTCTCAATCCCTCTCTCAGTCTTTATGTTCCTCGCAATCATCCGAAGTCGCCGCCGACAGTGCTCCGGCGAGCCATCGATTGGAGCCACCCCAAGCTCTACCAGGCAGTCTGGGAGAAGCGCCTTGCCTTGTAGATGATCTGTGATGATTCAATCATCAAGGGGAGGCCTAAATCAGGAGTATTTGATTATTCCTTTTCGACAGTGATGGTCGGAATTCGTGACCGTGTGTTCATCTCCGGTCACCATAGACCTCGCAGACCATATCAACGGATTCCTGGTGAGTCTACGCATCGTTAGAACCTATTTTCGCATCTTAGAATAGACCGTAGCTCATTTTCGAATACAACCGCCGTGCACCGCCGCAGACCATCATCTCCGGTGGTACTCCGGTGACCTTTCCCGGGCGGCGCCACCCCTATTTGGTTCGTGGTCATCCTCTGCTTCGAACGCACCTAGCCGCGCATACCGGGGAGGTCTGAGACGGCAACTCCGGTGATCGCCGGCGGTGAGGCAAGCCAGTCAACACATGTTGACTTGGTTCTTGCCCTCGTGGCAGCTGACTCAGCCTCAGCCCCACTGGTCAGTGTCTAGGTCTAGGTTTGCCTCGGTACAAAAGGGTTCATACCTGTTAATTGAAATTCCAGAAATATCTGCAAGCTTAGAAAATTCATATCTAATTCATTTCAAATTAGAAAAAATATAAATAATATATCAAAATGTTCAGAAAAACAAAATCTATCCATTTACATTATAATATTGAATGCTTGTGTGAAATAATTTAGAACCAAATTTGAAAACTTGTTTAAGTACTATTTGAATTTTGAATTCAAACCCAACCATAATAATTCAAACCAAGTTTCCAAATACCAAATAAAAATTTGACTACTTCAATATTGTTATTCCAATTAATATCTTGTTGTTATTAAATATTAATCCTAAAACTTTACTATTAGGATTTTAATCCCTAAAATGATTTTTCTAAAACAAATCTAATATAGTAAAGTTTGGGAAAAATCATAAACTTGTATCAGAGTTATTTCTTAACTCTAATATTGTTATTTCAACTATTGTTTCAATAAAAGTTAAATTTAAAACTTCTAGGTCAATTTTAAACCATTAAAATTTGTCTTAAATCCTAAAACTATTTTCTTAAATGATAAGAAATTAGGATAACTCTTAAATAAGCATCAACTTGAGTTTAGACTCTATTGTCAACGATAACCCACAAATTGAACATTGTTCACTTAAGATTCATATTCCATTATAAGTAGTACTTAATTCGAAGTGGTAACCATTTGAAGTTATGCTTCAAACCCTAACCAACTAATTAAGTGCTAATGACAACATGCTTCACTAAAACTCTTCCAATATTGTTTAAACCTTAGATTGTTTCCTTGATATGTTCCACTTACTAAATACTCCTTGATTACGATAGAACTATGATAAACACTAGAACACTAAACTTTATCTATAGTACTTAAATTCACTTAGTAGTATGTTCTTCAAAAGTTATTCTTTTGAAATACCTTGAAAATAAGCATCAAATTATTTCCTATTAGTTATAAATTAAAACTCTATCATTTCCTACACGTGGGAGGTGTTCGACCCGAGCACCGTCATCACCATCGGCGTCTTCGACAACTGCCACCTCGGCAACAGCGGCGGCAGCGGCAACAATGGCGGCGGCGGAGGAGGAAGCCCGCCGGCGAGGGACGCGCGCGTCGGCAAGATCCGCATCCGCCTCTCGACGCTGGAGACGGACCGCGTGTACACGCACGCGTACCCGCTGATCCTGCTGACGCCGTCCGGGGTGAAGAAGATGGGCGAGCTCCGTCTCGCCGTGCGCTTCACCTGCCTGTCGATGATGAACATGGTGCATCTCTACACGCAGCCGCTGCTCCCCAGGATGCACTACCTGCACCCGTTCACGGTGACGCAGCTGGACGCGCTCCGGTACCAGGCCATGGGCATCGTGGCGACGCGGCTGGGCCGCGCGGAGCCTCCGCTGCGGCGGGAGGTGGTGGAGTACATGCTGGACGTGGAGTCCCACATGTGGAGCATGCGGCGGAGCAAGGCCAACTTCTTCCGCGCCGTCTCGCTCTTCTCCGGCGCCGCCGCTGCGGCGCGGTGGTTCGCCGACGTGTGCCAGTGGAAGAACGTGGCGACCACGGCGCTGGTGCACGTGCTCCTCCTCATCCTCATCTGGTACCCGGAGCTCATCCTCCCCACCGTCTTCCTCTACATGTTCTTCATCGGGCTCTGGAACTACCGCCGCCGCCCGCGCCACCCGCCGCACATGGACACCAAGATGTCCTGGGCGGAGGCCGTGCACCCCGACGAGCTCGACGAGGAGTTCGACACCTTCCTGACGTCCAGGCAGCAGGACGTCGTGTACATGAGGTACGACCGGCTACGGAGCGTGGCCGGGAGGATACAGACGGTGGTCGGCGACATGGCCACGCAGGGGGAGCGGCTCCAGTCGCTGCTCAGCTGGCGCGACCCCAGGGCCACCTGCGTCTTCGTCTTCTTCTGCCTCATCGCCGCCGTCGTGCTCTACGTCACGCCGTTACGGGTCGTGGCGCTTGTCGCCGGCCTGTTCATGCTCCGGCACCCGCGCTTCCGTAGCAAGCTGCCCGCCGTGCCAAGCAACTTCTTCCGGCGGCTGCCGTCCCGGGCAGACAGCATGCTCTGACGCTGAGTAGTGATATACGGCAGGCCCCGCTTCTTCTTCAATCGGGCCAGGGTTCAGACTTCTGTTTTTTTTTTCAGACACAAAAAAGACCGATTTTCTTCGTTTTTGTGAGAGTCTGAATTACTCACTGTTAAGTTTGGACACTTGAAATTTACTAGAAAATACCCTTGTAACTATGCTTGAAGCTTGGAAATTTTGAAATGAATCTCCCAGGAGACAACATGCATGAACCTCACAAGAATATTTGCACGAAACACGTGAACTGATTTTACACTATAGGTACATTGTTCCATACCCATCGCAGCATTTTGAAACACCTATGCAGCAAAAAAATAAGGAGTATGCAGAAAACCACATCCGTCATGGCACAAACTCAACGTAAAAGTCAACACATCGTATGCAGCATGGGAGCACAATGCCTTGCAGCTTTTCATGAAATCATGTGCAGCATTCGGGCAAGATTTGCAGCAAAACTCATAGTCACAACAACATCTCGCCCATGTGTTTCAAGCACACATGCATGATAAAGAAAATCCACAAATACTAACCTTATAGCATCGTCCATGGCCGCCCCGATTTTGTGCCCACCTCGAATCCAGTTCGTCGGGACTCCAGCTCACCATATTCCCTTGACTCACTACACTGGAGACCCTCATATCTGATCTCCTCCCATAATCCATCCATGTCATATTAGTTCAATGGTCTTTTCTAGACCCAATTATTGTCTACGGTGCTATTGCTGATTTGGCGTAAACCTCAGCTCGCTGAAAACTTCAGCTTTTATAGATGTTTGGGCACAAGGGGAAAATGTCGAAATTTTGGATGAATTTCTCGAAACTCACGATTTTTGGTCACAGGCGAGAGAACAAAATCTCGTCTAGAAGTTTGAAAATAATCAAATTGATAACGCTTCTAATCTACTACTACTTATAAAAGAGCCAACTTTTTCTTTTCTATATCCACCCAACAAACGTACACGGCCGAACTACAGCCGCCGGATCACACGATTTGATCAAAACAAACAGTCCATATAAAACATCCCACCTTGTCAGATCCGGTTTGGGTGCATAAAGCAATTTACAACAACGGACTGGGTACTCATCCCGCATCCTGCACAGCGAACATCTAATCTGAAAATACCCTCCCAGGTCAACACGCGCGATCAGGGCACGACCTAATTAATAGTATGCAAAAATGCCGAATATCTTGCCGCCCACAATCACGTGCACAATTAACGTCCGTACATTACCACGACGCCCTGGACTCCTTCCTTGCTCAATTCCCTGCTGGCCGACCTCGAGGAGGCTCTCACAGTGGACGCCGCCCTGACTGCCGGCCATCAGGTTCCTCACTGGACGGCACAATTGTAGGTCGGCACCACCGACCACCATCGTCTTATCAACATCGTCCTGCATCACGCCCTCGCTCCGGACGGCGCTCTTGCAACTCGGGAACACCGTCCGCACCGTGACTGCCTGCCAAAGCGTTCGTCGCTGCACGGCGCCCCGGCAACTCGACAACACCGTCGCCTTCCTGATCAACATCTTTGGGTTGGAAGCCCCTCCTCAATGTCGTCAAACCCATAGTCACCCTGTAAGTTTGATTACTATCAAGTAAGTTTCAGAAAATTTACTCACCAATACTCTTTACCACAAATTGGTAGATCCAATCTTTAGCTACATATATATGGTTATTATAAACTATTGATTCATAAGTCTTCAATTTTGGAGTACCAAACAACTACTATTGGTTTCAGCTATATGAAACCGAACCTATTGGTTTCATACCTAAAGTTATTAATTTTCCTAAATAACCATGGGTATAGCAATGGCAAAATGCACTTTACCTGTAATTCTCATATCTATGCATATTTCTAGGTTAAAGGAACATATCTTCCCACAGCATGTCATCTCCCAATAGCGCAGGGCCGTGCACCCCACTTAAGGATATAAGCAACACCCAATCCTTAGGTATCTATCTATTTCCAACTACTGCCTACTGCGTACTTTTGTGTTTCAATAATGTATAATGAAACTATTATATACATACAGACCCTAAGGAATTGAAGAGACAGAGAATATTATGCACGGCATAAAGATGAAATTCAAAAAAGACGGCGTGAAGCCCGTGAAAAGAAACAGGCTTCCGCATCCTTGCTTAATGACGAACAGACTCTATCAAACAATACCCTAGCCGTGTCCCATTGTACCCCATTACAGGACATCAGCAATATACCGAATATATCGCCTGCTCTCAATGGATTGTGTACCCCATTACAGGACATCACCAACACCCAGTGCTCAGGTAATAACTGCCAGATTCTCTGTCTATTAACAGGAAATGCATGTGAAACTATATTTTATCTATCATATTGCACCGTATATAGATCCTCTCGACCTGAAGAGACAACAAGAGATGGAACGTCAAACCGACGGTCAGGAAAATAATATGAATTGTGCTCCTTCGGATATCAATGTCCAAGAAAATGAAACGCAGACAGATGTCTCCATTTCCCATGGTAATGTCAATGAACTACTGTATACACCTCTATTCTTTGGCGCTAATGGTCTTTTTTCATATATGCAGATCCTCTAACTGTAAGGAGGCAGAGGCAAAGGTTATATTACGCACAAAATAGAGAGAAAATATTAAAACAACAACGCCAATCCCGTGAGCAAAAAAAGAGTACTACCTCTCTGCTCAATGGCGATATTACAGTGTCGCACACACCAGCTACAGGACAATCGGCCATTACCCAACTACGCAAAAAAACATGTGCAGGTTACGTACTATCACAAATATTTATAGCTTGCAAATTGTTAATTATGTTGAGTATGCAATGTCGTATCTGCAGTATTGTTGCAGGCTTATCGAATCTACCAACTTCCTCTCCGGCTATTGGAGGCATCCCCCATGACAATGACACTAATGCAACAGACGAAGATGATTCTAATTGGTTGCACAGGAATAATGCATACCGGATGCAGCAGATTGGAGGACGGATGAGAGCTGTTGCGATGCCTCACGGACATGTACCACAAGCAAATTCCACCATCATAACTGATATTACACAAGGTAAAACTAATCACCGTTCCTGCAATGGTCATAACAATAACATTATTGTCACTTGATTAATTTGGGACGAAGTCGCTATGACAAAGCGTCAAGCTGTTGAGACGCTAGATAGATCACTCCAGGATATAATGGGATGTCCTTTGTCATTTGGGGGGAAAGTTGTTGTCTTTGGTGGGGATTTCAGGCAGGTCCTTCCCGTTGTGACACGAGGAACAAGAGCACATATCACCGATGCTACACTACTGAGGTCCTATCTTTGGGAGAAGATTCCCCTCACGCGCAATATGCGTGCACAGGCTGAGGAGCGTGGCCGGGAGGATACAGACGGTCGTCGGTGACATGGCCACGCAGGGGGAGAGGCTGCAGTCGCTGCTCAGCTGGCGCGACCCCAAGGCGACGTGCGTCTTCGTCTTCTTTTGCCTCATTGCCGCCGTGGTGCTCTACGTCACGCCCTTCCGGGTGGTGGCGCTCGTCGCTGGCCTGTTCATGCTCCGGCACCCGCGCTTCCGCAGCAAGCTACCAGCCGTGCCGAGCAACTTCTTCCGGCGGCTATCGTCCCGGGCAGACAGCATGCTCTGATGCTGAGTAGTGATATACGGCAGGCCCCGCTTCTTCTTCTTCAATCGGACCAGGGTTCAGACTTCTGTTTTTTTTTTCCAAACAAAAAAAGACCGATTTTCTTCATTTTTGTGAGAGTCTGAATTACTCACTGTTAAGTTTGGACACTTGAGATTTACTAGAAAATACCCCTTGTAACTATGTGAGTTCTGCAACTATGTTTGTCTCAGAATCACAATAAATTCTTGCTTGAAGCTTGGAAATTTTGAAATGGGACACATGCATGAATCTCATATGCTGTTCATGAATATTGCACGAAACACGTGAACTGATTTTACATTGTTTAGGTGCCTTGCTGCATACTCATCGCAACATTTTGAAATACCTATGCAGCAAAAAAAAGTATGCAACAAATGCCCCTCCGTCATGGTAAAAACTCGGAGATAGAAGTCAGCACATCATGTGAAGCATTGGAGAACAATATTAGCTTAGCAGATATTCATTAAAACATGTGCAATGTTCAAGAAAGATTTGTAGCAAACATCCAGAATCATTGCAACAAATCGATCGTCCATGGTGGTCCCGATTTTGTGCCGTCTGTGAATCCGGCTCGCCAGAACTCCGGCCCACCATCTTCCCTTGAATCACCACATTGGAGACCCTCAGATTTGAACTCCTCCCATAATCCATCCATGTCATATAAGTTTAGTGGTCTTTAATAGATCAACTACGAGGAGAACAACAGTAGCAACAGGAGGGTCAAGGAAGGAGTTGGCTGGCGGGGATCTTCAGAGGAGTGGATGTGAGTAGTTAAAGGCAGCAAGGGCAGCAACAGAGCACAAGAGCAACGGAGAGAGAGACAAGGTTACCTAGGGAAAGAGAAGAGGAGGAACGTGTGGAGTGATCCGATCGGGATGATGGATCTTCTCGGTGATTCTAAGGCTTTTCATTTTTTTTATAGGAAGCTCCATATATAGTTCACACACCTGTCAAATCTGACTTCCAACTAAAATCTTGCAATAGGTACATATACACAACATTGACGAATGGGGGGGAGGATCACTCCCTTAGCTATAAGGCGTTAGGTAGATGGGACCTCTCCAACGTTCTTCTTCACCCGGATAGTACCCCATTTAGTACGAATACTTTACCTGCTATTTGAATCCGAGTAGGCAAGCTCACCACCGTGAGCTCTAGCCACCAATCTAGTGCTTGGTTCTCACATAGTACCATTGTTGACCGTTACATGACCGTCAAGTGGCTACTGAGAAGGTGATTTTGCCTTCGTTATGTAACTTGCATGTTCTAAATTTTGAGTATGAAAATATCACAAAATTTCATACTCCCTCCGAGATAGAATTATAGCATGGATTTTTTTTTGTTACGTTGTTCCTCAAGGAGGCTCCCCGCGAGATAACGCAGGCACTTGGGGGGTGGAGCCACCAATGATGATCTTGAATAAGTGAGATATAAGACCATCCACTATGTATATAAAAAATGACTCATATCTGCTTTTGAACCGGTTCAACCAAAATGTATGTAAAAAGCGACTCATATCTCCTTTGTTAGTATCCGTATACTAAATGTGGATATGGAAATGGATTTTAATAATTCTATCCAATATACTAATTATTCAACCAAAATTGCTAACAAAGTGGTCAAATGTATTTTTTATATGACTGAACTTGAAACTATTATGCATTATATCATTATATAGTTAACTCACTATAAGATACAAGTCAATAATTTTGTGATTCATGTGCCTTCCAAATTGAGAAAGCGTCTGATCATCATCCGTATTCGAGCAACATCTGCTCTGCATTCGTATTCGATAACATCAGTATTTTTATCCATATTCGTTTTGAAAATATGAAAACGGACATGGGAAGTGCGTTGTCCGATCCGCATGCATCCAATCTATTTCCACCCTTGTACGACATGAACCATGCATGAAACAATATGGTCCCATTTAGAGTATCTGCATTTTCATATGTATTGGTTTCGCACTATAGGTTTTTTTGATTGTAAGTTATATACAAGAGACCAGAGATATATAAGAAAATATCACTCCCATATTTGGTTGAAAGGAATTTATTGGAATTCCGAATGATTATGTTTCTAAAAAAATCATGTGTTGTTGACCTGTAGGATTCAAAACCTCCATATGAATTGTTCTAATGATTTACATTCAAAAGGAGAATTTCTATTGAGTACAATCTCATGAAATATTTTGTTTTTTTGTGACAACTAATTTGAAGATAGAACTCATGGAAAGGGCTAGGCGCAATATATTATATTTTTGACATTGATGTAGCACAAGCAAACAACTTTGATTACACATTTTTTGTGCTCTCAATTCTTGCAAGAATTTCTTATCATGCCATGACATCACAAACACATTGTCTTCATCTTCATGCGTTTTTATAGTTGCAAACAAAAACAACTTTAGTTCTTTGAAGTATCAGAAGTGACAGGGTGGAGACATGGAGGATTCTAGATACCTTAAGATAGCCATGAGCAATCGCCTCTGCCCCAACTTATTTCCTTCTCACAACTCATGTGGTGATGTCATTACATTAGGTCAGTCACTTTCTTATCGTATGGTCCAACAATAGACAGCTACAAGCCTCCTAGTGGATCTTTTGGACAACACCCACAAAAGAGCTCAAGCTCCCCACCTCTACATCAAAGATGCACACACCATCCAGAATTATAACAAAATAAACTCTAGAAGAAAACATATGAAGAAAGTCAATGAAAATAAAATAAATTATTGAGAAGCAAGCCTCTTTGTTCAGTGTTCCAATGCGAAGACTACTCTTCCACCCATGTTAGTTAAAGAGTCTCACGATATGGCTTTCAGACGAATCACATAGGCTTTTAAGTATTATGAAAGGACCAATTCGCATGCACCTCATAGTGGCAATTGGTTGTGTGCATTAATCAATACAATGATTCCAAATATTAGAGAAATCTTAGTACGGTACCCATGTCCTTATAACACTCCACTAAGAAATATGGAAATACCGAACTGGTGTTGCAATGTCATTGTTGATTAGGTGTATGTATTATCTAGATAGGATAGTAAGCGCTAGGAATACTAGTATATATGTCTAGCTAAAGCTAGTGTTTCATTATATTTGGCACCAGAGACATGCATGCTTGAAAAGGGCCTGCCATGGGTGTGCTCCAAGAACTACAGGGGTAGTGAGATAAGGATAATTTTTAGAATTGGTACTAATGGTACATTCTCTTGCCCCTCAACCTTGCATGTGGAACACATATAGTCAAGGCTCATACATACATGTTGTTTGTACATTTATGTTGGGGTTGTCATATAATATTATGAGCTCACATAGTACTCCTGAACTAAATTCTTGCAAGAAAGATAATGATGGTGTAAGAACACAAAGGAGAGAATCCATTATTTTGTCAAAAACATGCATATGATGGGAAATCTCATTAAGATCAATTGGCAAATTAAATGAACTTTGCCATATTTTTAAGTGCATTGTAACGTTTGCGACTAAACAAGAAATTTTACATGATCAAATAAAAAATATCTAGTTGATATTAACAACATGTCTGTTTGTATATTTGGTATCTAGGAGATAGTTTTCACAAGGTTTGAGAGTACAAAGTAAAGAAAAATATATGAAGGATCAACTAAAATGACACTATATAGTTGCACGATTCAATGGAATCTATGGATATGGCTTTCAGATGAATCACGTAGGCTTTTAAGTATTATGAAAGGACCAATTCACATGCACCTCGTAGTGGCAATTGGTTGTGTGCATCAATAAATGCAATGGTTGGGTTTTTAGCAACCCTCCCCCCTCCTCACCTCATAGTGAGAATAACACAACAATGAAATATATATATATTAGGTTCAAATATTACAGAAATCATAGTGCAATACCCATGTCCTTATAACACTCCACTAAGAAATATGGACATATTGAAGTGGTGTTGCAATGTCATTGGTGATTAGGTGTATGTATTATCTAGCTAGGATATTAAGCGCTAGGAATACTAGCATATATGTCTAGCTGAAGCTAGTGTTTCATTATATTTGGCACTAGAGACATACATGCTTGAAAAGGGTCTGCCATGGGTGTGCTTCAAGAACTAGGGGGGGGGGTGAGATAAGGATAATTTGTAGAATTGGTACTAATGATACATTCTCTGGCCTCTCAACCTTGCATGTGGAACACATATAGTCCAGGCACATACATACATGTTTGTTGTACATTTATGTTGGGGTTGTCATATAATAATATGAGCTCACACAATAGTCCTGAACTAAATTCTTGCAAGAAAGATAATGCATGGTGTAATAACACAAAGGAGAGAATCCATTATTTTGTCAAAACCATGCTTATGATGGGAAATTTCATTAAGATCGAGTGGCAAATTAAATGAACTTTGCCATATTTTAAAGTGCATTGTAACGCTTGCGACTAAACAAGAAATTATACATGATCGAATAAAAATAGCTAGTTTATATTAACATCATGTACGTTTGTATATTTGGTATCTAGGAGATAGTTTTCACAAGGTTTGAGAGTACAAAGTAAAGAAAAATATACGAAGGATCAACTAAAATGACATTGTATAGTTGCACGGTTCAATGGAATAATATTTTTTTCCCTAAAAATATCTGCTCCATACACACCAGAATAACATGGTAAAAGAGTAGTTAAAATATAGGCACTATAAGGTCAAGAAACACTATTCGGTACACAGGGTGCGGCAGAGTTATTTTGCGCCCAATATATTTTACGTTGTTACATTCATAAAATTATATTTTGTACACAAATAATTATGTTCGCAATTATTCACAATAAAAAAATGTCATAAGAAACGTTGTGTATGAGTCATTACAGTGTAAAAACATAAAATTACTTATTTTACTTTTTTTTGAACGTGACATAAACAAAAAAAATTGTGTCATGTCTCTATTTTAGTGTGCTATTTTTCAACAAAGTAAGAAAAAAATTATGTGACGTAAAAATCATGTACAGTTGCAAAGAAAGAGGGTGTCTATGGAATAAGTATTTGCACCCTCGGGTGAAATAGTGTGTCCTAACAAACGGTATTCAGCACAGAGGATTACAGTTCTTTTGTCTAACTCACAAATCTTGCAAATTTGTCTAGCCTAGTACATAATAAAACCTTGTTTCAAATTATATCCTAAAAGAGTTGAACACAGTAATATCAATATATCAAATTCTAATAAAAAAGATAGAATAATTAACTCTGGCATGCATTGAAGCAGGAAAGCAAGCATGGTTTATGTGATGATTGAAGAGTAGCAACCAAGGACAGGTTCTAATAATTGAAGAGTAAGAACCAAGCTCTGGATCCTTTGAAAGTTGGTGAGCTATTGATTGTTTATCTAATTGACTTGGTGATGAGAAGCCGCATACATATATTATTCCATATGTGCAATAGACGATTGAACAAATGGCATCTCATCACTATTATAAATCAGAAAATCAAAGTGGGCTTAAGAATTTAAAAAACGAGGGACATGAGCATGTGGAGCTGAGAAATCCAATAGGAAAGGGAGCCATCAGAAGTTCTGCACGAGGCACAAAGATGTGATATGCTTACGGTGAAGGATAAATAGTGTAAATCCATTTACACTAGCATGCATTGACGTTATATCTTGTGAGAGGGATGCAATCAGGCAATGCATGGTCATATTGCCATGCTAGCATATTACAATACCTTACCTTTCCCCTGGCATGACACATCACCTCCCACATCGTCCACTTTTTCTCTGGCACACCGTGCAGTGTCTCGGTTTAAAATCCAACTCAAGGTGCTAGGGTCACATATTTAGAAGTGATGCGATTTGGTTCTCCATGATAGATATGTAGGAACCGTAGTGTGGTTACTACAGCAGATCTATTTGCAAGATCTAGAGTCTCATGAGTGATGAGCTTGTATCTATTGATCCAACTTTTTCCTATTTTTGTACTTATGTGTGAGGGACTATGCAATGTGTTATATTACTCCTTCAAAATTACTTATGTTGTCAAGATTTTTTGCTTGGCCTCGGGGGCTTTGTCGCCTGATCTAAAATAATAGTGTTTGTAGTTTGAATTATTCCAATTCCCAATTCTGGGTTGTGATTAGATGACGAGTGCTTTTCTTCATCTAAGAAACCTAGGACTCACATAAAAAATACCAAAGATGATTAGAACTTTACTTTCTTTACCTAACAGACTCTGGATTTTTTCCATTTTGTTCTCATTCAAAACCTCTCACTAAGAATTGTTTGGATCAGTTGCAAAGTGACCACATCCTCGTCACATGTCACATGCAAATAAAGTACCACTATGACATAATCCAATTAAGACTCTCGATCTCGATGCTGGACTTGAACTGAGTAAAAATAAAATTGAGTATCTTTACTATTTCTTTACTATTGGTTTCGAGTTGGTGGTAAAGCCACTTTTGCTATATATTATTTGATTTCTGAAATTATCCCTAACGAAAAAACACACACTTAATAATTGGAAGAATTAAACCCGTCCAATCAAACGCGCGCCAATTAGGAAAGTTTATAACAAAATTCAATCACAAGATCGCTACAATCAGGAAAATCTTTATAATTAGTAAATTGGAAACTACCATAATTAGCACCAAACACCAATCACCGGACCTGGTAATACATGGAAATCAATCAGGATACTTACTGGCGTACTGACTTGCGGCTATTTAAAAAAATGAAAAGCATGCTAATTACGGACTGAGCCGTGTGCATGATCTAATTGCTTTTGTGGCTCGTATGTCTGACTCTTGTCGATCGCACCTTCCTCTCCTCGCTTACCCTTATTATAATTAGCACCTTCGCCTACCTTGTTGCGTGCTCGCGACGCTCTTTCACGTGCTCCGCTCCATCGCATGTGCCGCCGATTCAGGGGCTTCCTTGCATTCCCCACCGATCCGAGAAGCAGTACCTCATGTCTTTCTCCCTGCTCCCATCGTGTCGTGCTCGCCTGCGCACGATTCATCGACCAGGCCGAGCCCCTAGCGACGCAGCTCGTGGCCGGCGCCTCCTCCCGTGTCATCTACCGAGTTGTAGGCTTCCCTGGCGACCGCGCCGACCTAGAGGTATTCACTCATCCTCTCTCTTTTTTCCGTCTACTTTCATGGATTTTTTACTATTCCAATCCTACAAGTATGACTCTCAAATCTGCCCAGCACCGGCACAACGCAACACAATTGCCATCAGAAGTATATTGTGTCATGTCCCTGTCTGGTATTCCCTTTACATGTTAGCCCTTAATTCTTCCCCGTTTTCACAGAATTAATCCATCATCAATTCATCATCCTGATTTGATGTTTTTCTCATTGTCCGTACTTGCAGCTATGCTAAGACCCTATTCATGGTCACTCGATCCCTTCCTAGCCCAACATTGGCAACGCGGGTAACAAGGTGCTCGTCCATGCCTACTACTCCACCCACTCCCATCGGTAAGAGCACTTCATCGCACTCCAGGAGGGGGTGAGGGAGGGGGTGGGATCGTATGTCAAGTCAGGCTTCAGCCCATAGTTTCAAAATGACAACCTCTATTGTGGCCTGCCCCTGTACGTTATTCCCATCCCTACCTTACTTCCATGTTTTATTTTTCAGCCTTTTTTAAGATTGTTTTCAGATTCAACTCAAGAAGCTAAAACATTAGATTGAATAACTCTATATTTCCTTAGAATTTGGCATTTGTTACATTTAAGTCAACAAACACACAGTTACTGTGGATAATCGGCATTTAGTAAGTTAGACATGCTTTTAGGCTTGTTCAATTGTGCTTTATTTTCTCTTTTGTTGAACATCATGCAGTATCAGTTTGGCATGAAGGTAGTGCAATGTGACATCTTTTTCAATTTCTAAGCAATTCTTCAAAATTTATGATTATTCAATGTGGATGTGCTAACATTTCTTACTGGATGTAGGAAATGGAGTAAGCACACTCTAAAAGTAATTTGGTTCCCCTAAGGTAGTTTGCAAAAATTTGTACTCATTTTATTGTTGGGTGCCAGGACAGCAGCGCTCCGAATTCTCTGACTCATATTTCAGATAGGCTTATTCTGCAAAGTTTCTTATTGTGAATTCTATATGAATAGGCCAAAGTAGAGGTAGTCGTGCTCAGGGGCGGAGGCAGAAAATTACTATGAGGGGGCCAATGCAAGAAAATAGAGCACCAAAGTTGTTAGAGGGGGCCGAACCAGTAAAATTACCTATTTTAAGGGTGTTTTAGCATAAAAATGTAGGGGTATATACCAAAATTTTCCAAGTTAGGGGGGCCAGGGCCGTGCTGGTCCCCCTGTCTCCGCCACTGGTCTCGTGCTCATCATGTCTGCGGTGTATACGTGGTCATTGGATTCCTGCCTCGTATGGTTGAATCCCTGATGGGATTAGGCTAATTAATTATTTATATTGTCGTGAAGATTTTGTGAATATTCAAACCTAATCAAGAAATATAAATTCACATTTTGTTAGCCTATCTACACACCGGCAAGTAGTCCTTAAGTATGTTGTTTTCTTCAAGTCAGTCCTTAGTGTTGAAAGAATAATGTTTACAGATGAATCTAAATAATATGAGTATTGTGCCCCATTTAACATTGATGATAGTTTTCTTTTCATGAAGGACAAGAAATGTGTTGACTAACGACCCTCTATTTTCGTCACTAGATCGTCACAATGGTTGATCTACGACAATTTTATGACGAAAAAACGATCGTCAAAAACGGGGCGTCGTTGATTAACGAACATGACGAATCCAATGGAATCGTCATAACCGTCTATGACAATATTGGACCGTCATAACGGTTATGATAATTTAGTATCGTCATGGGCAGTTTGAGAAGGCCACATCAGCAATCCGACGTGGCAGCCACGTGGCTAGCAATATGACGATTTGGATTGGTCGTAAATCAAAATCAGCCCAGTCCATTTTGACGATCTACATGGGCCAAGCCCAATAATTCAGCCTATTTTATGATTGTTTTTTCCCATTTCTAATCAGCTAAATGGGCTAAGCCCAACATTCAGCCTTTTTCTTTTCCAGGCCTTGGCCTTTTTACATAATTTCTTTTTTATTTTCGTCCAATTTTTTTGTAACTTGCCCAGATGGACCCACTTGTCAGGTGGAGCCCACTAAACATGCTGTTCTCATAAACTGGTACCAAACCTCAGAATAGTTAAAATGCAAATTAACATAGAAAGTTGGTCCCAATGGTCAGATTTCATTTCACACGGTTTCAAAGCACATACATTTCAAACTGAATAGAATACATGAATTTTTTTGTAACAGCTATAATTAATTCTATTACAATATTTGCACGCTTCAAATCAAATATATACACATTATATCCCAGCTCTGGAAACTAACTAGCTACTGTTTTCTTCATTAATAGGGCTTCATGTGTGTTGGAGCTTCTTGGGCCTGGAGCGAGATGAAACCTCAGAATTGCCACACTCCATTTCTTATATTTCAGGCAAGTAACCTGGGCACAAGGGCAGATTTAATGAAGTTATAAATAAGGAATAACAAGAGTATCAAACATAGATATTTCAAGCCTATGGCATCCCTAAACTATGCATCAGGTATTGGAATAGTGAAGCAACGCAATAATATGGTTAAGACAGAATTGTCTTACTTCCATGAGTACTCGGATCTGACTTTCTAAGCGAGGGCAGCTGTCTGTGAGGATAGCCAGCTTCCCAGATAATAGAAATAACTCGCATCAGTACTCAGAATAACATGTAGAAGGACTAAAGGAGATGAACATAGCAGACCATGAAAGAAAATAATGACAATAAAGAATATAGGTATCTGTAAAAGCAAAGTGCAACTACTAACTATGTAACAGTTTGGAGATTATACCCATGAAAAAATGACAAAATATGGCAAATGTGCAACAGAGCCGCCGAGCCTGATACTGACATCAAACAGTCCTAGGAGCTGCATAGCTGAAGAACCCAGAACATGTGTAAATTGACAAAATAACATTTTCATGTACATGAACCACTAAAAGAAGTATTATCAGGCAAGCAGTAAAACACAAGGAAAGCGTCGCTATGCTTTAGTTGATGGGTAAGAAATTGCAACCTGAGTTGTCTAGAAATTGATAACTGCAGATATATACTGTCACACATTGCAACCCGAGTTGTCTAGAAATTGTCGAACTATCGAGTAAGAAGTGTTCTGGACCAAGAAAAAACATTAACAAAGTGCCCAACACTTCCATTAGAGCATCTCTAGCAGAGCTCGTAAACGGGCCAAAACCGAAAAATAACCGCCAGTTTACGGGTTCGGGCTGAAAAATGGCGCCGATCAGTGACCGTAAAAGGGCCAAAACCGAAAAACTTTTTTCGGGCCGAGACCGAAAACCCAAAACGGCCTGTATTTGTAGGGGTCGCTCGAGCGAACCGAACGCTCGATCCCTATCTAGGGCGCGCTGAAATTTCAGCTGACGCAACCGCTAGCTCTCTCCCTCCCCGTGCTGCTACCACACTCCGCCGCCGCCGCACCGCCCGATTCGCCCGAGCCCCGCATCCCGGAGGTAGCGCAGGTCGCCCCGCACCCCGCCCGCTGTTCCTCGCCCAACTCCGGGTGCCGCCCCCGCCGCTGCCGCTCCGTCCGAATCGAGGATGAGCTCGGGCGACGAGTTCGTCGATGTCGATCTGTCGGATTCGTCGAGCTCGGACGATTCCGACCTCGACGAGCTGCTCCAGGACGACGAGATGGAGGCCACCATGCTCGTCCTCTCCGTGAAGGAGCTGGAGGACCGCGCGAAGCTGCTGAATCGGCGGCGTGGGTCCATGGTCGGCCGGAACCACATCCAGCGGAATCGCCTCCGCAGCCACGAGCAGCTGATGGAGGACTACTTCGCCGAGGTACCTACCTATCCTCCCCATCTGTTCCGTAGGAGGTATCGCATGCGGCGTAGCTTGTATTAATTTGGTTCAGACTATTGTTTATGTGTTGTAATAATTTGGATGATTATTTGATTAATTATGATAGATTGTTGTATGTGTTGCATATGAATTCTATGAAAAACCCTGCCTTTACGGGTTCGGAAAATGGCTGGCGCAGAACAGAGTCCGTAACCAAAACTGAAAAACAGATTTTCAGTTTTGGTTACGGGCTCTGTTCTGCGCCAGCCATTTTCCGGCCCGTAAACACGAGTTCGGTGCACTAAACTCCGGGTTTTCGGTTCGCGTTTTTACGGGCTCTGCTAGAGATGCTCTTAGGCATGCACATCAGCGAGGAGCCGAACACAAATCAACAGCCATCACTGTCCATGTAATGATCTAGCCATCAACTTTTACGTGCATGTATATTTTGTATGAAAATCATAGAACATATGGCAGCACAAGTCCATGTACAACATAGTTCTTTACACATTATAGGCAGTGGCGGAGACAGGGGGGGCCAGCAGGGGCCTGGCCCCCCTAACTTGGAAAATTTTGGTATATACCCCTGTATTTTTGTGCTAAAACACCCTTAAAAATAGGTAATTTTACTGGTTCGGCCCCCTCTAACAAATTTGATGCTCTATTTTCTTGCATTGGCCCCCCTCATAGTAATTTTCTGCCTCCGCCCCTGATTATAGGTGCTTATGAGTTGGACCGTCATGCTCAGACATTAAGACAACCTTCATGAAACCTCAACAGCAAGTATTTTTGTAAAAGAAATAACTAACTTGAATTATTGCAAGTATTTTAAAAAAACTCTTCTAGTATTGATTTGATGTCTTCTAGTATTTTAAAATCAAACTTCCAAACACAAATAACCACTCCACTCTCACAAGACCTAAGCCACAGATCTGTTAACAGATTGATTCTGCATTTCCGATGTTAACCGAATAAACCAACAGACTAACCTACCATCCACCACAGCGGATCAAACAAGCACAAACAAATGGCGTAAGAACGGAGATGTGATTCATACCCTTGGAGCTCCGGAGCGTCTTGAGGACGGTCTTGTAACTGAGCGTGTACTTGCGGCTCTTCATCACCAGCTACAGATTGTTGTTGATGCTGTCGGCGTTCTTTTTCTGCAAAACCAAATCGAACCCCGTCAGAAAACCGCCACCGCATCAAGACGGAACAGAATCAACTGGGAATTGAATGACAGCATCTAAATAAGCTTATGATAGTGTTTATACTCAAACACTCCTGGAGTGTCATAATGAGTAACTGACATCTCAGCATGCATCCAATAACCAGATTGACTAGTAGCAGAAAAAGTGAGGCCCAGGCCCTTAAGGTGGCAAGCGTCAACAACGCATGCATCAGTTAGAATATGAGGTAATGCTAGTCTATATAAAGACACTTAACTGTCCATGGAATGGAACCCATTAAGAACTGAAGTAAGATTTATCACCTGCAAAAACAAGTAGCTTGTTCCATCGGCATAACAGAAAAAGGAAATGAGCATGTGAAAGGGGGAATACCTGAATGGATATAAACAATAGTTTAACGGAACTAATCTCAGAAACAACATGATAGAGAATTAAACATCTTCCTTTGACGTGCTGGATGCTAGCAGCTCATCCATTCTAGAATAGTTTCAATTTAAAAGTGCAATCATGACTTACCAAAAAAGACATGAGATCCATAGGATAAGAGACCACACTAAGGACAATTGTGCCCATCCGTAGTAAAAATTCGTAGACAACTTATATGGAGTTTAGATGGTTAACTACAATTACATAGCAGAAGTAAACCCCAAAAGAACCTTCTTACTCTACTTTACACACAAATATTAGAAGAATAAATTTGGTGGACTCCGCCAAGATTCATTGAACATGGAATATCCAGGTGTTCAAGCTTTAGCATCTAGGGAACATGGCATCTTTACACAGGCAGCATGTAAGAAATAGCAGACAAGGAAAAAACAGGCAGCAAGCAGCACCAAGATAGCAAGCAACAGCAGCTGTAGATAGCAAGTAGATAGCAAGCAGCAGCAATATCAGATAGCATTTGGACAGCATTTATGCATTCACAGTTTAGAGTAAGATCAACAATTTCTTGAAACCTGGGAGTTAAACTAAGATTTCTACAATTGCTATTAAAAGATATTTTTTAACAAGAGTTCTGGTAGCATTTGGACAGCAAGCAGTTGCCCTCATATTTATTACACTGGTAAGCAAACATGAATACTGCTTTCTTGCATCTTCTATTAAAAGATATTCTTTCCAGCCACTGCAAGCATATTTATAAAACACAAGAATCAAAGGCAGCAGCTCCATATCATTTGATTTGCATGAATCCTAATTACTTCAAAATTCTTGCACTCGTTGCAATTTAACTGAAAAGCACTGGTTGCATTTTTAACTGAATCGTAATTAACTGAATCCTAATCCTAATTAACAAAAAAATGAAGAATAGGGGATAACTGAATCCTATATAGTAGCAATAACAGGGGAAAGGCTAGAGGGAGAGGGAGGCGCTGACCCTTGGTCGACGACGAGGTCACGGAAGAAGAGGCAGAGGACGGCGGGCTCGCATGCGGTGGTTGAGGAAGGCAGGCTCGACGACGGTGGTCGGGGAAGGCGAGGGCGACAGCGGCTCGATCTCCTCTACGACGGTTTGACGGAGAGGGGGAGCGGCGGACATGGCGCGGATCGATCTCCTCTACGATGGCTTGACGGAGAGGGAGAGCAGCCGCGGCTGCTTGACGTCGACGGGGAGCAGCGGACGCGCACTGGGGCTCAATCTCCTCTGCGAAATTAGCGGATGCGCACCAAGGCGACACTGCCTTGTCCATGCGCCACGGCTATTCCGTGGGTCTTGGTCCGGATCTGGAGCTGCAGGTCGTGGATGTGCTGCAGGTAGCGGCGGGGACATTGGAGGCGGAGGGTGGCGGCGGGGACGTGGAAGGAGCAGAGTTAGGGTTTCGGTGGGAGGAGGAGGGTGGCGACGCCTGGTAGGTTGCGGCGTCTGGATCTCGGCGTGAGGTGTTGGCCGCCGCATTAGTGGAGGGGACCCGATAGGGGAGAGGGGAGAGGAATGGCTAGGGTTTGGTGGATCCGGAGGGCTATGGTTTGGTGGTCCAGCTCCGCCGTATTAGAACATATTTTATGCACAATTAACCAGTTGTTTGCATAGAAAAAGTTTTATAGCCACCCCTCAAGAAATTGACAAATATATGCCGATTCAGCTGGAAGCGGTCCTAATTTGAACTACATGTACTTAATAGTTTGCTCATAAAATTTTGAAAAAATCACTCTTAGGTTCAAAAGTATCTATTTCATCAGAGATTTATAAAGACTTTTGCAAGATTCTATCTCGACCTAGGAGCGGTCATGCCCACCGTTTTGGCCGTATTTTGAAATCAGCATAAGAAATTCAAACAAAATCAAAAAAATACAAAATCTTCGCGTTATGTCGCGTTATGTAACCTAGTTTCCCATTAAAATAATAGACTTGGAATATTGTAAACATTTTGAAAAAGTATTCACAAAAAAGAGCTATTTTGTATGAAGTTTCATTGATTTCAAGCCATATTAGCTAGGTATGGCCATAACCAAGGCATAGTTTGTTCAAACGACCTCATATTGTACACATATGTGTATCTTTGGATGCCAAACAATGTTGATTTGGGATATTTTCCTTTTCTTGGCATAAGAGTTCATTTTTCATTTTCTTAGCGCCAAAAATGGCCTTTTTTGTGAAGCACCTGCCAAAAATGAGTTGCAAAAATGGACCTAGATAATTTTTGAAAATATTATAACATATTTTATGCACAATTAACCAGTTGTTTGCATAGAAAATGTTTTATAGCCACCCCTCAAGAAATTGACAAATATATGTCGATTGAGTTGGAAGCGGTCCTAATTTGAACTACAGGTACATCATAGTTTGCTCATAAAATTTTGAAAAAATCATTCTTAGGTTCAAAAGTATCTATTTCATTAGAGATTTATAAAGACTTTTGCAAGATTCTATCTCGACATAGGAGCGGTCATGCCCACCGTTTTGGCCGTATTTTGAAATCGGAATAAGATATTCAAACAAAATCAAAAAAATACAAAATCTTCGCGTTGTGTCATTTTATGTAACCTAGTTGCCAATAAAAATAATAGACTTAGAATATTGCAAACATTTTGAAAAAGTGTTCACAAAAAAGAGCTATCTTGTATGAAGTTTCATTGATTTCAAGCCATATGAGCTAGGTATGGCCATAACCAAGGCATAGTTTGTTCAAATGACCTCATATTGTACACATGTGTGTATCTTTGGACAGAAAACAATGTTGATTTGGGGTATTTTCCTTTTCTTGGCATAAAAAGTTCATTTTTTATTTTATTAGCACCAAAAATGGCCTTTTTTGTGAAGCACCTACCAAAAATGAGTTGCAAAAATGGACCTAGATAATTTTTGAAAATATTAGAACATATTTTATGCACAATTAACCAGTTGTTTGCATAGAAAAAGTTTTATAGCCACCCCTCAAGAAATTGACAAATATATGCCGATTCAGTTGGAAGCGGTACTAATTTGAACTACATGTAATTCATAGTTTGCTCATAAAATTTTGAAAAAATCATTCTTAGGTTCAAAAGTATCTATTTCATCAGAGATTTATAAAGACTTTTGCAAGATTCTATCTCGACCTAGGAGCGGTCATGCCCACCGTTTTGGCCGTATTTTGAAATCGGCATAAGAAATTCAAATAAAATCAAAAAAATATAAAATCTTCGCATTGTATCATTTTATGTAACCTAGTTGCCAATAAAAATAATAGACTTGGACTATTACAAACATTTTGAAAAAGTATTCTCAAAAAAGATCTTGTATAAAGTTTCATTGATTTCAAGCCATATGAGCTAGGTATGGCCATAACCAAGGGATAGTTTGTTCAAATGACCTCATATTGTACACATGCGTGTATCTTTGGATGGAAAACAATGTTCATTTGGGGTATTTTCCTTTTCTTGGCATAAAAAGTTCATTTTTCATTTTCTTAGCACCAAAAATGGCCTTTTTTGTGAAGCACCTACCAAAAATGAGTTGCAAAAATGGACCTAGATAATTTTTTAAAATATTAGAATATATTTTATGCACAATTAACCAGTTGTTTGCATAGAAAAAGTTTTATAGCCACCCCTCAAGAAATTGACAAATATATGCTGATTCAACTGGAAGCGGTCCTAATTTGAACTACATGTACTTCATAGTTTGCTCATAAAATTTTGAAAAAATCACTCTTAGGTTCAAAAGTATCTATTTCATCAGATATTTATAAAGACTTTTGCAAGATTCTATCTCGACCTAGGAGCGGTCATGCCCACCGTTTTGGCCGTATTTTGAAATCAGCATAAGAAATTCAAACAAAATCAAAAAAATACAAAATCTTCGTGTTATGTCATGTTATGTAACCTAGTTTCCAATTAAAATAATAGACTTGGAATATTGTAAACATTTTGAAAAAGTATTCACAAAAAAGAGCTATTTTGTATGAAGTTTCATTGATTTCAAGCCATATGAGCTAGGTATGGCCATAACCAAGGCATAGTTTGTTCAAATGACCTCATATTGTACATATGTGTGTATCTTTGGATGGAAAACAATGTTGATTTAGGGTATTTTCCTTTTCTTGGCATAAAAAGTTCATTTTTTATTTTCTTAGCACCAAAAATGGCCTTTTTTGTGAAGCATCTACCAAAAATGGGTTGCAAAAATGGAACTAGATAATTTTTGAAAATATTAGAACATATTTTATGCACAATTAACTAGTTGTTTGCATGGAAAAAGTTTTATAGCCACCCCTCAAGAAATTGACTAATATTGCCGATTCAGTTGGAAGTGGTCCAAATTTGAACTACAGGTACTTCATAGTTTGCTCAGGATTTTTTGAAAAAAATCCTTTTAAGATACAAAAGTAGCTATTTTATCATAGATCTAGTAAGAGTTTAGCAAGATTCAACACATAGATAAGAAGGGTCATGTTGGATGTTTTGATCGCATTTTAAATACACCATAATGGCATTCTAGTAAATAAATTTTGTTCTCTAAATTTATTTTGCATAGAAATTTTAAATACCTACCACCAACTGGTTGTGTGTGTCCAAAGCTAATAAGGGTAATGCGCCCCGTTTTGACTCCATTTAAATACACCATAATAGCATTCTAGTGATTAATTTTTTATATAAATTTGTTTTGTGGAGAAAAAGTTTTAATGTTATTCTATATGTAATAAACAGAATTTACAATGTTTTTTTAATTTATTTAGTCTTATCATAAATCTTCTTCAAATCTTTTGTATTAAAATCTTAAAAGAAATGAAAAAGATAAATACAAAAAAAACATCAGCGAGTGCCTTGTCCATAAAGGCCGAGATGTGCACAGCGGCTAAGGCCCAGGACATGCCGTGACACACTCTTCTAAATCTGTTTTGTATTGAAGTCAATCACAACGATTGAGCTAGCTTGGTGGTTGAGTGTATTAAGTTGCGCGGGCGTGCGGTGCTGGCGCGGGTTCGAATCCCACCTAGTGCGTTGCTGACCAGTCTGTGGTACGGTGGGCCCCGGCTGCCAGGTCGGGCCAGCGGGACCCGCCCGTCAGGTCAGGCCAGTGGGACTCGGCTGTCAGAACGGGCAGGTAGGATCAGTGGGCCAGCGGTACTCGCCTGTTAGATCGGGCCAGGTAGGATTTGTGGGATCCCTGTGTCAGTCAGCCAAGAGGGCAGCGTCTCATGCCATGGCTGAATTGACATGTTGGCGCCACATGTAAGCGTAAACTGACATGTAGACATGACACGTTGGGCCAGGTAGGATTTGTGGGATCCCTGTGTCAGGTTGGTGCCACATGTAAGCGTAAACTGACATGTAGACATGACATGTTGGGCCAGGTAGGATTTGTGGGATCCCTGAATTGACATGTTGGCGCCACATGTAAGCGTAAACTGACATGTAGACATGAGGGTAGGATTTGTGGGATCCCTGTGTTAGGTTAGCGGGACCCATGTGTCGGTCAGCCAAGAGGGCAGCGTCTCATGCCATGGCTGAATTGACATGTTGGCGCCACATGTAAGCGTAAACTGACATGTAGACATGACACGTTGGCAAAAGCGTTAAAATGGCAGTCCAGTCATTTCAATATATATTAAATAAATGAGTATGATAATCTAAATTTGTCGTAAGCGGCTTCAGATAATGTCTGAAACTGCATGGGATGGGTTATGACGATTTTGTGCCCATTGGATTATGACATTTTTTGGGTTAAATCGTCGTGATTTTTAGGGCTGTTGGCCTCCCCAATTAGTCCATGACAATCTAGTATAAAATCGTCACTATGTTATGACACTTTTCTCTAGGGTCATGAAGAAAAGGTCACGAGTCAACACATTTGTTGTAGTGAGGGCAAAAATTCATAGTGTGCACTTACATAAATTCAAACCATTGAGATTAGCTTTTCAATGGATCTTACTACTGAATATGTAGCAGCATCATGCTATCTTATACTCCCTCCATTTCAAAATATAAGATGTTTTAGCTTGTAAAGCAAATGTATCTAGACATCTTTTAGTGTATAGGTTCACTCGAATATACACACTAAAAGGTGTTTAGATACATTTACTTCACAAACCTAAAACATCTTATATTTTAAAACGGAGGGAGTATGATTCTAAACCTTACAATTGTAGACCTATTATGCACACATAGATAATGCTCTTGGCATTTATCCCCCTAGGTCACTACATATCCGCATGTAGTCATGTGAGCTCATTTGCATGTATATAATCAGACTCTTGCTCTTGCAGATATGCTTTGATTTATCGTAGTTTCCAATTCATATAAACACTTTTCTCCATGTAGATCAATTGGGATGCCTTTGAAGGCAAATAATTCTCATTGTACACACGAACGCCAACCATTCCGTTTATTAACCTATGTTTCTAAATGTTTATTTTGTTTCTCTTCCCTAGAAGTGAGGATACGATCTTGGAGAAAGAATGAAAAAAATTGTGAGGTTCCAAATAATGAAAACAAACTGATTTTTGTGAATTGTATAGACAAACAGTGATCTTAAAATCATTGTGATTGTAAACACAGTTTAGTATTTATTCTTAATGTACGGTTCAATAGGATGGGGCTCGATAGAAATATGAACGTTGTTTTTTATTTCATTGTAGATTCATGCACATATTTTAGGTGCATCAGATGTAGCTAATGTCGGGCAACCATGCATATTTTGGGAGTATAGGCCTTTTTCAAAATGTATGTAATGAACCTCATAGCAATCCTCCACCATGTGTGGAGCAACCACTTTGTCCTCCTGATGTCGCCCCACCAATACTTGGATACAACTGCTAATGCTAATGACACAGTTCAACGCCAACCTTGCTCGAGTATGGCCGATTGTGCATGTGCGATCCTTTGTAGCAAATCTCCTAGCCGTTACGGTAGCACGGGAGACACTATCGGATTGGCATAAACTTGATGGAAACATGATCAATGGGCTAGGGCGTTAGGGGTGGTTGTGTGACAAACGAAAGCGTTGAGCTCTTACCCGAAGGTAATTCCTAGGTTGCGGCTATGGCAGGAGTATGAATGAACAACAAATGGGGGGAAGTGTGTTTGATTGGACAAATTGTTTGTCCAGTTTGGTGATTGGAGCCCTATTTTAAATGTGTCAGGGAATAAATCTTACTCCATCTGTCCCATTTTATAAATTTGTTAATATAATCACTATAGAAGTTTATTGGTTGTAATAAAATTTTATATTATAGGACCAAGGGAGTAGTTGATAAGAGGCATTGACTCAGATCGGTTATTTTTATGCATACATCATCGAATAATAGATTTGATCTGGTTTCTAAATACGTGAATTTTCACATGCATTATTATATTTACATATATTGAGTAAAGCAATTTGAGGAACCGTGGCAATGCATGAGCATTCAACTAGTCTAATTAAACTTCATGTTCTGTAGTTTGGATGACTTATGAATCTGTATGTGGAATAAAAATACTAACTCATCTTTAAAAAAACTGATGACTTTACTTTGAAACGCTTAGCCAAGTCCTTTTGGGTAGAATACGGTTGTGTTTGACAGACGGGCTAATAATAATAATATTTTTCAACTACTTATGTATATTCTTATAATTTTACCAACTAATATTTTTCTATATTCATAAACTATATGTCTACTTTTTGTACAGATGCTCCTTAAAGAATATATTGGAAATTACAAGATCGGGTGAACCTAGAGATGTTTGGGCATTAGGTATTGTTGTATTTTCATCATTTGTTGTATTACATATGTTGATGTAATATACTAGAAGTGGCAGCTGAGAAAGAGCTACCACAAATGTAGTGTTTAGCTGAATTTTGTTCACAAACATTGTCTCGCTGTCACATACTTTGTGCAAAGTATTTTTTTAAGATCCATCATCTGTGTATAACAATTGATCTGAACCTTACTAAAATTGACCTCCATGGTTTAGACTCATAATTTTCTTGTTTACGGGTAGGGGTGCTGATAAGAAATGAATTAGCATAGGAATGTTAAATGGGTTAAGATGAGTACACATGTAACACATATTGATGCATAAAAAACTACCATGAATGGTTACCCTTTTTTACGTGTGCAGGTCCTGAGCTTTGTACAAACCTTAGGTTTTCCTAAGCTTTAATATACGCCGCACATTGTTGTGGTTGACTTATTAGGTGATTTACTAATGTTTTCAACTATTGTCCAATTCACATACGGGTCTTGGCCGCATTAAATAATAAAATATATGGGTGCACCATTCATGTCTATGGAGGATTAAGGATATATTTTAGCCACACGGTGCACTAATCGCGGGCTAGAGGGGTGCACACACCAATTTTTAGGCTAATCACAAGGCAAAAAAAGATCTACCCGGATGTGCACCCTGGTACTAGATACACAAGCCACATATAAACGCATGACAAACTTATACTGCAAGAGACATATCTTTATTCTATCTACCGAAGACCATGTATAGTTAATGTATTCAACTCGTGAGTCCCGACTCTTGCAAATTCATCGCAGCTAGCACATAATCAAACAATGCATCCTGACAAGCCATTTTTGCACCGAGGAGCATATGCCCCTAATTATTGAAATAAGTTTTAAATGCATTTTAAAATGTCAAAAGATACCAAAAAATGTTGTGTATACATCTCGATGTTCTACATGCTCGCAAAATTGTTTCACACAAAAATGATATTTTTGTGTTGTTGGGGAAAATACAAAATTTTGGTTCTAGAAATAACTTTTTCACGAGACATTTCCTTATCACTTTTACACATGACATAAAAAATATCGGTGTTGCATGAAACTTGTTTTGCAGACATAAATTTCAAGTTGTACGTGTGAAATTATTGAATTTTTCTAACATTATTAAAACCAGGAGCATATGCACCCAAGATCAAAAGCAATATCAATGCCTTGGGGCATTAATGATAGTTGAGTAATAAACGGTACAATAATTAATATCTTCATACATTGAACAACCAAGCACGTTCCTCCTATAAATGAAGAATAGCAACCAAGCACATGAGAGCCGAATTGGATTTCCGCCAAGCTCTAGGCTATTCAAAAGTTGGTGAAATGGTAGTGTTTGGAGTGCTTGTTTAGATGGGAAACCACATAAATATATTTGCCTCCAAGCTGGCAGCATAACGACAGAGCAAGCAAAGAAAACATATCATCGCTATTACAAATCAAAGAAGGCACGAAGAATACGAATGAAATCATCAAATGATATTACCACATGAGAAATGTGGAGGTGAAAACTCCAATAGGAATGGGAGGTATTGGGAGGTACTATAAGTTGTTCCCGCCATGGATTCCGTATGCAATGCATTGAGACGGCAGGTTGCTACAAGATTCATGCTTCTAGCATCAAAGAAAGGGTTCGGTGTTCTTTGTCGAGGGTTTCATTTACACGGACCCTGTCAAATAGTGTTCGCATTTTTCAATATTTATTTCCAACATAGTTGTACGCTAGATCACTGTTATCTCTAGATTTTTGCAAAATTGGAAAAAATGACTTCAAACCATAAAATACGGTCAATTATTTTATGTGCCCCTTCTACAAAAAATAAAATAACTTTGGTGCAAAGACACATTTGATGAGCGTTACTTTGAAACGATGTCGTTTTTAACAAGACTAGAGTTGCCCATTTTTGCAGGTTATTGAAAGAGCTACATACTGGATTAACATGTCATCCTTCATCCGTCATGTGGAGCAACGGGAACATATGGATTCCTGGTGCAATCGGTTGATGGTGGCTATACGGACTATCTTCAATCAGGGTGGTAGGCGACATTCTAATAGGGTACAATATACATATGAGTGTTTCGTATTTTCAATGGTTGATCCAAGTTGACACCTTGTGCGAACATTGAGTTATGAACTTTAAATTGTGAGAAGTTTGCAGTAAGAAATGTTTTGTGCATCGTTTCAAAGCAAAGGCCGAGGCATGCTCCTCTTTTAAAAAACACTAGAGGCATCAGGCAGAACGACAAAAAAAAAAAAAAACCTCCCCTATCTCTTCTTCTCCACCATTGGGTGTCGGCCTACCATCCCCTTCCTCCTACTCCACCGGCGATCTCTGCATGTAGCCTCCCCTTCCTCATGCTCGAACGACAGGCGTGGAACTCTCCTCTGCCTCAAACTACCGCGTGTTGTCCAGCTTGGGGCGGCGGCAGCTTCCACCTTGCAATGCCCTAGCTTGAAGCACCAACGGCCTTCACCCGCGTGCGAGTGGATAAGGGTAGAGAGACTGAGAAGCAAAGGTGATGGCAGGCGGCGTACGGCCAGAGTGCTCCGAGCGCCGATGAAGAAGCAAAGGTCACGGAGCTCACCTATGAAGAACTCACCAAAGAAGTTTTATGGCCGCGACCGGTTCCAGTTGTCGAGCACCGTAGGAGAGGGCGCCGTGGCTCGGACCACCAAGGTGGTGCATCGTCTTAAGAGCAGCCACGGCATCCTGGTTGAGGGGCGGCTGAGCGCCTTGACAGTGGAGGAAGGTGGGGGAACGAACAAGTGTCGTGTCCCCAACGCATGGGCAGCGAGGGATGCGGCGGCGGGGTGGCAAGGAAGGCAGCAGTAGGGCAACTGAGCACTATGACGGTGGAGGGAGCGAGGGAGGTGAGGGAAGACATGGTCAGGTGTGCGATGGCCGGTCGAGAGAGTGGAGGGTGAGATGAGAAGGTAAGAGAGCCTGGAAGGTGGGTCCCTAGACCTAAAATGACATTTTTTTGGTTTATTCATAATTATAAAATTTAGTACTTTTCTGGTACTTTCTTCTTGGTACTCTCGAGCACTTCCTTTTTCTGGACCGCTGGATCTACTTGCTTGGACAGTTCGTAAAATCACCAACCATACTAAAAATACTCCCTCTAGTTTTATCCTGATTATCAGTATTTGCAACTTATGAATTGTATGGGACGCAAAATAGCAGATGAACTGGAGCATCCCATACAATTCAAAAGGAGTGGCTACTACATACAGCAGCAGCAGCAGGCACATATTGAGCACAGCTTGAAGTCAAAACTCGAAGGTAACCAAGCAACTCAACTCAACGGTTGCCTGTCGTTGTATTTTCAGTGAAGCTTTATTACAAAAAGCAAGAATATCATCCATTAGGTGTGGCTTGCAGCACCGGCTGTCGCTTGAAAAAAAATCACAGATTCATCGGCGTGAGGATTATCATCAATCAGGACCTACAGAAAGTTTCTAATGTCCAACTTCCTGACGTCAGGCATCACCTCATCTTTAAACTCCTCCCTGGAGGCAGATCATGTCAGTGGGTTGCTACAGAATTGTAAATTTCATGAAAACTTCATGATGACTTGAATACATTTCTACCAAGCGGATGATCGGACTACATTATGTTCAAACTTGGCACCAGATATTTCTGGTTTTTTAAAACCAACTTCTTGAATGATTTGAGGAATAATTCAAAAAAATATGATGTACTCATGTACTCCCTCCGTAATATAAGCTTTTAGATATTTCAAAGTAGACTATGTACGGATCAAAATGAGTGAATCTACATGCTAAAACTAGCCTAGATACGGACCAAAATGAGTGAATCTACAAAAAGCTAAAATGTCTTATATTAGTGAACGGAGGGAGTATTAGTTAAAGAAACATGCCTCTTTAGTTGACCCTCCATTGCTTCAACACATTCCTTCTTAAGTTCTGACAGCTCGCTTTTAGCAATTTCCATTTCAAGTTCTTCCTCGATCTTGGGAAGATCCTCCTTCTGAAAGCCAAGCCTATTACAAGTTCCAAAAGTTTAGACTTAAGAGAACAAACATGTACAAGCAAAAACATGCTACTCTAGCTAAAACTGATAATAAGATAAAACATGTCTGGCATTGACTGCATGGACTTAACAGTACAAAATCTGCATCCGTTGCAATGGATCCAGATCACCAAACATAAGGGACAAGATATGGTTGGTGATATGTGCATTCCTTTTTCCCAACAAAAACCAAAATTGACAATCCCATTCGATGGCTGGGTTAAGTTATCAAAGGAGTGATACTAAGGTAATAACATGCAAATGATTCAGATTTTGCGTTCAGTGAAAGTGCATCTATATGAAACTAACAATGATATATCTTGCTACTGAAACAAAACTGACACTATCAAGATAAAATGAAGTTACACATATTTACATACTTTTTGTTGATCTTATCAAACTCGGCAACAAGGAGAGCCATATTCTTCTTGTCACTCCTCAGAAGTGGCTTCTTAATGTCTTTTTCAACTTTCTCGAGAGCTTCCATCATCAAAGCCTCAATACCAAGATCATCTATAAGCCCACTCCTTTATCATAGAAAAGGATTTCATATAAGAAGTTAGTTGCAATAGAAACAAAAAATGCCAACAAATGCTTATAGAAAAGAACAATAAGCATTTCCGACATATTTTCTTTGGTCAAACATTGACCTTTTGGAAATACAGACTGTTGATTAGGTAACAGACATACTTTTTCCTGATCTCCTGCAGGGTATTCAAGTACGTCCTTGCATCAGGGATGCCCTTCGTAAAAGTCTCAATAGTATACTTAATTCTCTGAGAATCAGAAAGAAGACCTGCCCTGCATTTAGACAATGGTACCATAATAGGCAATCAGGCCACCAGCAATAATCTTGAATGAGTAACTAAGGCAAATTTAGAAGAGAAGTGCATGCTTGTTTATGATGGTACATTATGTGCAGCTCCTTTTACAGATGGTTATGTCCAAACACGTTAATTGCAAAAAAAAAAAAAAAAAAAAAAATCTTATCAAACAAAGACGCATTACAATGTGCATGTAAAACTTCTTTAATTCCCAAGAGCTACATTTTACACCTATAAAAATGGTATCTTGGCAAGATTATCAGCAAGTAATATAAATCCTGAATCTTTTATCATCATACTGATATTGTATTCTCATATACAATAGAAGGTTTGGTGACTGAAAGGTTTAAAAAACAGGGACGGGAACACATTAAGATTTGTATTAGCCGATGCAGAACTAGGACCAGATTGTAGAGGGCGATCCAGCAAATTGTTTTCAGGATCCTAATAAGCACTTGTTAACTCTCTCTCAATTGGTATACAATATCAACTCGTAGTACTTAATGATGAAATGTCCTACCCACGTTTACTAGCACCTAAACACCACCGGTAGCAGTGTGTAGAATAGTACACAAAAATGAAAAGACAACAGCGAAGTGAGAAGATTGGCCATGAATACATGCAAATGCAATGCAAAAGCCAATATTTTTTCTTACTTTTCTCTTACAGTCCTCATGACTTGGGCATAACCAGCAACTGCTGTTGGGTCATCTGGATCAATCGTGATCTTCTCCTTCTTAAGGACACTAAGTGCTGTCTCAAACTTTTTCTTTACATCAAAGAATATGCCCTTCAATAGGTCTATACGGGATGGAATAAAGGGATTAGAACTGCACAGAGTAAATTGAATCTAGCAAGAAAAAAAAAGCAGTACTGGGATTACAGTCATCATAAAACAAGAACAAAAAGATTAATTGACAAACTAAATGAAAACTCAAAATGAGAGCATACATTGCATGTTCATGGAAAGAGGAAGTAATGATTGATTCGTCTTTAAAAAGGCACAGCTCAGGCATAAGAGAAATATTCAGTAACCACAAAAAAGAGAGAGAAATATTCAGTAGATTGAAGTTAATACCGTAAAGAGCTATTAGGTTCTATTATGCAGCAGCATTGGCAGTTCACTAATTCAAATAATGCGACAAACCAGGAAATGATAGAGATTGCAAATTTCCTAAAGCTTGAAATGAAAAATCTCACATCTAAAGGGGTTCAAACTAGAGCTGTTAGCCTGTTATAATTTGACACTTCTTCCTGAACTAAAACTACTGGACAATGCACAGAATCATAAACACTCATTAGCAGCTAAACTCCAGAACTAACACTACTATCCATTACGAAGATGTTCTATTCCCATACAAATGCAGAAAAAACATTAAGATTTTTACCATCTCCGCTGACAGGAGGGCGGTCAGCTGGAGCTGCCTCCTTGGCATATGAGCGGACTTGAGAGATGCCTCCATTGGCCAAAGCAGCTTGGGCAGAATATAGCTACAGAAACATTTAATCAACAGACTGATTAGCGTTCACATGGTGTAAATTTGAGCGGCGTCATAAACGAAACGTCCTGACAGAAACTGTCACTGATGTTGAACTAGATGCCATAGAACAATCCGAAGCAGAATTAGCAAATCGTATGCCAGAATAAGTTGACTACATTATTATGACCTCACATTCAATGGTCAGGCTCTGTGGACATTTCGGGACAAGGCATAAACGGCTCAGGAAACAGGAAAGTAAGAGCACTGGTACATGACGAACTGGGGCTGGAAGATCTGGAGCTGTCGGGAAACATGATGATTCCCTAGTCTATCCCCTCCAATCTCCTGCACCGGACAATTAGGAACATTTCCCCTCCTCACCGAGACGCTCCCACTCGGCCCAACCCAATTGATCCGACAACCGCGACCGAATCGAACACCTACTCGGAGACCCAACATCACTCGCCGCCGATCCAGCATACAGCACCACGATTGACGATCAACGGAAATATATCGCGGGGAGACCGAGATCCCGCGCGGACCAAACCAGGCGGGGCGGCGGCGCGCCGGAGAAAACGGCGCCGGGCCAGATCTACATGGAAGCTAGGGTTTCCGAGGGGCGGGGGAGCGAGCTAACCTGGCGGGAGCGGGAGACGAGGCGAGCAGCGAGCGCCATGGCCGGTGCGGCGGCGTCGCTAGGGCAGCAGAAGCCTCTCCGCGTCGCGAGATGGGGATGGCAGGTGGAGGGGGAAATGGTGAAGCAGGCTGAGCTACTTTAGGGCTGTTTGGTTCAGGGGTATCCCTTAGGCTGGTACCAATGCATCACCCCACTATAGCCTCGCCACGTCAGCTCTCACCCTCACTCTCACCCCACTCTCACCCCACGGTGCCAGTGCACGGGCTATAGTGCCACTCTCACTTCTCTCTCGTCCACATCACCATTTCTTTTAGACATTCAAAATAATGCAAGAAAATCCCGCCCCACTCCCGCCCCCCTCTCGCCCGCTCCCGCCCCGCTCTCGCCCCCCTCTCGCCCCGCTCTCGCCCCCCTCCCGCCCCGCTCCCGCCCCGCTCTCGCCCCCCTCTCGCCCCGCCAGCGCGTCGCCCCGCTCCCGCCCCCCTCTCGCCCCCCTCTCGCCCCGCCAGCGCGGGCGACGGCCGGGCGGTACCGCCCGCTCCCGCCGGGCGACGGAGCCGGCGCCCGCCGCTGCCCTCCCGCCCCGCTCTCGCCTGCCTCTCGCCCCGGCGCGGGCGATATCGCCCCGCCTATCGCCCGCGTTGGCACCAGCCTTAGGGGATGAGGATATCCCCAACCACCTGGTTAGGGATAACCATATTTGCTGTTTGGTTGAAGAATAAAATGTGGTTACCGGTATCCAGTTTTTTGTTTGGTTCAAATGGTAAAAAGTGGATAGGTTATGAAAAAAGTTGGTGGCCCCCACCCAATTCTTATCCCCTCACCGTTCTTCTCAAGCCGCCGCTCCTGGAGCCCTCCCTGGCCGCCGCCGCCCCTGGAGCCCTCCCTGGCCGCCGCCGCCCCTGGAGCCCTCCCTGGCCGCCGCCGCCGCCCCTGGAGCCCTCCCTGGCCGCCGCCGCCCCTGGAGCCCTCCCTGGCCGCCGCCGCCGCCGCCCCTGGAGCCCTCCCTGGCCGCCGCCGCCCCTGGAGCCCTCCCTGGCCGCCGCCGCCCCTGGAGCCCTCCCTGGCCGCCGCCGCCCCTGGAGCCCTCCCTGGCCGCCGCCGCCCCTGGAGTCCTCCCTGGCCGTCTCAAGCCGCCCTTGGACGCCGCCCCTGGAGCCCTCCCTGGCCGCCTCGAGCTTGTGTCGACGGTGGCCACCACGCTTTTTTTCTTTTCATTCGCAGCGAACGGTGCGAGCCAGAAGTAGTTGGCTTCATCCGCCACATTCGGTGGGATGAGCTCAACCACCAATTTGGAGGTATATTCCCAGAATCTGGCTATCCACAACCACTCCTACCCCCTAAACCAAACACTTGGCAACCAATTTTCCAGTGGCTATCCCTAACCACTTGGGGATATCCCCTCAACCAAACAGCCCATCTCTAGCAGTCGCACTAAATTTTGGCGCTGTAAAAGCACTTTGCAGCGCGCTCCATCCGTGTTTCGCACGTGAGGCCATATTCACCTCTACCAGAAGCTCTAAATGTTTGGGCTGTAAAAAATGGGTAGTTGTTCCTGCGCGCAATTTGTGCCGCGCGCTCCATTCGGCGCGGTAGATATAGTGCACGAGATAGCGTTTTTGCCCCGCGCACTATTTTACAGCGCCGGTTGCAGCATCTGTTGGAGCATCAATTTGCGCCTCCCGCGCGCTAAACTAGTCACTTTTTTGGATACAGCACCGGTTAGCGCGACTGCTGGAGATGCTCTTAGGAGCCTGACTTAGGCCGACTTCTTTCGAGTTTATGCTTCTCCATAAGTCGGCTTATAGAAAACTGTGGGAAGAAACTGTGGTGGGGAGAAGCTCCTACAAACCCCACTTAAAACTTCTTTTGGGCTTTTAAAAATTTGGCTTGTTGATGTATTGAGTTGTGAAATGTCTGTAACGCCCCTAAATTATATATGTGTCATAAATAAGTGATTATATACCTCATATATGGTAGTATTTAGTGTAAAATGAGCAAGAAATAATTCAAGATAATAATAATAGAACCGAGATGTCAGTATTATAATCCAGTACATGCCAAAATAAAATAAAATGACTCTGTGTTTTTGAAATTACAAAATATTAACTTCTCAAGCAACCAAACTTTCTGCAATGGATTGTCGTAGTGCACCCATAAAGGCATCAGAAGAAGAGGAAGCGTGTCCAGTAGTAATGAAAGATGCGCTCTCCTCATGGACATATGGGGCACGCTCAACCCTGCTGAAATGGTCATCAAAAATACTAATAAGCAAACAATATTTGGACAGCAAACAGTATTTGGATAGCACATAATATGTGTAGGACAGTATTTTCTTGGTCGCTGAATTGATGCGAACAGGTACGAGCTGAGCGAGAGAGAGCGACTCCTTCTTTTTCTAGAAGGGAACGGTTCGGCTGGGACTTGAGGAGTGGCATGCACGGTAATATGATAGCAACGGCGAGGGCAAATTCATATACCGTTTCGTAGAAGCTCGGGAAACGATCGGGAATCCGCTCGACACCAGTTTCTAAAATTGCACTACGGGAGAGCTTCGCGGTCAGAATAAGCTCGGTCGAAGCCCGAGAGTTCTTTCGGGCTGGAGCGGTCCGTCGCCTCGAAGCCCACCTATAAGCTCGAAAGAAGTGTGCCTTAGCCCATATCCACCGTCGAAAGGTCATCCAACGGTCTCTCCTCTCTTACCTGTAGCTAGCTTTATTTCTTCTTGCTCAGATCAACAAAATACCGTGTCGACCATGTAAACATGGGTTATGTGTTAATTACTACAATGATGTTTTGTGAAAAATGTTGCAGTAGTGGTTTTCTGAAGAAGAAAAATACCAAACAGGTGGTGTTAAGTGCTAAAACACAAGATTCACTGACAGGCCACGTGTCCATAACTAGACAATTAAATCTACACTGTTGCAGTCCTCTTTTGGAAAATTGTTGGTCTCATGTTTTGACTATTAGACGACAGGCCATTTGTTTATAGCTAGATAATCAAATTATTGGCACTTGTCTTAGAAACCGGTTAGCCTTGTGATTTGCAGAAAGTTCCATCGAGATATTTATACATAGCCAAAATAGAAAGAAACTCAAATAAAAGTGCGTATATTTAGGTGGTGCCACTTCTTCATAGAGTGTGATATTGTTTTCACCTTATGCTTCATTTAATTTTAGAAGAAATTTAGTTTGTAAACTAATATTTGCAAATATTAACACAACTTTGGTGATAAAATAGAATTCTACTTTAGTGTTGTAATTCTGATAATAAACGTTCTAATTCTATAACAATAAACTTTGAGTTTAGCAATTTTAACAAAGTTTCATTCTTAATTTTGTTATACATGACATACAAAATACTATTTAGGTAAAATGGTGTGATAAAGGCAATGTAAATATAACAGTAGGTAATATTTAGTGAGTTATGAGTTGTAAAATAAGTAAAATGATTGATATAAATATTTGATCATTTATTTGACTTGTCGCCATAAACCAATATATTTGTGGATATAGTTAAAGTACTAGCAAGGGTTGCACACGGCGGCAGAGACGCGCGGTTGATTGATCTTTTTTATGGTAGAGTGGTATGCATGGATACTAGAGGTTGGGCTCCCCTTGGGTTCCAATCAATTTTTGGTGGGTTCCAATTAATTAATTTTGATCATCATTGTCATTTTACTTGTATGGTTGCACTTGCTTCACCCATTTCTCTTTTTTAAATGCTAGCATGACAAACAAATCTATTCTGTTATTTAATAGGCAACACAATATAAATTAATGAATATTTACATACATTTATTTGGGTGGAGTAATATCATGTAGCAATGCATAGAACATAATGAAAAGCATTTCATGGGAGGAATACACATGAGATCAGCAAGCAGGGGAAGTAGAGTTCCTTCTTGTAGACGCACTTCATTGGGCAGAGTAATAGTATGTAGCAATGCATATAACATACTAACAACATTGCACACAGGAGTACTACACACGAGAACAACAAACAAGGTAAGTAAAGTTCCTTCTTGTAAAAGCACCTTGCTCGACGTGAGAATGTTGACCTTTTGGTTAAACTCAACCTCAATCTCATATACCCTGACAAACAATTTATATATCTGAAAATTGGAGGAACTTTCGTTTAAAAGGAGATGCGACACGACGGGAATGTGAGTTGCACGCCTGCGCGGCTCTCGTCATGTCTGCAGAAAACCAATAGTTGGATCAGGCCATGTGGGTGGGAAGCTAGGATTTTCGATGAGTGGGGCAGCGATCGAACCTAGCGGGACTCCATGGCTTGTGCGGAGGCGGAGCTAGGGCAGCACACGCCTCTTCGTGTATCGTGATGGGTATGGCAGGTGGAGGGGAAAATGGAGCCTACTGAGTTACTTTAGGAGCCTAACTTATCCAATATCCACTCTCCAAAGGTCACCCAACGACCTCCTCCCCTCTTTTACCTGGAGCTCCCTTTATTTCTCCGTGCTCAGATCGACAAAATAACAAATGTGAAGAGCTATGCTATGGACGGCGGACTGGGACACCAATTTGCATGGTTCTTCTTTTATGACTATCGTATGTCTTCATGCCGGAGTTAGCATGAACTCGGTACATTGGTAATGCACAAGAATAAGATGGTTTTTGCTCTCATTTTTCCATGTTGGAGGCTTAAGTAGGCAGTGATAGCATGCCCGGCGTGTTCAATACTGTGTCAACCATGTAAACATGGATTATGTGTTATGTGCACCAATTACGGCAAACGTTGATGTTTCGTGAAAAAATGTTATGGTTGTGGTTTTGTGTTAAAAAATACCCCAACATGTGGTGTTAAGTGCTAAACACACAAGATACACCGACAGACCACATGTCGATAACTAGATAATCAAATTTACAGTTGTTAGAGAAAATTGTTGGCCTCATGTTTTAGAATATCGACGACGGACCACTTGTTTATAGCTAGATAATCAAATTATAATCTCATGTCTTAGAATATGGTTATCCTTTGTGTTTTGTAAAAAGTTCCATCAAGATATTTATATATAGCCAAAAATAGGCATAAACTCAAATAAAAGTACGTATATTTAGGCCGTGCCACTTTTTTGTAGAGTGTGATATTGTTTTCACCTTATGCTTCATTTAAATTTAGAAGAAAATTAGTTTGTAAACTAATATTTTCAAATTATTAACACAACTTTGGTGATAAAAAGATTTCTACTTTAGCGTTGTAATTCTAATAATAGATTTGTAATTGTATATCAGTAAACTTTGAGTTTAGACATTTTTAACAAAGTTTCATTCTTAATTTTGTTAGATGTGACATAGAAAATAATATTTAGTTAAGATTGTGTGATAAAGGCCATGTATATCTAACGATAGTTAAGTGGCTGTAAAATAAGTAAAAATATTCGGTATGTATATTTGATCACTTATGAAACTTGTCACCATAAGGCAATAGTTTTGGGTGCACAGATAAAGTAATACCAAGGTCGACATGGCTGATTGACATTTTTGTGGTAAAGTAGTATGCATCAACATGTAACACCGGTGTTTTTGGTTTTTTTACTTGCAAGGTAACATGTAATATCTTTCATTGTCATTGGTGCTCATTCTTATCCTAAAATATTAATTGAAATTAGAAATGGCGGAATCTAAATGTTGTACATTTTGTACAAATAAAATAAATTAAAATAACAGGTTTGCTAGTTTTGGATCAATCAAGGATTAGATTAGAGCTTGGTCGACTTAATAAAGATTAGTTTTGTATTGTCATTCGTGTTTCATGTGAGTTGCGTATGGATTGTAACTGAATTTTTTTAGTCACAAGTGGATTGCAACTGAGAAAAAATTATTATTAAACATTTAATTTGCCTCATTACCCTACCTAGTGTGGGTCAAACCGTGAACCTTCAACTTTACTACAGGTCCAGCAGGCCAATAATAGGGCTGGACCAAACCGCTATGTTTGCATCTTGATGTAAACATGAGTTATGTGTTATATGCACCGATTACTGCAATGATGTTTTGTGGAAATATGTTGTGGTCATGGTTTTGTGTACAAAAAATACCCCGACGGGTGGTGTTAAGTGCTAAAACACAAGATTCACCGACAGGCCACATGTCCATAACTAGGCAATTAAATTTACACTTTTACAGTCCTCTGTTAGAAAATTGTTGGTCTCATGTTTGATTATTCGACGATGGGCCACTTGTTTATAGCTACATAAACAAATTATATGTTCATGTATTAGAAAATGGTTAGCCTTGTGTTTTACAGAAAGTTCCATCAAGATATTTATACATAGCCAAAATAGGAAGAAACTCAAATAAAAGTGTGTATATTTAGGTGGTGCCACTTCTTCGTAGAGTGTGATATTGTTGTCACCTTATGCTTCATTTAATTTTAGAAGAAATTTAGTTAGTAAACTAATATTTGCAAAAATTAACATAATTTTGGTGATAAGATAGATTTATACTTTAGTGTTGTAATTCTGATAATAGACGTTGTAGTTCTATAACAATAAAGTTTGAGTTTAGACATTTTAACAAAGTTCCATTCTTAATTTTGTTAGACATGAAATACAAAAATAGTATTTAGTTAAGATTGTGCGACAAAGGCGATGTAAATATAACAATAGGTAATATTTGAGTTGTGAGATGTAAAAATAAGTAAAAATGTTTGGTATAAATATTTGATTATTTATTTGACTTGTCACTATAAGACAAATATATTTGGTTGTGTAGTTAATGTATTAGTAAGTTCTACACACAGGTGGCACGAGACGCGTGGCGGCTTGAGCTTTTTTATGGTAGAATGGTATGGATGAGTACTAGAGGCTCGGCTGCCCCTTGGGGTAGCTCCTAGCCGGTCATCTACAGACCAATCGAATTTTGGTGGGTTCTAAACTTCTAATTAATTATTTTTGATTATCATAATTATTTTACTTATATGGTTGTACTTGCTTCAGCCATTTGTCTTTCTTACTTTTCCCATGACAAAAAAATCTATTATCTTCTTTAATAGGCAATATTTTTTGAAAGGAATACGGTAGGGGAAGCCCATACAGTGTTTTTTAAATAATAAGAACCCAAATTTTTGTGTGTGGGAACTTGAACCTGGGTGGCTGGGTTGTATATACACTTCCCTAACCATGTGAGCTAAGCTCACTTCTTTTAATAGGCAATGTTCATGTAAACAAATGAAGACATGGTATAAATTAATGAATATTTACATGCATTGATCCATTGGGTGGAGTAATATCCTGTAGCAATGCATATAACATACTGAAAAGCATTCCACGGGAGGATTACACATGAGGTCAGCAAGCATGGAAAAGTAGAGTTCCTTCTTGTACAAGCACTTCGTTGGGTAAAGTAATAGCACGTAGCAATGCATAAAGCATACTAAATAGCATTGCATAGGAGGACAACACAAGAGAACAACAAACGGGGCAAGTAGAGTTCCTTGTTGTAGAAGCACCTTGCTCGACATGAGAATGTCGACCTTTCGTTTAAACTCAACCTCAATCTCATATACCCTGATAGACAAATTTATATATCTAAAAATTGGAGGAACTTTCGTTTAGTAAAAAGACACGTGGCACGACAGGGATGCACGTTGCGCGCTAGCACAGCGCTCGTCCCCCCTCCCCCCTCCCGTAGAAAAGCAACAGTCTAATTTGACCATGCGGGTAGGAAGATGGGGTTTTCGACGGGCGGGGCAGCGATCGAACCTGAAGGGATCAGGAGACGAGGTGAGTGGCGAGCGCCACGGGTGGTGCGTTAGAGGATATACGGCAGCAAATGCCTTTATTGATAGCTTGATGGGGATGGCAGGTGGAGGGGGAAATCAAATTATAGGCCCCTGTGTTAGAAAATGGTTAGCCTTGGTGCTTTGTAGAAAGTTCTATAGAGATAATTATATATAGCCAATATAGGAAGAAACTCATATAAAAGTACGTATATTTAGGTGGTGTCACTTCTTCGTAGAGTGTGATATTGTTGTCACCTTATGGTTCATTTGGATTTGGAAAAATCTAGTTTGTAAACTAATATTTGCAAAAACTAACACAACTTTGGTGATAAATTAGATTTCTACTTTAGTGTTGTAATTCTGATAATAGATGTTCTAGTTATATAACAATAAACTTTGAGTTTAGAAACTTTTCACAAAGTTGCATTCTTAATTTTGTTAGATGTGATACAGTTATAGTGTTTAGTTAAGAATGTGTTATAAAGGCAATGTAAATCTAGCAATAGTTAGTATTTAGAGAGATGTAGTTATAAAATAAGTAAAAAAATTGGTATAAATATTTGATCACTTATTTGACTTGTCACGTTAAGGAAATATTTTTGGCTGAAACATTAATGTACCAACAAGGGATGTGCGCGGCAGCATACTGAGCGCAGCTCCATTACCTTTTTAATGGTAGAGCGGTATGGATAAGTATGTGGCACCGTGTTTTCTTTCCCATTATTTGCAAGATGATGTGTAATCTCTTGCCATTTCCACTGATGTTCATTATTATCCTAAAATTTAAGGCATATCAAAAATAGTGGAAATCTAATTCCTGCAAATTTTGTTACAAACAATAAATAACAACTATTTTGCTAGTTTCTCAATCAATTGAGAATTAGATTAGAGCTCGGTCAACTCGATGAACATTAATTTTGTATTGTTATTCATGTTTCATGTGAGTTGCAAGTGGATTATAACTGAGTTTTTTGAATTGCAAGTGGGTTGTGATGTCTACGCACGCGTTTGTTCTTGTAGACAGTGTTGGGCCTCCAAGTGCAGAGGTTTGTAGAACAGCAGCAAGTTTCCCTTAAGTGGATCACCCATGGTTTATCGAACTCAGGGAGGAAGAGGTCAAAGCTATCCCTCTCAAGCAACCCTGCAATTACGATACAGAAAGTCTCTTGTGTCTCCAACACACCCAATACACTTGTCAGATGTATAGGTGCACTAGTTCGGCGAAGAGATAGTGAAATACAAGTAGTAGTGATAATTATAAGTAGTAAATGTAATCTGAAATAAATATCACTGCAAGCAAACATGTAACAAAACTGAATGTAAACGGTGTGCAAAGCTTGGAAACAAGGCCTAGGGATCATACTTTCACTAGTAGACACACTCCCAACAAATATAACATAATTAAACCAATAGATACTATCATCAATATGCAACTCAAAACAATTCTCCAATGGAAAACATACACTAATCATGCGTAGGGCTACGAAGCACTCCTCAAAGTCCATATGTACCCAAACTAGATTGTTCCACACTATCACCGTGAACGCACTAGATGGTTCCAACAAACACCAATATTTTATAGAGACATTAACCAAAAAGATACACATGATGCACACACTAGTCACCTTTACACCATGATACGAGGTATCTCCGGAGAGTATAATAATAAAGCATAGGAGTAACATAATATCTGAATAATAACATCTACCAATTCAACAAGATACAAAGCTCACGATCACATAAAGATCACATCATGGGAGAGAGAGGTGAACCACATAGCTACCGGTAGAGCCCTTAGCCCCAGGGGAGAACTACTCCCTCCTCATCATAGGAGACAGCAAGGTTGATTGAGATGGCGGTGAGGTCGATGGAGACGGCGGAGACGGCGATGGAGACCGATGGAGATGGCTCCGGGGGCACTTCCCCATCCTGGCAGGGTGCCAGAACAGAGACTTCTGTCCCCCGAAATTTGTCTTCGACGGCGGCGGCGCTGCGGAACTGTTCTAGGAAAAACGCCTATTCCCCTAGGGTTTTCCATCCCGAGGCTTTATATAGGCAAAGGGGCGTCGTCAGGGGGCTGCCAGGGCGCCCTCACACGTAGGGGGCGCGGCCAGGGGCCAGGCCACGCCGTCCTATTGTGTGGGGCCCTCGTGGCCCCACTCCGTCTCCTCTTCGGTTCTCTGGAAACTTCGGTGAATTTCTGGACGTTCGGCTTTTGCTTCATCCAATTCTGAGAATATTTCCTGTGTAACTTTTCTAAAACACAAAACAGCAGAAAACAGGGAACTGGCACTGTGGCATCTTGTCAATAGGTTAGTTCCGGAAATCGCATAAAAACGTCACGAAGTGTAACGAAACACAAGGCAAATGGTGTAAAAACAAGCATGGAGCATCAAAAATTATAGATACGTTTGAGACATATCAGCATCCCCAAGTTTAACTCCTGCTCGTCCTCGAGTAGGTAAGTGACAAGGGTATAGTTAATAGAACCCGTATGTTGAGTACCCCTGAGGCCCGTTAAGCTAGGCCCAATTGTAATGATAGTCGAATACGAGTCTTTACCGTATGTCGATATTGTAATCTGTATCGGACCCTACCCGATCCTCGAGACCTGGCCACCTATATATAGGGGCCAGGAGGGGACGGTGTAGGCCAGATTGAAAAGCAAGCCAGGTTGAACACCCAAGTCTACTTTCGACACACACCTATTTCGACTAACTTTACCTTTGAGTTCATCCAGCGCCCTATCTCCCCGATCCTAAGTCCTTCATCTAGGACATTTGTCGAGTTAACCCCTCGTCAATTGGCGCCGACCGTGGGGACCTGGGCGTTGGGATCATGAATTCGACGGCTTTTTCGCTTTTAGCCAACAGCAGTTTAGAACTCGACGGAAATCAAGAGATGGAGTTAACCATTGGAAGTCTGAGCATCATTATAGGGCCATCGGGTTCATCCCGTCTTCCGGATTCGACGAAATCAGATCCGTCGGCAAACAAGCCCGAAACAGAGGAAACATTGGAATCATCAGAAGACTCTTCTAGCGAGGTAAACTCGCCGGTCAGCTTCGACAAAGCAACAATCGCAGAAGGTGACAAAATTCGGGAAAATTTCGACTCAGAAGAAAGAGCGTACCAGACGCACAACAAAGCAAAGGACTCCGCCGGGGGAAGCAGCGGCGTTTCCAAAGTGCATCAGTTATGCGTTATTATCACTGAAGCAGAAGAAGAAAACAGCAACGAAGGAAGTAAAAAGGTCGACAAGCAAGTCGACAAAGTGAAAGAGCACAACAAAAAGGAAAAGGAGAAAGTCCACGTTTCGGCTGGCGAATGGAGAATGATCAAATCAGCTATCAATCATGGTACAGAAGAACCCGAAGGATCGAGAAGAGAAGTCCTAATGGGCTATCAGTATGCATTATACCAATACAGGAAGAAACTAAGGGAGGAAAGAGACATGGTTTTTCAAGACAATAACAGTATATCAAGGGAGGAGTACTAGGAAGACTACAGTGAAGATTCAGAGTACAGCAGAGAAAAGCACGGAGACCCAAAGCACAATAGAGGGGTGACGGTGCGTAGCAGAGAAGAAAGATACTCAAGGAGCCCTACCCCACAGCTAGAAGAGGAGGAAGACGACTTCATACAAGTAACGCCAGAAGCAGCATTGGTAGCAGCACAAGCGTATTTACTAACTACAAGGCCAGAACCTGGGGACCGGCGAGAAGATATGCACCGAGCCGCGATACGAAGCCTTGGAATAGTGGAAAGCAAGATCAGGGAAAAAGGCCCAAAGACAAAGTCGACAAGCTGCAAGGAAAATCAAAAGGAGAAATACAGATACAACTTCGCAGACAACAAGTACAGCGAGTCATCAGAAGAGGAAAGGCGATAGAAGAGGAAAGAAGACGCAAGAAATATAATAGCACAAGCTCGAGTAAACAAGTCGCGTCATGCTTGGAGGGAAGAGAATTATGAAGACGACGATAAAGAGATGGGTGCGTTATGCTTTACCCGCGGGGTTCGCAAAATGCAGGTACCCAAAGGATTCAAACTGCCACACGACCAGCATAAGTATGACGGGTCGCAAGAACCTACCCTATGGTTATCAGACTATCTGCAGGCAGTACAGATATTAGGGGGAACAAAGGCGACTGCAATGCAAAGTTTGCAGCTACACCTCACCGGCGCAGCACGGTCCTGGTTGAATACCCTACCCAACGAATCCATCGGAAGTTGGGGGGAACTCGAAAGTCAATTCGCACGAAATTTTCGTTCAACATATAAGCGCCCAGCATCACTGGAGGAAGTCAAGGTGTGCGTGCAGAGGAAAGGCGAAACTCTACGTTCGTACATACAGCGCTGGAGTATAATAAAAAACGCAGCAGAGGACGTCTCCGACGAACAAGCAATAGACGCCTTTACGGCCGGACTCCGTCGTTCAGATCTCGTGGAAGAAATAGGAAGAACAAGACCTACGACAGTAGCCGAGTTAATGGAACAAGTCAACAAATTCGCTGACGGAGAAGACGCATACAATAATAAAAGAGGACGTTCACCTGAAGTCGACAGAATAAACAGACAGAGGAGACGATACCGCAGCAGGGGTAACCAAGAAAGGCGAAGTCAGGTAGCCGCGGGTTACGTAGTAGAAGAAGAGGAAGGATATGACAGTGGGAGGTTTCAAGCAAAAGGAATAGAAAAGTCGAGATACTCCGGTCCTTCGGCCGAGGACATGCTATACGGACCTTGTCGAATCCACTACGCATATCTCGACGGGAACAGAGTTTCGAATCATCAGATGAAGGATTGTAGAACATTCCTAAGGCTGCAAAATGCCATGGGCTCAAGCCAAGGAGGAAGGCAAGGAGAACAACACAGAATCAAGGATATCAAATGCAAAGGCTAGCAAGGCACCTAGAGTCAAAAGTTTACATATCAGCCATGATTCAACAGGTGCCCAGGTCAAAGAAGGAGCGAAAAAGCATATACAGGCAAGTAAACCTAGCAATATCATCACCACCAGCTACCACAGAGTACCTACGGTGGTCAGACCAATCAGTCAAGTTTAGTAGAGAAGACCACCCGAAGAAAGTTCCCAGGCCAGGCCACTCGCCTATGGTTCTAAAGGCGCAAATAGGAGGGTACGACATCAGAAGAGTGTTCATGGATGCAAGGAGTGGCATAAACTTAATATATGCTAGAACCCTAAAGGCAATGTGCATCTCGCTGTCAAGTCTGAAGCCAACAGATTGCTCCTTCCACGGAATAGTACCAGGAGCTGCAAATTACCCTTTGGGAAGAATAGAACTCGATGTCTGCTTTGGCAGTAGCAGCAAGTACCGAAGAGAGAAGCTGGAATTCGAAGTTATGGACTGGCCGTCACAATATCATGCAATCCTGGGGCGCCCAGCATTTGCAAAATTCATGGCAGTACCACACTACGCGTATCTTATGCTAAAAATTCCAGGACCCAAAGGAACAATCACAGTACAAGGGAGCTTTGAAGTAGCCAACACATGCGACAAAGAATTCAACAGGATGGCTGATACGTCCAATTTGCATCACTATTTTGTATCATAATTTACTGTTATTCATTGATATATTTCATATTTAGATAAGATACTTATGTTATTTCCTTTGCTTTCACATGTTTGATGATCATCGGAGGAGTTGCTGCCGGAGTCAGGATTCTGCTGGAAAAAGGACCATCAAGAGACCATATTTTGAAGATCAGGAAAATTCCAGAAAAATACCCAGAAATTATATTTTCCCGGAAGACTCAGGAAGCCAGAAGGGGGAGTCGAGAGGAGCCAGGGGGGCTCAGAGTTAGACACCGCCGCCTCTGCGGGGCGGAAAACACCAGAGAGAGAAAAGCTCTCCGGCAGGCAGGAATCTGCCGGGGAAATTCCTTCCCGGAGAGGGGAGATCGTCGCCATCGTCATCACCATCGCACCGGACTTCATCGGGATCATCATCATCATCATCTCCATCACCAGCACCTTCATCTCCACCATCACCACGCCATCCCGCTGTAACATCTTGAGTTGGATCTTGTTATATTCATAGGGGAAACTTTCCCGGTGTTGATTACTCTTGTAGTTGATGCTATTGAGTGGAACCGTTGAATTAAGGTTTATGTTCAGATTGTTATTTACCATTACTTCACCTCTGATCATGATCCATATGATGTCTTGTGAGTAGTTCGTTTAGTTCTTGAGGACATGGGAGAAGTCAAGATGTTAGTAGTGAACTATTGTTGAGAAATATTTAATGGTTTGATATTGTTGTGGTGCTATTTCACTAGTGGTGTCATGTGAACGTCGACTACATGATACTTCACCATTTATGGGCCTAGTGAGATGCATTGTGTATTTGGCTACCGATTGTGGGGTTGCTGGAGTGACAGAAACCTAAACCTCTGTTGGGAAACCATTGCACCAGGGAGCGTAGGATCTTAGAGTTTAAGGCTGTGGTTAGATTTATCTTAATTACTTTCTTGTATTTGCGGATGCTTGCAAGGGGTATAATCACAAGTGTGTATTTATCCTAGTAAGGGTAGTGCGCTAGCACAGGTTCACCCCCATGACACCTATCAAACCAATGAATACTATTGGCTCTATGAAGCGAAAGCTCTTGACAGAAACTCTCGTGTGTCCTCGAGAACGTTTGGTTATTATAAGTACACAACCGGCTTGTCCTTTGCTGAAGAAAGGATTGGGCCACTTGCTGCAATTGTTACTACTGTCTTTTATTTACTCGCACTTTATTTACTCGTATTACCAAATACCCCTGAAAACCTGTTTGCTAGTATTTACAGTGATTCCTTGATCAAAACCGCTCATCAACACCTTCTGCTCCTCGTTGGGTTCGACACTCTTATTTATTGAAAGTACTATGATACACCCCCTATACTTGTGGGTCATCAATGGCGCAAACCTTCGGCATGACAGCGGAATACGAGAGGTTAAAAGGAGAAACGGATCACAATGTACTACCCGACGTTGGATGATCCCTGCCAGATCAGGCTTTCGACACGTCTCAGGACTCGAAGAAAATCCAGGTCCACCCTACGGATGCAAACAAGACAACATCAATTGCGGTAAACTTGGATCCCGCATAGGAAAGCGCGCTCGTCGAGTTCCTCCGTGAGCACTGGGAAATCTTTGCCTGGTGTCCATCAGACATGCCAGGGGTTCCCAGGGAACTTGTCGAGCACACATTAAATGTAGATCCCAAGGCAAAGCCAGTTAAGCAGCCATTACGACGATTTGATGAACCTAAGAGGAAGGCGATAGCATCAGAGTTGCACAGGCTAGAAAATGCCGGATTTATCAGAGAAATCAAAACTTCGAGTTGGGTGTCGAACCCAGTCATAGTACCCAAGAAGAACACAGATGTACAAAGAGTATGTGTCGACTACACATCTCTCAATAAGCATTGTCCAAAGGATCCCTTCCCTCTACCCCGCATCGATCAGATAATCGATTCAACAGCGGGATGCGCAAGGCTTTCATTTTTGGACGCATATTCTGGTTACAATCAGATTAAATTGAAGAAAGAAGACGAAGAAAAAACGGCCTTCATCACACCATATGGAGTGTTTTGCTACCAAGTGATGCCGTTCGGTCTAAAAAATGCAGGAGCAACTTATCAGCGGATGATGCAAAATTGCCTCGGAAGCCAAATAGGGCGCAATATCCAAGTCTACATTGATGATGTAGTCATCACCACAAGAGAGGAGAAATCTCTAATCAGCGACTTGGCAGAAACCTTCGACAACTTGAGCAGGTACAAGCTTAAGCTTAACCCGACAAAGTGTTCCTTCGGCGTATCAGCAGGACAACTTTTAGGGTTCCTGGTATCAGCACGAGGGATAGAGGCGAACCCAAAGAAGATTCAAGCGATTTTAACAATGGGGAAACCCACGAAACTACACGATGTACAGAAACTTGCAGGGCGCGTCGCGGCTTTAAGTCGTTTCGTTGCTCGATTGGGAGAAAAGGCGCTTCCTTTCTATGCACTTATGAAGAAGTCAGATGATAAATTTGAATGGACGGAAGAAGTAGACGCAGCTTTTGCACAGCTGAAAAAAGTGTTTTCCACGCCGCCAGTGCTGGTCGCACCAAAAGAAAAAGAACCACTGCTACTCTACATCGCCGCAACCCATCGGGTGGTGAGCACAGTATTAGTAGTCGAAAGAAGCGAAGAAGGAAAAGCCCACGGCGTCCAGAGGCCGGTGTATTTCATCAGTGAAGTGTTGTCTTCGACAAAACAGAGGTACCCGCATTATCAGAAACTTGCATATAGTGTTTTCATAACTGCACGAAAACTGCGACAGTACTTTGCGGTGCATCCAATTATAGTGGTCAATGAAGCACCACTATCAAACATATTGAACAACCCTTCAGCAACAGGACGTGTCTCTTTGTGGGGAATCGAGTTATCTCCCATGGACATCACGTACGAAAAAAGGAAGGCGATCAAGTCGCAAGTCTTGCCAGATTTTACGGCAGAGTGGCTGGAGCTCCAAAGCACGGGACCACCAGACTTATCCAGTGTTTGGACAATGTACTTCGACGGTTCTAAGAGAGTTCAAGGCGTAGGCGCAGGAGTAGTCTTGATATCGCCTCACGGCGACAAATTGAAGTATATCTTAAGGATGAGCTTTCCACAGGCTTCTAATAACGAAGCAGAATACAAGGCTTTGTTGCACGGAATGAAGATGGCCAAAGCATGTGGAGCAACTCGCCTAAAAATATTTGGAGATTCCAACCTTGTGGTACAGCAAGTTATGAACAGATGTGACACAATCAATGACAACATGATGGCCTACAAGAATTTATATCATTATCTCGAAGGAACATTCGACGGATGTGAAGTCTCGCACATAAGCAGAAATAGTAATGAAGAAGCCGACAATTTAGCAAATATCGGGTCACAGTGTTTACCCGTGCCGTCCGGAGTATTTTGGGAAGAAATAGTAGAAAGATCAATAAAAAGCGGGAAAAGCTCGACTACTGCAGCAGACTTGGGGGCTCCGTCGGAGCCAGAGGAGGTCATGATGATAGAAGAAACATGGATGTAGCCATACCTTGCATACATGCTAAATAAACAATTACCAGAAGATGCAGTGGAGGCCAAGAGGATAACTCAAAGATCGAAGGCGTTTGTCGTGTTGCAGGGGAAATTATACAAGAAGAGTATTACCGGTGTTTTGCAGCGTTGTGTAACACCCCAGGAAGGACAAACAATATTACAAGACATACACAGTGGAGTGTGCGGCCATCATGCTAGCAGCAGAGCAATAGCAGCAAAGGCTTTCCGAGCAGGATTTTATTGGCTAACAGCCATCGAAGACGCAAAAGATATAGTTCGAAAGTGTGAAGCGTGTCAAAGATTTGCATCTAGACCGCATGCACCAGCAGCAGAGCTACAAACAATACCATTGTCTTGGCCCTTTGCGCAATGGGGCCTCGATATGGTGGGAAAGTTGCACAAATCTTGGCCAGGAGGGCATGTTTACATGCTAGTGGCAGTCGATATATTTACCAAGTGGGTAGAAGCGGCCCCGGTAACAACTCAGGATTCGACAGCAGCAATCAGCTTCATCAAGTCGATAGTATTCCGTTTTGGTGTACCATATAGCATAATCACAGACAACGGAACAAACTTCACTTCAAAGGAATTCAAGAGTTATTGCGAAGGACTAGGGATCAAGCTCAAATTCGCATCTGTGGCGCACCCGAAGACAAATGGGCAAGTCGAAAAAGCCAATGGCCTGATATGTAGTGGGATAAAAAAGAGGCTTTTAGCACCTCTCGAGAAGGCCAAGAGCGCTTGGGTAGAAGAATTGCCCTCCGTTCTTTGGAGTCTAAGAACTACGCCTAACGCAGCAACTTAAGAAACTCATTTTTTCCTGGTCCATGGTGCAGAAGTCGTACTTCCAGTCGAAGTTACACATGAGGCCCCAAGAGTGACGGCATACGACGAGACAACATCAACAGAAGCACTGCAAAACGATGTCGATGCACTAGATGAAGCAAGGGATAAGGCATTAGAAAGAGCCACGCAGTATCAACAGAGCCTACGAAACTACCACAGTAGTCGAGTTCGTTCACGATCCTTCGTGGTGGGAGACCTAGTTTTGCGACTCAGGCAAGACAGCCATGGCAAATTGGAGTCCCCTTGGATAGGACCCTACATCGTCACAGAAGTAATACCAGGAGGAGCATATCGGCTACAAGACAAGAAGACGGGAAAAGACGAGAGCAATCCGTGGAACGTAGAGCAGCTACGATGTTTCTATGCGTAGACTACATCTAGTGGTATAATTAAACTCGAGTTCACTTTCTGAACCCAGAACATGAGGCCATAGGTCGGGTTCTTTGGGTTGAACTCGACAAACTTGTACAAGTATTTTTACTTCTCCGCTCGGGGGCTTCAACCCTCGGGTCGTACGAAAGGGATTTTTATCGCGACTTGGAGATCTTTTTCACTATAAGGTTGTACAGACAACCCGATAAATACTCAAACAATTTGGTTCACAAAAGAACCTGATATTCTTCATACTAATTGGTTCGCAAAGAACCCGATATATCTCAAGCATACCTCAGAACAGTAACTTGTTTTCATGGTACTAGGAAAACCATCAAAGTAGAGTACGAATATTCATTACAGATAACACGGTGGCAAGGACATTGTCAAGCGAAATTACATAAAAAGAAGATCCTAATGAAAGTGGACTTCAGCTTTGTACTTCTTCTGGCACTGGGTGCCGTCATAGATCTTCACGTCAAACTTCGACGTGCCGATGTGAAAGTCGAAGGCCATGAAGAAACCTTGGTGGATGTCATGGTCTTCTGCAAATTGTGACCAGCCACCCCTCAAGTACTGCTCGCCATTGCCGTCATACCAAACTTCCACCTCGTATGGAGTCCCACTGCCAGACTGTTCACGGAGAACCGCTTCCCGCAGCTCCCGCCCATCCATGAACTTGGTGAAATTCAGCGGCAGACACTGAATCTCGCGGCACTGTGCCATAGCAATGCAGAAGAAAGAAAATATTCGGGGAGGAGCAGCAGGAGCAGCGGAAGCAGCAGGAGGAGGAACGCTTGAACCTGGGGCAGCGCCAGTCACTTTGGGCTTATTTTTGCTCCCAGGTGGGCGACCGGGACGGCGCTTGGCTGGAACGGCCAGTGACGACCCTGCGGCGGCCGGAGTTGCGTAGTTCTTGTTCTTGCTTCCACGAGGGCGACCTCGACCTCGTGGCGCCCTCGGAGAGCCAAGGTGCAGACGGAACCATCTGCATCAGCCATGTGGACAAAGGAAAAGGCTAGGAAAACCCTAGATGGAGGGAGAAGATGATGCGGCGGAGGAGGAATCTGATTAGGGTTTTTACCCTTGCCAGAGGGTGCTTTATTTATAAGCACGTATTATCGGGCCCCCGTGTTAAAGCAAGGCCCGTAAACATATTTTACAATAGGAGTTAAATTCTGCACACAGCAGACGTAATATCAAAGAGAAAAAACAAGATGAGGAGACTGTGGTCGCAAGATATGAAAACCTCGACTTGGACTCGGGGGCTTGCAAACAATAGAAGTTAACAGGAGGAAGAAGAACTGAACTTTGAGCCTATGCTTGTCTACAAGTATTCAAACATAGCCTCGGGGGCTACTCCCATCGGGAGCACTGAGCGCGCACCCGATAGAGGATGAGATAATCAATTTCAAGGATGAGGGAAGTATATCAAACAAATTTCGACTATATAGTCGACAAAATACAAAAAGATTACTCCCATCAGGAGCGAGTTTTATGGTTGTTAAACCCGAATATTTTCAGTCAAAATTTGACTGCGATATGAGATTCTCGAGCTACGTTATCGCAATGCAACTCGAATGCCGTGACTTGTCATGAAGGTAAGACCCCGGGATCCGTCCTGTGTGGCCTGGTATACGCACATGGATGCGCTCTGCTGGTATGTATCCGTGTCTACGACGCGAAGAAAATCCTGGTGGACGCACTGGGTACCCTGAGAATCACTGGGATTCATTCTTTGTAAGTCCTAAATGCGGCAAAAGAGTGGGTTTGACCGGTATCCCGAATTCAAGTCCAAGGGGATTGAATTTGAAGTAGGTGACAAGTGTCTGTTCCGGCAGTTAACTGACCTCTTGATCCGTCAGAGTTGTCAGGCTTGTTCATCAAGACCCCTTGCGAGCAAATTATCATGAACATAAGTCGAAAGACCAAGTCGAAGATTTGAAGATAAGAAGAAGTCGAAGAAATGATCAAGTTGAAGATATAAAGATTAGAGATTCAACCTGAATCTGCAATTCTGGTAGAATCTCAGGGGCTACTGACAAGGGTATAGTTAATAGAACCCGTATGTTGAGTACCCCTGAGGCCCGTTAAGCTAGGCCTAATTGTAATGATAGTCGAATACGAGTCTTTACCGTATGTCGATATTGTAATCTGTATCGGACCCTACCCGATCCTTGAGACCTGGCCACCTATATATAGGGGCCAGGAGGGGACGGTGTAGGCTAGATTGAAAAGCAAGCCAGGTTGAACACCCAAGTCTACTTTCGACACACACCTATTTCGACTAACTTTACCTTCGAGTTCATCCAGCGCCCTATCTCCCCGATCCTAAGTCCTTCATCTAGGACATTTGTCGAGTTAACCCCTCGTCAGTAAGTGATAACAAAAGAATAATTTTTGAGGTGACATGCACCTACACAATCTTGATCATCGATGTAAGCATTGAGTGCTGAGATCAAAGAACTTAAAACATGGGCATGAAAGACATAATCTTGACAATAAGAAACTTAGCAATCATGTTATAACATGAAAAAGAACACAAACAAAAGATCATGAATAATAAAACAATGAAAGTCAAATGTGTGTTCAAATCATATGGAAAAACATAGTAAATGGTTTTCAGCTTGTCCCTCATGGAATAGCAAAACATAAATGCATAGGACACCTTCAAGTTTAAGAGGGTGACTAGATACAAGTGGTTTAAGAGCAAGTGAAACCATAGTCATGAATCAATCAATGATAAACTTTGGGACAATGCACATTATACTCAGAATGACAACTATGCTCTCTTCGACGGTGCATAAAGATAGAAGGCGGAGACTCAACATAAAAGTAAACGAAAGGCCCTTCGCAGAGGGAAGCAGTGGTTTAACATGCGCTAGAGCTTTTCATTTGTAAAACAGAGAGATAAAAAATTGGTTTTGAGAGGTGGTTATCTTTGTCAACGACTGGCAATGGGGTTCTTACTATCTTCCATATAAAAATGAAGCAAGTTTTTGAGAGAGAGATTGGCACTTTTGTGCTCTTTTATAAAGCTTGGCACTCCTCCCCACCTTTTTTCCTTTCTCAAACCATGGCTAACCGATTCCATCGGGTGCCCACCAACATTCACATACCATGAATAAGACAATATGGAAGATAGCAAATCCGACCACTACGTCCCCATGAGCTAAAAACAGTATCACAAAATGAGAAGTATTTTGAAGGTTTTTTGAATGGTAGCACATGAAAATTTACTTGGAATGGCTTGCAAATACCATGCATAGGAATTTATAGTGGACACAATGGCAAACTTGGTTTTTAGGAGTTGGATGCACGAGTAGAGCTCATACTCAGTACAAAATGAGGGCTAGCAAAAGACTGGGAGCGACCAACTAAGAGAGCAATAACGGCCATAATCATGCATAGCGACAAAACATCATTGAAAGAAGCATAAAGTGGTATCACAAGTCAAAAACCAAATGATCATAGAGACTATAGGTGACTTATTTTGTAGTCAACATGGTGTAAGCATGTGCCAAGTCAACCCAAATAAAGCATCAAAGGAGAAAACCAAATTAATGCTTCCAAATAATATAAATAACGCATGATTTTTTCAAAGGCTCATTAAGCAATCTCAGTCATTTGAGACAAGTCATGCTACAGCAAAAATCACTAAGCATACTATCAAAACGACATCAAATATGACATGCAAAAGTCTAAGCCGCAGTCTAAACAAGCTCCTTTTTGTAGCACTTTTTTTGCATGAAACTTTTTCTCTTTTCCAACACCATTCAAACCTTTTTGAGGAAACTCTTTTGAGGAAAAACAACATATACCAGAGGTCCAAATACACCTTGATGCAAAGATAAAACAAGATCTGAACAAAAATCAAGGCGAAAAACAAAGGCTAAACATAGTAGCAGAAAAAGAGAACACTCGTTGAACGATAAGAGTGAAAACTAGAGCGTTCTTGGCAATGAAAAACGAAGTTCATCTCTTCCAAACACATGATGTGATCCTAACATTTATTGCAGCAAACAAAGCAAAAGAAAACTGAAAACAAAAGCAACTGATGCTCCAAGAAAAGCGCATAGTGCATGAAGCAATAAAAATATAGTGTCTTGAAAGGTGACCTGATTTTTGCCGATGAAGAAGGGGTGCCTCGGGGGCATCCCCAAGCTTTGACGCTTGTACTTCTTGGATATTTTTTGGGGGTTGCATGGGCATCCCCAAGCTTTAGCTTTTGTCCATTCTTTATCTCATCTCATCATTCTCCAATCCCTACACTTGAAAACTTCCTTCATACAAAATTTAACACAATTCTATTAGCAACATTAGTGTAAGCATAGCATAGAATCAACCCTTTTTGCTTCAGGTTTCAACTCAAAACCATCACATATAAAGTATATACTACTGTAGCAACTTCCCCAAAAGTTCCGTGAACCAAAGAACTCAAAAAGAAAGCGATAAAGCGGCAAACACAAATATTGGCAGAAATCTGTCAAAACAGAACAGCTGACAAAGGTCAAATTTTTAGAGGGTTTTCTGTTGCTCAAATCAAAAAGTGTTCAACTAATGAAAGTTTGGATATAACCTGGGGCATATGCTCAAGAAATCTCAGGTCCAAAAGATATACAGAGAATTTTCACGAATTTTTATGGTGTAGCATCGAAAACTGTTTCAGGACAGCAACATCCCCAAATCTTACCTCACTCAAATTAGAGGTTCTCCTTGGCACAACAACGAAATAAAAAAGATAAGGAGCAGTTATTATAGTAGTAATAACTTCCAAGACTCAAATAAAAGAAAAAGTACTAAAAATAAACAATGGGTTATCTCCCAAGAGTGCTTTTCTTTAATGCCTTTGAGCTAGGCGCAGTAATTTGCAAAGATGCTCATGTAGACGCCATAAAAGAGCTTAAGGCAAAGGTGCTATATAGAAACTTAAAGCAAGAGAGAGCATCAAAAAGCTTATGTGAAGCACATTTAAATCTAAACCACTTCCTATGAAAAATAGTCTTGTAGAGAGACAAGTCATGAAAGCGCAAAGCAAAAAGCATAGAAAGGCAAAACAAGTACAACTTCAAGAATTGCAACATAAAGAGGGGAAACTCAATATTGTTGAGATCCATCAAACCATGTTTCCCTCTCTCATAATAACTTTCAGTAGCATCATGAATAGAATTAACAATATAACTATCACATAAAGCTTCCCTATCATGAGCCACATGCATAAAAGAATTAATACTCCCCACATGAACAATCGTAGTAGGAGCAGATTCAACAGAATAATTATTCTCATCACCATAATCATCAAAAACAGGAAGCATATTGTAATCATAACTAGTTTTCTCCTCAAAAGTAGGTGAACTGAAAATATTATACTCATCATCATAACCATCATAAACTAGAGGTTTAGTATCATCACAAGCTAGAGAGCAACTATTTCGCAAAGCATACTCATCAAACATATCATCATAAGAAGGAACATGGATAGTACTAATGGTACAACAATTATTAACCTTAGAATTGGTACCAAAAAGATTTTCAATATCAAAAGTAGAGTGCTTTTCCCAATCATGATCACTAACATAGGTAACAGGCATGAGAACATCATCCCAATCAGAATTATCATAATCTATAGCAGGATCATAACGCTTAGGGGAAGATATCGTGTCCTCTCGCCTTTTACTCCTCTTCTTCTTCTTCTTCATACTCTTCTTACTCTCTCCTTTAGGAGGGAGAGACTTGAAGGGCATCTTCTCCACATATTCTTTAGGAGGGAAAGGCATATTCTCCACATAATCTGGTTTGCTGACAGGAACAACAGAAGAAACTTTGGAGGATTCCTCCTCTCTATTAATAAGATCGAAACATCTATTAGTCCTGTCATAGCTTGGCAAAACATCATGTTTTATAAGATCTTGTAAGTAAGTATTTGCGAGGCAATCTTTAGCACAATAGAGATGACAACCACGAAGGGTGCTACTAATATCAACCAAAGAAATCTTTCTAGATATCTCTTCACAATTCAAAAACAAAGTAAGCTCATCATACTGATTGAGAGTAATCTTATCATCACAATACAAATCTGCGGTACTCACTAGATTAATTGGGCATTGAAAATTAAAGTGATCCGTTTTACCGCAAAGTTCACAAAGAAAATGATAAAGCTCACAAACCCTTTCACCAAGCACATCTAGATCCCTGAGCCACATACTGGTTTCTTCATTTGCATGGTGGACACAATAATCTTCCTTGTTGTAACTCTGTTCACAAGGTCTATGTACTCCACAAAAATTAACATGCTTATAGGAAATAGGACTTTCAGAGGTTCGAGCATGTTTATTGGAATCATCAACAACAATATCATTTTCTACGTGAGTGTCCTTAAAAGGTTCATGATACACGTCCCCATTTCTTTTAGGAACATTAATATGGGAAGCAAAGGTTTTAAAACAATCAATCATAATTTGAGAATCAAGACCATATTTAGCACTAAGCTCTTGAAAATTAGCAGTTTCAGCGAAAGACTTAATGCAATCAAACTCGTAATTCATACCTGATCCTTTACCTTTGTCGCTATCCCAACCTTCAATATTGTTTTGAATTGTTTCAAGCAGATCCCACTTGGTATCAACATCCTTGCTTGTGAAAGACCCATCAAAGCATGCATCTAGATAGTCCTTGTAATATCCTGAAAGCCTTGCATAAAAATTATTAATAACAATATTACGGGGAAGATCATGAATAGGACATTTGTGCATTAGTAACTTCAATCTTCCCCACGCTTGGGCAATGCTTTCTCCCTCATGCGGATAAAAATTATAAATGTAATTCCTATCTTTATAAACCTGACTAGAAGAATATAATTTAGAATAAAAGAGAGGTACAATTTCCTCCCAATCAATAGGTTAGCCATCCTTTAGTGTTTTATACATTTCGCAGCTCTGCCTTTCAGTGATAAAGAGAATAGCTTCTTCTTAACTTGGTTCATTGAAATACATGCACACTGGAACAACTCGCATAATTCATGTATAAAAAGCAAATGATCACCAGGAAGGACAGTTCCATCTCCTAAATAGCAGTTATCCATAGCACGTTCAACAATCTTCATAGGTATTTTAAAAGGATGAGGAGCACAAGCATCATTATAAACATCACAAAGGGGAGATAAAATATCATCAGAGCAAACTTTCTCCACTAAAGCTGGGGAACTAAAAATATCATGCTTAACAAAACCAGCTTCCCCAAGCTTAGACTTTTCTATAGCATTATCAATAACGGTATTCAAAGCATTCGTACTAATAACATTGCTATGCGAAATAAGCTCCAAAGGTTTTTCAATTTTCTCTTCAAATCTAAACTCAGGAAAAAAGACTAAAGAACTCTTTACTTTCCATTAAGCCTAACTAGTGAAAATAAAAACAAGAAACAAAAAGTTGTAATTGCAGAATCTAAATGAAATAACTTTGAGCACTCACCAGCAACTAAAAGACTTAGTAACCAAAGAATGTGAGTACCTTTTACCTTACCTCCCCGGCAACGGCGCCAGAAAAGAGCCTGATGTCTACGCATGCGTCTGTTCTTGTAGACAGTGTTGGGCCTCCAAGTGCAGAGGTTTGTAGAACAGCAGCAAGTTTCCCTTAAGTGGATCACCCAAGGTTTATCGAACTCACGGAGGAAGAGGTCAAAGCTATCCCTCTCAAGCAACCCTGCAATTACGATACAGAAAATCTCTTGTGTCCCCAACACACCCAATACACTTGCCAGATGTATATGTGCACTAGTTCGGCAAAGAGATAGTGAAATACATGTAGTAGTGATGATTATAAGTAGTAAATGTAATCTGAAATAAATATTGCTGTAAGCAAACATTTAACAAAACTGAATGTAAACGGTGTGCAAAGCTTGGAAACAAGGCCTAGGGATCATACTTTCACTAGTGGACACACTCCCTGAAAGGATCGTATGAGCGACTAGAGGGGGGGTGAATAGGAGCTACCCAAATTTTTACTTCTTTTCAAGTTAAGGCTAGACAAGAAGGTAAATTCTCTAGATGTGCTACTAAGTGAATTTACCTAGAGTGACAAGCAAGCTAGCAATCACAATATAAGTAAAGGTACGAGTAAAGGATAGAGGTAACCGCAATGGAGACACGAAGACACAAGGATGTATTCCCGTAGTTCCTTCCTTGTTACGGGAAGTACGTCTACGTTGGAGAGGTGTGGTGCCACAAAGGCCACCAACGCCACAAAGGCTCACCCTATTCTCCGGTGAACAAGCCACAAAGGCGAGTTCACGCTCCACTAAGCGATGCCCTTGAAGGCGGCACGACACCTTTACACAAAGTATTGGGGCAAGCTCCACAACTCAATTGGAGGCTCCCAATAGGCCCACCAAGCTCTTACACACAAAGTTAAGCTTGGAGGACGGCTTCTTCCGGCTAGGAATCCGATGAATCACACAAGTTACAAGCCCCTCAACAAAGAGAGGGGGGAAATCAAATCGCCTTGGTGGAAGTGTAGATCTAGGTCTTCTCCCTCAAATCCCAAAAGGGCTTTGAGTTCTATTGGCTAGGGAGAGAGAACTAGTGCTTTGAAGCTTTGGAACAATGGAGGAGAGAGAGTGGAAGCCGCAGCCAGCTCTTGAGGAAGAAGAAGGCTTTATATAGTCCTCCACGAAATGTAGCCGTTGCTGAACGACTAGGGCCAGAGTCTCCGGCCAGTAGGGCCGGAGTCTCCGCCCTAAGTGACTCCAGGGCCGGAGTCTCCGGCCAGAGACAAAAGTCTCCGGCCCAACTCCGGCCTGGTCTCTGAAGCGTCCGAGCCTTTAGCAAACCCTAGCCCAGCCAGACAAACCGGAGTCTCCGGCCCCTGGGGACTGGAGTCTCCGGCCACAGCATGCCAGCCCGGAGTCTCCGGCCAGAGACAAAAAGTCTCCGGCCCAACTCCGGACGGGCATCTGGCGCGTCCGACTCTGGGGGTTGCCTGGGCGAGTCCCCTAGGCCGGAGTCTCCGGCCACCAGGGCCGGAGTCTCCGCCCTAGAAGAAGCAACATCAGCACTTCGTGGATCCCCTCTCCACCATTTCCACCTTCGCGAAGCACCCTACAAGACAACTAAGCCCTAACTCCACTACTGGACTACGGGCTCCGATCTTTTCAACCTTTTTGGGGTGCACCTCCGTGAGATCCTGAAATAACCTAGAAAATCTGCAGAACTTTAATAGCATGGTTAAATCACCAAATGTTGTTAACAAACACCAAAATACATTTATTAGGGAAATGCTCTTTCAATCTCCCCCTTTTTGGTGTTTGATGACAACATACGGATTTGCAAGATATAAGCACAATAAAATAAAATATATAGCCAAAGCTCCCCCTACTTGTGTGCACAACACAATTTGCATTTGAACATGAGCCACACAAGTAAGGATCATCACTCCCCCTATATATTTCACAATTATACCAAGAGCAAGTAATAATACATGAGACTAACCATAAGCATATAAGTAAGACTAACAAGATAGCACACATTTAATAGTCTTACTAAGCAACAGAGGAACTTAAGTCTCACAAACATAACATACCACACACATTTAATAGTTCAACACTAAGATAGATGAGAGACAACATGAAAGTCCATGAAGTTGTGTCTCGACCAAAGCAAAGGCAAATCCAAATCCAAATAAACCAACCCATGGCAAATCCCAACGATGACATCCTAATAGAGCTACTTCTCCCCCTTTGGCATCGAGACACCAAAAAGGGAAAAAAGCGATGCTACACGCCCATGGGATCACTCATCGTCTTCATCCTCGGGCTCGTCCTCGGAACCGGCATTGAAGTCCTCATCTCCTTCTTCAATATCATCAGAAGCCATGGGCTTCTTGCCATGATGCACATTGGAGGTGCCAGAGGTGACCTCCTCAAAGGCTTGCCAGTCAGTCAGACCCTTGCTCCACTTGCCATAGGAGTGAGTGCCGGATGAAGAAGAGGAAGGAGGTGATTCCACATAGTCCGGTTGAGACTTCCGAAAAGCCTTGTGAAGAACTTGTTGATTGTCATTCAAATGCTTTTGGGCAATGTAGCTCTCATATTGCTTGTGACGGATGTCCACATTCATGCAAAGCACATTCCTTTGGAACCAATTGAGCTTCTTGAATTCTTGCCCAAACTCATTGTTGGAGCTAGAGCCGGCATTGCTAGCATGCTTCATCCTTGGGCCCCTTCTAGTTGACACTCCCTCGGCAAAGGCATCATCATCTTCACCTCTCACCGGAGCAAATGGTTCCTTGGAGTGACCGGTGGGTTCTTTGCGTTGAAGCTTCACAACCTTGTGATTCACAAGGTTTGCCGTGAGAAGAGGAAGGTTGAGTTGTTGAGCATGGATGAGCTTCATGACAAAGGGGGCATAAAGAGGAGTCTTCTTGTTGAGAATGCAATCATTGATCTCCTTGTGAATGAAATCCATCACATCAAGTGGCTCAACGGGTGCGGTTTCCCCTTTGCAATAGACTTCATGAGAGTAGGCCAAGAGATTCACCAAGGCCCCACGAATAGCATCAAAGTTACCGGCTTGAGGGGCAATGGAGGCCCGGAATATGCGGAGCAAGATGTTGGACCGTTTGGATAGCCCAAGTGTGCCCCCAATGACAATCTTCTTGTCATCCCCGGTGTAGAGAGGAGCAAGCCTCTTCTTCTCATAGTACTCACCATCCACATGCATCCTCATGCCACTAGGAGTAGTAGCACCACGAAACTCATACCCAAGGAGAGCAGCAAAGTCCATGAAGTTGGAGTGACAAACCTCTTCTCCGGTCATCCAAGTCATGGGGATCTCCTCACCATCCCCAAGTACCAAGGTAGCAAAGAACTGAGGGATCAAAGTGATGTTATAGGGATCTTGAATCTTCATGAGTGGATGGAGCCCAAGCTTGCGAGTGATCCATACGGCCTCTCCAAAATATGCACTGTACTTGGCAAAGTGAGAGAAGTCCATGACCATCTGAGGGCAAACCGGGTACTTCTTGAGAGAAGCATAGAATTCCTTCATGATCAGCTCTTGCTCTCTGCTGACAAAGCAACGGTCACGAGAGTTCCGCGGGAGAGTGTACATGTCCCTCTTCCTCATCTCAACAAATTCAGATGACGACAGCCCTTCCAAGGTCACAAGGCTATCGAACTTGACCTTCTTAGCTGCCTCAGCTCTTTCCTCCTCAGCCATCATTGTCTTGAGCTTCTTAGCATCCCTTGCTTGCTGAGCAATGATTGACCTCTGAACAAGAGCCCCTGTGGCGGGATTGACAACCAACTTGTCCCTGCTATGAGCGGCCGGTTTCCGAGAATCACCTGCACCTGTGAATGAGTGAGGAAGATAGCAAGGTTGAGGTGACATGTCCTAGAATCAAAAAGTAGGCAACTATGTTGTGACCTAGTGCACTCAGGCCTGATCTAGCCGGAGTCTCCGGGGACTCGGGCCGGAGTCTCAAGCCAAAACCGGAGACTTTGCGTCCAGGCCGGAGTCTCCGGCCATAGGGGCCGGAGTCTCCGGTTGGATGCAGGAGCCCGAGCCTAGGAGACTACATTTGAACAAATCGAGTGCAAAATCCACAATAAAGTTGCAAAGAAGATGATTGATAGCCACTAGAAGGTAGTACACCATATCAAACTAAGGGAAACATGCAAATCTCATAGATCTAGGGAGAACTAGATGGAGGAGATTGAGAGCAAGTTTACCGGAGTCCATGGCACAAAATCGATCGGTGGGATTGATCCCACACCTTCAAGAACTTGTTTTGCCGGTGGCATGGCGGATCCCGAAGCTTGGAGAGGCTCCGGGGGCGATCTAGGACAATGGGGGCGGCAGGGAAGAGCAGGGGCACGGGGGTGGATGGGGAAGAATGAACCGTTCTTCCCCACCCCGTGCCCTAAGTATTTGAGTCGAAACCGCCCGGCCGGAGTCTCCGGTACTTACCCCGGAGTCTCCGGGCTGTAAACCCCGGAGTCTCCGGCCCCCCATTGACAAGATCACATTTATGGTGGAAAAGGACATGTCATTTAAAGATGAGTATGTTTGAGGATGAGATAGGCTTGGGATGGACACATTGTCACTGTGTGGTACAAAATGCTCATGTTTGCAAACATGCAAATAAAATCAAATAAGACCAAACATGAGCATGTTCCCATAGAAAATAAGACAATAAAATCAAATGGGAAACTCCTCCACTAGGGAGGTTGGTGACCAAACGGCCACCATGTATGAGTATATAGGTATGGCACCGCGAAGATATATCTTGGGCCCAAAACCTAGACTCATCGATTAAGCTCAAAAATGTCACAAATGACAAGATAGAACAATACGCTTACTATTGGCATTATGGGGGGAGGGATAGTCCAATCAATTAGGACCGCACTCCCCCTATTTCCATGCCCACATCTAGAACAACACACAAGTTAGAGTATGGGAGTGAATGCACCTAGCTCAAGCCACATTGCTTGAATCAATGATATTTAGTTCATGCCTCAATTCCCGGAATCTTGCTTCATCAAGAGGCTTTGTGAATATATCGGCAAGTTGCTCATTAGTGCCAACATAAGATAGATCAATATCTCCACGGTTGACATGATCCCGAATGAAATGATGACGAATCTCAATATGCTTCGTCTTGTTGTGTTGCACCGGGTTGTGAGCGATCTTGATAGCACTTTCATTATCACATAAAAGAGGCACTTTGTCAAAAATGACACCGTAATCCTTCAAAGTTTGCCTCATCCATAAGAGTTGTGCACAACAACTAGCTGCGGCTACATATTCGGCTTCGGTGGTAGAGAGAGACACACAATTTTGTTTCTTAGATGACCAACACACCAAAGACCTACCAAGAAATTGGCAAGCCCCGGAGGTTGATTTCCGTTCCACTTTGTCTCCCGCCCAATCCGAATCCGAGTAACCTACAAGATCAAAACTTGCTCCTTTCGGATACCAAAGACCAAAGTTAGGGGTATTCACTAAATATCGAAAGATTCTTTTGACCGCCACTAAGTGGCTTTCTTTTGGTGCGGCTTGAAAACGTGCACAAACTCCCACACTTAACATAATGTCTGGTCTAGATGCACAAAGGTAAAGCAAGGAACCAATCATAGATCTATAAAGTTTTTGATCCACTTCTTTACCATTAGGATCGAGATCAAGATTAACCTTTGTTGGCATGGGAGTCTTTGCACCTTTGACTCCGATCATCTCGAACCTCTTGAGCATGTCTTGGGTATATTTGGCTTGGTTCACAAAAGTCCCTCCCTTCAATTGTTTGACTTCAAATCCAAGGAAGAACTCTAACTCCCCCATCATAGACATCTCAAACTTGTCGGTCATGAGCTTGGCAAACTCATTATTGAAAGCTTTGTTAGTAGAACCAAATATAATATCATCAACATATAATTGACAAATGAAAAGCTCCCCATTGACCTTCTTAGTAAAAAGAGTGGGATCGATCACCCCAATTTCAAAACCACGATCAACCAACAACTCTTTAAGGTGCTCATACCACGCACGTGGGGCTTGTTTGAGGCCATAGAGCGCCTTGTCAAGTTTGTAAACGTGGTTAGGAAACTTAGGGTTTTCGAAGCCCGGGGGTTGCTTCACAAAAACCAATTCATTTAAGGGACCATTGAGAAATGCACTTTTAACATCCATTTGTTGAAGTTTAAAGTTATGATGTGATGCATATGCAAGTAAGATGCGAATGGATTCAAGACGGGCAACGGGAGCGAAAGTTTCACCAAAGTCAATACCCTCAACTTGGGAGAAACCTTGAGCCACCAATCTTGCCTTGTTACGAATGACTATGCCATTTGCATCTTGCTTGTTTTTGAAGATCCACTTGGTCCCAATGACATTACGGCAATCTTTAGGCCTTTCTACTAGAGTCCAAACTTTGTTGCGCTCGAAGTTGTTGAGTTCATCATGCATGGCATCAAGCCAATCCGGATCCTCAAGCGCCTCATAAACTTTCTTGGGTTCTACACAAGAGACAAAAGCATGATGAGAGCTAAAGTTAGAAAGTTGCCTCCTTGTGGAGACACCTTTACGAACACTCCCAACCACATTTTCCAAGGATATGCTTCTTCGTCGAAGAATGGACTCAAGCTTCTTCTCACGGCGAGTGCGAGCCTCAAGAGGAGATTCTTGAGAGACTACTTGATCATCTTCATGATCACTGTTCTGGTCCTCGCCTTGACCACTTGGATTGCCTTGATCATCAAGTGGCCCATAGCCACGGAATTCCGAAGGATTTCATCAAGGCCTTGATCACCCCCGGAGACTCCGGTATCCATACCCGGAGACTCCGGTATAGGCCGGAGAGTCCGGACCACAGGGGCCGGAGACTCCGAGCAAGGTTGCTCGGTGGGATGATCATGAGGTTGAGGGTGCGCAGCTTGTCTTTGGTCAATGTCCTGTAGGTGTTCAGCAGGTGAAGGCTCCACTTGTGTAGAGCATTGTCCTTCTCCTTCGGCCAAAAGGTGTCCCTCAATGGGCCGGAAGAATCCGACACCCATTCTTCTTATGGCTTGGGGAGGAATTTCATCACCTACATCACGAACACCACTTTGTCCCACAAAGGAACCATTATCTTCATTGAACCTCATATTACAAGTCTCTATAACATGCCCGGTGGACTTGCTATAGATCCTATAGGAATGTGAGTCCGTGGAGTAACCAACAAAGATACCCTCTATAGCTTTAGAATCAAATTTTGACAAACGAACACCTTTCTTGAGATAGAAACACTTACAACCAAATACCCGAAAGTACATGATGTTGGGCTTTTGCCTGGTAAGAATTTCATATGGAGTCTTGTTCAAGTTCTTGCGGAGATAAAACCGGTTGGTGGCATGGCATGCGGTATTAATAGCTTCGGCCCAAAAGTTGTATGGAGACTTGAACTCCGCCAACATAGTTCTTGCCGCATCCATAAGAGTCCGGTTCTTCCTCTTGGCAACTCCATTTTGTTGCGGGGTATATGCAGCGGAATATTGATGTTTGATGCCCGCATCACTAAGAAACTCATTTAGGGAGTAGTTCTTGAACTCGGTGCCATTGTCACTTCTTATAGTCAATATGGTGGTATTGAATTGACGCTCAACTTCGGTGGCAAAGTCTTTGACGGTTTGTTGGGTCTCACTTTTGAACTCAAAGAAATAAACCCAAGTATATCTTGAATAGTCATCGACAATCACCAAGCAATACTTCTTGCCACCAAGACTTGCATAAGTGGGAGGTCCAAAGAGGTCCATGTGAAGGAGCTCCAAGCACCTCTTGGAAGAGATAATAGTCTTGCTCGGATGACTTGTTTCATGCATCTTTCCTTCAATACATGCCCTACAAACACGATCTTTGGCAAAAGAAACATCCTTTAGTCCGAGTATGTGGCCGCCGGTGTAGAGATTTTGCAAAGCTCTCATATTGACGTGGGCTAACCGGCGATGCCAAAGCCATCCCACGTCGGCCTTAGCAATTAGGCATATCGCGGCCGTAGTGGGTTCCTCCGAAAAGTCCACCACATACAAGCCATTTTCGACATACCCAACAAAGGCAACCTTGAGAGACTTACTCCACATGACGACCACAATATCAACATCAAAATATGTGGCATAGCCCATAGTAGCAAGTTGATGAACGGAAAGTAGATTATAACCAATGGTTTCGACAAGCATGACATTCACTAGGGACACGTCCGGAGTGATCACCACCTTACCGAAACCAAGTACCTTAGAGGATGAATTATCACCATATGAGACCGTGACATTTGAAGTATTTGGCTTTAGATCTTCCACAATATTTTTGCTTCTGGTCATGTGGCTTGTGGCACCACTATCAATAATCCATTTTCCTCCTCCGGAAGCAATGTCCTACAAGAGATTAATTCTTGGTTTTAGGTCCCCATTTTTGAATGGGTCCTCTTTTGTTAGTCATAGGAATCTTAGGTACCCAAATAGCATATTCAATGTAACCATTATAGGGACCAACATATTTAGCATAGACATCACCATAATAGTCCCTAAGAAGAACATAATGAGGGTTATATTTTCCTGCAAAATTATTGTGAGAAGAGCCGGAGACTCCGGCCTTTGGGAGCGGAGACTCCGGGGTAGATGAACTAACCGGAGACTCCGGAACCTTTGACTCGGAGACTCCGGTCTCCTCGATTTTCTTCTTTCCATTCAGCTCCTCCCACTCCTCCTCGGTGTAACAAATATCAAAGGGGACATGAGGAGTAGGAGCAGCAGCAGGCTTTGCCTTCTTCTTGTTCTTCTTATTCTTCTTCTTCTTTGAGGACTCGGCCACCAAACAAAGATCCCCTTTCTTTGAGGACTTGGCAACAAATCCGAGGCCCTCCTTTCCCTTGAACAATCTTTGATTGTTCAAGAGTTCATTGAGATTCTTCTCTCCTTGAATGCAAGTAGCAAGGCCCTTAGCAAGATCGGCCTTCAACCTATTGTTCTCCTCAATGATATCACTATGATCACAAATAGAGTTAGAAGAACAAGGAACTTCAATAACTTGCATTGGTGGGACTTTAGATTGTTCAATAGTTAGTTGAATTTGAAGTTGTTCACGAATCTTGGTGAGATGCGAGAATTTGCCTTCCAAAGCCTTGTGGGCTTCTTCAAGCTTCTCAAACTTCTCACGAAGATCATTATGACCAACGTCAAATTCAACTTTCTCCTTTTTAAGCAACTTGACCATAGCAAGAGCATGGTCACGTTCTTTAGTGAGTTTTGACAAGATTAGATTATGAGACTCTTCTAGTCCCAACAATTTCTCCTCTAAAGAGACTCTCAAGTTTTGCTCTTCTTCGAGTTCAATTGATAGAGAGCCAATATCATCGGCGGCTAATCTTTCCAACTCCTCCTTCTCTTTGATAGTGTCATGGGCATCACCAAGTTCACACATTAGTGTCTCAAAGTATATCTTGGTTGGCCCCTTCATGTTAGCAAGAAAATCATCACAAGAAACTAGTTCTTTCTTAATCTTAAGACTACTCACATCATCCATAGAGGTAGCATTGGAATGAGATGATGAAGGAGTAGGTGATGAGGTTACCTCCGAGGCCTTAGCCATAAGACACTTGTGAGTGGTGATGATGGCGTTCTCATTTTGTGAGTTGAAGAGGGATGTAGGTGGTGTGGAGACAATGGCAATGGCGGCCACTTCTCCATTCTCTTCATCAACGGAGTCATCATCATCGGACTCGGAGTCATACTCCTCATGAACCACCAATACCCTTTCTCCTTTCTTCTTGTTGTCCTTGTTCCCATACTTCTTGGATGGGTAGAACTTTGATGACCGGCGCTTGGGGATGAGCCGGCCTTCATTGTCCTTCTTGTTCTCATAAGGACATTCGGCGATGAAGTGCTTGATTCCTCCACAATTGTAGCAATGCCTCACTTTAGAGTCACCACCCTTCCTTGGAAATGATTTGAACTTGGATCCCTTCGTCTTGTGCTTGTTGGCATCCCAAAAGGCATTTGCATTGAGAGCCAAGTGTTCATGGAGTGCAAACTTGAGATCTTCCGGAGACCAACACTCTTCTTCATATATTTCTTCTTCTCCTTCTCCTTGCTTGGACACCACCTTGGCCTTGAGAGCAAGATTGTGAACTCCTTGTCCGGCAAGAACACGGGCTCTAGTCTCTTCCGCGTTCTTCTTCAAGATAGACAAGGCGGTGAACTCGCAAAGAACTTCATTTGAGGTCATACTCCCAAAATCCGGTCTTGAACGGATTATCTCGGACCGCATGGGTTCTCTTGGGTTGATGGAGGTGATGAACATACGCTTGATATAGTCATCACCATTGTCTTTGCACCCAAACCCGGTCAAGGCCGTTGCAAGAGCCAAGATCCTTTGGTACATCTCATCGGGAGTCTCATTATCACGCATAATGAAATCCCTTTCTTCACTCTTGAGCTCATCAAACTTGGAGGACCGAATACTTTCATTCCCAATGAAGAGCATAGTGAGATAGTCCCATACTTCCTTGGCGGTGCCCAAGTTGTTGATGTGTACCGCATGAGTATCCGGTACGGCTTGTTGAAGGAGATGCTTGGCGGTGGCATTGAGTTGTTCATCAACTTCTTCCCTTCCGGTCAAGTTGAAAGGATCATGAGGTGCAAAGCCATTTTGTATGACCGTCCACAAATGAGTAGAAGAGCTAGAAATATGAGATTTCATTAGTCCTTGCCATTTAATAAAATTGCGAGAATCAAGCTTAGGAGGAGATCCCATGTTGTTAATGTGTGGCATAGGATAATGGACCGGCGGAGGGGAGTAAGTGTTAGGGGGTGGAATGTTAGCACCCTTTGCCGGACCATCATTTTCCTTAGGAGGGTCACCTTTATTCTCGGCGGAGGTGGAGCCATTGTTAGGTGGCTTCACCTTAGCCAAGGAGAGTTCCACACTAGGTGTGGTGTTTGGGTCGGTGGGCCCGGAAGGTTTTCTTCCAAAATATTCCTCAAACATAGCCTTCATCTCCAATCTCATGGTGGTTTGCATTGTGTCCAAGGACGCCAAATGCTCCTCACGTGAGATTGAAGAGGAAGAGATAGATGGAGGAGTATCTTCGGGAGGAGTTTTTTTACCCTTATCCCCTTCCATAGTTGCTCAAACTCTTAGGCGGTTAAGCCCGAATAAGAGACCACACTCTGATACCAATTGAAAGGATCGTATGAGCGACTAGAGGGGGGGGGTGAATAGGAGCTACCCAAATTTTTACTTCTTTTCAAGTTAAGGCTAGACAAGAAGGTAAATTCTCTAGATGTGCTACTAAGTGAATTTACCTAGAGTGACAAGCAAGCTAGCAATCACAATATAAGTAAAGGTACGAGTAAAGGATAGAGGTAACCGCAATGGAGACACGAAGACACAAGGATGTATTCCCGTAGTTCCTTGTTACGGGAAGTACGTCTACGTTGGAGAGGTGTGGTGCCACAAAGGCCACCAACGCCACAAAGGCTCACCCTATTCTCCGGTGAACAAGCCACAAAGGCGAGTTCACGCTCCACTAAGCGATGCCCTTGAAGGCGGCACGACACCTTTACACAAAGTATTGGGGCAAGCTCCACAACTCAATTGGAGGCTCCCAATAGGCCCACCAAGCTCTTACACACAAAGTTAAGCTTGGAGGACGGCTTCTTCCGGCTAGGAATCTGATGAATCACACAAGTTACAAGCCCCTCAACAAAGAGAGGGGGGAAATCAAATCGCCTTGGTGGAAGTGTAGATCTAGGTCTTCTCCCTCAAATCCCAAAAGGGCTTTGAGTTCTATTGGCTAGGGAGAGAGAACTAGTGCTTTGAAGCTTTGGAACAATGGAGGAGAGAGAGTGGAAGCCGCAGCCAGCTCTTGAGGAAGAAGAAGGCTTTATATAGTCCTCCACGAAATGTAGCCGTTGCTGAACGACTAGGGCCAGAGTCTCCGGCCAGTAGGGCCGGAGTCTCCGCCCTAAGTGACTCTAGGGCCGGAGTCTCCGGCCAGAGACAAAAGTCTCCGGCCCAACTCCGGCCTGGTCTCTGAAGCGTCCGAGCCTTTAGCAAACCCTAGCCTAGCCAGACAGACCGGAGTCTCCGGCCCCTGGGGACCGGAGTCTCCGGCCACAGCATGCCAGCCCGGAGTCTCCGGCCAGAGACAGAAAGTCTCCGGCCCAACTCCGGACGGGCATCTGGCGCGTCCGACTCTGGGGGTTGCCTGGGCGAGTCCCCTAGGCCGGAGTCTCCGGCCACCAGGGCCGGAGTCTCCGCCCTAGAAGAAGCAACATCAGCACTTCGTGGATCCCCTCTCCACCATTTCCACCTTCGCGAAGCACCCTACAAGACAACTAAGCCCTAACTCCACTACTGGACTACGGGCTCCGATCTTTTCAACCTTTTTGGGGTGCACCTCCGCGAGATCCTGAAATAACCTAGAAAATCTGCAGAACTTTAATAGCATGGTTAAATCACCAAATGTTGTTAACAAACACCAAAATACATTTATTAGGGAAATGCTCTTTCACTCCCAACAAATATAACATAATTGAACCAATAGATACTATCATCAATATGCAACTCAAAACAATTCTCCAATGGAAAACATACACTAATCATGCGTAGGGCTACGAAGCACTCCTCAAAGTCCGTATGTACCCAAACTAGATTGTCCCACACTATCACCGTGAATGCACTAGATGGTTCCAACAAACACCAACATTTCATAGAGACATTAACCAAAAAGATACACATGATGCACACACTAGTCACCTTTACACCATGATACGAGGTATCTCCGGAGAGTATAATAATAAAGCATAGGAGTAGCATAATATCTGAATAATAACATCTACCAATTCAACTAGATGCAAAGCTCACGATCACATAAAGATCACATCATGGGAGAGAGAGAGGTGAACCACATAGCTACCGGTAGAGCCCTCAGCCCCGGGGGAGAACTACTCCCTCCTCATCATAGGAGACAGCAAGGTTGATGGAGATGACGGTGAGGTCGATGGAGACGGTGGAGACGGCGATGGAGACCGATGGAGATGGCTCCGGGGGCACTTCCCCGTCTCGGCAGGGTGCCGAAACAGAGACTTCTGTCCCCCGAAATTTGTCTTCGATGGCAGCGGCGTGATACGTCTCCAACGTATCTATAATTTTTGATGCTCCATGCTTGTTTTTACACCATTTGCCTACTGTTTCGTTACACTTCGTGGCATTTTTATGCGATTTCCGGAACTAACCTATTGACAAGATGCCACAGTGCCAGTTCCCTGTTTTCTGCTGTTTTTGTGTTTCATAAAAGCTACACAGGAAATATTCTCGGAATTGGACGAAACCAAAGCCAGAAGTCTTATTTTTCCCGGGAGCATCCAGACACCCAGACATCGCCCCTTCGCCTATAAGAAGCCTCGGGACGGAAAACCCTAAAGAAGTCGGCAATTTTCCAGAAAGAGTTCCGCAGTTCCGCCGCCGCCACCGACGAATTTCGGGGGACAGAAGTCTCTGTTCCGGCACCCTGCCGGGACGGGGAAGTGCCCCCGGAGCCATCTCCATCGGTCTCCGTTGCCGTCTCCGCCGTCTCCATCGACCTCACCGCCATCTCCATCAACCTTGCTGTCTCCTATGATGAGGAGGGAGTAGTTCACCCCCGGGGCTGAGGGCTCTACCGGTAGCTATGTGGTTCACCTCTCTCTCCCATGATGTGATCTTTATGTGATCGTGAGCTTTGTATCATGTTGAACAAGTAGATGTTATTATTCAGATATTATGTGTACTCTAGTGGTTGTTATTAAAGTAATCTATTCCTCCTGCCATGGTGTAACGGTGACAGTGCGTGCATCATGGTGGTACTTGGTTTAGGCTATGATTGTGATCTCTTGTGGATTATGAGAATAATTATTGCTATGATAGTATTGAGTGATCTATTCCTCCTTTCATGGTGTAATGTTGACAGTGTGTGCACCGTGTTAGTACTTGGTCTAAGTTGCAATGATATCTATCTTGAGTTATGCTTTGATTTGGATATCTCTATGAGTGGTGTTTGTCAAGTACTTGATGAACTTTAAGGGGTGCTTCTGTAGCCACTACACAATGATTAGTGTTGTTCAATAGGAGAGTAATACAGAGTACCATAGTGGAGAGAAGTTGTTTATTTGTTCAATCATGTTATATTGTTGGGAGTGTGTCCACTAGTGAAAGTATGATCCCTAGGCCTTGTTTCCAAGCTTTGCACACCGTTTACTTGCTGTTTTGTTACTTGTTTGCTCGCAGCGATTTTTATTCTAGATTGTATTTACTACATATAATCATCTATACCACTTGTATTTCACTATCTCTTCGCCGAACTAGTGCACCTATACATTTGACAAGTGTATTGGGTGTGTTGGGGACACAAGAGACTTTCTGTATCGTAATTGCAGGGTTGCTTGAGAGGGATAGCTTTGACCTCTAACCTCCCTGAGTTCGATAAACCTTGGGTGATCCACTTAAGGGAAACTTGCTGCTGTTCTACAAACCTCTGCACTTGGAGGCCCAACAAGTGTCTACAAGAATAGAAGTGCATAGACATCAAGCTATTTTCTGGCGCTGTTGCCGGGGAGGTAAGGTAAAAGGTACTCGCATCCTCCTGTGTGAGTGCTCGGAGTTATTTCCTTTAGATTCTGCAATTACATTTTTTTTGTTTCTTGTTTTTATTTTCACTAGTTAGGCTTAATGGAAAACAAAGAGTTCTTTAGTCTTTTTCCTGATTTTAGATTTGAAGAGAAAATTGAAAAACCTTTGGAGCTTATTTTGCATAGCAATGTTATTAGTACGAATGCTTTGAATACTGTTAATGCTAATGCTATAGAAAAGTCTAAGCTTGGGGAAGCTGGTTTTGTTAAGTATGATATTTTTAGTCCCCCAGCTTTAGTGGAGAAAGTTTGCTCTGATGATATTTTATCTCCCATATGTGATGTTTCTAATGATGCTTGTGATCCTCATCCTTTTAAAATACCTATGAAAATTGTTGATCATGTTAAGAATAACTGCTATTTAGGAGATAGAACTGTCCATCCTGGTGATCATTTGCTTTTTATACATGAATTATGCGAGTTGTTCCAGTGTGCAGGTATTTCAATGAACCAAGTTAAGAAGAAGCTATTCTCTTTGTCACTGAAAGGCAGAGCTGAGGAATGGTATCGGCTGCTTGAAGATGGTCCATCTATTGCATGGGAGGAAATTGTGTCTCTCTTTTATTCCAAGTTTTATCCTCCAAGTGAAATTCATAAAGATCGTAATCGGATATATAACTTTTGGCCTCATGAGGGAGAAAGCATTGCCCAAGCGTGGGGAAGATTGAAGTTACTAATGCACAAATGTCCTATTCATGATCTTCCCCATAATATTGTTATTAATAATTTTTATGCAAGGCTTTCAGGATATTACAAGGACTATCTAGATGCATGCTTTGATGGGTCTTTCACAAGCAAGGATGTCGACACCAAGTGGGGTCTGCTTGAGACAATTCAAAACAATATTGAAGGTTGGGATAGCGACAAAGGTAAAGGATCAGGTATGAATTACGAGTTTGATTGCATTAAGTCTTTCGCTGAAACTGCTAATTTTCAAGAGCTTAGTGCTAAATATGGCCTTGATCCTCAAATTATGGTTGATTGCTTTAAAGCCTTTGCTTCCCATACGAATGTTCCTAAAGGAAATGGGGACGTGTATCATGAACCTTTTAAGGACACTTGCATAGAAAGTGATATTGTTGTTGATGATTGCAATAAACATGCTCAAACTTCTAAAAGTACTATTTCTTATAAGCATGTTAATTTTTGTGGAATACATAGACCTTGTGAACAGAGTTACAACAAGGAAGATTATTGCATCACCCACGCAAATGAAGAAACCAGTATGTGGCTCAAGGATTTAGATGTGCTTGGTGAATGAGTTTGTGAGCTTTATACTTTTCTTTGTGAATTTTGCTGTGAAAAGGGGCACTTTAATTTTCAATGCCCAATTAATCGAACGAGTGCCGCAGATTTGTATTGTGATGATAAGATTACTTTCAATCAGTATGATGAGCTTACTTTGTTTTTGAATTGTGAAGAGATATCTAGAAAGATTGCTTTGGTAGACATGAATGATGTTGATCTTAATAGCACCCTTCGTGGTTGTCATCTCTATTGTGCTAAAGATTGCCTCGCAAATACTTACTTACAAGATCTTATTAAACATGATGTTTTGCCAAGCTATGATAGGACTAATAGATGTTTCGATCTTATTAATAGAGAGGAGGAATCCTCCAAAGTTTCTTCTGTTGTTTCTGTCAGCAAGCCAGATTATGTGGAGAAGATGCCTTTCCCTCCTAAAGAATACGTGGAGAAGATGCCCTTCAAGTCTCTCCCTCCTAAAGGAGAGAGTAAGAAGAAGAAGAGTAAAAGGCGAGAGGACACGGTACCTTCCCCTAAGCGTTATGATCCTGCTATAGATTATGATAATTCTGATTGGGATGATGTTCCTATGCCTGTTACCTATGTTAGTGATCATGATTGGGAAAAGCACTCTACTTTTGATATTGAAAATCTTTTTGGTACCAATTCCAAGGTTAATAATTGTTGTACCATTAGTGCTATCCATGCTCCTTCTTATGATGATATGTTTGATGAATATGCTTTGCGACATAGTTAAAAAAAGAGAGTACGCGAATGCGTACCTTAATTATATAGAAGGCAGAAAACATATTTACAAGAATTTGGTCAAGTTTCTATCGAAACCCGACAGAACTCCGGAAAACAAAAATAGGTGACTACTCACCCTCTACAACTCCAACTCCTATGCCTACCCTAGCTGCCTTAATAAGGTTATACTCTTCAGCCACCAAAGCTGCCAGAGTTATCGGTCTATGCTGCCTCCTAACATCTCCAAAGACCCAGGCATTACGGTTCTTCCACAACGCATGGCTAGTCGTGCATACGAGGCAGTCGAAATCCTTGCGTTCCTTGCCGCGTAGCTTGCTTCTTTCCGTGGTCCACCACTCCTGGATGGTGCTATCCCTAGTGGGCTCTTCGTAGTTCATCCCCAACCGCTCTCTGCACATGTGCCAAACCTCCCTGGCTGCGACACATTGCAGAAGCATGTGGTCGGCGGTTTCTTCCTCCTGGAGACAGATCTCACACGGTGTGGAAGCCTCCTGCAGCCCGTGCCTGAACCTGCGCTCTATCGTCCAAATCCTCCCCTTAACTGCTAACCAGACAAAGAGTTTGGCCTTCGGCGTCGCCCTGTTCATCTAAATCGCCTCCCCTAGGGCGTGTCTGATCCTCCCTTGGATGAGCATGCGATAGGTGGACTTCGCCGTGTACTGTCCAGAACGCGACCATGGCCAATGGAATCGGTCAGGTGCCTCCTCATTGCGAACCACGCCTTGGACAGCAGCCCATAAGCGAGCACACTCCCAAGCTTCCCGGACAGAGAGGGCGCCCTGAACATCGAGAACCCATCTGTTGTCAGCACATCCTTGCGCCATGGTTCGGGAGTTGTACGCTCTTGTTCTCACTTTTTTGGTGAGTGCTGGCGCGATATCATCGGCGCCCTGACCGTCGATCCAACGGTCCCGCCAGAAAAACACTCGTTGCCCGTTTCCAGCTTGAATTCGCACGAGGGTGTTAAAAACCCCCTGAGCCTTGTCGTCTCGCAGGCTCGGGAGGCCCTGCCAAGGCCTACTCGGGTCCGTCCTCCGGAGCCACTCCCATCTCACCCTCAATGCTAGGCCCTGTAGCCGCAAGTTTTTGACCCCAAGGCCTCCACACTCCTGTGGCAAGCACACCTGGTCCCAAGCCACTAGACATTGCCCACCATTGGCCCTGTCTTTCGCACTCCAAAAAAACCCTCTGAACCCCTTCTCTGCCTCCTCAAGCAGCCAGCAGGGTGCCTCCGCCATGAGTAACTGGTGTACTGGCCTCGCTGCAAGCACGGCCTTAACAAGCACAAGCCTCCCTGGCCTTGCCATCATCCCCCGTTGCCAAGCAGGGACAATTTTGAGCGTGGCGTCAAGCATTGGCTGCCACTGCGCACGTGTCAGGGGGCGCAGGGCAAGCTGCATCCCAAGGTATCTGATTGGGAACTGCGCGATGTTGCACTGAAGAAGTTCGTTTACCAAGTGCTCATCTCCCTCCCTGGCCCTAATGAGGGTGGCCGATGTCTTCCTGTAGTTAACCCGCAGCCCTGACGCCGTACCAAAGCAGGCCAACAGCTCCCTGACTGCAACTAAGTCTTGCACAGTCGGCTTGATGAAAATCACTACATCGTCCGCATAAATCGAAACACGCTGAGTCGCAGAGCAGTTACCGATCGGCGACAAGATCCCCATCTCCACGGCCTTGCTGAGCAGGAGCGTGGCAACCTCCATGGAGAGGACAAACAGCAAGGGAGATAAGGGGTCCCCCTGCCGGAGCCCTTGGGCATGTACGATCCTTCCGCCAGGAACTCCATTGACAGTCACTCGCGTGGACGCTGTGCGCAGCGCAATTGCAATCCATCGCAGAAACATCTCCGGGAAGCCAAGTTTCTGTAGAACCTCCAGAAGGAAAGCCCAGGAGAGGGAGTCGAAAGCACGGGCGAGATCTAATTTTAGCAGCACGCCTGGCTCCTTCCTCGTGTTTATTTTCCGCGCTAGCTGCCGGACAAGCATGAAATTGTCATGCAGATTCCGCCCCTTGATGAAAGCAGATTGGTTCTTGCTGACCAAAGACTCCATCCTCGGCCTTAGGCGATTTGCAAGGATCTTGGAGAACAGTTTGGCGAAACTATGAACAAGGCTAATTGGGCGGAAATCGCCGACCTCCTCTGCGTCTTGCTTCTTGGGGATAAGGGTGATTAATGCTCGATTCAACCTGCCAAACTTTCTCCCGTCCCCGACAAAGAGTTTCAGGACTGCCGCCATGATTTCACCTTTGATGATAGGCCATGCACGCTTGTAAAATGCGCCGATAAAACCATCAGGACCTGGCGCCCTATCTGACGGCATCTCCTTAATCACCCCCAGACCTCTTCCTCCGTAAAGATCTCCTCGAGGTCTAGCAGATCGTGCGTTTCCATGCCAATACTGTCAAGGTCAATCGAAAAGTCTCTGTTCTGAATGGACCCCAGCAGCGCATTGTAGCTGTTGAAGAACACTTCCTCCTTGCGCCTCTGATCGGTTACCAACTCGTTCCCATGACGGATTGCAGGGATGAAATTTTTTGTCCGGCGTCCATTAGCCACGGCATGAAACAGCTTGGTGTTCGCGTCTCCATCCTTTAGCCAATGCATTCTAGAACGTTGCCTTGCCATGGTTCTCTCCAGTGATGCCAACCCTAAGACAAGTTGCTTCAAAGCCTTCCTGAGCCACCACTCCTCAGGCGTCACTGTCCGCTGCTCCTGGGCAGCATCAAATCTATGGATAATTATGTTCGCCATGGCGATCTGCAACTTGAGATTGCCCACTTTCTTATCTGCCCAAGCCTGTAAGAACATCGCCAAGTTTCTGAAGCAGGCATCCAACCGGAGGAAACGATCAACAATGCCAGCGTCGCACCTCCAGCCATCTCGAACTGCATCGTCAAAACCTTCCAATTTCGTCCAGAACAACTCGAATTTGAATCTTTTCTTGGGCCAGATACTAGCCTGCATGGACAGATGCAGGGGAGCATGATCCGAGACCGAGGAGGTCAGGGCTTGTAGCAGCGCATCCGGGAACTCCAAATCCCAGTCGATGGAGACCAGAGCATGGTCGATCTTTGACATAGTGGGGTTGCGCCGCTCGTTGCTCCAGGTGAACGTCCGGCCATGCAAGTAGCACTCCTTCAACTCCAGCTCACTGACAAACTCGCGGAACCGAGACATGTTGGCGCGGTCCAAATTCTCGTTGCTTTTCTCCGAGGCTCGGAGGATCATGTTGAAATCACCAATCACGAGCCAGGCTCCGGGACAGTGGTTTCTGCGAGCGGTCAGTTCACGAAGGAACTGAATTTTTTCCTCCGTGCTTTGGGGACCGTAGACTACGGTAATCCACCAAGGGTCATGCCCACGAGCGTGAACCTCTCCAGTGATCGCAAAGGTGTCCTTAGACACGTTAGTGATAGTTAAATGAGTATTGTTCCAGGCAAGCAAAATCCCTCCACGGGTTCCCAAGGCCGGCAGGTAGTCATAGCCATCAAACGCTGGCCCGAGACATTGATTAACAATGTAGCGATCAAGAACATGCATTTTCGTCTCCTGGAAACAGACTAAATTAACATTTAGGGTATCAACTAACTCCCTAACTGCATCCCTCTTGGCCGAATCATTTAGTCCTCGAGGGTTCCAGCTCAGAACTTCTGGGTTGTAATCCATGAGAACATCGGGTACCAACTCCGTCAGTCGTCGTCGGGGCTACGCCGGGACGCTGATCTCCACCGATCCCATGCGCACGATTTCCTGTCTTGCCGGCATGGTTTTCCCGAAGATTGCTGCAAGCACGTGCAGCTGCCGGTCCCGGAGAGGTGAGTCGAAGAACTGCTTGAACTCCCGGACTACGTCGTCCTCCGCTGTAAGGTTCTCCGGCGCAACCCCTAACGCCTTGAGAAGTGCCGTTTCAGCCGCTGAAGCCTTCTTCATTGATCGTGCAGGTTTGGACGGCGTGGAGAGCCTGGTGCTACGCCGAGGAGTGTAGGGCTCCGCATCCACAGGCAGCGCCGAGGTAGACTCCACCTCGCGGAGCAGGGGTGGCGCAAGCGTCTTGAGGATGCGTGAGCAGAAGTCCTTCATCCTTGTTAGCGCCATCTTCTCGGCGACCGACGTGTCACCGTCAAGGGGTGGGATTGCTTTCTTTACCAGTTGGAGATCGAAATTATGCCCAGCATAAGACTCAAGCGGCGAGTGTGGCTCGTCCTGTAGGTCTGAAGGGTCAAGAGAGAGCCCTTCCTTAGATATGGGCTGGCTAGCCACCTCAGTTGGCCCAGCACCTGGCAGGTCCAATCCATCGGACAGGGACACCACACAGTAACCGTCCTTATGCAGCCGAGCCGCAGCAGATCCCAGCCGGCTGTCACACTCCTATTCGCCGTGGGTCTCACACGCATTGGATCCGGCACCTTCTGTTTGCTTCTGCAGCGTGTTCGGATGCTGCTCGTTAGCCAGAGCTGCGGTGGGCACCTCAGCTACTTCCTTTTAAACTTTCCCAGAAGGGTGGGGATACTTGTCGCTGCATCTCGCGTCCCGATTGGCTGCTTGCTGGTCCTCAATGTCGGCTGCCTCGGGACCCGACAACGTTGCAGAGACTATATTGTCCGCTAGCTCCTCCCTCTGAGCTTCTTTTCCTTTCTCCGATGCAGAAGTATCAGCCTTGGGAGCATGGACAGCAAAAGAGAGTTGGGGGGGCCCCACCGTCTCTGGTGCTGTCTCACGCCCGTGCCTATCCTGCTGTTGCCTGGTCAAGGTGGGCCCCGCTGGGTCTGCGGCGGCGTTTGTCGTGAGCCGCTCCGCTACCAAGCGGTGCACCGGTCCTTCGATGCGCGGTAGCCTCCAATTTTGACTCACCGGCGCCGTCGCCGGAGCATCCCGCCGGCGACCACCTGAGCTTCCCTGGCCACTGGCGAGCCGTCCCCTCGGGTCTTGGACACCCGAACGCCAGGGAATGTTGCGCGAGGACCAGAAGCCGTTCTCTCCCGGGCCACCTTGGTTAGGCCTCCCGCTCTGGCCGCCTCCCGGCGAGCCCTGCGACCGCACCATACCTTCCATGGCCAGGAACTCCTCCACGCGAGAGACATGGATGAGAACTCGGTACTCCAGCATACCGAGCTCAAGGATGCGCCTGACAGGCCGAGGCCCTCCCTGGCCAAGGCCGCCCTCTGGTTCAGGCACCCAAAGCATCCTCACAGGGGGGATGGAGTTGACGTCGCGCGCCCAAGCTGTGGCCTTGAACACACCAAGATCGTCTCTGTTCGCCGTCTCCGGCGCGAGCTCCTCGAGGGCACATGAGGTGCCGAGCAGATGCTCCACAGTGGATCGATCCCACGTATGTGGAGGAATCCCTTCGATGGCCAGGTGCACCCTTGATGGAGCCGCAATGCGCTGAGCCTGCGCGAGCCGATTCCAACGCCGAAAGAAGAGCGTGAAATGCCCATGCGCCAGCGAGGGTAGCGCCACCACCTGCTCCTGGAGTTCCCTTGTAGCGAACACAACGAGGAAGTCCTCCGGCTGATAGCTGTGCACCGAGAATGCGTCGGCCGGAATCCTTGCACGCCTGACGAGCGCCTCCGCCACTTGCTCACATGAAACCGCCGGCCGGGAGCCTCCAACATACGCCACCATCGAGAAACGCAGCCGCTGCTCCAGATCGATCACCACCGCACTGCATGGTATAATGCACGGCGGGGGCTCCAGGGGGTCTTGTCGCACCTCTGATGCCTGCATCGACGGCCAACGGACCGTAGGCGCTGCCGGCGATGGTGGGGAGGGCGGGTTCTGGCTCTGACGCGCGACAGCAGGACGAGGAACAGGCGCCTGGGGCGCCAGGTCCTGCGTCCGTGCCGCGGCAGATCGACCAGCACCAGCACCTCCACGGCGCAGCGCCACGGCCGCAAGGGCTTGCCGACGTAGCTCATCCTCCGAGGCCGGACTGCGCGGCCGCTTGCAGCCACGCGAGCCGTGCCCTTCCTCGGCGCATCTGATGCAGACCTCATCGTTGGTACACCCGCGCTTGGGATGCCCCTTCTCCAGACAGCGGAAGCAGACGCCTTTCCACTCCGGTGACACGGGGCGCGAGGGACCCGCCTGCGCCCGCAACTGCTGCTCGCGGCGTCTGCGCCGCCACGCCGCCTTGCGGGACTCCTTGGGCCGCTGCCACACCAGGCGATCTTGAACCCGCGGCCGTGCATGAGCAGGCGCCTCAGTAGGTGGCGGGGGAGGGGGCAGCGGCGACCCTGAGGCCGAACTCGACGAAGAAGACGAGATCCCAAGCCCCGAGACCACGGGCCTGGCCGACGAGACTGACTCCGGGGAGAGGGGTTCCATCCTCACCGGGAAGAGGGTGAAGGGAGAGGGTAGGGGGGGTGGGCGCAGGGGTCGGGGTGACCGGCGGCGAGCTAGAGCGCGGGGCTACCTAGGCGAAGAGCTGTCTCTTTGTTTCATGTCTGTGCCCCCTGTGTAGCTGTTGCGACATAGTTGCTCTCTAGCTTGTGATGATACTAAACCTCTAGTTTATGATGGTTATGATGATGAGTATAATATTTTCAGTTCACCTACTTTTGAGGAGAAAATTAGTTATGATTACAATCTGCCTCCTGTTTTTGATGATTATGGTGATGAGAATAATTTTTCTGTTGAATCTGCTCCTACTACGATTGTTCATGTGGGGAGTATTAATCCTTTTATGCATGTTGCTCATGATAGGGATGCTTTGTGTGATAGTTATATTGTTAGTTCTATTCATGATGCTACTGAAAGTTACTATGAGAGAGGGAAACATGGTTTGATGGATCTCAACAATATTGAGTTTCCCCTCTTTATGTTGCAATTCTTGAAGTTGTACTTGTTTTGCCTTCCTATGCTTTTTGCTTTGCGCTTTTATGACTTGTCTCTTTACAAGACTATTTTTCATAGGAAGTGGTTTAGATTTAAATGTGTTCCACACTTGCTTTTTGATGCTCTCTATTGCTTTAAGTTCCTATATGGCGCCTTTGCCTCAAGCTCTTATATGGCGCCTACATGAGCATCTTTGCAAATTACTGCGCCTAGCTCAAAGGCGTTAAAGAAAAGCACTCTTGGGAGATAACCCATTGTTTATTTTCAGTATTTTTCTTTTATTTGAGTCTTGGAAGTTATTACTACTGTAATGACCGCTCCTTATCCTTTTTATTTTATTGTTGTGCCAAGAGAAGCCTCTAATTTGAGTGAGGTAAAGATTTGGGGATGTTGCTGTCCTGAAACTATTTTTGGTGCTGCACCGTAAAAATTCGTGAAAATTCTCTGTTTATCTTTTGGACCTGCGATTTCTTGTGCATATGCCCCAGGTTATATCCAAACTTTCGTTAGTTGAACACTTTTTGATTTGAGCAACATAAAACCCCTCAAAAATTCGACCTTTGTCAGCTGTTCAGTTTTGACAGATTTCTGCCAATATTTGTGTTTGCCACTTTATCGCTTTCTTTTGAGTTCTTTTGATCATGGAACTTTTAGAGAAGTTGCTACAGTAGTATTTGCTATATATTTGGTGGTTTTGAGTTGAAACCTGAAGCAAAAGAGGGTTGATTATATGTTATGCTTGCACTAATGTTGCTAATAGAATTGTGTTTAGTTTTGTATGAAGGAAGTTTTCAAGTGTAGGGATTGGAGAATGATGAGATGAGTTGAAGAATGGACAAAAGCTCAAGCTTGGGGATGCCCATGCATCACCCCAAGAAATATCCAAGAAGTACAAGCGTCAAAGCTTGGGGATGCCCCCGAGGCACCCCTTCTTCATCGGCAAAAATCAGGTCACCTTTCAAGACACTATATTTTTATTGCTTCATGCACTATGCGTTTTTCTTGGAGCGTCAGTTGTTTTTGTTTTTGTTTTATTTTGTTTTGTTTGCTGCAATAAATGGTTAGATCACATCATGTTTCTTTTGGAGGAGATGAACTCGCTTTTCATTTGCCAAGAACACTCTAGTTTTCACTCTTATCGTTCAATGAGTGTTCTTCTTTTTCTGCTACTGCTTTTGGTTTTTGTTTTCGCCTTGATTTGCGTTCAGACCTTGTCATATCTTTTCATCAAGGTGTATTTTTGCCTCTGATCTTTATTGGTTTTCATCAAAAGAGGTGTTTATAAAAAATTTCAAATGGTGTTGGAAAAGAGAAAAAGCTTTATGCAAAATAGTGGTACAAGAAGGAGCTTGTGTAGACTGCGGCTTAGGCTTTTTCATGTCATGCTTGATGTCTTTTTGATAGTATGCTTAGTGGTTTTGTTGTAGCATGACTTGTCTCAAATAACTGAGATTGCTTAATGAGCCTTTGAAAAAAATCATGCGTTGTTTTTATTATATGGAAGCATTTATTTGGTTTTCTCCTTTGATGCTTTATTTGGGTTGACTTGGCACATGCTTACACCATGTTGACTATAAAAATAAGTCACCTATAGCCTCTATGATCATTTAGTTTTTGACTTTTGATGCCATCTTATGCTTCTTTTAATGTCGCTTTGTCGCTTTGCATGATTATGGCCGTTATTGCTCTCTTAGTTGGTCACTCCCAGTCTTTTGCTTGCCCTCGCCTTGTACTGAGTATGAGCTCTACTCGTGCATCCAACTCCCAAAAACCAAGTTTGCCATTGTGTCCACTATAAATTCCTATGCATGGTATTTGTAAGCCATTCCAAGTAAATTTTCATGTGCTACCTTTCAAAAAAACCTTCAAAATACTTCTCATTTTGTGCCACTGTTTTTAGCTCATGGGGACGTAGTGGTCGGATTTGCTATCTTCCATATTGTCTTATTCCAAAAAGAAAAAAAAAGAAAAAAAAGAAAGAAAAAAGGCACTCCTCCATGGAAAGTGAATGTTGGTGGGCACCCGATGGAATCGGTTAGCCATGGTTTGAGAAAGGAAAAAAAAGGTGGGGAGGAGTGCCAAGCTTTATAAAAGAGCACAAAAGTGCCAATCTCTCTCTCAAAAACTTGCTTCATTTTTGTATGGAAGATAGTAAGAACCCCATTGCCAGTCGTTGACAAAGACAACCACCTCTCAAAACCAATTTTTATCTCTCTGTTTTACAAATGAAAAGCTCTAGCACATGTTTAATCGCTGCTTCCCTCTGCGAAGGGCCTTTCTTTTACTTTTATGTTGAGTCACCACCTTCTATCTTTATGCACCATTAAGAGAGCATAGTTGTCATTCTTAGTGTAATATGCATTGTCCCAAAGTTCATTGATTGATTCATATTGTTGGTTTCACTTGTTCTTAAATATTTGTATCTAGTCGCCCTCTTAAACTTGAAGGTGTCCTATGCATTTATGTTTTGCTCTCCATGAAGGACAAGCTGAAAACCATTTGTTATGTTTTTCCTTATGATTTGAACACACGTTTGACTTTCATTGTTTCATTTTCATGATCTTTTGTTTGTGTTCATTTGCATGTTTACAATATGGTTGCTAAGTTTCTATTGTCAAGATTATATCTTTCATGCCCATATTTTAAGTTCTTTTGATCCCAGCTCACAATGCTTACATATATGATCAAGATTGTGTAGGTGCATGTCACCTCAAAAATTATTTCTTTTGTTATCACTTACCTACTCGAGGACGAGCAGGAGTTAAGCTTGGGGATGCTGATACGTCTCCAACGTATCTATAATTTTTGATGCTCTATGCTTGTTTTTACACCATTTGCCTACTGTTTCGTTACACTTCGTGGCATTTTTATGCGATTTCCGGAACTAACCTATTGACAAGATGCCACAGTGCCAGTTCCCTGTTTTCTGCTGTTTTTGTGTTTCAGAAAAGCTACACAGGAAATATTCTCGGAATTGGACGAAACCAAAGCCAGAAGTCTTATTTTTCCCGGGAGCATCCAGACATCCGAAGAGATGAAGGAGAGGGGCCACAGGCCACCCTCACACAGGGCTGGCGCGACCCAGGCCCTGGTCGCGCCACCCTAGTGTGAGGAGGCCTGGGGCCACCCCTGACATCGCCCCTTCGCCTATAAGAAGCCTCGGGACGGAAAACCCTAAAGGAGTCGGCAATTTTCCAGAAAGAGTTCCGCAGTTCCGCCGCCGCCACCGACGAATTTCGGGGGACAGAAGTCTCTGTTCCGGCACCCTGCCGGGACGGGGAAGTGCCCCCGGAGCCATCTCCATCGGTCTCCATCACCGTCTCCGCCGTCTCCATCGACCTCACCGCCATCTCCATCAACCTTGCTGTCTCCTATGATGAGGAGGGAGTAGTTCACCCCCGGGGCTGAGGGCTCTACCGGTAGCTATGCGGTTCACCTCTCTCTCCCATGATGTGATCTTTATGTGATCGTGAGCTTTGTATCATGTTGAACAAGTAGATGTTATTATTCAGATATTATGTGTACTCTAGTGGTTGTTATTAAAGTAATCTATTCCTCCTGCCATGGTGTAACGGTGACAGTGCGTGCATCATGGTGGTACTTGGTTTAGGCTATGATTGTGATCTCTTGTGGATTATGAGAATAATTATTGCTATGATAGTATTGAGTGATCTATTCCTCCTTTCATGGTGTGATGTTGACAGTGTGTGCACCGTGTTAGTACTTGGTCTAAGTTGCAATGATATCTATCTTGAGTTATGCTTTGATTTGGATATCTCTATGAGTGGTGTTTGTCAAGTACTTGATGAACTTTAAGGAGTGCTTCTGTAGCCACTACACAATGATTAGTGTTGTTCAATAGGAGAGTAATTCAGAGTACCATAGTGGAGAGAAGTTGTTTATTTGTTCAATCATGTTATATTGTTGGGAGTGTGTCCACTAGTGAAAGTATGATCCCTAGGCCTTGTTTCCAAGCTTTGCACACCGTTTACTTGCTGTTTTGTTACTTGTTTGCTCGCAGCGATTTTTATTCTACATTGTATTTACTACATATAATCATCTATACCACTTGTATTTCACTATCTCTTCGCCGAACTAGTTCACCTATACATTTGACAAGTGTATTGGGTGTGTTAGGGACACAAGAGACTTTCTGTATCGTAATTGCAGGGTTACTTGAGAGGGATAGCTTTGACCTCTAACCTCCTTGAGTTCGATAAACCTTGGGTGATCCACTTAAGGGAAACTTGCTGCTGTTCTACAAACCTCTGCACTTGGAGGCCCAACAAGTGTCTACAAGAATAGAAGTGCGTAGACATCACTCCAAGAGGGGGTATTTATGCTCGATAGAGGGTTCATGCCTCTATTTAACCTGGGGGAGTGACAGAAACCTCTAAGGTTGTAGATGTGCTGTTGCTACTAGGGAGAAAACAACATTCATATGCTCAAGGGCATATGCTTTGTTTACATTACACACTTTGCTTAATGCAATTATCTGTTGTTCGCAACTTAATACTTGTGGAGTTCTCGGATTGATTCACCACAAGTGGATTATTAGTCATAGATGCAGTTGGATGGCGGTCTATGTATTTTGTTGTAATGCCCAGAGTAAATCTCATAGTGATCTTCTTGACATATCACGTTTATCTTTATTCTATCAATTGCCCAACTATAATTTGTTTACCCAGCATGTGTTATTTATCTTATGGAGAGACACCACTAGTGAACTGTGGACCCCGGTCCTATTTCCATCATATTGCTATCACCTGTTTACTTTACTCGCACTATTTACTTTACTCGCACTGTTTACTTTACTCGCATACTTTTACTGTTTTCCACTCGATACACTCATAACCTTTGTTTCAAGCAAACCGGTGAGATTGACAACCTCATCGCAAGTTGGGAACAAAGTATTTGGTTGTGTTGTGTGCAGGTTCCGCATTGCAGCTAGCAAGCAAAGCTTGGATGAGGCGCCATATATAAATTGTCCGAAGCTGTCGCAAACTAGCAAGCATCACCTTTAGTCATTTGTCTCTCCTCTCCAAGAAAGACAAACCTTGGTTTCTTAACTGAGGGAAAACTAGATGCTATACTCATCACACCTTCCTCTTGGGGTTCCCAACGGGCTGGTCATTCACCATGCACAAGGACTGACTGTCAACTAGGCAATCAGTTGTTTTTCTGGCGCCGTTGCTGGGGAGGAAGTAGAAGACTTCTGCGAGGGGAGTTTTTCGCACGCACATCCTTTACTTTGTTATTGTTTTGCTTTACTTTATTTATTTTACCTGCATCGTTTTATATCAAAAACCCAAAAAAATTAGAATCCTTGGTAGTTGTTTTTACTTGTTTACTTTAGTTTTGCTGAAATGGCCAATCCTGAAAACACCAAGTTGTGTGACTTTACTAGCACGAACAATAGTGATTTTATCTGCACTCCTATTGCACCACCTGCTCCTACTGCAAACTTTTATGAGATTAAGCCTGCTTTGTTGAACCTTGTTATGAAAGAGCAATTCTCTGGTGCTAGTGCTGAAGATGCTGCAGCTCATCTCAACAATTTCGTTGAGCTATGTGAGATGCAGAAATATAAGGATGTAGAAAGTGATATTATTAAGCTCAAGTTGTTTCATTTTTCTTTGAGAGGAAAAGCTAAAGATTGGTTGCTGTCTTTGACTAAGAATAGTATTGATTCATGGGCTAAGTGTAAGGATGCTTTTATTGGTAGATACTATCCTCCTGCTAAGATTATATCCTTGCGTAGCAATATTATGAAGTTTGCTCAGTTTGATAATGAACATGTTGCTCAAGCTTGGGAAAGAATGAAATCTATGATAAAGAATTGCCCCACTCATGGACTGACTACTTGGATGATTATCCAAACTTTTTATGCAGGACTGAATTTTTCTTCGAGGAACCTACTTGATTCAGCTGCTGGAGGCACTTTTATGTCCCTTACCTTGGGCGCCGCAACAAAGCTACTCGACAACATGATGGTAAATTATTCCGAATGGCACACCGAGAGAGCTCCACAAGGTAAGAAGGTAAATTCTGTTGAGGAAACCTCTTCCTTGAATGATAAGATTGATACCATTATGGCTATGCTTGCTAATGATAGGACTCATGTTGATCCTAATAATGTTCCTTTGGCCTCTTTGGTTGCTCAAGAAGAGCATGTTGATGTAAATTTCATTAGAAACAATAATTTTAACAACAATGCTTATAGGAACAATTTTGCTAGTAACAATTATAGGCCGTATCCTTCTACCAATGGTAATGGTTATGGTAACTCTTATGGTAATTCCTACAACAACACTAGGGTCGCGCCCTCTGAGCTTGAGGTAATGCTCAAGGACTTCATCGGTAAGCAAACTGCTTTTAACAAGTCTGTTGAGGAAAAGTTAGGCAAAATTGATATTCTTGCTTCTAAAGTTGATAGCCTTGCTCATATTGTTGAACTTCTGAAATTAAAAGTGTTGCCTAATGATGTGAAAGAGAACAATGTTTTTGCTACTGCTAATGCTATTCAAGTTGGAATTGATGAAAATATTAGATTGTTAGCGGAATTGCATGCCAGGTGGGAAAGAGAAGATGAGATGGCTAGAGAGATGAAGGTATGTACCATTACTACCTCTAATGATGTTGCTCCTAATGCTAGCAATCCTCTTACTTTGATTGGGGTAGAGAAAACTCCCACTCCTTGTGTTAAAAAGCCTAAAACTGCCAAAACTTTTTCTCAAAAGAGTGCTGAAATTTTTCGGAGTATAGGAGATGATAGCTCTACTTCTTTTAATGATTTTGATGTTGATGGCTACAATATATCTGAAGTTATTTTGTTCTTGCAAAAGCTTGCTTTGACTCCCAATGCTAGTTCTTTAAATATTGCTTTTACTAAGCATATTACCAATGCTCTCATGAAAATTAGGGATGAAAAGTTGAAGCAAAAAGCCTCTGTTCCCAAGAAGTTAGAAGATGGTTGGGAACCCATCATTGATATGCATGTTAATGGTTATGATTGCCATGCTTTATGTGATCTAGGTGCTAGTATTTCTATCATGCCTAGAAAAATTTATGACATGCTTGATTTACCACCGCTTGAAAAGTGTTATTTTGATGTTCCTATTGCTGATGTTGCTAAGAAGAAACCTTTGGGAAGGATTAATGATTTTCTTATTATGGTTAACAATAACCTTGTTCCCGTTGATTTTCTTGTTATGGACGTTGAATGCCATGCTTCATGTCCTATTATTTTGGGAAGACCCTTTCTTCGAACTGTAGGTGCTATCATTGACATGAGGGAAGGCACTATCAAATATCAATTTCCACTCAAGAAAGGTATGGAACACTTCCCTAGGAAAAGAAAGAAATTACTTTTTGACTCTATTCTTAGAGCAAATTATGAGCTTGATGCTTCATCACTTGATGTTACTTGATTCGCAATTTTCTGCGCCTAGCTCAAAGGCGTTAAAGAAAAGCACTCTTGGGAGATAACCCAATGTTTTTATTTTTAGTACTTTTTCTTTTATTTGAGTCTTGGAAGTCATTACTACTATAATGACCGCTCCTTATCTTGTTTATTTTGTTTTTGTGCCAAGAGAAGCCTCTAATTCGAGTGAGGTAAAGATTTGGGGATGTTGCTGTCCTGAAACTGTTTTCGGTGCTGCACCGTAAAAATTCGTATAAATTCTCTGTATATCTTTTGGACCTTCGATTTCTTGTGCATATGACCCAGGTTATATCCAAACTTTCGTTAGTTGAACACTTTTTTATTTGAGCAACAGAAAACCCCTCAAAAATTCGACCTTTGTCAGCTGTTCAGTTTTGACAGATTTCTGCCAATATTTATTTTTGCCACTTTATCGCTTTCTTTTGAGTTCTTTTGATCACGGAACTTTTGGGGAGGTTGCTACAGTAGTATTTGCTTTATATGTGGTGGTTTTGAGTTGAAACCTGAAGCAAAAAGAGGTTGATTATATGTTATGCTTACACTAATGTTGCTAATAGATTTGTGTTTAGTTTTGTATGAAGGAAGTTTTCAAGTGTAGGGATTGGAGAATGATGAGATGAGTTGAAGAATGGACAAAAGCTCAAGCTTGGGGATGCCCATGCATCACCCCAAGAAATATCCAAGAAGTACAAGCGTCAAAGCTTGGGGATGCCCCCGAGGCACCCCTTCTTCATCGGCAAAAATCAGGTCACCTTTCAAGACACTATATTTTTATTGCCTCATGCACTATGTGTTTTTCTTGGAGCGTCAGTTGTTTTAGTTTTCTTAGTTGGTTTGTTTGTTTGCTGCAATAACTGGTTGGACCCCAACAAATTTCCTTTGGAGGAGATGTACTCGTTTTCATTTCCCAAGAACACTCCGTTTTCACTCTTATCGTTCATCGAGTGTTCTTCTTTTTCCGCTACTGCTTTTGGTTTTTGTTTTTGCCTTGATTTGCGTTCAGACCTTGTGATATCTTTTCATCAAGGTGTATTTTTGCCTCTGATCTTTATTGGTTTTCATCAAAAGAGGTGTCTTTAAAAATTTCAAATGGTGTTGGAAAAGAGAAAAAGCTTTATGCAAAAAAAGTGGTACAAGAAGGAGCTTGTATAGACTGCGGCTTAGGCTTTTTCATGTCATGCTTGATGTCTTTTTGATAGTATGCTTAGTGGTTTTGCTGTAGCATGACTTGTCTCAAATAACTGAGATTGCTTAATGAGCCTTTGAAAAAATCATGCGTTTTTTTTATTGTATGGAAGCATTATTTTGGTTTTCTCCTTGATGCATGCTCACACATGTTAGACTCTTACAAAGTCGCCAATAGCCTTCATGATCATTTAGTTTTTGACTTTTGATGCCATCTTATGCTTCTTTTAATGTCGCTTTGCATGATTATGGCCATTATTGCTCTCTTAGTTGGTCGCTCCCAGTCTTTTGCTAGCCCTCGCCTTGTACTGAGTATGAGCTCTACTCGTGCATCCAACTCCTAAAAGCCAAAGTTTTCCAAAGTGTCCACCATACATACCTACTAGCAATTTGCTATTCTAAGTAAATTTGACTTGCTTTTATTTTCTCTTCAAATTAAACTCTTACCAGTGTTATGCGAAATTCGGTCAGTAAAGCTCTCACGAACCGGAAGGCACACTTTACTTTTTCCTGTTCTTAAAAAAATTGTTGTTGGCTAAAAGCGAAAAAGCCATCGAATTCATGATTCCAACGCCCAACTCCCCACGGTCGGCGCCAATTGACGAGGGTTAACTCGACAAATGTCCTAGATGAAGGACTTGGGATCGGGGGAATAGGGCGTCGGATGAACTCGAAGGTAAAGGTTAGTCGAAATAAGTGTATATCGAAAGTAAACTTGGGTGTTCAACCTGGCTTGCTTTCAATCTGCCCTACACCTGTCCCCTCCTGGCCCCTATATATAGGTGGCCAGGTCTCGAGGATCGGGTAGGGTCCGATACAGATTACAATATCGACATACGGTAAAGACTCCTATATCGACTATTATTACAATTGGGCCTAGCTATACGGGCCTTAGGGGTACTCAACTAACGGGTTCTATTAGCTATACCCTTGTCAGTAGCCCATTGGCGGTTCTCAATGATATGCATATATTTACAATGACAAGAGCCTTGCTTGGGACTCTAAGTAAAGTAGCATGAGGTTTGGGTACTCGTATTCACGGGGCACGAGGTTTTCAACTTATGATTTGTCAAGCATATGCATCATAATTGTTCTCGCATTAACTTTAACCATTCAAGATGCTTATGATGGGGGCAATGAGAGCTCAAAGCCGGTAAGTACCATAATTTTTGAAGGTTATAAAACTTGCAATCACTGCTTCTCTCCGCGAAGGGCCTTTCTTCTACTTTTATGTTGAGTCACCACCTTCTATCTTTATGCACCATAAGAGAGCATAGTTGTCATTCTTAGTATAATGTGCATTGTCCCAAAGTTTTCATTGATTGATTCATATTGTTGGTTTCACTTGTTCTTAAATTATTTGTATCTAGTCGCCCTCTTAAACTTGAAGGTGTCCTATGCATTTATGTTTTGCTCTCTTTGAAGGACAAGCTGAAAACCATTTGTATGTTTTTCCTTATGATTTGAACACACATTTGACTTTCATTGTTTCATTTTCATGATCTTTTGTTTGTGTTCATTTGCATGTTTACAACATGGTTGCTAAGTTTCTTATTGTCAAGATTATATCTTCATGCCCACGTTTTAAGTTCTTATGATCCCAGCTCACAAATGCTTACATACATGATCAAGATTGTGTAGGTGCATGTCACCTCAAAAATTATTCTTTTGTTATCACTTACCTACTCGAGGACGAGCAGGAGTTAAGCTTGGGGATGCTTGATACGTCTCCAACGTATCTATAATTTTTGATGCTCCATGCTTGTTTTTACACCATTTGCCTACTGTTTCGTTACACTTCGTGGCACTTTTATGCATTTTCCGGAACTAACCCACTAACAAGTTGCCACAGTGCCAGTTCCCTGTTTTCTGCTGTTTTTGTGTTTCAGAAGTGATACACAGGAAATATTCTCGGAATTGGACGAAACAAGTTCTTGAAGTCTTATTTTACCCGGAAGCTTCCAGAGATTCGAAGGAGAGAAGGAGAGGGGCCACCAGGGGCCCACACGCCTGGCTGGCGATGCCAGCCCCTGGCCCGCGCCGCCGTGGCGTGAGGCCACCTGGCCCCTCCTCTGACATCGCCCCTTCGCCTATAAAGACCCCCTGACGGGAAAAACCTAAGTACCCGATCAATTTTCCAGAAACACATCGCGATCCGTGATACGTCTCCAACGTATCTATAATTTTTGATGCTCCATGCTTGTTTTTACACCATTTGCCTACTGTTTCGTTACACTTCGTGGCACTTTTATGCATTTTCCGGAACTAACCTATTAACAAGTTGCCACAGTGTCAGTTTCCTGTTTTCTGCTATTTTTGTGTTTCAGAAGTGATACACAGGAAATATTCTCGGAATTGGACGAAACAAGTTCCTGAAGTCTTATTTTACCCGGAAGCTTCCAGTCATCCGAAGGAGAGTAGGAGAGGGGCCACCAGGCCCCCTCACACGTGGCTCGCGCGGCCAGGGGACTGGCCGCGCCGCCATGGCGTGAGGGCCCCTGGCCCCTCCTCTGACGACGCCCCTTCGCCTATATAAAGCCTCGGGACGAAAAACCCTAGGAGAGTCGGCAAAATTTCCAGAACAGTTCCGCAGCGCCGCCGCCGTCGAAGCCAAATTTCGAGGGACAGAAGTCTCTGTTCCGGCACCCTGCCGGGACGGGGAAGTGCCCCCGGAGCCATCTCCATCGGTCTCCATCGCCGTCTCCGCCGTCTCCATCGACCTCACCGCCATCTCCATCAACCTTGCTGTCTCCTATGATGAGGAGGGAGTAGTTCATCCCCGGGGCTAAGGGCTCTACCGGTAGCTATGTGGTTCACCTCTCTCTCCCATGATGTGATCTTTATGTGATCGTGAGCTTTGTATCATGTTGAACAAGTAGATGTTATTATTCAGATATTATGTGTACTCTAGTGATGTTATTAAAGTAATCTATTCCTCCTGCCATGGTGTAACGGTGACAGTGCGTGCATCATGGTGGTACTTGGTCTAGGCTATGATTGTGATCTCTTATGGATTATGAGAATAATTATCGCTATGATAGTATTGAAGTGATCTTTTCCTCCTTTCATGGTGTAATGTTGACAGTGTGTGCACCGTATTAGTACTTGGTCTAAGTTGCAATAATATCTATCTTGAGTTGTGATTTGATTTGGATATCTCTATGAGTGGTGTTTGTCAAGTACTCGATGAACTTTAAGGAGTGCTTCGTAGCCCTACGCAATGATTAGTGTTGTTCAATAGAAGAGTAATTCAGAGTACCATAGTGAAGAGAAGTTATTTATTTGTTCATTCATGTTATATTGTTGGGAGTGTGTCCACTAGTGAAAGTATGATCCCTAGGCCTTGTTTCCAAGCATTGCACACCGTTTACTTACTGTTTTATTACATGTTTGCTCGCAGTGATATTTATTTCATATCACAGTTACTACTTATAATCATCACTACCGCTTGTATTTCACTATCTCTTCGCCGAACTAGTGCACTTATACATCTGACAAGTGTATTGGGTGTGTTGGGGACGCAAGAGACTTTCTGTATCGTAATTGCAGGGTTGTTTGAGAGGGATAGCTTTGACCTCTTCCTCCCTGAGTTCGATAAACCTTGGGTGATCCACTTAAGGGAAACTTGCTGCTGTTCTACAAACCTCTGCACTTGGAGGCCCAACACTGTCTACAAGAACAGACGCGTGCGTAGACATCAAGCTCTTTTCTGGCGCCGTTGCCGGGGAGGTAAGGTAAAAGGTACTCGCATCCTCCTGTGTGAGTGCTCGGAGTTATTTCCTTTAGATTCTGCAATTACATCTTTTTGTTTCTTGTTTTTATTTTCACTAGTTAGGCTTAATGGAAAACAAAGAGTTCTGTAGTCTTTTTCCTGAGTTTAGATATGAAGTGTTTGAAGAGAAAATTGAAAAACCTTTGGAGCTTAATTTGCATGCTAATAGTGTTGTTAGTATGAATGCTTTGAACACCGTTGTTGCTAATGCTATAGAAAAGTCTAAGCTTAGGGAAGCTGGTTTTGTTAAGTATGATATTTTTAGTTCCCCAGCTTTAGTGGAGAAAGTTTGCTCTGATGATATTTTATCTCCCATATGTGATGTTTCTAATGATGCTTGTGCTCCTCATCCTTTTAAAATACCTACGAAGATTGTTGAACATGTCAGGGATAACTGCTATTTAGGAGATGGAATTGTCCATCCTGGTGATCATTTGCTCTTTATACATGAATTATGCGAGTTGTTCCAGTGTGCAGGTATTTCAATGAACCAAGTTAAGAAGAAGCTATTCTCTTTATCACTGAAAGGCAGAGCTGAGGAGTGGTATCGACTGCTCCAAGATGGTCGATCTATTGACTGGGACGAAATTGAACCTCTCTTTTATTCTAAATTCTATCCTTCTAGTCAGGTTTATAAAGATAGGAACTACATTTATAATTTTCATCCGCATGAGGGAGAAAGCATTGCCCAAGCGTGGGGAAGGTTGAAGTTACTAATGCACAAATGTCCTATTCATGATCTTCCCCGTAATATTGTTATTAATAATTTTTATGCAAGGCTTTCAGGATATTACAAGGACTATCTAGATGCATGCTTTGATGGGTCTTTCACAAGCAAGGATGTCGACACCAAGTGGGGTCTGCTTGAGACAATTCAAAACAATATTGAAGGTTGGGATAGCGACAAAGGTAAAGGATCAGGTATGAATTACGAGTTTGATTGCATTAAGTCTTTCGCTGAAACTGCTAATTTTCAAGAGCTTAGCGCTAAATATGGTCTTGATCCTCAAATTATGGTTGATTGCTTTAAAGCCTTTGCTTCCCATATGAATGTTCCTAAAGGAAATGGGGACGTGTATCATGAACCTTTTAAGGACACTTGCATAGAAAGTGATATTGTTATTGATGATTGCAATAAACATGCTCAAACTTCTAAAAGTACTATTTCTTATAAGCATGTTAATTTTTGTGGAATACATAGACCTTGTGAACAGAGTTACAACAAGGAAGATTATTGCATCACCCACGCAAATAAAGAAACCAGTATGTGGCTCAAGGATCTAGATGTGCTTGGTGAAAGGGTTTGTGAGCTTTATCCTTTTCTTTGTGAATTTTGTGGTGAAAAGGGTCACTTTAATTTTCAATGCCCAATTAATCGAATGAGTACCGCAGATTTGTATTGTGATGATAAGATTACTTTCAATCAGTATGATGAGCTTACTTTGTTTTTGAATTGTGAAGAGATATCTAGAAAGATTTCTTTGGTTGATATGAGAGATGTTGATATTAATAGTACCCTTCGTGGTTGTCGTCTCTATTGTGCTAAAGATTGCCTCACAAATACTTACTTACAAGATCTTATAAAACATGATGTTTTGCCAAGCTATGACAGGACTAATAGATGTTTCAATCTTATTAATAGAGAGGAGGAATCCTCCAAAGTTTCTTCTGTTGTTCCTGTCAGCAAACCAGATTATGTGGAGAAGATGCCTTTCCCTCCTAAAGAATATGTGGAGAAGATGCCCTTCAAGTCTCTCCCTCCTAAAGGAGAGAGTAAGAAGAGTATGAAGAAGAAGAGGAGTAAGAGGCGAGAGGACACGGTATCTTCCCCTAAGCGTTATGATCCTGCTATTGATTATGATAATTCTGATTGGGATGATGTTCCTATGTGAAAGGACACAGATGTCGCCTAGAGGGGGGGTGAAAAGGCGATATCAAATTTTACGAATGGCTTGAACAAAAGTGGAATTAAACTAGCGTTTATTTTGTCAAGCACACAAGACCTAAATAAACTAGGCTCACCTATGTGCACCAACAACTTATGCTAAGCAATACAAGTAACAAGGTGATAGCAAGATATATGACTTCAAGCACGAAGGCTATCACAATGTAAAGTGCATAAGTAAAGAGCTCGGGTATAGGAATAACCGAGGCACGCGGAGACGATGATGTATTCCCGAGTTCCTCCCTTGAAAGGGAATATGTCTCGTTGGAGGGGTGTGGTTGCCACAAAGGCCTAACCAACGCCACAAAGGCCTCACCCTATTCTCCGGTGTGAGCTTGCGCCACAAAGGCCTAGCTCACTCTTCCACTAAGGGGTTCCTCAAGGCGAAACCGGGCCTTTACACAAATCTTGGGGCACGCATCCACAACTTAATTGGAGGCTCCCAAGGATAGCCACCAAGGCTCCACAAAGCCACAAAGCCGTCTAGGGTTCCAAGAACCCAAGAGTAATAAGCTCACAAACTTTTACTTACTCGAATCTCCGGGGAGAACTCAAACCGATGCAACCTATGCAATGGCAAGAGCACACAAGGTGCTCAAATCCTTCTCACTCAAATCCTACCAAAGCAACTAATGCTATGGAGAGATATGAGAGGAAGAACAAAGCAAATCCACAAAGAACTCCAAGATCTAAATCCATAAGAGGTTCCCCTCACTAAGAGGAGATTTTGATTGGTGGAAAGATAGATCTAGATCTCCTCTCTCTTTTCCCTCAAAAAGATGCAAGAATCATGGGAGGAATGGAGGAGGAAGGGCAAGCTTTGCAAAGTCAACAATGGAGGAGAGAGAAGCCCAAAAACGTGGCTGTTCCAAGGAGGAAGAAGGGGTATTTATACCTCCCTCCGAAATCTGACCGTTCTAGCCACTAACACCGGCTAAAGCCGGTCTTAACACCGGCTATAGCCGGCCTGAAATATCCGGCCCTGGCCAGAAATAGCCGGACAAAAAGCCGGGTTACTTCAGAGGCGCAGAGCTTCTTCCGAAACTGGGCAGACCGGCTAAAGCCGGCCCTCAGACCGGCTAAAGCCGGTCTGACCGGCTATTTCCGGCCCCGGGCCGGCTATTTCCGCCCCGACTGAAACAGCAGAAATACCAAAACGAAAACGGCAATAACTTGAGCATCCGGACTCCGTTTTCGATGATCTTGGGCTCGTTGGAATCACCACAACGAGCTCTACAACTTCATCCATAGAAACATCATAGTCCAACAAGGGAGTATAAAACCAAATGATGAAAGGTTTGACCTCTCTACGAAGACAAACCGGTAAAACCTCCAAACATAAAAAACGCAATAAGAGTTTCATGCGAAATCCGTTTTTGATGAGCTAGAGCTTGTCATGGAAATAACCACAAGCTCTAGAACCTCACATGGATAAAATCCAAATAAGAACCAAGAAAGATGATGCCAAGTATGCAAAGGTTTGAGCTCTCTCTGAACGATACAATTAAGTTACTCACTCGAGAGCCCCTCTTGATAGTACGGCTACTGATCCTATAACCCGGTCTCACAACTAACACCATGAGACCGGTAAGAAAGAAACCCTAACACTATCATACATTTGCCTTGAGCATTCCACTTGAGGTGGTTAATGACGATCTTGATCTTCTCAAGTTGGACCACCTTTCTTGATTGAGCTTGCTTGGTGAAGTCTTGCGGATTGCTCTCCCATACTCTACTATGGAAGAGACTCTCTTTAAGCATATCTTCACATATCCATGATCACAATATAGATGGCAAGATTCAAGCATATGTTCTCTTCTAGTTGCTCATCTTGAACTTGCGCTTTGACTTGATCAATCCTCGAATCAATTCTTCTTTCTCCATAATGATGGTGTCTTGAGGATACACATGAGAGCTCACTCAATCTTATTCTTCAAGACACACTTCACATAAGCTCAAATCCCTTAAGACCAATCTTTGGATCACTCCTTGAATAACACCTTGGTCAACACATAATCTTCTTCTTACAACCTTGACTCCAACAAATGGTTCAAGCATTGTCTATGGACAAGTCCTACACATATGACTCAATACAACCATTAGTCCATAGGGATTGTCATCAATTACCAAAACCACACATGGGGCTCGATATGATCTTTCAATCTCCCCCATTTTGGTAATTGATGACAATCTCTTTGAGAGGGTTTATATAATGAATTCAAAGAACCAAAATGGTTGTACTAACATCAAATACTACAAAAGTATGTGATGCTAGTAAAACCACCATATATAGAGCAAACTCCCCCACAATCTATGCACGTGTGAATGATCTTGATTTCATTGCATATATTGCCAACCAAGGTTGTTGGTGGAGTTTCCACTATATACTCAACCATACAAAGCATGCAAGGCAAATGTTTAAGAACAAACCAAAGCATAAAAGCCAATTCCCTTTAAACCCTCGAAACTTCTCCCCCATTGGCATCCATTGCCAAAATGGGCGAAAAACTTAGAAGGCCAATATAGTGTGAGTTCCTCCAAAATGGTGTGCATATCCAAAAGAAATAAGTGAAGATACATTTGCAAAAAAGAGGTTTCAATAAAGAGGTTTCATTAGAATCCCAATAATATGTCCTCATCTCAACTTGCTCACATTTGCAATAAAGAGGTTTCATTAGAATCCTTGCAAAAAGCACAACATTTGCAAATAAAGATTTTCAATGCCATAAAACAACCTACACAAGGTTGGATACTAGAGAAGTATGCATGAAGAAGATACTTGTTACCGAGATATAATGGTAGGATGTAGTAGATAGGAGTTCTTCAATAATCCTAGCTTGCCTCAAATTATCATTTAGTCACCACTTCATCCTTATTATTGAGACAAGCACCAATATATCTCCATGTACCTAAAACAAAGTTCAAGTACAAGATGGTCCCCAAACTCATTGGGTCCAAAGTAGTTAGAAACTACAACATATAGGACAAACTCCACATAAATATGTGCATATATATATGAAATTGAATTTATGCACATCTTAGCCGATTTAGGATTTGATGGAGCTTCTCCTATATATTTGATCAAAGAAAGAAAAGCATGCCATAAAGTATACATTTAGTAAATATGCATGCACAAGACTTTCTAGAGCCAAAGAAGATACAATTTGGACAAAACACCAAGAAGGACAAGCGAGCACACAAAATTGTGAAGCGACAAAAGGTTGTCCAAATTATATCAATGAATCAAATCAACACAAGATTGACTCCAAAGTTCAATTAGTGAACCAAGCAAAAGCCAATGAGCATAAAGCATAACTAAAACACACATGCTCAAAGACATATCTCATTTTAAGAGTAAGAATAAATAATAAGGAATGAGATCACCAACTCCCAAAGAGAGCAAGGTTCAAACAAACAAACCAAACTCTCCACACTTTTTATGATGGCACACTAAGTACCAAAAAGAAAAGATTTGTCTTCCAACAAAAAACCAATACCAAATGAAATAAGCACAAAGAGTGTGTTATAACAAATATAGGAGAGCTCCCCCAAGATTAGTGCATCATTTATGATTTTGCATTTGAATACAAAATGCACACAAGTGGGATCATCACATTTACCTACATAGAAATAACACAAAACAAGTTCAACGAAATCAAATGGAATAACAAAAGTCATGGAAGACAATGGGAGCTAAAACAAATACATTTTTGGCTAGAGATAATGCAATTAAAAGAAATAGCCAATGTAAAGATGATCAATATATATGTACCACATGATATAGTACCAATTGTCCAAGAACAAGAGGTATTTGGATTTATTTCCCGGTGGTAGTGTACATATAAATCCAAGATCATCTTCACAACAAAGAAGCATATGGAAAAGATAAGAATTAAACACCATGCTAAAAAGATATTCTTGATAGACTCAAATAGTTAAACAATCACGCAAAGCAATGATTAGGATAACTTGAAGAAAATGGTTTTCCAACTTTGATGTAGCATTCCACATTTTAGGATAACCCTATCAAGAAATTATCTCACAAACAAGATCCAAAACAAGAGCAATAAAATAATTTGGCAAATTGGAACTTGTTTGAGCAAACATGCTACATAGAAGCAAGATAATTTACAATATCAACACTATGTGACACAACCTCAAATATACACATTTTATTGGTTTGTAGTATGCACAAAGCATATTACTCCCCCATAATGTGATAAAGCATTTCTTTTCACAAGAGGTAAATAAAATCCAACAAGAGATGATTAATGGACATTATAGAATTTGAATTTCTCATGAGAATGACATACCACACAGAAACTAGATAATCTTTAAATATCAACACTAAGTGGTATTCCTCATGTACACACATTTTTAGGATTATGAAGTGCAAAAGCATATCACTCTCCCAAAATGGGATGAACCATTAATCTCTCACAAGAGCCAACAAGATACAAGAAATATGCAAAAGGCTCAACAAGAACAACCGTACATGGTGTGCAAACCAACATGCACATGCTTGATTACTCAAAATGAAGCAAGTAGGAAGCACAACATATACAAACATATGCAAGATACAAAACCCAACACATGCAAAGGGGCGAGTAACTTTCAATGTAGATAAGTTGAATACATGTTACCGCAAGGAGGAACATTGGATATATGATAGACACAAGATAATCCCTTGACTTGACTTGAGAAAATATAATTGATGAAGATCCCTTAATTCTTCATGATATTGCCAAGTCTCCAATGCCCTCCAACAACACCTATTGTTCAAGTAATGGCTTGTTGGTCCCCAACCAAGTTGGGTCCTAAGAAGTTAGAAACAATAGGTTTGGCAACCCAAATGGTTCTTTTCTTGACACCACTTTGAGCGCCAACAAATTTGGCAAACACATTGCCAACCTTATCCTTGCAAAGTGAATAACCATCTTCAATTATGATAGGGTTGGATGAGTTACCACTAGTGCATGAAGAAGATAGGTGACCCTTCTCATGGCATATGTAGCAAGTTCTCTTCTTCACCTTCTTCTCACTTGATTTCTCCACAAGGGGAGCATTAGCTTGATTTTTCTTGGGAAGTGACCTTTCTTCAACTCGAGGTTGAGCATGGGCTTGAACTTGAGGCCGCTTCCCTTGTTGCTTCTCACTAAGTGCCTTTTTCTTCAAAGGGCAAGATCTAACATGGTGCCCTTCAATTTTGCACTTGAAGCAAACAATCTTGGCCAAATTCTTGACTTGTTCTTGGCCCTTCTTCTTCTTGTTTATCTTGGACTTGTTCTTGTTATTGGATTTGAATCCAAGTCCACTCTTGTCATTGGGGGATTTTTGCACACTCAAGATCTTATTGAGTGTGGACTTCCCTTCATGACAATTTTCCAAGTCTTTCTTCAATGAAGTAACTTGGGCCTTGAGCTCTTTGATTTCCTCTACATGGTTAGTGACAACACAAGTACTAGAGGAAGTAGAGGCTACATTGTTAGAGCAACAAGGCAAGGAGGGTAATTCATCACTAGATGTAGAAATAGTATGAGTGGATGAATTACTAGTACTAGCACATGGCAATATTGCATTTTGGGAAATAGTGCTAGTGCCCACATGAGGCTCACAAGATGTTACCTTTGTAGATATAGCCTCATGAGCTAACTTTAGGCGAGCATGGGACACTAGAAGATCCTCATTAGAGCTAGATAGCTTTTCATGAATTTCTTCCAATTTCCCATACTTGCTAGTTAGCAATTCAAGTTGAGCCCTTAGCTCAACATTCTCCTTCAAAATAGATGCTTCACAAGAAGTAGAGTTAGTAGCACATGCATCATTATCATTATGAATAGGAGAAGACAACTTGGCAAGAGCGAGGTCACGTTCTTTAGTGAGTTTAGAAATAACTTCATTACATGACTCCTCAATGGATTCAAGCTTCTCCTCAAGAGAAACCCGAAGCTCTTGCTCTTCCTCTAGAGCATATTTTAAATCATGGATATCATTGGCATACTCACGCTCAAGAGAAAACATATTATCAATTTGTTCTTCCTTCATCTCAATGAGTTTCGTGCTCTCAATAGCACAACTCATGATTTCAAAGAAGTTGGGCAAAATATTTTTATGGTTATGCAAAGCATCAAAGACCACCTTACCCTTCTTGTTTAAATACTCAATATAGCCTTCTTCATTTTCCTCATCCTCACCATTGTCCTCAACATCATTATGATTTGAAAACCTAGCCATAAGGCATATGTTGGAACCGTGAGAAGAAGAAGATGAAGAATTGCTTGAAGCTCCATTCAAGACCTTGTCTTGGCCCAAAGACTCTTCGGTTTCCTCTATATGGTTAGCATCACAAATACTAGAGGAAATAGAAGCATTTGTATCATGGCAACAAGACAAAGCAAGCATATCATCATGAGATTTATTCAAGAAATTTACACATGATATGCAAGGACTATCAACACAAGCATGTAAAACATTTATGGGGCTACAAGTGTTTAAGTCCAAAGATGAAGCATTGCAATGAGATAGAGATGAAGGATCATCAAAAGTAAGCATACTATCACCATTGCAAGTTTCATCACCACTCACCATATCATTACCTTGTGTCTTGCCACACTTTGGTGAAGTGGATGAAAGTTCATTGCGGCCGGAAGTGGAAGGAATACAATCATCCCCAATAATCTTGGACACACCATATTTTTCTTGAAGCTTTGTCCATATCTCATGAGCGCTCCGAAAAGGCATGATGGAGAAGGTAACTACATCGCTCAAAGCATTAACAATCATATGAGTAGCTTGAGCATTGAGATACAAGTTTTTCTCATCCTCTAAAGATAGATTTTGAGTATCTTTTGGAGGAGAAAAACCCGCATCTACAAATCGCTCCATAGATGGGTCCATGACCCTAAAATAATTAAGCATGTGAATTTTCCAAGTATCATAATTTGTGCCATCAAATATAGAAGTGTTATTGTGCACTAATCCCCTAGCCGACATCTTTGCTCTCAAGGCGGTGAAGCCTAAAATGAGAGACCGGGCTCTGATACCAATTGAAAGGACACAGATGTCGCCTAGAGGGGGGGGGTGAAAAGGCGATATCAAATTTTACGAATGGCTTGAACAAAAGCGGAATTAAACTAGCGTTTATTTTGTCAAGCACACAAGACCTAAATAAACTAGGCTCACCTATGTGCACCAACAACTTATGCTAAGCAATACAAGTAACAAGGTGATAGCAAGATATATGACTTCAAGCACGAAGGCTATCACAATGTAAAGTGCATAAGTAAAGAGCTCGGGCATAGGAATAACCGAGGCACGCGGAGACGATGATGTATTCCTGAGTTCCTCCCGTGAAAGGGAGTACGTCTCGTTGGAGGGGTGTGGTTGCCACAAAGGCCTAACCAACGCCACAAAGGCCTCACCCTATTCTCCGGTGTGAGCTTGCGCCACAAAGGCCTAGCTCACTCTTCCACTAAGGGGTTCCTCAAGGCGAAACCGGGCCTTTACACAAATCTTGGGGCACGCATCCACAACTTAATTGGAGGCTCCCAAGGATAGCCACCAAGGCTCCACAAAGCCACAAAGCCGTCTAGGGTTCCAAGAACCCAAGAGTAATAAGCTCACAAACTTTCACTTACTCGAATCTCCGGGGAGAACTCAAACCGATGCAACCTATGCAATGGCAAGAGCACACAAGGTGCTCAAATCCTTCTCACTCAAATCCTACCAAAGCAACTAATGCTATGGAGAGATATGAGAGGAAGAACAAAGGAAATCCACAAAGAACTCCAAGATCTAAATCCACAAGAGGTTCCCCTCACTAAGAGGAGATTTTGATTGGTGGAAAGATAGATCTAGATCTCCTCTCTCTTTTCCCTCAAAAAGATGCAAGAATCATGGGAGGAATGGAGGAGGAAGGGCAAGCTTTGCAAAGTCAACAATGGAGGAGAGAGAAGCCCAAAAACGTGGCTGTTCCAAGGAGGAAGAAGGGGTATTTATACCTCCCTCCGAAATCTGATCGTTACAGCCACTAACACTGGCTAAAGCCGGTCTTAACACCGGCTATAGCCGGCCTGAAATATCCGGCCCTGGCCAGAAATAGCCGGACAAAAAGCCGGGTTACTCCAGAGGCGCAGAGCTTCTTCCGAAACTGGGCAGACCGGCTAAAGCCGGCCCTCAGACCGGCTAAAGCCGGTCTGACCGGCTATTTCCGGCCCCGGGCCGGCTATTTCCGCCCCAACTGAAACAGCAGAAATACCAAAACGAAAACGGCAATAACTTGAGCATCCGGACTCCGTTTTCGATGATCTTGGGCTCGTTGGAATCACCACAACGAGCTCTACAACTTCATCCATAGAAACATCATAGTTCAACAAGGGAGTATAAAACCAAATGATGAAAGGTTTGACCTCTCTACGAAGACAAACCGGTAAAACCTCCAAACATCAAAAACGCAATAAGAGTTTCATGCGAAATCCGTTTTTGATGAGCTAGAGCTTGTCATGGAAATAACCACAAGCTCTAGAACCTCACATGGATAAAATCCAAATAAGAACCAAGAAAGATGATGCCAAGTATGCAAAGGTTTGAGCTCTCTCTGAACGATACAATTAAGTTACTCACTCGAGAGCCCCTCTTGATAGTACGGCTACCGATCCTATAACCCGGTCTCACAACTAACACCATGAGACCGGTAAGAAAGAAACCCTAACACTATCATACCTTTGCCTTGAGCATTCCACTTGAGGTGGTTAATGACGATCTTGATCTTCTCAAGTTGGACCACCTTTCTTGATTGAGCTTGCTTGGTGAAGTCTTGCGGATTGCTCTCCCATACTCTACTATGGAAGAGACTCTCTTTAAGCATATCTCCACATATCCATGATCACAATATAGATGGCAAGATTCAAGCATATGTTCTCTTCTAGTTGCTCATCTTGAACTTGCGCTTTGACTTGATCAATCCTCGAATCAATTCTTCTTTCTCCATAATGATGGTGTCTTGAGGATACACATGAGAGATCACTCAATCTTATTCTTCAAGACACACTTCACATAAGCTCAAATCCCTTAAGACCAATCTTTGGATCACTCCTTGAATAACACCTTGGTCAACACATAATCTTCTTCTTACAACCTTGACTCCAACAAATGGTTCAAGCATTGTCTATGGACAAGTCCTACACATATGACTCAATACAACCATTAGTCCATAGGGATTGTCATCAATTACCAAAACCACACATGGGGCTCGATATGATCTTTCACTATGCCTGTTACCTATGTTAGTGATCATGATTGGGAAAAGCACTCTACTTTTGATATTGAAAATCTTTTTGGTACCAATTCTAAGGTTAATAATTGTTGTACCATTAGTGCTATCCATGTTCCTTCTTATGATGATATGTTTGATGAATATGCTTTGCGAAATAGCTGTTCTCTAGCTTGTGATGATACTAAACCTCTAGTTTATGATGGTTATGATGATGGGTATAATATTTTCAGTTCACCTACTTTTGAGGAGAAAATTAGTTATGATTACAATATGCCTCCTGTTTTTTATGATTACGGTGATGAGAATAATTATTCTGTTGAATCTGCTCCTACTACTATTGTTCATGTGGGAAGTATTAATCCTTTTATGCATGTGGCTCATGATAGGGATGCTTTACGTGATAGTTATATTGTTAATTGTATTCATGATGCTACTGAAAGTTATTATGAGAGAGGGAAACATGGTTTGATTGATCTCAACAATATTGAGTTTCCCCTCTCTATGTTACAATTCTTGAAGTTGTACTTGTTTTGCCTTCCTATGCTTTTTGCTTTGCGCTTTTATGACTTGTCTCTTTACAAGACTATTTTTCATAGGAAGTGGTTTAGATTTAAATGTGTTCCATACTTGCTTTTTGATGCTCTCTATTTCTTTAAGTTCCTATATGGCGCCTTTGCCTCAAGCTCGTATATGGCGCCCACATGAGCATCTTTGCAAATTACCGCGCCTATCTCAAAGGCGTTAAAGAAAAGCACTCTTGGGAGATAACCCATTGTTTATTTTCAGTACTTTTTCTTTTATTTGAGTCTTGGAAGTTATTACTACTGTAATAACCGCTCCTTATCCTTTTTATTTTGTTTTTGTGCCAAGACAAGCCTCTAATTTGAGTGAGGTAAGATTTGGGGATGTTGCTGTCCTGAAACTATTTTCGGTGCTGCACCATAAAATTCGTGAAAATTATTTGTATATCTTTTGGACCTGCGATTTCTTGTGCATATGCCCCAGGTTATATCCAAACTTTCATTAGTTGAACACTTTTTCATTTGAGCAACAGAAAACCCCTAAAAAATTCGACCTTCGTCAGTTGTTCTGTTTTGATAGGTTTCTGCCAATATTTGTGTTTGCCACTTTATCGCTTTCTTTTTGAGTTCTTTTGATCACGGAACTTTTGGGGAAGTTGCTACAGTAGTATATACTTAATATGTGGTGGTTTTGGGTTGAAACCTGAAGCAAAAAGAGGTTGATTATATGTTATGCTTACACTAATGTTGCTAATAGAATTGTGTTTAGTTTTGTATGAAGGAAGTTTTCAAGTGTAGGGATCGGAGAGTGATGAGATGAGTTGAAGAATGGACAAAAGCTCAAGCTTGGGGATGCCCATGCATCACCCCAAGAAATATCCAATAAGTACAAGCATCAAAGCTTGGGGATGCCCCCGAGGCACCCCTTCTTCATCGGCAAAAATCAGGTCACCTTTCAAGACACTATATTTTTATTGCTTCATGCACTATGCATTTTTCTTGGAGCGTCAGTTGTTTTTGATTTCAGTTTTCTTTTGTTTTGTTTGCTGTAATAAATGGTTAGATCACATCATGTTTCTTTTGGAGGAGATGAACTCGCTTTTCATTTGCCAAGAACACTCTAGTTTTCACTCTTATCGTTCAATGAGTATTCTCTTTTTCTGCTACTGCGTTTAGCTTGCATTTTTTGCCTTGATTTTTGTTCAGATCTTGTAATATCTTTTCATCAAGGTGTATTTTTGCCTCTGGTCTTTATTGGTTTTCATCAAAAGAGGTGTCTATAAAAAGTTTGAATGGTGTTGGAAAAGAGAAAAAGCTTTATGCAAAAAAGTGGTACAAGAAGGAGCTTGTGTAGACTGCGGCTTAGGCTTTTTCATGTCATGCTTGATGTCTTTCTGATAGTATGCTTAGTGGTTTTGCTGTAGCATGACTTGTCTCAAATAACTGAGATTGCTTAATGAGCCTTTGAAAAAATCATGCGTTGTTTTTATTGTATGGAAGCATTATTTTGGTTTTCTCCTTGATGCTTTTATTTGGGTTGACTTGGCACATGCTCACACATGTTAGACTCTTACAAAGTCGCCAATAGCCTCTATGATCATTTAGTTTTTGACTTTTGATGCCATCTTATGCTTCTTTTAATGTCGCTTTGTCGCTCTGCATGATTATGGCCATTATTGCTCTCTTAGTTGGTCGCTCCCAGTCTTTTGCTAGCCCTCGCCTTGTACTGAGTATAAGCTCTACTCGTGCATCCAACTCTTAAAAGCCAAAGTTTTCCAAAGTGTCCACCATACATACCTACTAGCAATTTGCTATTCCAAGTAAATTTGACTTGCTTTTATTTTCTCTTCAAATTAAACTCTTACCAGTGTTATGCGAAATTCGGTCAGTAAAGCTCTCACGAACCGGAAGGCACACTTTACTTTTTCCTATTCTTAAAAATTTGACATTGTGGTCTCTTATGTTGAGTTGTTATGCTTGCAAGTTGTAAGTTGGAGACTAGCCCAGCCATGCAGTCATGGGCAAGCTTTCAACATTGCACTTCTTATTTGAGTTGATATCGTGATCTTTTGTTTATGGATGCCCGCGGTGTGAAATGAATTGGGAATCTTGTGGGGATCATGGAGTTTGTATATGTGTTAGGGAAACACCGGGCCGCTAATCTAAGCCATGCATAATTCATGGTGGAAATTTGCAGCATACCCATGGTGAACATTCGACGATGCATCTCACAATAAAAAGCTAAACAAATGGCAAATAAATGAGATGTTGAGGTGTTCATTGTCTGCTTGTCCTGTCATTTTGATGTGGGCTTGTTCCATGTCATCGGGCACGGAGGTACCCCATTGGCGGTTCTCAATGATATGTATATACTTACAATGACAAGAGCCTTGCTTGGGACTCTAAGTAAAGTAGCATGAGGTTTGGGTACTCGTATTCATGGGACACGAGGTTTTCAACTTATGATTTGTCAAGCATATGCATCATAATTGTTCTCGCATTAACTTTAACCATTCAAGATGCTTATGATGGGGGCAATGAGAGCTCAAAGCCGGTAAGTACCATAATTTTTGAAGGTTATAAAACTTGCAATCACTGCTTCCCTCTGCGAAGGGCCTTTCTTTTACTTTTATGTTGAGCCATCACCTTCTACCTTTATGCACCATTAAGAGAGCATAGTTGTCATTCTGAGTATAATGTGCATTGTCCCAAAGTTTTCATTGATTGATTCATGATCATGGTTTCACTTGTTCTTAAATTATTTGTATCTAGTCGCCCTCTTAAACTTGAAGGTGTCATATGCATTTATGTTTTGCTCTCCATGAAGGACAAGCTGAAAACCATTTACTATGTTTTTCCATATGATTTGAACACACGTTTGACTTTCATTGTTTCATTATTCATGTTCTTTTGTTTGTGTTCTTTTTTCATGTTATAACATGGTTGCCAAGTTTCTATTATCAAGATTATGTCTTTCATGCCCATGTTTTAAGTTCTTATGATCCCAGCTCACAAATGCTTACATACATGATCAAGATTGTGTAGGTGCATGTCACCTCAAAAATTATTCTTTTGTTATCACTTATCTACTCGAGGACGAGCAGGAGTTAAGCTTGGGGATGCTTGATACGTCTCCAACGTATCTATAATTTTTGATGCTCCATGCTTGTTTTTACACCATTTGCCTACTGTTTCGTTACACTTCGTGGCACTTTTATGCATTTTCCGGAACTAACCTATTAACAAGTTGCCACAGTGCCAGTTTCCTGTTTTCTGCTGTTTTTGTGTTTCAGAAGTGATACACAGGAAATATTCTCGGAATTGGACGAAACAAGTTCCTGAAGTCTTATTTTACCCGAAAGCTTCCAGTCATCCGAAGGAGAGTAGGAGAGGGGCCACCAGGCCCCCTCACACGTGGCTCGCGCGGCCAGGGGCCTGGCCGCGTCGCCATGGCGTGAGGGCCCCTGGCCCCTCCTCTGACGACGCCCCTTCGCCTATATAAAGCCTCGGGACGGAAAACCCTAGGAGAGTCGGCAAAATTTCCAGAATAGTTCTGCAGCGCTGCCGCCGTCGAAGCCAAATTTCGGGGGACAGAAGTCTCTGTTCCGGCACCCTGCCGGGACAGGGAAGTGCCACCGGAGCCATCTCCATCGATCTCCATCGCCATCTCCGCCGTCTCCATCGACCTCACCGCCATCTCCATCAACCTTGCTGTCTCCTATGATGAGGAGGGAGTAGTTCATCCCCGGGGCTAAGGGCTCTACCGGTAGCTATGTGGTTCACCTCTCTCTCCCATGATGTGATCTTTATGTGATCGTGAGCTTTGTATCATGTTGAACAAGTAGATGTTATTATTCAGATATTATGTGTACTCTAGTGATGTTATTAAAGTAATCTATTCCTCCTACCATGGTGTAACGGTGACAGTGCGTGCATCATGGTGGTACTTGGTCTAGGCTACGATTGTGATCTCTTATGGATTATGAGAATAATTATCGCTATGATAGTATCGAAGTGATCTTTTCCTCCTTTCATGGTGTAATGTTGACAGTGTGTGCACCGTGTTAGTACTTGGTCTAAGTTGCAATAATATCTATCTTGAGTTGTGATTTGATTTGGATATCTCTATGAGTGGTGTTTGTCAAGTACTTGATGAACTTTAAGGAGTGCTTCGTAGCCCTACGTAATGATTAGTGTTGTTCAATAGAAGAGTAATTCAGAGTACCATAGTGAAGAGAAGTTATTTATTTGTTCATTCATGTTATATTGTTGGGAGTGTGTCCACTAGTGAAAGTATGATCCCTAGGCCTTGTTTCCAAGCATTGCACACCGTTTACTTACTGTTTTGTTACATGTTTGCTCGCAGCGATATTTATTCCATATCACAGTTACTACTTATAATCATCACTACCGCTTGTATTTCACTACCTCTTCGCCGAACTAGTGCACCTATACATCTGACAAGTGTATTGGGTGTGTTGGGGACACAAGAGACTTTTTGTATCGTAATTGCAGGTTGTTTGAGAGGGATAGCTTTGACCTCTTCCTCCCTGAGTTCGATAAACCTTGGGTGATCCACTTAAGGGAAACTTGCTACTGTTCTACAAACCTCTGCACTTGGAGGCCCAACACTGTCTACAAGAACAGACGCGTGCGTAGACATCAATCCGCCGCCGTCGTCGACCCGAGATCGGGAGGGTCCAGAAGCTCTTCCCGGCACCCTGCCGGAGAGGGGAATCGCCACCGGAGGTCTTCTTCATCGCCATGCTTGCCTCAGGAGCGATGAGTGAGTAGTCTACCTTGGACTATGGGTCCATAGCAGTAGCTAGATGGTTGTCTTCTCCACCATGTGCTTCATGTTTAGATCTCATGAGCTGCCCTACATGATTGAGATCACCGTTATGTAATTCTACATGTTTGGTTTGTTGGGATCCGATGAATATTGGTGTTTATGATTGAGTTGCTGTACTGAATATTATCTTTTGTTATCTCTATGTTGTTTATGATCTTGCATGCTCTCCGTTGTTAGTAGCTATCTTGGCCGAGTAGTTGCTAGTGACTCCAAGAGGGGGTATTTATGCTCGATAGTGGGTTCATGCCTCTATTTAACCTGGGGGAGTGATAGAAACCTCTAAGGTTGTAGATGTGCTGTTGCTACTAGGAAGAAAACAACATTCATATGCTCAAGGGCATATGCTTTGTTTACATTACACACTTTGCTTAATACAATTATCTGTTGTTCGCAACTTAATACTTGTGGAGTTCTCGGATTGATTCACCAGAAGTGGATTATTAGTCATAGATGCAGTTGGATGGCGGTCTATGTATTTTGTTGTAATGCCCAGAGTAAATCTCATAGTGATCTTCTTGACATATCACGTTTATCTTTATTCTATCAATTGCCCAACTGTAATTTGTTTACCCAGCATGTGTTATTTATCTTATGGAGAGACACCACTAGTGAACTGTGGACCCCGGTCCTATTTCCATCATATTGCTATCACCTGTTTACTTTACTCGCACTGTTTACTTTACTCGCATACTTTTACTGTTTTCCACTCGATACACTCATAACCTTTGTTTCAAGCAAACCGGTGAGATTGACAACCTCATCGCAAGTTGGGAACAAAGTATTTGGTTGTGTTGTGTGCAGGTTCCGCGTTGCAGCTAGCAAGAAAAGCTTGGACGAGGCGCCATATATAAATTGTCCGAAGCTGTCGCAAACTAGCAACATCACCTTCAGTCGTTTGTCTCTCCTCTCCAAGAACGATAAACCTTGGTTTCTTAACTGAGGGAAAACCAGCTGCTATACTCATCACACCTTCCTCTTGGGGTTCCCAACAGGCTGGTCATTCACCACGCACAAGGACTGACTGTCAACTAGGCAATCACGACGCTGCAGAACTGTTCTGGGAAAAACGCCGATTCCCCTAGGGTTTTCTATCCCGAGGCTTTATATAGGCGAAGGGGCGTCATCAGGGGACTGCCAGGGCGCCCTCACACATAGGGGGCGCGGCCAGGGCCAGGCCGCGCCGCCCTATTGTGTGGGGCCCTCGTGGCCCCACTCCGTCTCCTCTTCGGTTCTCTGGAAGCTTCGGTGAATTTCTGGACGTTCGGCTTTTGTTTCGTCCAATTCCGAGAATATTTCCTGTGTAACTTTTCTGAAACACAAAAACAACAGAAAACAGGGAACTGGCACTGTGGCATCTTGTCAATAGGTTAGTTCCGGAAATCGCATAAAAACGCCACGAAGTGTAACGAAACACAAGGCAAATGGTGTAAAAACAAGCATGGAGCATCAAAAATTATAGATACGTTTGAGACGTATCAGGTTGCAATTGAGAAAATTATTTTTGAACATTTGCCTTGCCTCGTGATGAATGCTAATTGGGGATTGCAAGTGGGTTGCAGCTGATCGAGAACTAAGCTAAGAACTAGCCACTTCCATAAAATAATGGTCATCATAACACTTATGTTGCTTCAAAATCAAAGATTCCAAAATGCTGTTTTTGTGGTTGAACAACACACATTGGTACACATGAGTATCTATGCAGTAAGGCGTAGCACACTCGGCAGTAACTATACACTACTCGTACCTACAATTTTTTGAACAAATATCTACTATTGTTAGATTTAACATAGATATAGACACTTCATTTTGCATTGAATAAGTACACGATGAAGATGACCATAAGCATGTTGCAAGCGATGGTGTCCAACCAGAGACGTTTCTATGTACTCAATGCCAAGATAAAATCATTTGTCTCTGCAAGGAAACTGGAGATGTCACTCTAAAGCCATGAGCAATGGCCTCAGAACAATGCGAGGGATAGTTTCATTGAGGATATCTGCTTCAACCAACCTACCCTCGGGTGTCAAATCGTCAACAATGTGAATAGTCGTCGAGGGAGCTATTGCACCATAATGTTGATTGCCATGAGAACAACCTTCATCAACAAAGAAATGAACTGCCACACTTGGAGAACGCAATCTTTGTCGAGCAATTTTGAACTTCTTTACCAAAGGGCTATATGCATTAACTGAGCACATAAATGAGATCTCTCACAGTATGAGGTCATCTTGATATGAACTGTCGCCTTCGTGATCAAACACACCTATACGACACTACATATCATTACGGAAAAGGATATGAGCCTATTCCTGTTGTGGTGATAATCCAAAATAAGAAAAATTAAGCCATTTTATAGTGTTAGATAATGAAAGGGGCTGCCAGTGTTGGAGGTGGGGGGGGGGGGGGGGGGTTGATCCACCCCTGGTATTGTAGATACTAGATACTAGGTGATACCTCGCGCATTGATGCGAGAAATTTGCTCAAATAGACCTACGTTGGGGGAGAGTAGAAACGAAAGAAACAATACAATAAAATCACCGCATGTAAGCAATGGATTATTTATTTTATTTTACTGTATTGTAGAAATAGAAAAACTATTTTTTATGTATTACACTAAGAGCACCCATGATGCATACAATTTTTTCTGCACCGAGAAATGTGAGGGCCTTCGAGCCCTGTTCCAACTATAGGGGTGGAATTCAAGCGCATCCTCGCCAGCAAAAGATGATGCTTACCTGCTCAGGGGTAAACTCTAAAATCATTCCCCAAGGATTCATAGAAGGAGAAAGAAGGCAATCTTAGGCGAATGTGCATTCTTTACCAATAATCTTGTACTTTCTTTACGGTGACACCTTTCATTTATGAAGAATCCAAGATCGCTCAATATTTCTTTTCTGTTTGGGAAAAAGCCAATAGTGGCATGTTCCGAAACGAAGAATTTACTACAATCACTTAGATCAGTATGCATGCTATATATTATCCTGTTGTTGAATAGTAGAAAAATAAGCTATAACGTAGGTTCACTACTGATCGGCAAAAAGGAAAGATTATTATTTTTAAGTAAATACATGTCAGAGTATTATCTATTAGCAGAGAGCAGGCTGAGCAGCAAACATTATTTTGAAACTTTGCTTACCTTTCAGAGAAACAAATGGCCGGTAACATATAACAATCAATTGCCACTGAGATATGCAAAACAATCAATGGCGATAATGCCAAAATATTTAATCAAGATATTTGAATAAACTATTTATGAAGAAACACATTGATATGTGCATATTCACAATACCTGAAGATTGACGTAATTCCCTTGCAGTTCTCAAAGTCTTCATGTCCAATACACAAAATTACTGAAAAGTTAAGATGTAGGAGAGGCTTTTATCACCGGGCCACCGAAGGATGCAGCTCAGTACATCTGATAATCTGATAAGTGCGTATGCAGAATTGGTGCTGAAAATTGTGCAAGAGAAATCATTAATAAGACCAAGTTTGGAGGTCTGACACATTTCAGCAACCAGTTGACGTGCACGATGTCAAGCAACAAAAGTGGTCCTGAAAATGCAAAACAGAAGATGAGAAACTCATCCATTTATTATTAATCTAGTCAAATGTATATGTGGAAGACCACCAAAACAGCAACCGTGTGAAGTCCGATTGTGGACACAGAAATATCCGTGCAGTAAATCTTTGTTCAGGGCGTTGATGCGAACAAATAATTTGTTGATGGTGTCGCTAGCCCTCTTGAGAACATTGTAGGGGATGGTGAAGAAGTCGAATTGGATAGCTTATACTGGTGCTCGGAGGGGCAAGAAGGACACTGAGACGAAGCTAGACCGAAAATGCAAAGCGGCGTGTTGCTGACTCAGAAAGAAATAGTAGAGAAGGTGGAGCGACATACTAATTGTGAAGCCGAAAGGACTGCTCATCTCTTATAGTAGCAGGATACATGCATAATGTCTGTTCAGTTTCATAAGGCAGAGCACCGTGGGTTCTCTTTACTTTCGGTGGTGGAATCAGCCAGCCGAAATAATATTTTTTTCTCCTAGAAACAAAAGATGATATGACATGTTTGCTTAGGTGGATAGGGAACTAATCTGAAACTGAAAAAAGTGATATGGCATGCTTGCATGTTGAAAATTCATAGCAATATTAGTAGAAGTATATGCATGTAGCAATGGGGAGGTCTACGTACGATTTTTATTTCTGATTTTTTTGACATTTTGAAACATGATTAAAATGACATAACAAAGCTTTATGTATTGCTGATGTAGTTGGTTTTTTTTTCGATAAAGATTGCTGATGTAGTTGGTGTCTTTTGTAAAACGACTTAGAGATGTTAGTCCGTGGATGGACCATCGGTCCAGTGGTTAGAGCGCAGTGGCGCCTTCCAACAGGGCGCTAGTTTGAGTCTCGGACGACGCTGCCTCCCGCACCTTCTTCTTAATAAAAAATCGCAGGGGCTCCTCTCCCTGTGATCTCGTTTTTTTAGAGATGTTAGTCCATTTCTTAACAAATCACTTTCATAGATGGGTGATGCTCGGCCTCCTAAAAGGGGTTTTAATTTCGGGCTACAAACCATTATTGCACCACCGTCTGCTGTGCTTATCTTTTTGTTCCGTGCTTTTAAATTTGGAATTCAAGCGGTCTTTTATGAGCAAGGGGCGGCTAGCCGGCCAAGCGCGCTACTACTTTGAGGACTCTGTCGACGATCCTCTTCGGACGTGGTCAACCAGTTAGCTCTAGGTGACTAATTTACACCTGCCGGCCGGTCTCATCTGAGATCGGAAAACGATGCCAGATTTGTCCCGGAGCTTCTCATTATTCGATCGATCCAAATGATCGATGCACACATCAACAAGAAAACAATGGTTCGCTTCCAAGCTCCAACTTCTGCAGAACTGTTCGTGTGCAGCGTAGCCGGTAGGCCCGGTACTAGTATCTCATAGCTCGTGTCCGGCCGATTGAATAAATATTTCTACCATGTCGTCTCGATGTAGACAACGCAGATTCCCGTAGCAATCAAAATACCAAGTCCATGCTGATTGTGTTGTTTCTCGTACTAAAAAATGTTTCTAAAAAAAGGATCAAGTAGTAGTACTACTAGCTAATTAAATACTCCCGACAAGTATAAATAACCATGCAACTACTAGCAATCATAGGAGCAAGCAAGAACAAGCAGTGAAGCTTAGCTTGGTAGTCAACTCGGCTTCATCCCTCAGCATGGAGGTGGCATTTGCAGCAGCACGAGACCTCTTCACCTCCGCCGGCACCAGCCTACCGCTCCTCCTGCTCGTCGCCGGCGCCACCGCCGTCCTCTACGCCATGATCCGCCGAGGGAGCAGCGGCGGGCTACGCCTCCCGCCGAGCCCATTCGGCCTGCCCATCCTGGGCCACCTCCACCTCCTCGCTCCGCTACCCCACCAGGCGCTGCACCGCCTGGCCGAGCGCCACGGCCCGCTCCTCTTCCTCCGGCTCGGCTCCGTGCCCTGCATCTCCGCCTGCTCCCCGGACGCCGCCCGCGAGGTGCTCAAGACCAGCGAGGCCGCGTTCCTCGACCGTCCCAAGCCGACGGCGGTGCACCGCCTCACCTACGGCGGCCAGGACTTCTCCTTCGCGCCCTACGGGCCCTTCTGGCGCTTCATGAAGAAGGCGTGCGTGCACGAGCTCCTCACCGGCCGCACCCTGGACCGCCTCGCCCACGTCCGCCGCGAGGAGGTCGCGCGCCTCGTGGCCTCTCTGGCGCGGCAGAACGCCGCGCCCGTGGACGTGAACGCCGCGCTCATGGGCCTCACCGGCGACATCGTCTCGCGGATGGTGATGAGCCGGCGGTGGACCGGCGACGATAACGGTGCCGAGGAGTTCCGGAGCGTCGTCGCCGAGACGGCCGTGCTCACGGGCACGTTCAACCTGCAGGACTACATCGGCGCGTTCAGGAACTGGGACGTGCAGGGACTCGGCAAGCGCGTCGACGCCCTGCACCGCAAGTTCGACGCCATGATGGAGAGGATTCTCACAGCGAGGGACGCTAAGCGGCGGCAGCAGCGGGAGGACGGCGGCGAGGGGGATGAGAAGGACATTCTTGACATACTGTTCGACATGCACGAAGACAAGGCCGCCGAGATGCCGCTCACCAGGGAGAACATGAAGGCGTTCATGCTGGTAACTACAAAGCACGCCAATCAAAATATAAATCTGTTCATCAACGATGCCAGCTCTTTAAATTCATTGTCTGGGGTGTGCAGGACATCTTCGCGGCGGGGACGGACACGACGACGATCACGGTGGAGTGGGCGCTGTCGGAGCTGATCAACAACCCGGACGTGCTCCGGAGGGCGCAGGAGGAGATGGACGCGGTGGTCGGGAAGGACCGGCTCGCCGACGAGTCGGACATCCCAAACCTCCCCTACCTGCAGGCGGTGGCCAAAGAGACGCTGCGGCTTCACCCGACGGGACCGCTCGTGGTGCGTCAGTCACCGGAGAAGTGCAAGGTGGGCGGATACGACGTGCCGGCGGGCGCGACGGTGTTCGTGAACGTCTGGGCCATCGGGCGCGACCCGTCGTCCTGGGCGGAGCCGCTGGTGTTCCGGCCGGAGAGGTTCCTGGAGGGCGGCGCGAATGCCGGGACGGACGTGCGGGGGCAGCACTTCCACATGCTGCCGTTCGGGTCCGGGCGGCGGATCTGCCCCGGCGCGTCGCTGGCCTTGCTGGTGGTGCAGGCCGCGCTAGCCGCCATGGTGCAGTGCTTCGAGTGGAGGCCCGCGGGCGGCGCGGACAAGGTGGACATGGAGGAAGGGCCCGGGCTGACGCTGCCGCGGAAGCGCCCGCTCGTCTGCGCCGTCGCGCCGCGCCTCCACCCCTTGCCGCTGCCGTGAGTGAGGAACGCCACGTCAGATTCAAGTGAAAAAAGATTGGCGGGTTGCGAAGCCCGCTTTCAAAAAGTCAAAACCAGGCAGAGTGTTTTTTCTCCACCTTCCCCAAACTCAAACATGAGGGTTAAGATTCCGCCGTCTTTATAGTTTATACCATGTTAGTTGGCACTTGCCAACAATACTTTGGTATTGCTTTCGACTCATAATACTCTTTTTTAATCAGATTTATTTAAAATATGTCTAGATACCTTTATATTGACGAAGAGTAATATAGGTCGAAAGAAGTAAGTTACCCCAGACGTATATGATATCCCACTATGTCATCACTACTTGCAACAAAACTTCTCAAAATTATGTACTCACTTTGTTCCAAATTAGATGTCGTAATTTTTATCTAAGTAAATCTTGCGATAAGTAATTCATGACAGATGAAGTATCTCGGTCGCTACAGTTCTCTTTGGTTTCGCAAGATTCTAAAAACTTGTAATTAGAAAATACAAAAGAAAGGTTAGAAATACAAGCACAAGATAAAGGATTTGAGAACACAATTATTTCATAAATTTGCATAGGATCGTAGAAACACGAACAACATAAAACTAACCAGGATAGTCAAATCAAAGATAAACCACCGGAAACGGTATAAGTACGATATTATCGGGCCGCTAGAGACACTGGTCGCATACTATGTGGATCGAAATTCAATAAATGGATTGTAAGATTCATGTGTTTTATAGCTGTGCTCTCTGTTTGCTTAATTTTAGTGAACCAAACAGATAAATAGTGTCATGAAAGATAAGTTTGGTATTCCTATACATTTTCTTTACTTTTCATATAACCCAAATAAGTCCTAAGAGTTCGGTAGTAACATATAATCTGAATTTGTGAACCTGATGACTCTACCGGGGACTGGGTCTAAGCAACAGAAAATAAAGAGGACCAAGGCCAAAAGGGTATAAGTTCGTCGATCGGGCCATAGCCATCGATAGTTGACTTGACCAAACATATCAATAGTTTACTTTCCCAAAGACTAACCCCCCATCGAATTTTTTGAATCTCACTGATTTTTATTTATTTTTGTTTCATTATTTCATGTCATGGAAATAGGAGATAAAAAACTTGTACTCATCAGTACCCAAACAATCTAGTCCTAAATCAAAACAAAATCAATAAGATGACTTATAAGTTCAATTTAAGAAGCAATTTCCACATGAACATGGAGCTCAGGTTCTATAATAATAGTTGTTCATCTGTTCTTATGCTTTCGAATTGATTACTTTTTAGATAGTTATTATAAACACTTGGCATGGTTGGTAACATGTGCTACTCTATAGGAAAACTATCACAAGTTTTGTTTATTTGTATATACGTATTGATTACTAGTAGGGTACCAAGCCAAAGAGACCATAACAACACACCCTAAACTTTTATGCCTTAAGCATTTAATCAACATTGATTGTGTTGATGTCTTTTTTTGTGAATTACCAATGCTTTCACTTCTGATCCAACATATGGGCGCTCATGGATAGATTTAATATCCAATAACCATACATATATATCATGAAAAAACTTCAGAAGAATCCTACTACGGAACCCATGGCCACTATAATACTCTAGTAGCGGAATATAGAAGTAGCAAAGAGGCGATATTTTTCTCAGATAGTGAGGTCCATTAGCTAGCTATGTAGGAACGGGAGGCACTGGGAATTTATGTTGTGCCTGAGTCAAGAGTAAATTTGCTGGCAAGCTAAGATACGCCTAAATTGTGTTCGACATTCCTACTATAAGAGCTACATAGACTACGGTTACCAAGTCACGCAGAAAATTATGTTGGAGGTAATGTTGTCCATGCTCTCCGATGCCCACCATTTTGTGATGAACTTTGTCTAGGATGATCCAAGTCAGTAGAGCCTCTTCATTTTTTTGCTCTACTTAGAAATAGAATACGAATATGAAAACTCAAAGATTTTCCTTGACCTCAAATTCTCGTGAGAAGAAAATCATGGTATTAATACCACATGAAGCTTACCTTTTTTAGTCATGAATAGGGCCATGTACTGTAAATTTAATTAAGAGTAGCAACATAAGTTTTTTTACTTGTATCATTGTGCATTTTAAAGTTAGGGGCTAAGACACAACTTAAAAGAAACTAACTCATTGATGCTTTCCCCAAATTCCATTAACACATTTACACATGGAACCTCTTAGTATGAAGGCATACACATTTAAGTAGTAGTTCGGCTAGAGCGTCAAGTGTAAATTTTGTTCTCCTCCATACATACGCACTCACGCGGGATCCTACTTGCGTCGATATTTTTTATTGAAAAGAAACCAATGTTGTGATTCACTGAACATAGAAGAAAAGGTGTTTTGGTGTACAAGGGAAAACATGTACGAAAACCATACAACACCTACCAAATTAGGATAGCTCCACGAGCCAAAGTGAGACACAACATAAAAAGACAACAACACAACACCACCATCAACAATGACAACAACAACACCTCAGAAAAACCTAGCACCAACCAACAACATATAGCATGCAACAAATTTCTGCATGACACAACCAATGCAGAGGAAGGCCTCGACTTCCATCTGCGTCTGACATAGCAAGGACTAAACACTATAATTTAGTCGTCTGGTTGCCACCTGACAACACCCCTTAAGAGGGAAGTTATGTCAAGTGGGAACAAGGTGAAACTTGCTAACCAAGGTTCCTATGGATATTTTTGAACCCTTTCGATCATATCGATATTGGAATTCCAATCATGGACATATCTAGAGAAGAAATGTGATCCATTAAATCCCAACCTCTTGAGGTGACAAGATTTGCTAAATGGTGGATGTTGTCTTCTTTCATCACTTTTCTCATAATTGCAACCAACCTAAGGTTGTTTGAGGGTGCAAGAGAGACTAATAAGCAAATGAATATGTGTATTGGAAGAATTTGGTGGAAATATATATGTTCTTCAAGATCGTTGCTCGACATACACACACACACACACACCTAATACACGGTAGATTTTAATATAGTGATAGTCATTTTATGGGATATATGTTTACGTACATACCGGACTGTAGTTCATGTGTTCAACTCACAACCCCTTGCAAATTCATCAGGACTAGCAAATAACAATATTTCCTTATCTTTATTATGAATTGCACAATACTTGAACATTCTCATGCATTGTTGCACCCTTGCATAATGCATCCAATAAATTTGATAGTAGCAACAAGCTATGTATCCTTTAGAAGTTGTTGAACTATTAATCATTTGGTCACTTTACTTCCTGAGAAACCGCATAAATATATTTTTCTCTAGGTGTGCAATAGACCAACTTGTTAGAATTATGCCCTAGAGGCAATAAATTAATGGAGTTATTATTATAATTCATGTTCATGATAATGTTTATATTTCATGCTAGAATTGTATTAAACAAAAACTTTAAAACTTGTTTGGTTTAGAAACAACACAGTGTCCCTAGTACGCCTCTAGTAGACTAGCTCATTGATTAATGATGGTTAAGGTTTCCTAACCATGGACATGACTTGTCAATTAATAATGAGATCATGCCATTAGGAGAATGACATGATGAACATACCCAATATAAAAACAACAATTAGATTGGGTCACTGTGTTCACAATTGCGTAGCTTTATCTATGTGAGTGTCGTATTTTTTAGACCATGAGACAATGTCACTCCCTGGTACCGGAAGAGAGCTTTGAGGTCATCAGACATCACACCATAACAGGGTGATCATAATGCTGTCTCTCAGGTGATCCTAAAGTGCTTGTTGGGTTGCATGTATCGAAATTGGAATTTATCCCTCCCGTGACAGACAGATATACTCTAGGCCCACTTGGTAATCAATATCCATACCGCTTGCAAGCATATGGTTAAGGAGTTAATCACAATGTGACATTGGATTTGCGGAACGAGTAAAAAGTACTTCATATGAATGAGATTGAACTAGGTATGACGATACCAATGATCGAATCTTGGGCAAGTAAAATATCGCAAGACAAAGAGAATAAAGATACGGGATTAATTGAATCTAACATCGTGGTTCAACCGATATGGTCTTCATTGAATATGTGGGAGTCAATATGGATTTCTAGATCCCGCTATTGATTATTGATAGTGATCATGTCCGTGCATTCTCAAACCTGTAGGGTCACACACTTAACATACATCATCACTAGGGTAGAATGGATATTTGGTGAACGAGTTTTTGTTTGGAGTCTTGGACGGAATCCAGGACATCATGAGAGGTTCTGGAGTGGTCGGAAGAATAAGACTCATATATGGAAAGTCATATTAGGGTTCCGAAAAAGTTCTAGAATTTTTTGGTATTATACCGAGAAGCTTCTAGAAGGTTCTGGAGTAGGGCCCACTTGTTGGGTGGGACCACATGGACCCGTGGTGGTCAGCCCTAGTGGCCCATGCGGCTGCACCCTAAGATATAAGATAATATCCATTTAAATTAAATGAAGAGATGAGAGATCCATTTAGATTAAATTAAAAGATATGACGGGGGGTTCTCCTTGACCCCACCTTGGCCGCCGGCCTAGGGTTGGGGGAGGGGTAACCCTGGCAGCCCCAGCCCCTATATAAGAGAGGGCAAGGGCAAGGGCGCTAGCCACCCTAACATAGCCGCCACCTCCCGTGCTGCTCCTCCCCCCACCCGAACACCGCGCATAGGCGAAACCCCTGCCCACGGAAACTCTCCCCCATAGCACGCCACCGTCATGCTACTAATCCCATCTACCACTCCACCACATCTAGCTGGACCGAGGAGTCGAGGAGTCATTGGTTTGCTACACGTGTGCAACTCTCGGAGGCGATGTTCGTTGCAGCGCTCGGATCAGATCACGAGGAGGAGACGGTAGTACGACTACGCAGAAGACCGCCCCTTCCTGAACGTAACCTCTGTGCAATTTCTTCAAGGGTATGAAGATCTATTTTCCCCTCTAATTGTTTATCATCTCATAGATTAGATCCTGGCTTTTGTTCGCTTCCATATGATTTTTTTTGTTTTCTATGCTGCAAAACCCTTCACAACTAAAGAGGTGAAAGAATATATCTCATCACATTAAAATGCAGAGAAGTCAAGATGTATAAGAATGAAAACAAAGAAGTCATGATGAGTTGGAATGAAAACATCGAATGCAACAAGCAATATCGAGGTAAAAAAATCCAATATACAAGAGAGGAATGTGAAGGTAATTTTGCTTGTGAATTGTGTTATGTCATGCATAGAGAAGGGACATGCATATGATGCGCCGTGACACATTTAGATGCTACATGCAGATAGACATCCTCCCTATAGCTATTGTTCGGATTAGTCACCAAGAAAACACATCGCTTTTGCACCTCCTAAGATAACTAAGCAACAACATGACATGATCCAGTTAATACTCTCCACATGAATGCTTAAGTGAATCGGGTCAAAATTATCGAGTCCACACCTAAATTTTAAGCTGCAATATAAAATTTTAACAATCACTTTTATTTCTTTTGTTGGGATGACTTATGAATGGTACCTTGAATAAAAATACTCAATTCTGAATTTTGTCTAGATGGTTTATGGTATTCTTAGGATCACTCGGTCCTCATCATTTTTTGCCACAAAATGTGTATTGAAGATGATAATCTGGGCCTCACTAAATGTGTCCATGTAAATGCATCAAATACTAAGGGACTAACTGTATATATGTTGTACTACATATGTACCAAAATTTAATCCTTTTTACATTTTGGAACAAAGGTACTAGAATATAGTGTCAAAAATTTAAGTTTGAATTCCAGGGCACCACTCTATAAATTAGACTCACAATAAAATTCGCCAACTCCAAATTAAATACTAATATGTAGTCGGGTTCAACAGCTTGTAGAAGATGAAATAACCTCAAAGTGACCCTGCTACATAGTGCTTGAGTTCTCCATATACTCCAATATGGTTGCACTTCCGACTGCTAGGTAGTTATGGATTCTTGTAAATTTGATAGAAAGCTAGGTTTAAGACTAAAATTCACTGTGTCACTGATTTTTGTGTGCTCTTTTTACGCAAAGTCAAATATTTCGGGTGTAGTGGCATATTGAAATGCATGAAATAAAATATTTTTTTCGAAATGGGGGAAGCCCCAGCCTCTACATCAAAGTGATGCATATGGCCTTTATTAATTTATTTAGAGTCCGAAGATCACATTAGTTTTACATAATATTTGACTTTGCATATTGAAATGCACAAAACAAAATAATTAAATAAAAGACAAATAACCGAGCACTAAGAAGCTATGGAATCATATTATGCTTGCTCTTATTAGAAATATTTCCAGTATATCTAACAAAAACACAGATGCCATATCGATATCGTGTATTACTCGAGTTTTTTTTTTGCCTTTTACATATATACGAGTGAGCAAGAAAACAAATATCACAAACACAATATATATGAGGTTTATAATAAGGCAAATCCAACTTGTTTCTCTATGGAAACACATCTTTTTTTGCTACGGTCCCAAAACAAAATGGAAGGTATGTTCTAGTGGTAGCTTTTAATTACTCTTAAATTAATATAATCTACAAGCATATGCCACACACAGTACATTGTTGCATTTAATTATGGTGCCAATAGCAATTCTGAACACAAGCACGTTGTGGCCTGACTTGGTTATAAATAGATGGCGTCGACTTGTCATGTATGCGTGAGGGTGTCGCTAGGCTCAAAATACAAATGAAAACTTCATTTTTTTTCTGCAACTGCATCAACAAAAAGACGTGGATGGAGAAACAAATCGTATTTAGCCCTCTAGTGAGGCAATACACAACCACTAGGAATTGAATGGATCAGGAGTCAACTTCAACAAGATCACCAGTCATGCATCATGAACAATTCACTAATGTGAGGCCAAAAGTAAAGCTCGTTTTGCTCTCTTGATTGTGTAAAAAAAATTAGGCAATCAGCGGGAGTGATAATTTCTTCTGATACTATGAGGTAGCAGAAAGTAGATATCGAGGGAAAAACCTTAACCCACGGACGAAACAAGATTGCCAGTTATATCCACATGCTCCTAAATATGTTGTACATGGAGTCCTATTAAAGAAGATGTTCGTTCATAGTTCTAGGGATTTCTCGGAGAGTCGGCTATATACTAGTAATATTTAACGTGGCTAGATAGTGCAACTTCTCTCTCTCTCTCTCTCTCTCTCTCTCTCTCTCTCTCTCTAGGCCCCTCTAAAACAATATATTCAACAACCCAATGTCCTTACTCGAAAAAAATCCAAGGCCAGGACTCAGTTTGTCAGTCGAACCACGCAATTGCCAATTAGGAGGACTGGTGATCGAGCAAACAACATGTGCCCTGTTCCGCCTCCCTCCACGTCCTATGTGCTGCCAGGCACCTAGACTCGCCTTCGCTGTTCCACCGCCACAGCATGTGCCCTACTGGTCCTCCTCGACGCCAAGCTAGTAGTCGTAGTGCCATCTTCTCTTCGTGTGGCTTCTAGCCAGCCATCAATAGTTGACTACTCGCGAAGAAAGGTTACCAATAGTTGATTTTCCCAAGAACCCAATCCCGGTCAAATCTCAACATCTCACTTGTTTTTCTTCATTTTTCTTAATAAATTCCTTGTCATAGAAATAAAAAACATGACATTCAAGTTCAACTTAGCCAAGCAACAACTTCAACTTAAGCATCGAGCTCAGATATACTATAACAATTGATTGATAGTTTATGCAATATTTTCTATGCTTTCGACTAGATTATTTTCAGGTATAGTTATGAGCACTTAGTTTTGGCATGTGCTCGAATCCTCGTTTGGTCAGTACTCACTACTCATGTGCTACTCTCTGGGATAATGATCGCAAGTGTTGTCCTTCTCTATGTAAGCAAAGTATTGGTGATTTGAGAGCGTAGCATGCAAAAGAGGACACAAAAGCTTTACCCCAAGGTTTATGACCAACCTCCTTACTTCCTCCTTAAGCTTTAATCAGCATCGTACACCGCGGATGACTTTCATGCATGTGAATTACTAATGCTTCGAGTTATGATTCAATTCATATACGCGCTCACGACTAGAGCTAATATCAAGCCGTAGGACTATATATATCATGTTTAAACTTCCAAAGCAAGCCTACTACAAAACCCAAGGGCTCTCCACTAGCAAAACTAAAGTTTATGTACCAAAGTGGCGATATTGTCTAGTACATCTCCTTTCTTGGCAATGACGTCCATTAGCTAGGTTGATATGAATGGGAGACAATAGGAATTCCAAATGTACCTGAATCTTGAGTTTAGTTGCGGTCTAACGGAGACACGCCTAGAACGATTTTGACATTCGTACATTCAGGACTCCAGTGGCAGGAGTGATCCAATCTTCAAGGCTGATTATGCTATAGATAATGGTATTCGTGCTCGCCGGTGCCCACCCATTTGTGGCGAGTCTTCTCCTTTGACACCGAACGCCTTGAGTGGACGTGCAATGGTAACTTGCTGCTACCTTTGTCTGGCTCTGAGCCGACTATCTTGCAGAGCATGAATCTTTGGAACGGCTTCTACTGACACAAGGGCGGCACCGGACACCTCTGCGCCTCCGACATCGCGTTCCTCAGCGCCGGACCCATGACCCTGCCACGATGGAGGCCTCTCGGCGAGGAGAGGCTGTTCGATATTGTTGGAGCTGATGGCTCAGCTCCTTCTCGTAGCTCTGACGTGAACACACACGGATAATGTTTTTGGCTCTTAAGCTGTTTCACACAGCTCTCACTTTTTTCCTTTGCTTGAACATGATTACATGGACTCGATGTACGCACTAACTCAGGCCACTAACACAAGACCACATGCATAAACACGCGCAGCTAGATAGCACCTCGTATGCAGCTAACAACCTACGACTCAAATGGATCAGCTCCTAATTCCTAATCTTCGTGCTCCAGGGCCTTCACTGACATAAATCCTTTTGCTATATCTCTAGGGCTATTTAGAGGTAATAACTAGCACCACAACTGGTGTCAAAGGCTCCACGCCCCAAGGAGACTGCATGCATGAGAAGAAAGAACCTCGACCACCTCCTCCCTTCCATCCAAATCATCACTCGCAGTCACAGCCAAAGTGGGTAGTGGGGTTGATGGGTCGATCTGTAACAACTGAGGCTGTACAAGCTACACAGGAAAGGAAGCATAAGTTAATGGGGAACGGAGCCCCGGCCTCTACATCGAGAGATTCACATGGTCGTTTTATTCATAATGTAGAAATCTAGCAGCCGAATATATGTTCGACCCATCGACCCAGAAAAGAAAACTTGAGGCCATATTCCTCGCAATAGCAACTCCATTAGACAACCACTGTATGAGACCTAAAACAAATGTTAATGCATGCTAATTAGCATTGTGATGAATTAATCGACATGCATCTTCTCATTTATCATTACACATGCTGATTATCATACACAAATGTTTTGATTTCTCTATATGCTATAAAGGGCGATTCCCCCTTTTCCATTGAAGTAGGGAAGGGGGTGATTGATCGTTTTTTTTTTTGAATTAGGCCTTACTGACCAGGTGGTGGTCTATTGTGGATGTTCCTGCGGGAAAGGCCATGTTAGGCCGTGTGGTCGACGCCTTGGGTATTTGTATATCTAGAGAGGAATAAGGTAATTCAAACTATCAAGTTGACTGATGAAAAATTCTTGCAGATAAAATTATTTCAAGTAAATAATTGCATTACTAAATTTTTGATTACTCCATATGTCCATTGAATTCTAATGTTCACTAGAATTAAATGGGAGATCTTAACTCTAGGTACCTTAAGGTAACTCAACCGTCCCAATTCTAAAACCTAAAGCGCTAGCCTACCCGGCCAACCAGGCTATCTGCACGCGCCGCGTATAGCTCGTTCGTTGGATGACTCGCTACAGCAAATGAATCGAACCCGCTTTTCACCCCAGCCGTGTAACTTTTTATTTACCTCTTATCTGGGTGTACAGGTCTATGACAATTGGGTCCATCTGGATATGGGGTCGACAGTTCAGACAGCTACGTATGCGCTTCCGGTGTGACAAATAGCTAGAGTCCTTTGTTCTGTGGTATATAAACAACGCTCGAAAAACCTAGATCGAAAATATCTACTCCCAGGTCATTCTCTCCTCTACCGCGCCCTCTCCCCGCCGCCGCCAGCACCTCCTCAAGGCCGCCGCCGCCAGCCGCCGCCGGCCACTCTAGCACCCCCACGGCCGCTGCCAGTCGCTCCAACACTCCCATGGCCGCGCGCTCGCTGTGGAGAAGGTGGGAAGGACTCAGGAGGGCACGACGACGATGGTGGAGGGCGGCGACGCGGATTCACCCACGCTCCGAGACGCTGCTGCCTCTACTTCTGTCTCCTGGAGAGCAGTGCGAGGAGGGGCTGCATGGGGCGGGGCCGCTGGGAGTCGGCCTTGGGCCGCCGCCCAGAGAGCAGCGCAAGGAAGGGCGGAGGCGCTGAGAGTCTTGGCGTCCTGCAGACTACAACTTCTACAAAGGTACCTCACATAATCTCAATACATTTGTTTACCCCTTTTGCCCAACGCACACGATCTGCTCGATAAAATGACGATATAAGGAAAAAGCTTTGCAGGCCATGCTATCGTCCTGGCGAGAATATATATGGAGCTAGATCAAGGTTCAGATATTGATTTCCAGGTACTGTAGAGTTCTTAGCGCTAGAAGCATTCTTGTTCTACATTTTTAGTTGTATTGTCCATGCCGCTGTTTTTACTGCTTTTGTAGCTGAAGGATTACAGAGACTGAATTTCCTGAGGACAAGACCAATTACAGTATAAAGATGTGGTTCTTTAGTCAACCTTTTCCATGATCCGCATATTCCAAATACTTCTTTTGTTAAAGGTTTTGGTCGCCTCAAGGTGTTCTCTATTGTTATGTATTGAGCTCATGTTCTCTTGATAAGATTTAGTAATTCAGATTTGATTTGATATTTAAATATTAGGCTTTGACATCATATTGGAGAGGAGAAGCGGACCGTGAGAGCCTACAGGGAGTATATGGATTCTCTTTTCCCTGATCCTGAACATCTCAAGGTACATCTCATAGGAACGTGTCAGTTTCTTTTTGGTGGGTATCATTTCAATTTCTTGATGCCATTGGTTTTCTTATTTAATCTTGAAACTTCGTGTGTATTCTTCTCTTGGTTGTGAAAGCCAAGTGGTTGATGGATTTATTTTTGGACAAACCGTGTCGATGTTTTTGTTATTCATATAGCACATTAAGCAAATATAAGTGTCATTCCTTCACTAAAAGTATTATCGACTGTAATGATATAGATATCTGAATTAAAATTCCTTATGAATATATTTTAGTATAACTTAGCATACATTTATTTGCAAAACTTAGTCTTATTAATTACCCATTAAATGTTCAACAGAGGCCCTCCAGTCCAACAAGCTTGAGTGGACCAGCAGCGAGGAGCGGCTGCCAGAGTGTGTGGGCTCTGCGGAATGCTCCGTGCCGGCAAGAGAAGGTTTCTTCCCTTCAAAACCTCAATCGTTGCCTGTTCTTGTCATCAATTTCAGTGCAATATTTAAGCCCAAAGATCTTCCATACATTTTTTTCATACCCGTTTCCTGAACTGACAAAGTAATGTGTAAACTTAACTTAGTTTTCAATGGCAGGGACATGCAAGCCTTCAGTTTTATACTATTGATGATAATCCACTGCATTTTCAGCAAGCTATATTGTTGAAGCTTGAGCCTTCGAATGATTTGTACTATTGATGATAATCCACTGCATTTTCAGCAAGCTATATTGTTGAATCTTGAGCCTTCGAATGATGTGAAGAGGCTGCAGATGTTTAATGACAGGTATTTCATGCTTGAGTGCTTTATGCACCAGTATTTCACTTCTGTGCTGCGGTAAGTGTATTAGATGTGTACAAGTATTATCTTCCTTTTCATGATTATTTTTGTTTGTTTACATTCTTATATTTTAAGTTAACCTTAGGAAGTTTGTGATTTTGCTGGGCCCTGAGATCGTGTATAAATCTGGAATTTTGGGTTAAGCTTAGCAATGTAAGTGCATAAATCTGGATTTTTGGGTCGCACAATGCTTGAATGCTTTATGCACCAGTATTTCAGGTACTGATGACATAACAATTTCTAACAAGTATGGTGAAACTTAGATTGTATCAGTGAGGGGCTATGTTTGTTGTCAGGGTTTATATTAACTTGATTGGCTATGACACTCTTACCAATTGTGTATGAAGTTGCAGAATCCAGGATGTCCAAACTCTAGAATATATAACCATGTATGTAGATGATTTTTTCTACAGATTGAACAATCTATTCAGTTCTATTTTTAGCATGTGAACTAAGAAATGAATTATTCTTATGAATGTGTAGGAGGTAACCACCCTGTTTATGAAGGTATATGTTTAGTTTTGCATTGCAGCACATAACAAGGTATGTTGGTGAAAAGGGCACAGTCTAACTGTCTTATTCTATGCATTTTTCAGAAAAGAACACTTTTGTCTGTTTCATTTCTGCTTATCTATCTTTTCCCAGCTAACAAATACTGCCTTTTCCCAGCTGCTTGACTTTGGAAAGCCATAAAGCTCGGGGCTGCATTAGGACTAGCCTATACAGTTTGCCATTTGAAAGTGTTTCTTGCACAAAATTTGTTAACAGTAACTTTGGATGCACCATTTTTACTCTTGAGTCCTAACACTAACTCGTTGCCATTGGTATTAAGCTATGCATTATGAAAGAGGACGTTGAAATGCTTATATATTGTTGTCAGTACATAGTTCTTTTACCTCAGGATGTAATTTCCTTTTCTAAAATGAATAAAGTCTGGGTAGAGGCAGTGCAGAGTTTACTCACCATAGGCTATCAATAACTTCCCATCTCCCCTCTATTTTTTTATAGTTAGATGAATTAATCTCATAGGCCAGGGCAGCCCCATTTCAAAAAAAGATGGATTAATCTCAATCTTACATGTTAGCTATTGTGTGCAGTTTTGACCACCACATGTTGTAACGCCATACTAAAAGTAGGATTTGTTTTCTACCTAGAGTTAATTTGCTGTCATTTTCCTTTTCTAAGCACTCTATTTTATTGGCATAGAAATTTTCTTATCTAAGAAATAGCTTATTGTCATTTGCCTCTTTTTTGTTACAGCTTCAACTCCATAACTCTTGCGGTTTTGCCACACACTTAAGACGGCATGACTGATTTTGCTCTCTGCAGCGTATTCCTTGGGTGAAGTCCATCTTCACAAATTCCTCAGGTGAAGTCCATCTTCACAAGTGCAAATGTGTGTTGTTTTGTCAGTTAGCAATATATCTGCTTGTGCTTGGCATAGACTGCATTTATGGATATATTCAGCTGATAGACTGTTTCTTTCTTCTTATTTACTGTGATAAGTGAATATTGCAATCTGTCAATATGATGTACAAACTTTTGGTAATGTTAAAAGAAAGCAAATGGGCTAGCTTGGTGTTTGCTCGTGATTGTGTCTACACATTTTCCCATGTCTATCAACAACTTTCCTTCTCTCTTTCTGGATTGGTAAACTGATTCATCTTGATTTGACATGTTAGTTACTGGTTGTTTTTAGTAGCATCAGTGCGAGTTCAGTGCTTGAGTCAATAACTATTTTTTGTACGTCGATGATGTACTCAAGGTGATATAAGATTCTTACTGCAATTGCCTCGTTAGCTTTTCACTGTTATTGTCCTGCTGGTTTTAGCTTGCTCTGCAAGTGCTCTTTATTTTGGCCTATTATAGTGTATCCTCCTTTTAACTCTTTCTCTGTACAATGTTATTCTGACAGGTTAGTTACAATGTTATCACTGAAACAGTCAAAATGCCTATATTGGGAAGAGAAGAAAATGCCTATGTCGTACTACGTCTGCACCAACCGTCAGAAAGACATTTGTAGCTCCCATCAGCAGGATGCTGATCTTTTTTTGCGATCGATTGTCTTGCAAATATTTGGTGTGTGATACTAGCATATAATTTTTTGCTGCCATGACAATATTTTTCAGTACATTTCACTAACACCTATCTTCAGGGGGTCATCGATCAATCAGCCCTTCAAATATGAATCTAGCGTGCAATCATATTAGAGATAGAGTGAGGTTGGTGATGGGTCCTAGGATATATGTGTGTTTGCATTCAGAGAAGAGGCGAGGAGGACCCCTTAGGGGGTCGCCTTTGTTCTTTAGATGATCCTTCAGGTTCACTGTGGCATCAAAGAACCTTCACGTGGACAACTATATATACCCAATACCTAGGTAGTTAAGCTCTGTAATATGATTATTAGTTGGTCTCTCTAAGGAAATTTCATGGGGAAATGCAACTCTGTTGTAGTATTGATAATGTGACCGACTGAACTCAAGTTTTAACCAGTGGGAGCTGAAGATTTATGTACTCACTGATCCTGTAAATGATATTCAGGTGTACGACTCACGTCCTGAGCAACGAGTATATATAAGTTAGTGTCATTTTATTTAATTTTCATTGTGACCATGTAAATTGAATCAATAGACGAATTTCAGGTGTAGACCAGTTCTGATTCTACCAATTGCGCCAGTAACATAACAGATCATATAAAAACTTTTATAGCATTAGATTTTTAAGAGTATTATTTTAATTTGACTTAGAGCAATTTACTCTTTATGGTTACAGTGCCGTTTCGGATTTGCCTTTGCGCCAGTGGCGCAACAGGTCATCTAGTTCTACCCTTAATTCCGCCTATGCTACCCGCCTTCTCACGCAGTCTGCACGCGCCGCGTGCTCTTTGTCTGTTGGATGCAGCGATACAGTAAAATTTTGCACCCCGCTTTCACCCGAGCCGTCGGATGCAGTGATTTTTTTTCACATCTTTCCTTCCTGATTAGGTCCATGACAATTGGGCCCATGTGTATGCGGGACCGGTGTTTCAGGCAGAGATTCAGGTTAACTGTTTCGTCCGCGTTGTGCGCATCTCCTACCGTAAAATCTGGATCTCGATCTGGACAGAAATATATAAGCCAGCGCCTCATTCTCCCACCGCATCGACTCAGCCCTCTCCATTGGATCTCCTCGAGCTTCAGTGCAGCTGCAGTGGCGGGTGGCAGGAGGCATGACGCAGCTGATGGCTCCAAATTTGGTAGGATTCGGCCTCCTCATCTTCCCCGAGCTCGACGCGGAGCGCGGCGGACTGGCGATGGTGTTGTGGAGGGCGACAGAGGCATCCATTACCTCGATCCCGAGCATAGTGCTGGCAGTCACGACATAGCTTCGGGCCAAGGACGACGACGACCCAGCCCGCAGGTATGCCCTCCTCCATCCCCGATCTCTTCCTCTCCTATCTCATCTCATCTTTCTCTCTCTATCCCTGAGCAGCTAGCAGCAACGAGGAGAATCGGCGGCCCCAGGGATCATAGCAATATCTAGCACATCCAACGACCACTCCTCCCACGCCCCTCCTTCCCAGAATCCCAATCCGCCACCTCCTCTTCTCCCCCAATCCACCGATGGGAGGCAAATCGCGGCGGGGAGGGAGCTGGCCTAGGAGAGCACGTCGACGGTGGTGGAGGACTTGCCACTCTCAAGAAGCGGAGCAGAACGTCCACCCAGCCTTGCAGTACTTGCCACTCTCAAGAAGGTGAACGCACTATTCTCCTCTTCCTAATTTTTGCCTTCTCCTTCATCCAGTGCTCTTCTTTTAGAGTTTCTCATCTTTGATTGTGCAGATTTGGTTTTTTTACGCCTACAAGGTGTTCGGTGAAAGTCCAAGAAGGCTAGGAAAGGATTGATCTATGTAGCCTGGAAGGTGGTGGCCGTCGGTGCCCGCTCGATGGTGGCCGCAGCTGGTGGAAAACGGTTGCTGCCTGGGGGGAGCAGCTGGTGGAAAATGGTGGCTGTCTGGGGGCAGCAGCGAGTGGACGAGCCAGTTTGCTACCAGGATTGCAGCGGCCAGGACGTGCGCCCAGGCCCATCGCTCAACCCTCGTTGTCGGCCTCCGGCGTGCTTATTCCAGTACCATGGCGCTGTTGATGGACCTCGAGTGAACGCAGAGCAGCAGCACGCGCCGGATGCGACCTCATCTGCTTAAGGGCAAGCTCATCCAGTGCCTATGATGCCAAGGTGATCATTTCCTAATCCTTCTTCTCATTCACTCCCAATCTGATTAACTGTCCAGATCGATTTGATACCTGTTTTCGTGGAGGCAGTAGGCAGTAGCACACAAGGAATGTTTCTCTAATCGATTAGATAATTTTTTCTTGTTAGCAGTAGCGCACACCACATGTGTCTCTGGAATCCAACTTTATGTATGTGCGAAAGAAGAGCATGATCATTTTTGCAAGTCATATTTTAGAGAGGACGTCTAAGTATACTTTGGCCTTTTCATATTCAATTTACACAATTTGTGATGCAATGCCAACTTGTTTGGATCATTTCTTTGTCAAGAGTGCCTCTGCTCGCTCTTTATGAAATTTATTCATGTCATATATTTACATGCAGCAAAACCTTCAGTTATAGGAAGCTAATGGACTAAGTAGTTTCTATGGCACACCTAGAGTCTGGAGGTTTTATCAATCTTTCTTTTCAGTACTTAATCATGACTGCAATTCTGGGTGAAGAAAACTACATGGAGGTTGCAGATTTTGAGCTCAGCTTGAGCGGTTCTGAAATGGTGGTTTATTCTTATTGTAGGACGAAAGAAATAGGTTATTTTTCAGGTTTTGATAAAGCAGAATGGCCTTATTGTCAGTGTTAGTCCACGATCATGATTAAGTGCGAGTGAGACATGATAGCAAAAGGAAACACTCTTCTTTGTATAACTTCTTTTCCATCCACGTATAATACTGAGATTGCCCAAACTACTTTTTTATAATAAAGTTGAGACACTGACCACTTGTAGCTACTGATTTGTTCCTTGGCTGTATTGATCTACAAAAGAGGAGTTTTAGCCTATACTTTATGTGTACATTTATTTTGCTGCAGGTGTTACCTTCTCAACGAAGTGCAGAAAAACAAAAAATAATGTTAAATAGCTATTTGGAATGCAAGGTTAGCATTGTTTCTGCCAATTACCTGTCTCTCCTTTACCTGCTCTCCCCTTTTCTGTCCTGAAGTTCTTCTGCATATTTGTTTTGGCTTGAGTAGCCTTTACTTTAACATAAGACGCCTAAAGGCTTAGTTGAGTGATTTTTTCATGTATTTAAAAAGCATGACATGTATGATCTGCATAAATAAGTTCATAAAGGCTTAATTGAGTATTTTTTTTGTGTTAATCTGGTTCTTGCTCGAGTTGTTGATTGTTGCTGCTTTTCTCAGAATAAGAGAAATTTATTGCAGTGTCCGCTCAATCCCCTTTCCTTTTGAAAACAAACGGTGGCGAGGGGTGTGTTGGATTTCTGGCTTCACGTGTGTGTTTTGTTTAATTAAGGTGTGGTGTTTTGAGGCAAAAAAATATGGCTCTACAATTTAGTTTTGTTTACTTGTCAACCCAAAGACAACTGCTTTTTAATATACTGTTACTGATTACAGGTCACTTTGGATTTTTATTCGAGTGTTTATTCAGATAGTGTCTATCATTCACTTTTCCATGATAAACTGGAAAGTGTCTTAGATGAATAGTTCTAAAGGATTGATGATGACCTGGGGTGTCAAGGATTCGTAGCTCCCATGGCCACTGCAGCCTGCAGGTATGCTCATCGTCCCCAATCTGTTACCCTCTTTTGTTCACCATCCTTCTACGTTATTTTGAGAGAGCAGCAAGGGCATCCTCTCACCTACCATAATTTGCGCATTATATACAATCGCACCTTGTTTCTTTTTACATATCTGTCTTTTGTTGGCTGAAACTTTGCAGTTCTTTTGCAGGCAAATCAATAGCTTTTTTTTTATCTCAAATGTACCTTGGCACTGAATTGAAATATGAAAAAATTTGCTCTCTAAATGCCTTTTGTCCTCTGCTACACATGGAAATATTAGGTGGTATTCTATGGATAATATGTCTGTCATATGCGGTCCGAGATGGCAAGGTGAGGTGAATGAATTTTGTTTTTTGCTTGTCAGTGTTTCACTTTGTTCAGAGATGAAAAACATGAAAGAAGTGGTCTATTTTCTTCCCTAATAGTCGGTCACATTGCATATGTTTTTGAATTGATTAAATTATCCTTTGTTCACTTAAGAATGTTTCATTTTAATTCCAATCCTTTTAACTTGCGGAATTTCTAAAATGATATGCTTGTGCCCATCCCTTTCATCATCCAGCTACGAGTATCTTAAATTATTGGTGACCAAACATTGGCGATTTCTTGCCTTTTCTTGGAGAAGATCATATTCGTTAGCTTGCGAGGGGATTTATTTGTGCTTTGTACCTCAGTTGACGGGATATATCTTATCTAGAACCATGAATCAGGGATCGCAGCCTTATTTCAGTGGTTTGTGATAGGTTTGATTCTTTTATGATTTTGTCAGATTTCTTTTGGCACTTTCAGAATATTTTTACCCACATAGCAGATAAACTGGAATTTTGACTAGGCATTTTCGGTTTAAAGGACTAAGTAGATGTATAATTGCTGCTAATCATGATAGATACCATTAATGCTGATTAATTCGTAGCTAATCATATTTACAGGTTTTTAGAGACACGTTCAATATATATTATCTTGAAAAGGTTGCTGTAATTAGTATTGTCTTTTACTCAACCAATGCACTATATTACCATCATTTAGTATATTTTCTTGGCTGCACTGGATGTTTTATCTTTCTTACATTTTTTTGCCACATTTGCTTGTTGTACTCATTGGTTTTGTTGTGGAAAATGTATGAAAAGGTTGAGAGGAGAGTCGGCGGCAGCTAGCATCGAGATGCACTCTTCTTCTGGATGTACCTCCTTACGCGAGCTCCTCCTTCCTATCCTTTGCCCCTAACTTAATTTCTATTCTGCAGCTGTTGTTTAAATAGTCAGGAGGTTCCTGTAGGGATTCATGTTTTCATGTCCTTGCTTCCAAATTGGATATTGATTTTTTTTCCTTTTATTTGTTTTGAGACCTTTACTGTTAAATGTAGGATCATACTCTAATTTCCTCCTAGGTTTGTAAGGTCATACTGTTAACACTGTTGTCCAGCATCAGTTCATGTGAAAATGACAACACACAATATCTTGACACCATTTCTCTTGTTTTTCCAGAATTATTACTGTACTATTCCATTTAGGCGTACTATTCTTTAGTGTGTTCGACTGCTTGCATAACACTCTGGACTGCACCCTAATGCTTCTGGCTCATATTTTCTTACTACGTTTTTCTGTTAGTTTGGCACAAGATGGTTCAAACCTGAAGGGGCTTCTGCCTTACAGAATAAAATCCATACGGTGATTCTTTAGTTGTTTCAGAGTCTAAACCCAATAATAATACAGTAGATAGTGCGATCAAGGTCACAGGCTCAGCTTGGGGACCTGCGCGTACATCGAGCGACAGCTGATGTTTAGACACGAATTGATCATGTAGTTAAAGATTTGGTAAAAATCTTAATTAATATATTAGCATAGAATAATTTTGCATCATAATTAATATTAGCATAGCCGAATTTTGCATCATAATTAATATTAGCATAGCAGAATTTTGCATCATAATTAATATTAGCATAGCAGAATTTTGCATCATAATTAATATTTGTAGGCACTGCCAAGGACTCATTAGCAGGCAAGTTCATTGATTTAAGCATCATAATTTTGCATCATAATTAATATTATGCATAATGATTAATATTTGTAGGCACTGCTAAGGACTCATTAACAGGCATAAAGAGGCTGCGCTAATATTGGAGAGAACAGTTGCATTGATCGGTGTGTTTCAGATCACTTAGCAGGCAAGTTCATTGATTTAAGCCATTGGATACAAGCCCAGACTAAAAGGTATAATTTATAGTTCATTTACTTTCTGGGTACTTGTAGCATTGACTTCTGATGCATAAAATTTGATGTTTGCATTCGAAATATTCATCAGGCATCTAGAAGAAGTTATGATCACTACACAGTTAGATATGATTGTCTCTTTCATAGGGGTACACCTTTTTGACCAAATATGTGATGGCAATAAACATGCACGATATTTGATAATCTTTCTTAACCATATTCTTCTCGGGATCATGGGCTTGTATTCTGTCTTAATGCATCTACTTTGTTGATAAAGATTAAGAACGAGTACTTACACATGTTTTTCCAATCTTATATGTGAACAAAAGTGTCTACACAAATTGTGAAGATGAATAACTGTCTACAAGTGTGACTGCTAATTGTTTGTAGGTGTGGCATCCTTGAGAATTGAGATAATTGAATATGACTAGCTGAGCTAATTGGCTGTATCAGTAGCCAACTGAAGATAGAAAGTAAAATAATATAATTTTGAGTGTTATTTAAGATAGATGCAACTCCTGTATCATGGCTACTTGCGTTTTGTGGACACTAAATGTGCTCTAAACATGCATTTCCCAGAAGACTGCCAAAATTTGACCTTTAGATATATCTGCCTTCTGCTCTAAGCTTGGAAGAAAATATTACCTCTAAATGCAGTGATATTTCTTAGAGGAAAAACAATTGTGTTCATATTGTGGCTGGTTTCTTGCTCTACGGGTATAGTAACCAATTGTATATTTTTGCAGATACTCATCCACACTTTATAGTTGATGGCATTGAGGTTGCCAAGAAAGTAGGAACTCTTGAATTTCTTGAGACTTTGAAGACACCAGTTGTTATGGGTGATCAACCGGACAAGGTTATCAATTTTCTCCGCGAACAAATGTACACATGTATCCTCTTATTGTTGTCGCAAAATGGCATTTTGATTGTATTGTAAGAGATCGTTTCTTGCAGGTATGTCAGACTACAAAACTGGTTAGGAACTTGCCACTTCTGTAATGGTCCCTGAGAGAACAGGCAAGTCAAAAAATTTCGGCAAAAGAGATCCAAAGGTTAATTAGTGTCATGGCTACTTGCGTTTTGTGGACATTAAATGTGCTCTGAACTTGCTCTTTAGTGTCACATCCTTTTTTTAACATATTCATAGGAAGGGTACGCACTTGATATTTCTGTATAGCATGTTGGATCCTATGATTTTGTTCGATCAACCTGTTAATAGCGGGAAGTACGTTAATTCAGACCTCAGACGAACTTTATGTTTCTTCTCTGGTAGCACCAACGATCTCTGATCTCTTAAAAGCGGAAGTATATATGTTTTTTTTGTGTGAATAGGAAGTGTATATGTTTATAACATATGTTTTATGCATGCGACATTGCTATTCTGTGTACTTATTCAGTAATATAACTGTATGCTGTGTATTTATTCAGTAATATATTTGCATAAGTTCTATATGGGAACTATGTCTCTTCAGTTTACCTCCTTCCCTGTGTTGAAACAAAATGAAGTTATTGTGACACAAGATCATCGACATTAGTAGCCTGAGTTTAGATAGCTTGCAGCTGAAAAATATATCATGTGGAGCCACCATTTGGGTCTAAAAAAATATAGATAAAACTTATGGCTTAAAGTCTGTCTCGCTTCCGTCCATTGCGCCAGTTGGCTACAAATGTTTCTGCATCTTTCTAGCAATTTAGTTATTTCCTCAAGCAAGTGGATGATCATTTCTATTACTACATGTTTTGCTGGTTCTAATTGTTTGTGGCATATTGTCCTTCTTAGGATTTTTAGTTCTGCATTTCCTTTTTGCTCTATAGAGATATTATACTTATTCCAAGAACTGATGTCATATGTTGAGCCATGGATTGAGCGAGCCTCTAGCAATCACTGAACTTAGGGGTGTGAGTATGGGGCTCACTGGTGACGGAAAACAAAAAGGTGTTGGGGGCTTAGAGGGGATGACCGGGGCACCATCATTTGGCCTTTCTAGCTCTTACATTGAGAAATTTTTTGTAATCAAAGTGTCCCCGTGTTTCAACAAGCCACCCATTCATCATGTGTGCTGATGTTTCCATTTTTAAATATTTGCATTGTTATTTTTCCTTTTCGTTTACTGAAATTTTCCTTTACATATCACTCACAGTTTGATCGTTTTAAGAAATGTTTGGGAGTATTTATATTCATCTGGACACATAACATCATTTCAGTTGGCTACAGGATCTACTACAAATGTTTCCACCTTGGTTGTTCAGTATGCAAAGGATGTGGAAAGAGTCGCATGATGTGTAATCTATTATCACGATGTACGAGGGAAACACAGCCATGAGCAAGTGGTTCTGCTTCAGGATTGGCAGAATTAGGATCTAGCATCTTTTTATGCAAAGAATGTATTAGGATGGTTCTTAATCAATCAAAACCCCTTTGGTTGGGAGGGTTAATAGCAAGTATGGGGCTCCGGAAAACAAAAAGGTGTTGGGGGCTTAGAGGGGATGACCGGGGCACCATCATTTGGCCTTTCTAGCTCTTACATTGAGAAATTTTTGGTAATCAAAGTGTCCCCGTGTTTTAACAAGCCACCCATTCATCATGTGTGCTGATGTTTCCATTTTTAAATATTTGCATTGTTATTTTTCCTTTTCGTTTACTGAAATTTTCCTTTACATATCACTCACAGTTTGATCGTTTTAAAAAATGTTTAGGAGTATTTATATTCATCTGGACACATAACATCATTTCAGTTGGCTACAGGAGCTACTACAAATGTTTCCACCTTGGTTTTTTAGTATGCAAAGGATGTGGAAAGAGTCGCATGATGTGTAATCTGTTATCACGATGTACGAGGGAAAACACAACCATGAGCAAGTGGTTCTGCTTCAGGATTGGCAGAATTAGGATCTAGCATCTTTTTATGCAAAGAATGTATTAGGATGGTTCTTAATCAATCAAAACCCCTTTGGTTGGGAGGGTTAATAGCAACTCATATCGCTACAATGTTTACAATGAAATTTTGCATGCCTAAATATGGGTTGTTTGTAGTGCCCCCTTCCTTTGTAGCTATGTGACACTGCTGGAAAATTTGCATTGACAAGAATAAATGCTTCTTATTTGTTAAACTCATTTTTTTTTTGAATTAAGTTACCAGGTTTTTGTGGTACTCAATTTATTTTAGCTTTATCCTACAATCAAGTGCATTGCTATATGAATACTTACCCTTTTGTGGAATTCACAACATCACACGAAAATTTATCATGGACATGTTAATGAAAGTTCCATCATTTGTTTTTAACTTTATAAATGTAACATTGTCTCACCCCAATACAGTTTATTTAGCAACATCTTGTGCGGCAATGGGTATACTCCAAGAGTGACCAGGCCAGTGTGAAAATTAAATAATAATAACAAATTTGGTGAGTATAGAAAACATATGCTTGTGGTTTATAGTAGATTGTAGTTCACAACCCTAAATCAATGAATCTCAATTGCACACACAGCAATATTAAAAATAGAATTAAACTTATGGCTTGAATATTGTTTTGATTTTGCCAAGTGCATGCGCGATAGCGCAACGGGTCATCTAGTATTCATAGTAGCCATGTCTTCCTCAACAGCTGAATTGAGAAATACGCATGGTTTTCAACTATTTTTTAATACTTTGTAAGGCTTACTCTATCACCATGTGCGAATGCAGAGACGTATTTTAGTAACTTTGGAGTTTATATTGATATTTCACATATTTGCATCATATCATGAGTTGCCACCATTGCTTTTGATGATTTATGAGACGTCTTAGGAAATCCGCTTCCATTGTTATCTAACTCTCAAAAACAGCAAAACATATTTTTTTCGCTGGTGTCCCTAGTCTCAGCTTCTTTTAACAATTTATGTATCGAATTTTTCTCCTTCACTTATTTTGTATAAATAATTACCTGGCTCAGTTGTCACCAAAGAATTTTGACATACTCTTAGGTTGTTTGTCGACTCAGTAAAGCCCGTAATTTTAACACATGAGTGCATATTTTGTATCCAAACTATTTGCTAATAACATTGTTCATGAACTAAGTTTTCTATTAAATGTCCCTGGGCGGTCAACTGTGGTCAAAACTGGTCTTATAGTTTAAGGCTTTCTCTTTCTCACCAAGAGGCAATGCACATATTACTTGAGTCTAGTTTTGTTTTGGAAAGGTCTAGACTTGTGCCGTCTGAACTTCTTAATCTGATTTCCGGCAAACAGAGATAACTTATAAACGACTGGTCGTACAACGTCCATCGCGATCGGGCAACGGATTAGAAGCGTTTTCCTTTGGGTTGCACAATTTACGTGCCCTTTACTATCGTAATAGCGCCTAATTTTCAGATTTTTAAGAGTAAATTCCACTTTTTACCCCCTAGTTATACATTTGTGACACTAATTACCCCATTGAATGAAATTCATCTAGATTACCATTTTTAGAAACTTTGGACCCTTTATTTTTTGTTTGTGTCTATTGAGCAATTTATGAAGCGATGACCAGGGTTCTGAAATATCAGAATGGCGAGCTCCGATCTTCACATATAATGGCATGTCATGTTGGTCCTATCTAACAAAAACAAGCAAAATGCTAATGTAGGGTAAAATCATGTTTAAAATCTCCTAACCGAGACAATTTGGTAAAATTTCTCCAAATAAGGTAATATATGTCACAAATGCACAACTACAAGGTAAAAATTGGAATTCCCTCTTTTTTAAAACCCTTCGTATCGAAAGTGATGACTAAGAGCACCCTTCAATTCAAAGTCATTAGAGCCTAGCGTGCTCAGCATGACAGCATGGACGAAGTGATGAGACCCTCCCATCAATATATTCCAACCTAAATGGCCACCCTTAGCTCAGCATCGGTAGTTTAGAGTGCTAGTACAAATTCAAAGCTAATCATCCATGTCCAGCCACCCACGGCCATTGATAAGGTCGCACCCGCGTAAGGCGTTAGTCCTGCCTTATTACTTGCTACACCGGCGACCCACCAACAGTTGGTAGATTACTTGAACCTCGAGTTATGATCCGGTACACCGTACTTGGCCATCATCATCATCTCGGTGATTTGCGGTTGGCATCTCCCTCCGTTGCCATCTTCATGCTATATGCTGTATCTGGCATAGCAAGCCGACATGACCACGTCTGCACGTCCGTCTAACTACTAAATCCGGAGACTATCGGCAGCTCAGTGAAACGGGGATGTTTTCACGGCAACAAGTTACATGTTGGTGGAGTGAGAACGGGAGGCATCTGGAAACAATGGCCACCAGAGTGACTTCATCTCAGTGAATTCCATACATAGTAAAGCACGTAACTCCACTTACCACGAAAATCTCCCTACCCTAACCCCGGTATGCCATGTCCATTCTGTCCTCGGACTCGGAGCTACTAGGCCAGTAAGGCGATTTCAGGAAATTACATATATATTGCACGTAAGGTCGGCTCTGCTCTGGCCGGAAAAAGCTAATCGCTCGTGTACCAGTAGAAAAGACTTAATCGGCCATGCCCCGGCCATCACTCGGACAAACAGTTGATTTTTTCGTGAACCAATCCTGTTAAATCTCAATATATATCTCACTGGTTTTTCTCGTTTTCTTCAATAATAAATTTCTTGTCATTGAGATAGAAGATAAATAGGTTGTATTAATAACCACCCAATCAATCAACTCCTAAAACCAAAACAACATCAATAGCATGACATTCAAGTTTGCCTCAAAAAAGATGACATTCGGGTTGAAATTAACCAAGCAACAACTTTCAACTTAAGCATCGAGTTCATATACTGTAACAATTGATTGATAGCTGTTGTCTTTGTATCCTGCGGCGACTTGGCTATGGGAGCCGTAGTTGTCGTAATTTTGGGACCGTCTCCTTTGACTTCCATATATATTTCTTCTATCGTTCTCTGGGGATCGCGTTCGCTTATTGTTGCATGCGTCTTCTCCATCTGCAAATCTGTTTGCTACGTCCATGAGGTCTGACACTGTTTTTGGCTTGATTCTACCCATCTCTTCGACTAGGTCTCTTCGTCTTAATCCAATGATGAATGCATATATTGCTCTTTCGTCTGAAACTTCGACTGCCGAATTTTTGATAAGGCACCATCTTTGGATGTATGCCCGCAGTGTTTCGTCGCGTTGTTGCACACACGCTTTGACTTCTTCTATTGATGCTGGCCGCTTGTATGTCAACCTGAAGTTGCTTGTGAATTGCTTTGTGAGGTCTTCCCAGCTTCCAATAGTTTCTTTCTCTAGTTTGCTCAACCATGACCTTGCTGCGCCGGTGAGGTGTAGTTGCAAACTTTGCATTGCTGTTTCTTTGGTTCCTCCTAATATTTGCACTGCTTGTAGATAATCTGAGAGCCATGATTGTGGTTCCTGTGATCCGTCATACTTTTGCTGATCATGAGGTAACTTGAATCCCCTGGGAACTGGAGTGGTGCGAACCCTGCGAGTAAAGCACGATGCCCCCATCTCTTTTTTGTCTTCTTCATAGTCGCGTTTTTCATTTGGGGATCGCGATCTTCGGGTTCCTCCGTGCTGTTTTGGTGATGGCAATCGAGATCGTTGATTGCTGCTTCTGCGCCGAGGACTGCTGTGACGGCGAGGCGATCTTGGCTTGTGCGTTTCCTTATGGCGGTGTGCTTCTTCTCCTTTTGCTGATAGCTTGTGGCCCACCATGTTTAGTCCGTTCAATGCTGCTCTGTGCATATGTTCTCTAGGATCTCCCGGGCTTGGTCGAGTTGTGAGAAGATAAGCTTGAGCTGCCACTAATGCTGCTTCAGGAGTTTTTGGTACGCTGTTTCCTTGTTCGTCGACCGATAAAAAGGACGAATCGAGGTTTTTGGAAATGCTTTGCCTGTCGGAGTATTCGAGGTTATCGTACCTTGAACCATGTCGACGATTTTTCCTTGCGTTACTATATGACGCGTCGCTTCGCGCTTTACGAGCGGTGTTGCTAGCTGCAATGGCTGAGTCTTTTCTTCTCTGTATCTCTATTTTCTCCTGTGCTAATTGCTTTGCCTGCTGCCTTAGGGCATAATGATACCCCATAAGCATGTCTTTGCTGGAATTTGATGGTATTGGCGTGTCGTGTTCTACGGCTTCTCTTATTATCCTCCATTCGTCGACTGACAGTCGAATTTTTTCCCTGGTTGTGAGGGATTCTGCTGTTTGCCCTTCTGCTAGGTGGTTTGCTCCTCTGTCGATATTTGCTGGGTTTAGTACTGGATTGTTGTTTTCGTCGAATTCTTCTGAGTTGTCTCCCACAATGGCGAGCACCTGGCATTGTTTGCCGATGTTACTATTGAAGCTTGAGAAGATTGAGTCACCATCTTCAGAAAGCTCTAGCCCTGTCTTCCATGTGTCTGTTGATTTGTCTGAGATATCGTCGAGGCAGATCATGAGATCGTCGAGTTGGACCCCTGCGTCGAAATTTTCCCTTGCTTCATTGTCTTCTGTGATCTTTCCTTTTTGCACTTCTTCTAAGCTGACCGGCGAGTTTACCTCGCTGGAAGAGCCATCAGAATATTCCATCATTACTACTGTTTTGGGCTCACTTGCCGACGGATCTTGCTTCGTCGGATCTGAAAGGCGGGATGAACCCGATGGCCCGATGAGGATGCTCAAACTTCCAATTGTTAACTCCATCTCTTGACTTTCGTCGAATTCTGAACTGCTGTTGGCTAAAAGCGAAAAAGCCGTCGAATTCATGATTCCAACGCCCAACTCCCCACGGTCGGCGCCAATTGACGAGGGTTAACTCGACAAATGTCCTAGATGAAGGACTTAGGATCGGGGGAATAGGGCGTCGGATGAACTCGAAGGTAAAGGTTAGTCGAAATAAGTGTATATCGAAAGTAAACTTGGGTGTTCAACCTGGCTTGCTTTCAATCTGCCCTACACCGTCCCCTCCTGGCCCCTATATATAGGTGGCCAGGTCTCGAGGATCGGGTAGGGTCCGATACAGATTACAATATCGACATACGGTAAAGACTCGTATATCGACTATCATTACAATTGGGCCTAGCTATACGGGCCTTAGGGGTACTCAACTAACGGGTTCTATTAGCTATACCCTTGTCAGTACCCCATTGGCGGTTCTCAATGATATGCATATATTTACAATGACAAGAGCCTTGCTTGGGACTCTAAGTAAAGTAGCATGAGGTTTGGGTACTCGTATTCACGGGGCACGAGGTTTTCAACTTATGATTTGTCAAGCATATGCATCATAATTGTTCTCGCATTAACTTTAACCATTCAAGATGCTTATGATGGGGGCAATGAGAGCTCAAAGCCGGTAAGTACCATAATTTTTGAAGGTTATAAAACTTGCAATCACTGCTTCTCTCCGCGAAGGGCCTTTCTTCTACTTTTATGTTGAGTCACCACCTTCTATCTTTATGCACCATAAGAGAGCATAGTTGTCATTCTTAGTATAATGTGCATTGTCCCAAAGTTTTCATTGATTGATTCATATTGTTGGTTTCACTTGTTCTTAAATTATTTGTATCTAGTCGCCCTCTTAAACTTGAAGGTGTCCTATGCATTTATGTTTTGCTCTCTTTGAAGGACAAGCTGAAAACCATTTGTATGTTTTTCCTTATGATTTGAACACACATTTGACTTTCATTGTTTCATTTTCATGATCTTTTGTTTGTGTTCATTTGCATGTTTACAACATGGTTGCTAAGTTTCTTATTGTCAAGATTATATCTTCATGCCCACGTTTTAAGTTCTTATGATCCCAGCTCACAAATGCTTACATACATGATCAAGATTGTGTAGGTGCATGTCACCTCAAAAATTATTCTTTTGTTATCACTTACCTACTCGAGGACGAGCAGGAGTTAAGCTTGGGGATGCTTGATACGTCTCCAACGTATCTATAATTTTTGATGCTCCATGCTTGTTTTTACACCATTTGCCTACTGTTTCGTTACACTTCGTGACACTTTTATGCATTTTCCGGAACTAACCCACTAACAAGTTGCCACAGTGCCAGTTCCCTGTTTTCTGCTGTTTTTGTGTTTCAGAAGTGATACACAGGAAATATTCTCGGAATTGGACGAAACAAGTTCCTGAAGTCTTATTTTACCCGGAAGCTTCCAGAGATTCGAATGAGAGAAGGAGAGGGGCCACCAGGGGCCCACACGCCTGGCTGGCGCGGCCAGCCCCTGGCCCGCGCCGCCGTAGCGTGAGGCCACCTGGCCCCTCCTCTGACATCGCCCCTTCGCCTATAAAGACCCCCTGACGGGAAAAACCTAAGTACCCGATCAATTTTCCAGAAACACATCGCGATCCGTGATACGTCTCCAACGTATCTATAATTTTTGATGCTCCATGCTTGTTTTTACACCATTTGCCTACTGTTTCGTTACACTTCGTGGCACTTTTATGCATTTTCCGGAACTAACCTATTAACAAGTTGCCACAGTGTCAGTTTCCTGTTTTCTGCTATTTTTGTGTTTCAGAAGTGGTACACAGGAAATATTCTCGGAATTGGACGAAACAAGTTCCTGAAGTCTTATTTTACCCGGAAGCTTCCAGTCATCCGAAGGAGAGTAGGAGAGGGGCCACCAGGCCCCCTCACACGTGGCTCGCGCGGCCAGGGGACTGGCCGCGCCGCCATGGCGTGAGGGCCCCTGGCCCCTCCTCTGACGACGCCCCTTCGCCTATATAAAGCCTCGGGATGGAAAACCCTAGGAGAGTCGGCGAAATTTCCAGAACAGTTCCGCAGCGCCGCCGCCGTCGAAGCCAAATTTCGAGGGACAGAAGTCTCTGTTCCGGCACCCTGCCGGGACGGGGAAGTGCCCCCGGAGCCATCTCCATCGGTCTCCATCGCCGTCTCCGCCGTCTCCATCGACCTCACCGCCATCTCCATCAACCTTGCTGTCTCCTATGATGAGGAGGGAGTAGTTCATCCCCGGGGCTAAGGGCTCTACCGGTAGCTATGTGGTTCACCTTTCTCTCCCATGATGTGATCTTTATGTGATCGTGAGCTTTGTATCATGTTGAACAAGTAGATGTTATTATTCAGATATTATGTGTACTCTAGTGATGTTATTAAAGTAATCTATTCCTCCTGCCATGGTGTAACGGTGACAGTGCGTGCATCATGGTGGTACTTGGTCTAGGCTATGATTGTGATCTCTTATGGATTATGAGAATAATTATCGCTATGATAGTATTGAAGTGATCTTTTCCTCCTTTCATGGTGTAATGTTGACAGTGTGTGCACCGTATTAGTACTTGGTCTAAGTTGCAATAATATCTATCTTGAGTTGTGATTTGATTTGGATATCTCTATGAGTGGTGTTTGTCAAGTACTCGATGAACTTTAAGGAGTGCTTCATAGCCCTACGCAATGATTAGTGTTGTTCAATAGAAGAGTAATTCAGAGTACCATAGTGAAGAGAAGTTATTTATTTGTTCATTCATGTTATATTGTTGGGAGTGTGTCCACTAGTGAAAGTATGATCCCTAGGCCTTGTTTCCAAGCATTGCACACCGTTTACTTACTGTTTTGTTACATGTTTGCTCGCAGCGATATTTATTTCATATCACAGTTACTACTTATAATCATCACTACCGCTTGTATTTCACTATCTCTTCGCCGAACTAGTGCACCTATACATCTGACAAGTGTATTGGGTGTGTTGGGGACGCAAGAGACTTTCTATATCGTAATTGCAGGGTTGTTTGAGAGGGATAGCTTTGACCTCTTCCTCCCTGAGTTCGATAAACCTTGGGTGATCCACTTAAGGGAAACTTGCTGCTGTTCTACAAACCTTTGCACTTGGAGGCCCAACACTGTCTACAAGAACAGACGCGTGCGTAGACATCAAGCTCTTTTCTGGCGCCGTTGCCGGGGAGGTAAGGTAAAAGGTACTCGCATCCTCCTGTGCGAGTGCTCGGAGTTATTTCCTTTAGATTCCGCAATTACATCTTTTTGTTTCTTGTTTTTATTTTCACTAGTTAGGCTTAATGGAAAACAAAGAGTTCTGTAGTCTTTTTCCTGAGTTTAGATATGAAGTGTTTGAAGAGAAAATTGAAAAACCTTTGGAGCTTAATTTGCATGCTAATAGTGTTGTTAGTATGAATGCTTTGAACACCGTTGTTGCTAATGCTATAGAAAAGTCTAAGCTTGGGGAAGCTGGTTTTGTTAAGTATGATATTTTTAGTTCCCCAGCTTTAGTGGAGAAAGTTTGCTCTGATGATATTTTATCTCCCATATGTGATGTTTCTAATGATGCTTGTGCTCCTCATCCTTTTAAAATACCTACGAAGATTGTTGAACATGTCAGGGATAACTGCTATTTAGGAGATGGAATTGTCCATCCTGGTGATCATTTGCTCTTTATATATGAATTATGCGAGTTGTTCCAGTGTGCAGGTATTTCAATGAACCAAGTTAAGAAGAAGCTATTCTCTTTATCACTGAAAGGCAGAGCTGAGGAGTGGTATCGACTGCTCCAAGATGGTCGATCTATTGACTGGGACGAAATTGAACCTCTCTTTTATTCTAAATTCTATCCTTCTAGTCAGGTTTATAAAGATAGGAACTACATTTATAATTTTCATCCGCATGAGGGAGAAAGCATTGCCCAAGCGTGGGGAAGGTTGAAGTTACTAATGCACAAATGTCCTATTCATGATCTTCCCCGTAATATTGTTATTAATAATTTTTATGCAAGGCTTTCAGGATATTACAAGGACTATCTAGATGCATGCTTTGATGGGTCTTTCACAAGCAAGGATGTCGACACCAAGTGGGGTCTGCTTGAGACAATTCAAAACAATATTGAAGGTTGGGATAGCGACAAAGGTAAAGGATCAGGTATGAATTACGAGTTTGATTGCATTAAGTCTTTCGCTGAAACTGCTAATTTTCAAGAGCTTAGCGCTAAATATGGTCTTGATCCTCAAATTATGGTTGATTGCTTTAAAGCCTTTGCTTCCCATATGAATGTTCCTAAAGGAAATGGGGACGTGTATCATGAACCTTTTAAGGACACTTGCATAGAAAGTAATATTGTTATTGATGATTGCAATAAACATGCTCAAACTTCTAAAAGTACTATTTCTTATAAGCATGTTAATTTTTGTGGAATACATAGACCTTGTGAACAAAGTTACAACAAGGAAGATTATTGCATCACCCACACAAATGAAGAAACCAGTATGTGGCTCAAGGATCTAGATGTGCTTGGTGAAAGGGTTTGTGAGCTTTATCCTTTTCTTTGTGAATTTTGTGGTGAAAAGGGTCACTTTAATTTTCAATGCCCAATTAATCGAACGAGTACCGCAGATTTGTATTGTGATGATAAGATTACTTTCAATCAGTATGATGAGCTTACTTTGTTTTTGAATTGTGAAGAGATATCTAGAAAGATTTCTTTGGTTGATATGAGAGATGTTGATATTAATAGTACCCTTCGTGGTTGTCGTCTCTATTGTGCTAAAGATTGCCTCACAAATACTTACTTACAAGATCTTATAAAACATGATGTTTTGCCAAGCTATGATAGGACTAATAGATGTTTCAATCTTATTAATAGAGAGGAGGAATCCTCCAAAGTTTCTTCTGTTGTTTCTGTCAGCAAACTAGATTATGTGGAGAAGGTGCCTTTCCCTCCTAAAGAATATGTGGAGAAGATGCCCTTCAAGTCTCTCCCTCCTAAAGGAGAGAGTAAGAAGAGTATGAAGAAGAAGAAGAAGAGGAGTAAGAGGCGAGAGGACACGGTATCTTCCCCTAAGCGTTATGATCCTGCTATTGATTATGATAATTCTGATTCGGATGATGTTCCTATGTGAAAGGACACAGATGTCGCCTAGAGGGGGGGGGTGAAAAGGCGATATCAAATTTTACGAATGGCTTGAACAAAAGCGGAATTAAACTAGCGTTTATTTTGTCAAGCACACAAGACCTAAATAAACTAGGCTCACCTATGTGCACCAACAACTTATGCTAAGCAATACAAGTAACAAGGTGATAGCAAGATATATGACTTCAAGCACGAAGGCTATCACAATGTAAAGTGCATAAGTAAAGAGCTCGGGTATAGGAATAACCGAGGCACGCGGAGACGATGATGTATTCCCGAGTTCCTCCCTTGAAAGGGAGTACGTCTCGTTGGAGGGGTGTGGTTGCCACAAAGGCCTAACCAACGCCACAAAGGCCTCACCCTATTCTCCGGTGTGAGCTTGCGCCACAAAGGCCTAGCTCACTCTTCCACTAAGGGGTTCCTCAAGGCGAAACCGGGCCTTTACACAAATCTTGGGGCACGCATCCACAACTTAATTGGAGGCTCCCAAGGATAGCCACCAAGGCTCCACAAAGCCACAAAGCCGTCTAGGGTTCCAAGAACCCAAGAGTAATAAGCTCACAAACTTTCACTTACTCGAATCTCCGGGGAGAACTCAAACCGATGCAACCTATGCAATGGCAAGAGCACACAAGGTGCTCAAATCCTTCTCACTCAAATCCTACCAAAGCAACTAATGCTATGGAGAGATATGAGAGGAAGAACAAAGGAAATCCACAAAGAACTCCAAGATCTAAATCCACAAGAGGTTCCCCTCACTAAGAGGAGATTTTGATTGGTGGAAAGATAGATCTAGATCTCCTCTCTCTTTTCCCTCAAAAAGATGCAAGAATCATGGGAGGAATGGAGGAGGAAGGGCAAGCTTTGCAAAGTCAACAATGGAGGAGAGAGAAGCCCAAAAACGTGGCTGTTCCAAGGAGGAAGAAGGGGTATTTATACCCCCCTCCGAAATCTGACCGTTACAGCCACTAACACCGGCTAAAGCCGGTCTTAACACCGGCTATAGCCGGCCTGAAATATCCGGCCCTGGCCTGAAATAGCCGGATAAAAAGCCGGGTTACTCCAGAGGCGCAGAGCTTCTTCCGAAACTGGGCAGACCAGCTAAAGCCGGCCCTCAGACCGGCTAAAGCCGGTCTGACCGGCTATTTCCGGCCCCGGGCCGGCTATTTCCGCCCCGACTGAAACAACAGAAATATCAAAACGAAAACGGCAATAACTTGAGCATCCGGACTCCGTTTTCGATGATCTTGGGCTCGTTGGAATCACCACAACGAGCTCTACAACTTCATCCATAGAAACATCATAGTCCAACAAGGGAGTATAAAACCAAATGATGAAAGGTTTGACCTCTCTACGAAGACAAACCGGTAAAACCTCCAAACATCAAAAACGCAATAAGAGTTTCATGCGAAATCCGTTTTTGATGAGCTAGAGCTTGTCATGGAAATAACCACAAGCTCTAGAACCTCACATGGATAAAATCCAAATAAGAACCAAGAAAGATGATGCCAAGTATGCAAAGGTTTGAGCTCTCTCTGAACGATACAATTAAGTTACTCACTCGAGAGCCCCTCTTGATAGTACGGCTACCGATCCTATAACCCGGTCTCACAACTAACACCATGAGACCGGTAAGAAAGAAACCCTAACACTATCATACCTTTGCCTTGAGCATTCCACTTGAGGTGGTTAATGACGATCTTGATCTTCTCAAGTTGGACCACCTTTCTTGATTGAGCTTGCTTGGTGAAGTCTTGCGGATTGCTCTCCCATACTCTACTATGGAAGAGACTCTCTTTAAGCATATCTTCACATATCCATGATCACAATATAGATGGCAAGATTCAAGCATATGTTCTCTTCTAGTTGCTCATCTTGAACTTGCGCTTTGACTTGATCAATCCTCGAATCAATTCTTCTTTCTCCATAATGATGGTGTCTTGAGGATACACATGAGAGCTCACTCAATCTTATTCTTCAAGACACACTTCACATAAGCTCAAATCCCTTAAGACCAATCTTTGGATCACTCCTTGAATAACACCTTGGTCAACACATAATCTTCTTCTTACAACCTTGACTACAACAAATGGTTCAAGCATTGTCTATGGACAAGTCCTACACATATGACTCAATACAACCATTAGTCCATAGGGATTGTCAACAATTACCAAAACCACACATGGGGCTCGATATGATCTTTCAATCTCCCCCATTTTGGTAATTGATGACAATCTCTTTGAGAGGGTTTATATAATGAATTCAAAGAACCAAAATGGTTGTACTAACATCAAATACTACAAAAGTATGTGATGCTAGTAAAACCACCATATATAGAGCAAACTCCCCCACAATCTATGCACGTATGAATGATCTTGATTTCATTGCATATATTGCCAACCAAGGTTGTTGGTGGAGTTTCCACTATATACTCAACCATACAAAGCATGCAAGGCAAATGCTTAAGAACAAACCAAAGCATAAAAGCCAATTCCCTTTAAACCCTCGAAACTTCTCCCCCATTGGCATCCATTGCCAAAATGGGCGAAAAACTTAGAAGGCCAATATAGTGTGAGTTCCTCCAAAATGGTGTGCATATCCAAAAGAAATAAGTGAAGATACATGCACATATACAAAGACAAATATATGAAGGAAACCAAACTATATTGAGGATCAAAGATTGCAAAAAAAATAAGATAACACGATGGATAAACTTCAACAAATGAAGAGAGCAATCAAACAATCCAAAGAACAAACTGAATAAAGATTTTATGATAAGATTGAAAAGGTGCTCTAAATAATATTAGGAAGCTCCCCAAGGTGTGTGCACAAAATATTCTATTGAGTTGAAGTATAAGGTGCACACACATGGAATCATCACTCCCTCAATATTATTCAAAACAAAATGATACCAAGTGAAATTAAATACTATGCTAACCGCAAAATGGTGCTTTAAATGAAATGAGGAAGCTCCCCAAGGTACGTGCAAAAATTGGAATGTTTGTATTTGAATACAATTTGCACAACATGGAATCCTCACTCCCTCAATAACATTTAAAATGCAACCATTTGCAAGAGATCATAGAGAAGAAATTAAGCTTAACACTTGCATCAAACAAATGGTTGAGCAACAAGTAAGGGATAACATATAAAAGGCTCAACCAAGGAATGTGTGAGAGAAATGACACAACATATTATAAGACTAATACAAGGATTAGCATAGAGCATCCACATAGTCTTCAATGAATGATATTGCTTAGCATTCCATCCCAACACATAAGGTTCAAATAAGATATCAAATAATGAGATATCATCTCTCATGTGTATAAGTTTCTAAGTAGACAATATCACAAAGATAATTATCACAAAGAAACATGTATACACAAAATAGATACTAAGAATAGAACATGATATCCAAAATGAAGTCATGCAATATACCAATGAGATTTTTGCTTTTAAAGCATGGCCAAAGGCTTAATTTATCTTATTGTATATTGACGAACTTCAACCACCAACATGTCAAAGACATCGCAAATATCAACAAAGGAAAGAAGATAGTTGGGATGCTTTGATAAAAACAACAAGTATCAAAACGAAGGATACCAAACGGAAGAAATAAATTTGCAATTTCATCAATATTGCGCATGTGAGCTTATTGAGGAATTGATATGCAAAAAGATTGCTAAGTTGACATATATGGGATAGGAGAATCATGAGCATGATTTTTATATGTTCCCAATAATATGTCCTCATCTCAACTTGCTCACATTTGCAATAAAGAGGTTTCATTAGAATCCTTGCAAAAAACACAACATTTGCAAATAAAGATTTTCAATGCCATAAAACAACCTACACAAGGTTGGATACTAGAGAAGTATGCATGAAGAAGATACTTGTTACCGAGATATAATGGTAGGATGTAGTAGATAGGAGTTCTTCAATAATCCTAGCTTGCCTCAAATTATCATTTAGTCACCACTTCATCCTTATTATTGAGACAAGCACCAATATATCTCCATGTACCTAAAACAAAGTTCAAGTACAAGATGGTCCCCAAACTCATTGGGTCCAAAGTAGTTAGAAACTACAACATATAGGACAAACTCCACATAAATATGTGCATATATATATGAAATTGAATTTATGCACATCTTAGCCGATTTAGGATTTGATGGAGCTTCTCCTATATATTTGATCAAAGAAAGAAAAGCATGCCATAAAGTATACATTTAGTAAATATGCATGCACAAGACTTTCTAGAGCCAAAGAAGATACAATTTGGACAAAACACCAAGAAGGACAAGCGAGCACACAAAATTGTGAAGCGACAAAAGGTTGTCCAAATTATATCAATGAATCAAATCAACACAAGATTGACTCCAAAGTTCAATTAGTGAACCAAGCAAAAGCCAATGAGCATAAAGCATAACTAAAACACACATGCTCAAAGACATATCTCATTTTAAGAGTAAGAATAAATAATAAGGAATGAGATCACCAACTCCCAAAGAGAGCAAGGTTCAAACAAACAAACCAAACTCTCCACACTTTTTATGATGGCACACTAAGTACCAAAAAGAAAAGATTTGTCTTCCAACAAAAAACCAATACCAAATGAAATAAGCACAAAGAGTGTGTTATAACAAATATAGGAGAGCTCCCCCAAGATTAGTGCATCATTTATGATTTTGCATTTGAATACAAAATGCACACAAGTGGGATCATCACATTTACCTACATAGAAATAACACAAAACAAGTTCAACGAAATCAAATGGAATAACAAAAGTCATGGAAGACAATGGGAGCTAAAACAAATACATTTTTGGCTAGAGATAATGCAATTAAAAGAAATAGCCAATGTAAAGATGATCAATATATATGTACCACATGATATAGTACCAATTGTCCAAGAACAAGAGGTATTTGGATTTATTTCCCGGTGGTAGTGTACATATAAATCCAAGATCATCTTCACAACAAAGAAGCATATGGAAAAGATAAGAATTAAACACCATGCTAAAAAGATATTCTTGATAGACTCAAATAGTTAAATAATCACGCAAAGCAATGATTAGGATAACTTGAAGAAAATGGTTTTCCAACTTTGATGTAGCATTCCACATTTTAGGATAACCCTATCAAGAAATTATCTCACAAACAAGATCCAAAACAAGAGCAATAAAATAATTTGGCAAATTGGAACTTGTTTGAGCAAACATGCTACATAGAAGCAAGATAATTTACAATATCAACACTATGTGACACAACCTCAAATATACACATTTTATTGGTTTGTAGTATGCACAAAGCATATTACTCCCCCATAATGTGATAAAGCATTTCTTTTCACAAGAGGTAAATAAAATCCAACAAGAGATGATTAATGGACATTATAGAATTTGAATTTCTCATGAGAATGACATACCACACAGAAACTAGATAATCTTTAAATATCAACACTAAGTGGTATTCCTCATGTACACACATTTTTAGGATTATGAAGTGCAAAAGCATATCACTCTCCCAAAATGGGATGAACCATTAATCTCTCACAAGAGCCAACAAGATACAAGAAATATGCAAAAGGCTCAACAAGAACAACCGTACATGGTGTGCAAACCAACATGCACATGCTTGATTACTCAAAATGAAGCAAGTAGGAAGCACAACATATACAAACATATGCAAGATACAAAACCCAACACATGCAAAGGGGCGAGTAACTTTCAATGTAGATAAGTTGAATACATGTTACCGCAAGGAGGAACATTGGATATATGATAGACACAAGATAATCCCTTGACTTGACTTGAGAAAATATAATTGATGAAGATCCCTTAATTCTTCATGATATTGCCAAGTCTCCAATGCCCTCCAACAACACCTATTGTTCAAGTAATGGCTTGTTGGTCCCCAACCAAGTTGGGTCCTAAGAAGTTAGAAACAATAGGTTTGGCAACCCAAATGGTTCTTTTCTTGACACCACTTTGAGCGCCAACAAATTTGGCAAACACATTGTCAACCTTATCCTTGCAAAGTGAATAACCATCTTCAATTATGATAGGGTTGGATGAGTTACCACTAGTGCATGAAGAAGATAGGTGACCCTTCTCATGGCATATGTAGCAAGTTCTCTTCTTCACCTTCTTCTCACTTGATTTCTCCACAAGGGGAGCATTAGCTTGATTTTTCTTGGGAAGTGACCTTTCTTCAACTCGAGGTTGAGCATGGGCTTGAACTTGAGGCCGCTTCCCTTGTTGCTTCTCACTAAGTGCCTTTTTCTTCAAAGGGCAAGATCTAACATGGTGCCCTTCAATTTTGCACTTGAAGCAAACAATCTTGGCCAAATTCTTGACTTGTTCTTGGCCCTTCTTCTTCTTGTTTATCTTGGACTTGTTCTTGTTATTGGATTTGAATCGAAGTCCACTCTTGTCATTGGGGGATTTTTGCACACTCAAGATCTTATTGAGTGTGGACTTCCCTTCATGACAATTTTCCAAGTCTTTCTTCAATGAAGTAACTTGGGCCTTGAGCTCTTTGATTTCCTCTACATGGTTAGTGACAACACAAGTACTAGAGGAAGTAGAGGCTACATTGTTAGAGCAACAAGGCAAGGAGGGTAATTCATCACTAGATGTAGAAATAGTATGAGTGGATGAATTACTAGTACTAGCACATGGCAATATTGCATTTTGGGAAATAGTGCTAGTGCCCACATGAGGCTCACAAGATGTTACCTTTGTAGATATAGCCTCATGAGCTAACTTTAGGCGAGCATGGGACACTAGAAGATCCTCATTAGAGCTAGATAGCTTTTCATGAATTTCTTCCAATTTCCCATACTTGCTAGTTAGCAATTCAAGTTGAGCCCTTAGCTCAACATTCTCCTTCAAAATAGATGCTTCACAAGAAGTAGAGTTAGTAGCACATGCATCATTATCATTATGAATAGGAGAAGACAACTTGGCAAGAGCGAGGTCATGTTCTTTAGTGAGTTTAGAAATAACTTCATTACATGACTCCTCAATGGATTCAAGCTTCTCCTCAAGAGAAACCCGAAGCTCTTGCTCTTCCTCTAGAGCATATTTTAAATCATGGATATCATTGGCATACTCACGCTCAAGAGAAAACATATTATCAATTTGTTCTTCCTTCATCTCAATGAGTTTCGTGCTCTCAATAGCACAACTCATGATTTCAAAGAAGTTGGGCAAAATATTTTTATGGTTATGCAAAGCATCAAAGACCACCTTACCCTTCTTGTTTAAATACTCAATATAGTCTTCTTCATTTTCCTCATCCTCACCATTGTCCTCAACATCATTATGATTTGAAAACCTAGCCATAAGGCATATGTTGGAACCGTGAGAAGAAGAAGATGAAGAATTGCTTGAAGCTCCATTCAAGACCTTGTCTTGGCCCAAAGACTCTTCGGTTTCCTCTATATGGTTAGCATCACAAATACTAGAGGAAATAGAAGCATTTGTATCATGGCAACAAGACAAAGCAAGCATATCATCATGAGATTTATTCAAGAAATTTACACATGATATGCAAGGACTATCAACACAAGCATGTAAAACATTTATGGGGCTACAAGTGTTTAAGTCCAAAGATGAAGCATTGCAATGAGATAGAGATGAAGGATCATCAAAAGTAAGCATACTATCACCATTGCAAGTTTCATCACCACTCACCATATCATTACCTTGTGTCTTGCCACACTTTGGTGAAGTGGATGAAAGTTCATTGCGGCCGGAAGTGGAAGGAATACAATCATCCCCAATAATCTTGGACACACCATATTTTTTTTGAAGCTTTGTCCATATCTCATGAGCGCTCCGAAAAGGCATGATGGAGAAGGTAATTACATCGCTCAAAGCATTAACAATCATATGAGTAGCTTGAGCATTGAGATACAAGTTTTTCTCATCCTCTAAAGATAGATTTTGAGTATCTTTTGGAGGAGAAAAACCCGCATCTACAAATCGCTCCATAGATGGGTCCATGACCCGAAAATAATTAAGCATGTGAATTTTCCAAGTATCATAATTTGTGCCATCAAATATAGAAGTGTTATTGTGCACTAATCCCCTAGCCGACATCTTTGCTCTCAAGGCGGTGAAGCCTAAAATGAGAGACCGGGCTCTGATACCAATTGAACAAAAGGCGATATCAAATTTTACGAATGGCTTGAACAAAAACGGAATTAAACTAGCATTTATTTTGTCAAGCACACAAGACCTAAATAAACTAGGCTCACCTATGTGCACCAACAACTTATGCTAAGCAATACAAGTAACAAGGTGATAGCAAGATATATGACTTCAAGCACGAAGGCTATCACAATGTAAAGTGCATAAGTAAAGAGCTCGGTTATAGGAATAACCGAGGCACGCGGAGACGATGATGTATTCCCGAGTTCCTCCCTTGAAAGGGAGTACGTCTCGTTGGAGGGGTGTGGTTGCCACAAAGGCCTAACCAACGCCACAAAGGCCTCACCCTATTCTCCGGTGTGAGCTTGCGCCACAAAGGCCTAGCTCACTCTTCCACTAAGGGGTTCCTCAAGGCAAAACCGGGCCTTTACACAAATCTTGGGGCACACATCCACAACTTAATTGGAGGCTCCCAAGGATAGCCACCAAGGCTCCACAAAGCCACAAAGCCGTCTAGGGTTCCAAGAACCCAAGAGTAATAAGCTCACAAACTTTCACTTACTCGAATCTCCGGGGAGAACTCAAACCGATGCAACCTATGCAATGGCAAGAGCACACAAGGTGCTCAAATCCTTCTCACTCAAATCCTACCAAAGCAACTAATGCTATGGAGAGATATGAGAGGAAGAACAAAGGAAATCCACAAAGAACTCCAAGATCTAAATCCACAAGAGGTTCCCCTCACTAAGAGGAGATTTTGATTGGTGGAAAGATAGATCTAGATCTCCTCTCTCTTTTCCCTCAAAAAGATGCAAGAATCATGGGACGAATGGAGGAGGAAGGGCAAGCTTTGCAAAGTCAACAATGGAGGAGAGAGAAGCCCAAAAACGTGGCTGTTCCAAGGAGGAAGAAGGGGTATTTATACCCCCCTCCGAAATCTGACCGTTACAGCCACTAACACCGGCTATAGCCGGTCTTAACACCGGCTATAGCCGGCCTGAAATATCCGGCCCTGGCCTGAAATAGCCGGATAAAAAGCCGGGTTACTCCAGAGGCGCAGAGCTTCTTCCGAAACTGGGCAGACCGGCTAAAGCCGGCCCTCAGACCGGCTAAAGCCGGTCTGACCGGCTATTTCCGGCCCCGGGCCGGCTATTTCCGCCCCGACTGAAACAACAGAAATACCAAAACGAAAACGGCAATAACTTGAGCATCCGGACTCCGTTTACGATGATCTTGGGCTCGTTGGAATCACCACAACGAGCTCTACAACTTCATCCATAGAAACATCATAGTCCAACAAGGGAGTATAAAACCAAATGATGAAAGGTTTGACCTCTCTACGAAGACAAACCGGTAAAACCTCCAAACATCAAAAACGCAATAAGAGTTTCATGCGAAATCCGTTTTTGATGAGCTAGAGCTTGTCATGGAAATAACCACAAGCTCTAGAACCTCACATGGATAAAATCCAAATAAGAACCAAGAAAGATGATACCAAGTATGCAAAGGTTTGAGCTCTCTCTGAACGATACAATTAAGTTACTCACTCGAGAGCCCCTCTTGATAGTACGGCTACCGATCCTATAACCCGGTCTCACAACTAACACCATGAGACCGGTAAGAAAGAAACCCTAACACTATCATACCTTTGCCTTGAGCATTCCACTTGAGGTGGTTAATGACGATCTTGATCTTCTCAAGTTGGACCACCTTTCTTGATTGAGCTTGCTTGGTGAAGTCTTGCGGATTGCTCTCCCATACTCTACTATGGAAGAGACTCTCTTTAAGCATATCTTCACATATCCATGATCACAATATAGATGGCAAGATTCAAGCATATGTTCTCTTCTAGTTGCTCATCTTGAACTTGCGTTTTGACTTGATCAATCCTCGAATCAATTCTTCTTTCTCCATAATGATGGTGTCTTGAGGATACACATGAGAGCTCACTCAATCTTATTCTTCAAGACACACTTCACATAAGCTCAAATCCCTTAAGACCAATCTTTGGATCACTCCTTGAATAACACCTTGGTCAACACATAATCTTCTTCTTACAACCATGACTCCAACAAATGGTTCAAGCATTGTCTATGGACAAGTCCTACACATATGACTCAATACAACCATTAGTCCATAGGGATTGTCATCAATTACCAAAACCACACATGGGGCTCGATATGATCTTTCACTATGCCTGTTACCTATGTTAGTGATCATGATTGGGAAAAGCACTCTACTTTTGATATTGAAAATCTTTTTGGTACCAATTCTAAGGTTAATAATTGTTGTACCATTAGTGCTATCCATGTTCCTTCTTATGATGATATGTTTGATGAATATGCTTTGCGAAATAGCTGTTCTCTAGCTTGTGATGATACTAAACCTCTAGTTTATGATGGTTATGATGATGGGTATAATATTTTCAGTTCACCTACTTTTGAGGAGAAAATTAGTTATGATTACAATATGCCTCCTGTTTTTTATGATTACGGTGATGAGAATAATTATTCTGTTGAATCTCCTCTTACTACTATTGTTCATGTGGGAAGTATTAATCCTTTTATGCATGTGGCTCATGATAGGGATGCTTTACGTGATAGTTATATTGTTAATTGTATTCATGATGCTACTGAAAGTTATTATGAGAGAGGGAAACATGGTTTGATTGATCTCAACAATATTGAGTTTCCCCTCTCTATGTTACAATTCTTGAAGTTGTACTTGTTTTGCCTTCCTATGCTTTTTGCTTTGCGCTTTTATGACTTGTCTCTTTACAAGACTATTTTTCATAGGAAGTGGTTTAGATTTAAATGTGTTCCATACTTGCTTTTTGATGCTCTCTATTGCTTTAAGTTCCTATATGGCGCCTTTGCCTCAAGCTCGTATATGGCGCCCACATGAGCATCTTTGCAAATTACCGCGCCTAGCTCAAAGGCGTTAAAGAAAAGCACTCTTGGGAGATAACCCATTGTTTATTTTCAGTACTTTTTCTTTTATTTGAGTCTTGGAAGTTATTACTACTGTAATAACCGCTCCTTATCCTTTTTATTTTGTTTTTGTGCCAAGACAAGCCTCTAATTTGAGTGAGGTAAGATTTGGGGATGTTGCTGTCCTGAAACTATTTTCGGTGCTGCACCATAAAATTCGTGAAAATTATTTGTATATCTTTTGGACCTGCGATTTTTTGTGCATATGCCCCAGGTTATATCCAAACTTTCATTAGTTGAACACTTTTTCATTTGAGCAACAGAAAACCCCTAAAAAATTCGACCTTCGTCAGTTGTTCTGTTTTGACAGGTTTCTGCCAATATTTGTGATTGCCACTTTATCGCTTTCTTTTTGAGTTCTTTTGATCACGGAACTTTTGGGGAAGTTGCTACAGTAGTATATACTTAATATGTGGTGGTTTTGGGTTGAAACCTGAAGCAAAAAGAGGTTGATTATATGTTATGCTTACACTAATGTTGCTAATAGAATTGTGTTTAGTTTTGTATGAAGGAAGTTTTCAAGTGTAGGGATCGGAGAGTGATGAGATGAGTTGAAGAATGGACAAAAGCTCAAGCTTGGGGATGCCCATGCATCACCCCAAGAAATATCCAAGAAATACAAGCGTCAAAGCTTGGGGATGCCCCCGAGGCACCCCTTCTTCATCGGCAAAAATCAGGTCACCTTTCAAGACACTATATTTTTATTGCTTCATGCACTATGCGTTTTTCTTGGAGCGTCAGTTGTTTTTGATTTCAGTTTTCTTTTCTTTTGTTTGCTGTAATAAATGGTTAGATCACATCATGTTTCTTTTGGAGGAGATGAACTCGCTTTTCATTTGCCAAGAACACTCTAGTTTTCACTCTTATCGTTCAATGAGTATTCTCTTTTTCTGCTACTGCGTTTAGCTTGCATTTTTTGCCTTGATTTTTGTTCAGATATTGTAATATCTTTTCATCAAGGTGTATTTTTGCCTCTGGTCTTTATTGGTTTTCATCAAAAGAGGTGTCTATAAAAAGTTTGAATGGTGTTGGAAAAGAGAAAAAGCTTTATGCAAAAAAGTGGTACAAGAAGGAGCTTGTGTAGACTGCGGCTTAGGCTTTTTCATGTCATGCTTGATGTCTTTTTGATAGTATGCTTAGTGGTTTTGCTGTAGCATGACTTGTCTCAAATAACTGAGATTGCTTAATGAGCCTTTGAAAAAATCATGCGTTGTTTTTATTGTATGGAAGCATTATTTTGGTTTTCTCCTTGATGCTTTATTTGGGTTGACTTGGCACATGCTCACACATGTTAGACTCTTACAAAGTCCCCAATAGCCTCTATGATCATTTAGTTTTTGACTTTTGATGCCATCTTATGCTTCTTTTAATGTCGCTTTGTCGCTCTGCATGATTATGGCCATTATTGCTCTCTTAGTTGGTCGCTCCCAGTCTTTTGCTAGCCCTCGCCTTGTACTGAGTATAAGCTCTACTCGTGCATCCAACTCCTAAAAGCCAAAGTTTTCCAAAGTGTCCACCATACATACCTACTAGAAATTTGCTATTCCAAGTAAATTTGACTTGCTTTTATTTTCTCTTCAAATTAAACTCTTACCAGTGTTATGCGAAATTCGGTCAGTAAAGCTCTCACGAACCAGAAGGCACACTTTACTTTTTCCTATTCTTAAAAATTTGACATTGTGGTCTCTTATGTTGAGTTGTTATGCTTGCAAGTTGTAAGTTGGAGACTAGCCCAGCCATGCAGTCATGGGCAAGCTTTCAACATTGCACTTCTTATTTGAGTTGATATCGTGATCTTTTGTTTATGGATGCCCGCGGTGTGAAATGAATTGGGAATCTTGTGGGGATCATGGAGTTTGTATATGTGTTAGGGAAACACCGGGCCGCTAATCTAAGCCATGCATAATTCATGGTGGAAATTTGCAGCATACCCATGGTGAACATTCGATGATGCATCTCACAATAAAAAGCTAAACAAATGGCAAATAAATGAGATATCGAGGTGTTCATTGTCTGCTTGTCCTGTCATTTTGATGTGGGCTTGTTCCATGTCATCGGGCACGGAGGTACCCCATTGGCGGTTCTCAATGATATGTATATACTTACAATGACAAGAGCCTTGCTTGGGACTCTAAGTAAAGTAGCATGAGGTTTGGGTACTCGTATTCATGGGACACGAGGTTTTCAACTTATGATTTGTCAAGCATATGCATCATAATTGTTCTCGCATTAACTTTAACCATTCAAGATGCTTATGATGGGGGCAATGAGAGCTCAAAGCCGGTAAGTACCATAATTTTTGAAGGTTATAAAACTTGCAATCACTGCTTCCCTCTGCGAAGGGCCTTTCTTTTACTTTTATGTTGAGCCATCACCTTCTACCTTTATGCACCATTAAGAGAGCATAGTTGTCATTCTGAGTATAATGTGCATTGTCCCAAAGTTTTCATTGATTGATTCATGATCATGGTTTCACTTGTTCTTAAATTATTTGTATCTAGTCGCCCTCTTAAACTTGAAGGTGTCATATGCATTTATGTTTTGCTCTCCATGAAGGACAAGCTGAAAACCATTTACTATGTTTTTCCATATGATTTGAACACACGTTTGACTTTCATTGTTTCATTATTCATGTTCTTTTGTTTGTGTTCTTTTTCATGTTATAACATGGTTGCCAAGTTTCTATTATCAAGATTATGTCTTTCATGCCCATGTTTTAAGTTCTTATGATCCCAGCTCACAAATGCTTACATACATGATCAAGATTGTGTAGGTGCATGTCACCTCAAAAATTATTCTTTTGTTATCACTTATCTACTCGAGGACGAGCAGGAGTTAAGCTTGGGGATGCTTGATACGTCTCCAACGTATCTATAATTTTTGATGCTCCATGCTTGTTTTTACACCATTTGCCTACTGTTTCGTTACACTTCGTGGCACTTTTATGCATTTTCCGGAACTAACCTATTAACAAGTTGCCACAGTGCCAGTTTCCTGTTTTCTGCTGTTTTTGTGTTTCAGAAGTGATACACATGAAATATTCTCGGAATTGGACGAAACAAGTTCCTGAAGTCTTATTTTACCCGGAAGCTTCCAGTCATCCGAAGGAGAGTAGGAGAGGGGCCACCAGGCCCCCTCACACGTGGCTCGCGCGGCCAGGGGCCTGGCCGCGTCGCCATGGCGTGAGGGACCCTGGCCCCTCCTCTGACGACGCCCCTTCGCCTATATAAAGCCTCGGGACGGAAAACCCTAGGAGAGTCGGCAAAATTTCCAGAATAGTTCTGCAGCGCTGCCGCCGTCGAAGCCAAATTTCGGGGGACAGAAGTCTCTGTTCCGGCACCCTGCCGGGACGGGGAAGTGCCCCCGGAGCCATCTCCATCGATCTCCATCGCCATCTCCGCCGTCTCCATCGACCTCACCACCATCTCCATCAACCTTGCTGTCTCCTATGATGAGGAGGGAGTAGTTCATCCCCGGGGCTAAGGGCTCTACCGGTAGCTATGTGGTTCACCTCTCTCTCCCATGATGTGATCTTTATGTGATCGTGAGCTTTGTATCATGTTGAACAAGTAGATGTTATTATTTAGATATTATGTGTAATCTAGTGATGTTATTAAAGTAATCTATTCCTCCTGCCATGGTGTAACGGTGACAGTGCGTGCATCATGGTGGTACTTGGTCTAGGCTACGATTGTGATCTCTTATGGATTATGAGAATAATTATCGCTATGATAGTATCGAAGTGATCTTTTCCTCCTTTCATGGTGTAATGTTGACAGTGTGTGCACCGTGTTAGTACTTGGTCTAAGTTGCAATAATATCTATCTTGAGTTGTGATTTGATTTGGATATCTCTATGAGTGGTGTTTGTCAAGTACTTGATGAACTTTAAGGAGTGCTTCGTAGCCCTACGTAATGATTAGTGTTGTTCAATAGAAGAGTAATTCAGAGTACCATAGTGAAGAGAAGTTATTTATTTGTTCATTCATGTTATATTGTTGGGAGTGTGTCCACTAGTGAAAGTATGATCCCTAGGCCTTGTTTCCAAGCATTGCACACCGTTTACTTACTGTTTTGTTACATGTTTGCTCGCAGCGATATTTATTCCATATCACAGTTACTACTTATAATCATCACTACCGCTTGTATTTCACTACCTCTTCGCCGAACTAGTGCACCTATACATCTGACAAGTGTATTGGGTGTGTTGGGGACACAAGAGACTTTTTGTATCGTAATTGCAGGGTTGTTTGAGAGGGATAGCTTTGACCTCTTCCTCCCTGAGTTCGATAAACCTTGGGTGATCCACTTAAGGGAAACTTGCTACTGTTCTACAAACCTCTGCACTTGGAGGCCCAACACTGTCTACAAGAACAGACGCGTGCGTAGACATCAATCCGCCGCCGTCGTCGACCCGAGATCGGGAGGGTCCAGAAGCTCTTCCCGGCACCCTGCCGGAGAGGGGAATCGCCACCGGAGGTCTTCTTCATCGCCATGCTTGCCTCAGGAGCGATGAGTGAGTAGTCTACCTTGGACTATGGGTCCATAGCAGTAGCTAGATGGTTGTCTTCTCCACCATGTGCTTCATGTTTAGATCTCATGAGCTGCCCTACATGATTGAGATCACCGTTATGTAATTCTACATGTTTGGTTTGTTGGGATCCGATGAATATTGGTGTTTATGATTGAGTTGCTGTACTGAATATTATCTTTTGTTATCTCTATGTTGTTTATGATCTTGCATGCTCTCCGTTGTTAGTAGCTATCTTGGCCGAGTAGTTGCTAGTGACTCCAAGAGGGGGTATTTATGCTCGATAGTGGGTTCATGCCTCTATTTAACCTGGGGGAGTGATAGAAACCTCTAAGGTTGTAGATGTGCTGTTGCTACTAGGAAGAAAACAACATTCATATGCTCAAGGGCATATGCTTTGTTTACATTACACACTTTGCTTAATACAATTATCTGTTGTTCGCAACTTAATACTTGTGGAGTTCTCGGATTGATTCACCAGAAGTGGATTATTAGTCATAGATGCAGTTGGATGGCGGTCTATGTATTTTGTTGTAATGCCCAGAGTAAATCTCATAGTGATCTTCTTGACATATCACGTTTATCTTTATTCTATCAATTGCCCAACTGTAATTTGTTTACCCACCATGTGTTATTTATCTTATGGAGAGACACCACTAGTGAACTGTGGACCCCGGTCCTATTTCCATCATATTGCTATCACCTGTTTACTTTACTCGCACTGTTTACTTTACTCGCATACTTTTACTGTTTTCCACTCGATACACTCATAACCTTTGTTTCAAGCAAACCGGTGAGATTGACAACCTCATCGCAAGTTGGGAACAAAGTATTTGGTTGTGTTGTGTGCAGGTTCCGCGTTGCAGCTAGCAAGCAAAGCTTGGACGAGGCGCCATATATAAATTGTCCGAAGCTGTCGCAAACTAGCAACATCACCTTCAGTCGTTTGTCTCTCCTCTCCAAGAACGATAAACCTTGGTTTTTTAACTAAGGGAAAACCAGCTGCTATACTCATCACACCTTCCTCTTGGGGTTCCCAACAGGCTGGTCATTCACCATGCACAAGGACTGACTGTCAACTAGGCAATCACGACGCTGCAGAACTGTTCTGGGAAAAACGCCGATTCCCCTAGGGTTTTCTATCCCGAGGCTTTATATAGGCGAAGGGGCGTCATCAGGGGACTGCCAGGGCGCCCTCACACGTAGGGGGCGCGGCCAGGGCCAGGCCGCGCCGCCCTATTGTGTGGGGCCCTCGTGGCCCCACTCCATCTCCTCTTCGGTTCTCTGGAAGCTTCGGTGAATTTCTGGACGTTCGGCTTTTGTTTCGTCCAATTCCGAGAATATTTCCTGTGTAACTTTTCTGAAACACAAAAACAGCAGAAAACAGGGAACTGGCACTGTGGCATCTTGTCAATAGATTAGTTCCGGAAATCGCATAAAAACGCCACGAAGTGTAACGAAACACAAGGCAAATGGTGTAAAAACAAGCATGGAGCATCAAAAATTATAGATACGTTTGAGACGTATCAGGTTGCAATTGAGAAAATTATTTTTGAACATTTGCCTTGCCTCGTGATGAATGCTAATTGGGGATTGCAAGTGGGTTGCAGCTGACCGAGAACTAAGCTAAGAACTAGCCACTTCCATAAAATAATGGTCATCATAACACTTATGTTGCTTCAAAATCAAAGATTCCAAAATGCTGTTTTTGTGGTTGAACAACACACATTGGTACACATGAGTATCTATGCAGTAAGGCGTAGCACACTCGGCAGTAACTATACACTACTCGTACCTACAATTTTTTGAACAAATATCTACTATTGTTAGATTTAACATAGATATAGACACTTCATTTTGCATTGAATAAGTACACGATGAAGATGACCATAAGCATGTTGCAAGCGATGGTGTCCAACCAGAGACGTTTCTATGTACTCAATGCCAAGATAAAATCATTTGTCTCTGCAAGGAAACTGGAGATGGCACTCTAAAGCCATGAGCAATGGCCTCAGAACAATGCGAGGGATAGTTTCATTGAGGATATCTGCTTCAACCAACCTACCCTCGGGTGTCAAATCGTCAACAATGTGAATAGTCGTCGAGGGAGCTATTGCACCATAATGTTGATTGCCATGAGAACAACCTTCATCAACAAAGAAATGAACTGCCACACTTGGAGAACGCAATCTTTGTCGAGCAATTTTGAACTTCTTTACCAAAGGGCTATATGCATTAACTGAGCACATAAATGAGATCTCTCACAGTATGAGGTCATCTTGATATGAACTGTCGCCTTCGTGATCAAACACACCTATACGACACTACATATCATTACGGAAAAGGATATGAGCCTATTCCTGTTGTGGTGATAATCCAAAATAAGAAAAATTAAGCCATTTTATAGTGTTAGATAATGAAAGGGGCTGCCAGTGTTGGAGGTGGGGGGGGGGGGTGGTTGATCCACCCCTGGTATTGTAGATACTAGATACTAGGTGATACCTCGCGCATTGATGCGAGAAATTTGCTCAAATAGACCTACGTTGGGGGAGAGTAGAAACGAAAGAAACAATACAATAAAATCACCGCATGTAAGCAATGGATTATTTATTTTATTTTACTGTATTGTAGAAATAGAAAAACTATTTTTTATGTATTACACTAAGAGCACCCATGATGCATACAATTTTTTCTGCACCGAGAAATGTGAGGGCCTTCGAGCCCTGTTCCAACTATAGGGGTGGAATTCAAGCGCATCCTCGCCAGCAAAAGATGATGCTTACCTGCTCAGGGGTAAACTCTAAAATCATTCCCCAAGGATTCATAGAAGGAGAAAGAAGGCAATCTTAGGCGAATGTGCATTCTTTACCAATAATCTTGTACTTTCTTTACGGTGACACCTTTCATTTATGAAGAATCCAAGATCTCTCAATATTTCTTTTCTGTTTGGGAAAAAGCCAATAGTGGCATGTTCCGAAACGAAGAATTTACTACAATCACTTAGATCAGTATGCATGTTATATATTATCCTGTTGTTGAATAGTAGAAAAATAAGCTATAACGTAGGTTCACTACTGATCGGCAAAAAGGAAAGATTATTATTTTTAAGTAAATACATGTCAGAGTATTATCTATTAGCAGAGAGCAGGCTGAGCAGCAAACATTATTTTGAAACTTTGCTTACCTTTCAGAGAAACAAAGGGCCGGTAACATATAACAATCAATTGCCACTGAGATATGCAAAACAATCAATGGCGATAATGCCAAAATATTTAATCAAGATATTTGAATAAACTATTTATGAAGAAACACATTGATATGTGCATATTCACAATACCTGAAGATTGACGTAATTCCCTTGCAGTTCTCAAAGTCTTCATGTCCAATACACAAAATTACTGAAAAGTTAAGATGTAGGAGAGGCTTTTATCACCGGGCCACCGAAGGATGCAGCTCAGTACATCTGATAATCTGATAAGTGCGTATGCAGAATTGGTGCTGAAAATTGTGCAAGAGAAATCATTAATAAGACCAAGTTTGGAGGTCTGACACATTTCAGCAACCAGTTGACGTGCACGATGTCAAGCAACAAAAGTGGTCCTGAAAATGCAAAACAGAAGATGAGAAACTCATTCATTTATTATTAATCTAGTCAAATGTATATGTGGAAGACCACCAAAACAGCAACCGTGTGAAGTCCGATTGTGGACACAGAAATATCCGTGCAGTAAATCTTTGTTCACACTACAGCACACAGGAGCTATGCCGACGGCCGAGGGCCGTCGGGTCAGGTGCAGAAGGCCGTCGGTCCAGGCTAACCCGACGGCAGCCGTCGGCGTAGCCCCGTCGGCGTAATCCGGCGTCGGGCCAGCCTCTGAGGCCGTCGGGTCAGATCAGAGCCGTCGGGTCAGCCTCACGCCGACGGTCGGACGGATGCCGTCGGTCCACTTTTGCCGTCGGCTTAGCTCTCGGAGGGTCCCACCGTCGGTTAACGCCGTCCAGGGTCTACGCCGACGGCATTGCCGTCGGCTCAAGTTAGCAGGCTGGCCGGCCCATCTGGCACAGGATTCGGCCCGATTAGCAGCCAGAGGCTATGCCGACGGCATTGCCGTCGGGTTAGCCACTGCCATTTGGCCATATTGGCAGGGCTAACCCGACGGCAATGCCGTCGGCATAGCTCCTGGCAATTTTTTTTTTGAAATTTAGGTTTTCAGCACGATATTTAGCAGGATATTTAGCATGCAGGCAATATAATAAAACAAATATATAAATGCATCATGTTATCACACATTCATATGCATAGTATCACATATCACACACATAGTATCATGCATACATAGTATCACATATCCAACATCGTGCATACATAGTACCGCCCACACACGCTCGCACTACCTACTCGGCGATGACCCCATTTCTGACCTAGTGAAATTTGGAAAGCGCTCGTCGGCCGCGGTCGCCGTATCTCCAACGGAAGACCCAGGAGAAGCCGAAGGAGTACGACGAGCACTTGGATGAATCGGCGTGATCTCTCGTGACGTACTCGGCGTTGCCCCGTCACCACCAAACTCGGCGTTCCGAGAACGGCCCGTTCTCTACATGTTTTGAACAAGAGTTAGCAACTTGCGACACGTTGGCATAGAGAAGGAGCAAGTATGCATGTTGGAGAAGAACTTACCGGGGTCTGTGCGTAGTACTGGGCAGCGAAGGCTTCCTTGTGTAGGCACACTGGGTTAGGCCCCGGTTCAGGTGGCCGCTCTGAGTCTAGCGCCGCGCTTCGCTCTCCAGTTCTAAGGAACATCTTCACCGCCTGTAAGATAGTTTGGATGTCAGATAATGCAAAGATAAAGGTTCAAAGTAGCTAGGATAAGAACAAGACGGCTCATCTTTTGCAAAGGTTTGAAACTTACGTCAGTGGACTCTAGGAGGTACGTATCGAAGGCACGTCTCTTCTGCTCCCACGCATCTAGTTCGGCCCGATATCCCGCATAGTAGGCATCGTATGCCGCCTCGAACTCATGCTACAATGTCAAAATTCATGAATTCTCGTCAACTTAGCCATTTTAGGGATGAATGTCGGAAAGATGATGAAAATGAGAACTTACATCGACCCGTGTAGTAGTCCTGCGAGGTGGCGGTGGCGGGACAGAGGGGCAGTCGGCGGTGAGGGTAACTTTCACACGCGTGAGGGTCGTGGTAGGCTGGATCACCGCATTAAGAAGGCGGTAACGGCCATGCTGCCGGCCACGCCCCGAGACGATCACCGAAGTCTCGTCAACCTCGACCGCCGCGGGGTCATCCAACTCTGGATGGAAACCCTGCAAAGTACTCGAGTACGAAGAGAAGTCCTCCGCGGTGTTGCCGTAGAACAGAGGGAGCGCAGGCTGAGGCTCACGGAGGTCAGGAGGCGCAAGCCTCATCGCCAGCCACACCTGCATGTCGGTGGGCATCACGCCGGTCTCACGATACTGCATCGCGAAAGAGATGTAACGGTTATCAAGTAGGTAAATGAGAGGAAATAAATACAAGTTGTTTGAGGGTAAATAAATACCATCTTTGCCTTGAAGCGATCATGGTTCCTGTTGCCCGCATTGTGTGTTCCCTCGGTGCCGCGGTTTGCCTTGTTCCGCGAGCTCACATCGTTGAAGGCATCGTCCTTCCCCATCCACCTGAGGGCAAGCTCCTTCCATGCCTCCACTTTCTCATCGGTCCACAAGGGGCGAACCTGAAAAATGAACATACGGAGTCAGTTGAGGAGCAGATAATGCAATTGGAACTTGGAAGCACATTGCCAATTTACTTACCGATACATAATCATCTAGCGTCATCGGAGGCGGATCATTGATAAGCTCATGCTTCGTCATCGTCCTGCCGAGCTTCTCAGCCAAGAAGTGGTTCATGGATGTGTGCTTCTGATTGTAGAACTGCTGGCATGTGAGCTTCTGACACGCCCTCCGCAAAGTCGCGTTCGCCAACTCCTGATGCTCTGGAAGCACCCTGTGCCACTTCTGCACATCATGCATAAAAATTTGTGAGGGTCATGGGCTAGCATGGTGAGGTCATGAACTATGAATGGAATTCATAAAGTATATGTACTTACCCAAAACTTGGCGATCACAGCATCAGAAGCTTTCCCAAAGCCAACACAATCTGCGGCCTCATAGTCCGCCCAATGGAGGGCAAGTTTAGGCACGCCGCCGGGGACCACTGTGTACAAGCCCGGCCAATACATCCTAATGGCAGCTCCAAGCAAGCCATTAGGAAGTCGGGCCCCCTGCGGAACGATCCAATTGCTGCATAATAATCAAACATTAGTACATGCCAAGAATGAAATTACATGTTCAAAATTACTATAGACACTTACTCAACGCCGTTAGGCTCAATGAGGAGCTTGCCCTCCTCGGTGGTAGGTTCCTTGCTCGGATGTGGAACCGTCGCTTCCCCACGAACCTTGTGCTTCTTGGGCTGCTCCATCCCCTCCCCCTCCATCCCCTCCTGCTCCATCCCCTCCCCCTCCATCCCCTCCTGTGTATCCTCCGTCTCCTCCGCCTCCATAGACCGCGAGTGGGAAGCCACGTCGCCAGAAGCGGAGGGTAGGTCAGACAGAGGTGACTCTCCACCAACTCGTCCTCGTCCTCCCACTCCACCACCTCGTCCTCGTCCTCGTCCTCGTCCCCCCCCTCCGTCTCCTCCTCCCGCGTCTCCTCCTCCTCCTCCTCCGTCTCCTCCGTCTCCTCGGCCTCGGCCTCGTCCTCGCCCTCGTCCCGCGTCTCCTCCATCTCTAAGACGCGGCGGCAGACGAGGTTCTCTTCTACTTCTGGTTATCTTCTGTTGCTGCATCGTATTAAGCAGGGAGGACGGCGATTGCTTGCTCATATTGATCAATCACCTGCATTGAAAAACAAATAAACAATTAAGATAAGTACAAAGCATGGCAAGATATGAAGATAAATAGAAAGCATGGCAAGATATGAAGATAAATACAAAGCATGGCAAGATATGAAGATAAATACTAAGCATGGCAAGATATGAAGATAAATACTAAGCATGGCAAGACATGAAGATAAATACTAAGCATGCAAGATAAAATGACACTAAGACATAAAAAGACCCTCACCTCGAATCATCGCTCTCATAATCAGGGTTTTCATTATCATTATCACTATCACTATCACTATCACGTGAGTATCTTGGAAGCTCATCGCATGGTGGAGGCTCATCAACGATGCCATTGTTCGCATGTAACTTGGAGAGCATGTCAATGTCCTTTAGATCTACCACTGTCTCGCCACGAGGTTGTGCATCATTCTCAAGGTCCTCAAGACCACCCATTTGTAAGTCAAAGTCCCCGAAGGTCTCTTGCTCTTGATAGAAAATTCCCTCATATGTTACAGGGTCAATGTTGTTGTAATCTTCGACGGAGGGCATGGGTAGCTTACCATGTGGAGATACCTGGAACACGACTTCCCAGCCGTTGAGTTCCACTTTCTGGCATGGGTAGGGCAAACAGTAAACTTGCTTGGCTTGGTGAGCCACAACAAACACATCCGCTCCGCTATAGGTGGTTGAAGGCCTAACCTCAACTAACCCAATGGAAGGGGTAATTCTTTGTCCACTGTGTGGGTCGAACCAGTGGCATTTGAACACAACCAGGTTGAGCTCTATGTTCGTTTGATCGAACGTCAGCTCGTATACGTTCTCTAACCTTCCGTAATAATCGAATCCATCGGCCCCTTTGGTGAAGACCCCAGTATTAACAGTTTTTGCATTAGGTCGACTCTTCTGGTGAAACTCTGTATGAAAGCGATACCCATTGACATCATACTTCTCATACTTCTTGACTTTACGGCTAAAACCTTGGGAAACACATCTCAACTCATCCGTCATCTCAATGTTGGGATCCGCTCCCTACAAGTTCAGTTCAAATTGTTTTTGTGCATTACTTACGTGTAAAAGGGACAAGTCACAGATTTCAAAGTAAGAAGGACAGGTTAGAAATTACTTTGTCCCTGAACCAAGCCGAGAATTTTTTCTTTCCAGGGGCACCCTCTTTTAGAAGAGTGTCCACCTCCACGGCATCGGGACCCGTTGTTCCTGACCAGTGTTCATCAATAAATTGGCTAAAAGGAGAAAATAAGTATTAGACCGAAACCAAGTTACTAGTTGCAAAGTAATATGTTCACCATTTTACCTGGCGAAATCGACAACTTCATTCATGTTCATAAGCACATATAGCATTATGCAATCCTTCTCTTCATTGGTGATGATATAACTTTTTGAGCCACCGGCCTTGCCACCGGGACATTGGAAGAGGAGGAGCTTGGGACTATGCTTGGGCTCATCGACATTGTACCGAGAGACCTGGTTATGCAGAGTGGGAACATCATCGGCATAGTAAGTTGTCGAGGCGTTTGCCATCTCCTCAAGCTGAGTTGCCTCAACTATGCATGCTTCAATCTTAGCTTTGTTTCCACATTTGTATCGAATATACTTGAACTCTCTCTCAATACAGAACTGCCAACGAAACTGCACCGGTCCACCCAAGAGTGCCTCGTTCGCAAGATGAACAACGAGATGTGCCATCGGAGTAAAGAAGCCTGGCGGAAAGATCATCTCTAACTTGCATAGCAACTCCGGCACTAGATCATGCAGCTTCTCAATCATCAGGGGACATATCTGCTTAGCACAGAGCGTGCGGAAAAAATGACTCAACTCCGCAAGAACTCGCCAGACATGCTCGGGGAGATACCCTCGAACCATCACCGGCATCAGCCGCTCAATCCATATATGATAGTCGTGACTCTTGAGCCCGGTGACTTTTCCTGTTACAAGATTGACTCCCTTACTCATATTCGAACAATAACCATCAGGGAACATCACGGCGTATTTGAGCCACTTGAAAGCCTCCTTCTTTTGGATGTTATCAAGACAGAAGTTGGAATGCGGTTTGAACCAATTTGTTCGATTGCGGTCAGGAGGCTGCATGTGTAATTTTGTCCTATCACATAGCTGCTCAACATCGACTCTAGCCTTAACATTATCCTTTGACTTGCCAGCAATGTTCAAGACTGTGTGAAAGATGGACTCTGCGACATTCTTTTCGGTGTGCATCACATCGATGTTATGGGAAAGTTCGAGGTCCTTGTAATACTCAAGCTGAGTTAAGCCTGCCACGTGAGTCCAGTTATGCGTTTGACCATATCCCTCAAATTGCGGGCCACCTCCCTCTTTAGGCAGGAGAGCCCGTAGCTCGGCATCAACAGCTGTACCATCGAACGTAGGTATCTCCTTTTCTTCAAGCACAACTTTGCCCTTCGTGAAGTTCTTTTTGTCTTCTCTGAACCGATGCCCTCTTTTAAGAAACTGCCGATGCATGTCAAAGGAGGTACGTTTGTGACCCGCATTTAGCCAAAGGAACTCAAGTCGGTGCCTACACACTGGGCAAGGGAACTTACCAGCTGTACACCAACCGCAGAATAGGGCATACCCGGGTAGGTCGTGCATGGAATAGTGGAACCAAACTTTCATGAGGAAGTTTGTCTTTGATGCTCGATCATATGTCAACGTCCCGTGGTGCCAAGAGTGGTTCAAATCATCAACAAGCGGCTGCATATAGACACTCAGATTCTTCCCCGGGTAGTCGGGCCCTGGAATGACCAGCGACAGGAATATGGTCTTCCTTTGCATTAGGACTCCGGGAGGGAGATTGAGCGGAATAACAAACACGGGCCAGCAGCTGTACGATGAAGCCGACATACCATATGGATTGAATCCATCGGTTGCTATCGCAATCCTGACATTCCGAGCATCTGCTGCCTCATTGGGGTGTTTGTCATCAAAGTTCTTCCATGCCTTACCATCAGATGGATGACCCATCTTTATCTTTCCGTGCTCGTCCGGGTATCTCTTCCCCTTCTTATGCCACATCATCTGTGTGGCAGACTCCTCCGACATGTAAAGCCGCTGGATTCTTTTTATGAATGGGAGATAACGAAGAATCTTCACGGCGACTTTTGTCTGCTTCTTCTGACCATCAGGTCCCTTCACCTCATGATACCTAGAGGCCCCACACTTTTTACAATACTTGTCATCCGCAAACTCTTTTCGAAACAGAAGGCAACCTTTAGGACAGCAATCTATCTTTTTATAATCCATGCTGAGCGCTTTCAGAATTTTCTTTGTTTCATACATGGTTTTAGGCATGCAATGTCCTTCGGGCAACAGGTTACCAGTAGTTCTCAAACCCGCTTCATAGCTTGCTCGGGTGTTGCCATACTGGACCTTGTTGGCTAGAGCTTGCGAGATGGCATCGAGCTGAGAAATTTTTGCACCCTCATACAGAGGCCTCTTAGCCGCGGCCATCATATCATAGAAGGCCTTTGCGGTTGGCTCTGGTTCCTCCGGTTCTGGCGGTTCCTCCTGTGTAGGTGGCGAATCTGGCATGTACACATCATGGAGATCATCTAGCAAGTATCTAATCCCATCATCCTCATTGCCATTGATTCGCTGTCGCATCACCTCACCTCTATCACGGTCGTACTGAGAAAAGTCGACCGAGGTAACATAGTTAGGCATATACCCATGCAACCAAAGGTGCTTGGTCATGTCATCCTTTCCCTGACGATGACGCCTGTTGCACCGAGTGCAAGGACAACTTGGACGAACACCTGACTTTGAACCACGTGCCAACTCCTTCACTAATAAATCTGTCTTCGATACCCACTCAGCTGTTTTTTCAGTCGCACTAATACGGCCACTGTACATCCACCCATTATCAGCCATCCTCTATTTTGTAGGTAGCCAAACAACAAATATAGCATTTATATCAAATAATAGCTTGAAATTAAATGCATCTTATTTTTATTTACTACCGGATAGAACGCATGCATCAACCAACATCTCTACTAGGTGGGCTCCTAGCAGCCGCCGGATCCATAGATTGAGTACATTCTCCATGCTCTACCTCGGTCCGAGACAGAATTTCGGCAGCACCACCCCGCTGCTCTCCCGATACACGTCTCAACAAAAAGCCGAGAGGATGTGTACCCGGAGAACAAAGGGGGAGGCGCTACCGAAACTCTGACTCGGACCGGGGTAGGGCACGGAGAATGTACCCAACTACGCATCCGCCGACTGTCCCGTAAATGCCGCAAGCGTTACGGTTCAAAATATGCCGACCTCTAATTCATATTTATCTGCGTAACGCTTGCGGACGGGAAGTGACACCTAGGTTACGCGACTCGACGAGAAATGGAATCTAGTGACATAAAAAATGCGGAGTTCGAGTTGACAATGTAGCTCACCCTCGGCTCTAGAGGAAGTAGTCGAACAACCGAGTGTCGAAGACGTCACGGAGGGGTGCTCACGACGGGGCGGTCACGACGGGGCGGTCGCGACGGACGGTCACGACGGGCGGTCCTATTTTCATTTCAATTAAAACAAATTCAAATTATTAAACAAATTCACATATGCATTTTAGTTTCCAATCTATTTCTTTTTCTTTTTTTCTATCAATATTCATTTTCTATTTCCATCTATTTTTTATTTTTATTATCCAATCTATTTCTTTTTCTTTTTTTCTATTTATATTCACCTATTCTATCTATACTAATTACAACAATTAAAGAAAAAAAAAGGAAAATCGAGCTCACCTGCAGCTCGATCCGGCAGTGGGGGCGGGGGCGGGCACCGGGGGGCGGGGGCGGGGGCGGGCGCCGGCGCGGGGGGCGAGGCCGGGCGCCGGGGGGCGGGGGGCGGGGGCGGGGGCGGGCGCCGGCGCGGGGGCGGGCGCCGGGCGGTGGGGGCGGGGGCGCGGGTCGGGCGGGTGGCGGCGTGGGTCGGGCGGGCGGCGGGCGGCGTGGGTCGGGCGGGCGGCGCCGGAGGTCGGGGGGCGGCGGCGGGGGTCGGGCAGCCGCCGGCGGGGTCGGGCGGGCGGCTGCGGTGGTGGGTGGCTCGGGAAAAGAAGAGGAAAAGAAAGAGGAAAAGAGGGTGGGCCGCGGGCTTATTAGGGTTAGACCTAACCCGACGGCCAGAGCTATGCCGACGGCATGCCGTCGGCTTAGCCTTTTTAATTTTTTTAATTTTTTTTAATTTTTTATTTATTTATTATATTTATTTAAATTGATAATTAGGTTAATATTTTTATTCCCATGTGCATATGACTTTAGTGCTGGCTAGGGTTTCGCCCCAGAACGGGCTCGGGGGGCCGCATGCAACCCAAAGCATGCATGCGGACCTAACATATGTGTATATGTCCTAAACAAACCAAAATAAAGCAAAAGATCCATCGGTGAGGCCTCATACGGAGAAAGCTATAGGGGGTAGATCTCCGACCCCCCGGTCTAGGGTTTCGCCGGATAAAGACCACCGGAGCATCGTCCACCCTAGAAAACTTGCATGCATGTGTCCCTAACATATGTGTATAGGTGTGACCCAAGGTTGGTACATGCAATATATATAGTTCCCGGGCAAGGCCTTCTTCACATACGTGGGGTGTTAACACTAGCTGAAATCCAGGATCTGTACGTGGAAACTCCCGCTACGGGTCTATCGGAGCCTATTTCATGGTAAAGTGGGCCCAACCATTGCTTTCCATGTATATATGTCCAAAACAAACCAAAATAAAGCAAAAGATCCATCGGTGAGGCCTCATACGGAGAAAGCTATAGGGGGTAGATCTCCGACCCCCCCGGTCTAGGGTTTCGCCGGATAAAGACCACCGGAGCATCATCCACCCTAGAAAACTTGCATGCATGTGTCCCTAACATATGTGTATAGGTGTGACCCAAGGTTGGTACATGCAATCTATATAGTTCCCGGGCTAGGCCTTCTTCACATACGTGGGGTGTTAACACTAGCTGAAATCCAGGATCTGTACGTGGAAACTCCCGCTACGGGTCTATCGGAGCCTATTTCATGGTAAAGTGGGCCCAACCATTGCTTTCCATGTATATATGTCCTAAACAAACCAAAATAAAGCAAAAGATCCATCGGTGAGGCCTCATACGGAGAAAGCTATAGGGGGTAGATCTCCGACGCCCCCGGTCTAGGGTTTCGCCGGATAAAGACCACCGGAGCATCGTCCACCCTAGAAAACTTGCATGCAAGTGTCCCTAACATATGTGTATAGGTGTGACCCAAGGTTGGTACATGCAATATATATAGTTCCCGGGCTAGGCCTTCTTCACATACGTGGGGTGTTAACACTAGCTGAAATCCAGGATCTGTACGTGGAAACTCCCGCTACGGGTCTATCGGAGCCTATTTCATGGTAAAGTGGGCCCAACCATTGCTTTCCATGTATATATGTCCTAAACAAACCAAAATAAAGCAAAAGATCCATCGGTGAGGCCTCATACGGAGAAAGCTATAGGGGTAGATCTCCGACCCCCCCGGTCTAGGGTTTCGCCGGATAAAGACCACCGGAGCATCGTCCACCCTAGAAAACTTGCATGCAAGTGTCCCTAACATATGTGTATAGGTGTGACCCAAGGTTGGTACATGCAATATATATAGTTCCCGGGCTAGGCCTTCTTCACATACGTGGGGTGTTAACACTAGCTGAAATCCAGGATCTGTACGTGGAAACTCCCGCTACGGGTCTATCGGAGCCTATTTCATGGTAAAGTGGGCCCAACCATTGCTTTCCATGTATATATGTCCTAAACAAACCAAAATAAAGCAAAAGATCCATCGGTGAGGCCTCATACGGAGAAAGCTATAGGGGGTAGATCTCCGACGCCCCCGGTCTAGGGTTTCGCCGGATAAAGACCACCGGAGCATCGTCCACCCTAGAAAACTTGCATGCAAGTGTCCCTAACATATGTGTATAGGTGTGACCCAAGGTTGGTACATGCAATATATATAGTTCCCGGGCTAGGCCTTCTTCACATACGTGGGGTGTTAACACTAGCTGAAATCCAGGATCTGTACGTGGAAACTCCCGCTACGGGTCTATCGGAGCCTATTTCATGGTAAAGTGGGCCCAACCATTGCTTTCCATGTATATATGTCCTAAACAAACCAAAATAAAGCAAAAGATCCATCGGTGAGGCCTCATACGGAGAAAGCTATAGGGGTAGATCTCCGACCCCCCCGGTCTAGGGTTTCGCCGGATAAAGACCACCGGAGCATCGTCCACCCTAGAAAACTTGCATGCATGTGTCCCTAACATATGTGTATAGGTGTGACCCAAGGTTGGTACATGCAATATATATAGTTCCCGGGCAAGGCCTTCTTCACATACGTGGGGTGTTAACACTAGCTGCAATCCAGGATCTGTACGTGGAAACTCCCGCTACGGGTCTATCGGAGCCTATTTCATGGTAAAGTGGGCCCAACCATTGCTTTCCATGTATATATGTCCTAAACAAACCAAAATAAAGCAAAAGATCCATCAGTGAGGCCTCATACGGAGAAAGCTATAGGGGGTAGATCTCCGACGCCCCCGGTCTAGGGTTTCGCCGGATAAAGACCACCGGAGCATCATCCACCCTAGAAAACTTGCATGCATGTGTCCCTAACATATGTGTATAGGTGTGACCCAAGGTTGGTACATGCAATCTATATAGTTCCCGGGCTAGGCCTTCTTCACATACGTGGGGTGTTAACACTAGCTGAAATCCAGGATCTGTACGTGGAAACTCCCGCTACGGGTCTATCGGAGCCTATTTCATGGTAAAGTGGGCCCAACCATTGCTTTCCATGTATATATGTCCTAAACAAACCAAAATAAAGCAAAAGATCCATCGGTGAGGCCTCATACGGAGAAAGCTATAGGGGGTAGATCTCCGACGCCCCCGGTCTAGGGTTTCGCCGGATAAAGACCACCGGAGCATCGTCCACCCTAGAAAACTTGCATGCAAGTGTCCCTAACATATGTGTATAGGTGTGACCCAAGGTTGGTACATGCAATATATATAGTTCCCGGGCTAGGCCTTCTTCACATACGTGGGGTGTTAACACTAGCTGAAATCCAGGATCTGTACGTGGAAACTCCCGCTACGGGTCTATCGGAGCCTATTTCATGGTAAAGTGGGCCCAACCATTGCTTTCCATGTATATATGTCCTAAACAAACCAAAATAAAGCAAAAGATCCATCGGTGAGGCCTCATACGGAGAAAGCTATAGGGGTAGATCTCCGACCCCCCCGGTCTAGGGTTTCGCCGGATAAAGACCACCGGAGCATCGTCCACCCTAGAAAACTTGCATGCATAGTGTCCCTAACATATGTGTATAGGTGTGACCCAAGGTTGGTACATGCAATATATATAGTTCCCGGGCTAGGCCTTCTTCACATACGTGGGGTGTTAACACTAGCTGAAATCCAGGATCTGTACGTGGAAACTCCCGCTACGGGTCTATCGGAGCCTATTTCATGGTAAAGTGGGCCCAACCATTGCTTTCCATGTATATATGTCCTAAACAAACCAAAATAAAGCAAAAGATCCATCGGTGAGGCCTCATACGGAGAAAGCTATAGGGGGTAGATCTCCGACGCCCCCGGTCTAGGGTTTCGCCGGATAAAGACCACCGGAGCATCGTCCACCCTAGAAAACTTGCATGCATGTGTCCCTAACATATGTGTATAGGTGTGACCCAAGGTTGGTACATGCAATATATATAGTTCCCGGGCAAGGCCTTCTTCACATACGTGGGGTGTTAACACTAGCTGAAATCCAGGATCTGTACGTGGAAACTCCCGCTACGGGTCTATCGGAGCCTATTTCATGGTAAAGTGGGCCCAACCATTGCTTTCCATGTATATATGTCCTAAACAAACCAAAATAAAGCAAAAGATCCATCGGTGAGGCCTCATACGGAGAAAGCTATAGGGGGTAGATCTCCGACGCCCCCGGTCTAGGGTTTCGCCGGATAAAGACCACCGGAGCATCGTCCACCCTAGAAAACTTGCATGCAAGTGTCCCTAACATATGTGTATAGGTGTGACCCAAGGTTGGTACATGCAATATATATAGTTCCCGGGCTAGGCCTTCTTCACATACGTGGGGTGTTAACACTAGCTGAAATCCAGGATCTGTACGTGGAAACTCCCGCTACGGGTCTATCGGAGCCTATTTCATGGTAAAGTGGGCCCAACCATTGCTTTCCATGTATATATGTCCTAAACAAACCAAAATAAAGCAAAAGATCCATCGGTGAGGCCTCATACGGAGAAAGCTATAGGGGGTAGATCTCCGACGCCCCCGGTCTAGGGTTTCGCCGGATAAAGACCACCGGAGCATCGTCCACCCTAGAAAACTTGCATGCAAGTGTCCCTAACATATGTGTATAGGTGTGACCCAAGGTTGGTACATGCAATATATATAGTTCCCGGGCTAGGCCTTCTTCACATACGTGGGGTGTTAACACTAGCTGAAATCCAGGATCTGTACGTGGAAACTCCCGCTACGGGTCTATCGGAGCCTATTTCATGGTAAAGTGGGCCCAACCATTGCTTTCCATGTATATATGTCCTAAACAAACCAAAATAAAGCAAAAGATCCATCGGTGAGGCCTCATACGGAGAAAGCTATAGGGGGTAGATCTCCGACGCCCCCGGTCTAGGGTTTCGCCGGATAAAGACCACCGGAGCATCGTCCACCCTAGAAAACTTGCATGCATGTGTCCCTAACATATGTGTATAGGTGTGACCCAAGGTTGGTACATGCAATATATATAGTTCCCGGGCAAGGCCTTCTTCACATACGTGGGGTGTTAACACTAGCTGAAATCCAGGATCTGTACGTGGAAACTCCCGCTACGGGTCTATCGGAGCCTATTTCATGGTAAAGTGGGCCCAACCATTGCTTTCCATGTATATATGTCCTAAACAAACCAAAATAAAGCAAAAGATCCATCGGTGAGGCCTCATACGGAGAAAGCTATAGGGGGTAGATCTCCGACGCCCCCGGTCTAGGGTTTCGCCGGATAAAGACCACCGGAGCATCGTCCACCCTAGAAAACTTGCATGCATGTGTCCCTAACATATGTGTATAGGTGTGACCCAAGGTTGGTACATGCAATATATATAGTTCCCGGGCAAGGCCTTCTTCACATACGTGGGGTGTTAACACTAGCTGAAATCCAGGATCTGTACGTGGAAACTCCCGCTACGGGTCTATCGGAGCCTATTTCATGGTAAAGTGGGCCCAACCATTGCTTTCCATGTATATATGTCCTAAACAAACCAAAATAAAGCAAAAGATCCATCGGTGAGGCCTCATACGGAGAAAGCTATAGGGGGTAGATCTCCGACGCCCCCGGTCTAGGGTTTCGCCGGATAAAGACCACCGGAGCATCGTCCACCCTAGAAAACTTGCATGCAAGTGTCCCTAACATATGTGTATAGGTGTGACCCAAGGTTGGTACATGCAATATATATAGTTCCCGGGCTAGGCCTTCTTCACATACGTGGGGTGTTAACACTAGCTGAAATCCAGGATCTGTACGTGGAAACTCCCGCTACGGGTCTATCGGAGCCTATTTCATGGTAAAGTGGGCCCAACCATTGCTTTCCATGTATATATGTCCTAAACAAACCAAAATAAAGCAAAAGATCCATCGGTGAGGCCTCATACGGAGAAAGCTATAGGGGTAGATCTCCGACCCCCCCGGTCTAGGGTTTCGCCGGATAAAGACCACCGGAGCATCGTCCACCCTAGAAAACTTGCATGCATGTGTCCCTAACATATGTGTATAGGTGTGACCCAAGGTTGGTACATGCAATATATATAGTTCCCGGGCAAGGCCTTCTTCACATACGTGGGGTGTTAACACTAGCTGAAATCCAGGATCTATACGTGGAAACTCCCGCTACGGGTCTATCGGAGCCTATTTCATGGTAAAGTGGGCCCAACCATTGCTTTCCATGTATATATGTCCTAAACAAACCAAAATAAAGCAAAAGATCCATCGGTGAGGCCTCATACGGAGAAAGCTATAGGGGGTAGATCTCCGACGCCCCCGGTCTAGGGTTTCGCCGGATAAAGACCACCGGAGCATCATCCACCCTAGAAAACTTGCATGCATGTGTCCCTAACATATGTGTATAGGTGTGACCCAAGGTTGGTACATGCAATATATATAGTTCCCGGGCAAGGCCTTCTTCACATACGTGGGGTGTTAACACTAGCTGCAATCCAGGATCTGTACGTGGAAACTCCCGCTACGGGTCTATCGGAGCCTATTTCATGGTAAAGTGGGCCCAACCATTGCTTTCCATGTATATATGTCCTAAACAAACCAAAATAAAGCAAAAGATCCATCAGGTGAGGCCTCATACGGAGAAAGCTATAGGGGGTAGATCTCCGACGCCCCCGGTCTAGGGTTTCGCCGGATAAAGACCACCGGAGCATCATCCACCCTAGAAAACTTGCATGCATGTGTCCCTAACATATGTGTATAGGTGTGACCCAAGGTTGGTACATGCAATCTATATAGTTCCCGGGCTAGGCCTTCTTCACATACGTGGGGTGTTAACACTAGCTGAAATCCAGGATCTGTACGTGGAAACTCCCGCTACGGGTCTATCGGAGCCTATTTCATGGTAAAGTGGGCCCAACCATTGCTTTCCATGTATATATGTCCTAAACAAACCAAAATAAAGCAAAAGATCCATCGGTGAGGCCTCATACGGAGAAAGCTATAGGGGGTAGATCTCCGACGCCCCCGGTCTAGGGTTTCGCCGGATAAAGACCACCGGAGCATCGTCCACCCTAGAAAACTTGCATGCAAGTGTCCCTAACATATGTGTATAGGTGTGACCCAAGGTTGGTACATGCAATATATATAGTTCCCGGGCTAGGCCTTCTTCACATACGTGGGGTGTTAACACTAGCTGAAATCCAGGATCTGTACGTGGAAACTCCCGCTACGGGTCTATCGGAGCCTATTTCATGGTAAAGTGGGCCCAACCATTGCTTTCCATGTATATATGTCCTAAACAAACCAAAATAAAGCAAAAGATCCATCGGTGAGGCCTCATACGGAGAAAGCTATAGGGGTAGATCTCCGACCCCCCCGGTCTAGGGTTTCGCCGGATAAAGACCACCGGAGCATCGTCCACCCTAGAAAACTTGCATGCAAGTGTCCCTAACATATGTGTATAGGTGTGACCCAAGGTTGGTACATGCAATATATATAGTTCCCGGGCTAGGCCTTCTTCACATACGTGGGGTGTTAACACTAGCTGAAATCCAGGATCTGTACGTGGAAACTCCCGCTACGGGTCTATCGGAGCCTATTTCATGGTAAAGTGGGCCCAACCATTGCTTTCCATGTATATATGTCCTAAACAAACCAAAATAAAGCAAAAGATCCATCGGTGAGGCCTCATACGGAGAAAGCTATAGGGGGTAGATCTCCGACGCCCCCGGTCTAGGGTTTCGCCGGATAAAGACCACCGGAGCATCGTCCACCCTAGAAAACTTGCATGCAAGTGTCCCTAACATATGTGTATAGGTGTGACCCAAGGTTGGTACATGCAATATATATAGTTCCCGGGCAAGGCCTTCTTCACATACGTGGGGTGTTAACACTAGCTGAAATCCAGGATCTGTACGTGGAAACTCCCGCTACGGGTCTATCGGAGCCTATTTCATGGTAAAGTGGGCCCAACCATTGCTTTCCATGTATATATGTCCTAAACAAACCAAAATAAAGCAAAAGATCCATCGGTGAGGCCTCATACGGAGAAAGCTATAGGGGGTAGATCTCCGACGCCCCCGGTCTAGGGTTTCGCCGGATAAAGACCACCGGAGCATCGTCCACCCTAGAAAACTTGCATGCAAGTGTCCCTAACATATGTGTATAGGTGTGACCCAAGGTTGGTACATGCAATATATATAGTTCCCGGGCTAGGCCTTCTTCACATACGTGGGGTGTTAACACTAGCTGAAATCCAGGATCTGTACGTGGAAACTCCCGCTACGGGTCTATCGGAGCCTATTTCATGGTAAAGTGGGCCCAACCATTGCTTTCCATGTATATATGTCCTAAACAAACCAAAATAAAGCAAAAGATCCATCGGTGAGGCCTCATACGGAGAAAGCTATAGGGGGTAGATCTCCGACGCCCCCGGTCTAGGGTTTCGCCGGATAAAGACCACCGGAGCATCGTCCACCCTAGAAAACTTGCATGCAAGTGTCCCTAACATATGTGTATAGGTGTGACCCAAGGTTGGTACATGCAATATATATAGTTCCCGGGCTAGGCCTTCTTCACATACGTGGGGTGTTAACACTAGCTGAAATCCAGGATCTGTACGTGGAAACTCCCGCTACGGGTCTATCGGAGCCTATTTCATGGTAAAGTGGGCCCAACCATTGCTTTCCATGTATATATGTCCTAAACAAACCAAAATAAAGCAAAAGATCCATCGGTGAGGCCTCATACGGAGAAAGCTATAGGGGTAGATCTCCGACCCCCCCGGTCTAGGGTTTCGCCGGATAAAGACCACCGGAGCATCGTCCACCCTAGAAAACTTGCATGCATGTGTCCCTAACATATGTGTATAGGTGTGACCCAAGGTTGGTACATGCAATATATATAGTTCCCGGGCAAGGCCTTCTTCACATACGTGGGGTGTTAACACTAGCTGCAATCCAGGATCTATACGTGGAAACTCCCGCTACGGGTCTATCGGAGCCTATTTCATGGTAAAGTGGGCCCAACCATTGCTTTCCATGTATATATGTCCTAAACAAACCAAAATAAAGCAAAAGATCCATCGGTGAGGCCTCATACGGAGAAAGCTATAGGGGGTAGATCTCCGACGCCCCCGGTCTAGGGTTTCGCCGGATAAAGACCACCGGAGCATCATCCACCCTAGAAAACTTGCATGCATGTGTCCCTAACATATGTGTATAGGTGTGACCCAAGGTTGGTACATGCAATCTATATAGTTCCCGGGCAAGGCCTTCTTCACATACGTGGGGTGTTAACACTAGCTGAAATCCAGGATCTGTACGTGGAAACTCCCGCTACGGGTCTATCGGAGCCTATTTCATGGTAAAGTGGGCCCAACCATTGCTTTCCATGTATATATGTCCTAAACAAACCAAAATAAAGCAAAAGATCCATCGGTGAGGCCTCATACGGAGAAAGCTATAGGGGGTAGATCTCCGACGCCCCCGGTCTAGGGTTTCGCCGGATAAAGACCACCGGAGCATCGTCCACCCTAGAAAACTTGCATGCAAGTGTCCCTAACATATGTGTATAGGTGTGACCCAAGGTTGGTACATGCAATATATATAGTTCCCGGGCAAGGCCTTCTTCACATACGTGGGGTGTTAACACTAGCTGAAATCCAGGATCTGTACGTGGAAACTCCCGCTACGGGTCTATCGGAGCCTATTTCATGGTAAAGTGGGCCCAACCATTGCTTTCCATGTATATATGTCCTAAACAAACCAAAATAAAGCAAAAGATCCATCGGTGAGGCCTCATACGGAGAAAGCTATAGGGGGTAGATCTCCGACCCCCCCGGTCTAGGGTTTCGCCGGATAAAGACCACCGGAGCATCATCCACCCTAGAAAACTTGCATGCATGTGTCCCTAACATATGTGTATAGGTGTGACCCAAGGTTGGTACATGCAATCTATATAGTTCCCGGGCTAGGCCTTCTTCACATACGTGGGGTGTTAACACTAGCTGAAATCCAGGATCTGTACGTGGAAACTCCCGCTACGGGTCTATCGGAGCCTATTTCATGGTAAAGTGGGCCCAAACATTGCTTTCCATGTATATATGTCCTAAACAAACCAAAATAAAGCAAAAGATCCATCGGTGAGGCCTCATACGGAGAAAGCTATAGGGGGTAGATCTCCGACCCCCGGTCTAGGGTTTCGCCGGATAAAGACCACCGGAGCATCGTCCACCCTAGAAAACTTGCATGCATGTGTCCCTAACATATGTGTATAGGTGTGACCCAAGGTTGGTACATGCAATATATATAGTTCCCGGGCAAGGCCTTCTTCACATACATGGGGTGTTAACACTAGCTGAAATCCAGGATCTGTACGTGGAAACTCCCGCTACGGGTCTATCGGAGCCTATTTCATGGTAAAGTGGGCCCAACCATTGCTTTCCATGTATATATGTCCTAAACAAACCAAAATAAAGCAAAAGATCCATCGGTGAGGCCTCATACGGAGAAAGCTATAGGGGGTAGATCTCCGACCCCCCCGGTCTAGGGTTTCGCCGGATAAAGACCACCGGAGCATCGTCCACCGTAGAAAACTTGCATGCATGTGTCCCTAACATATGTGTATAGGTGTGACCCAAGGTTGGTACATGCAATATATATAGGGATTCAATAGCTATAGCTCCCCGGCCGCTCTCACCTGCCTCCCACGTACATATCGCTCCCGACTCATGACTTAGCGGTGTAAATTCCCACGTCGGTTCCACCGAGGGGAACCTTGTTATAGGAATGGCCAAACCTATGCTTACCATGTTCATATGTCCTAACTAAAGCTAAAGGAACACACTACCACACCTTAGTGCCGCCCTCCGGAGAAATCTAGGGGGGTAGACCGCGCGGGTGCTGCTGGCTAGGGTTTTGCCCCAGATCGTGCTTCGGGGGCCCGCATGCTACCCAGAGCATGCATGCGGACCTAACATGTGTGTGCATGTGTGTTGGTGGGTTGATGGGATTCAATAGCTATAGCTCCCCAGCCGCTCTCACGTGCCTCCTACGTACCTATCGCTCCCGACTCATGACTTAGAGGTGTAAACTCCCACGTCGGTTCCACCGAGGGGAACCTTGTCCTAGGAATGGCTAAACCTATGCTTACCATGTCTATATGTCCTAACCAAAGCTAAAGGAACACACTACCCCACCTTAGTGCCGCCCTCCGGAGAAATCTAGGGGGTAGACCGCGCGGGTGCTGCTGGCTAGGGTTTCACCCCAGAACAGGCTTCGGAGGCCCAGAAACAAAAATACCTAAAAAATATAATTATACTATAATAATCAGTTAAAAATATGCATATTAATAAACGATTTTTTGAAAAAAAAAATCAGAGGCTGAGCCGACGGCATGCCGTCGGGTCAGGCCCTGCATGATAACGCCGTTGAGCGGGCCCGAACGGCTGGCTCACGGCGAGTAGCTGAACCGACGGCCGGTCTATGCCGACGGCATGCCGTCGGGGCTGCCTGGTCTACGCCGACGGCAATGCTGGCCTGACGGCCCGTTTGTCAGGCGTCCGTGGTGACGGGCTACACCGACGGCCCCGATATTTGGCCGTCGGCGTAGCATCTGGCCGTCGGCACAAAGCCTTGTTCCTGTAGTGTCAGGGCGTTGATGCGAACAAATAATTTGTTGATGGTGTCGCTAGCCCTCTTGAGAACATTGTAGGGGATGGTGAAGAAGTCGAATTGGATAGCTTCTACTGGTGCTCGGAGGGGCAAGAAGGACACTGAGACGAAGCTAGACCGAAAATGCAAAGCGGCGTGTTGCTGACTCAGAAAGAAATAGTAGAGAAGGTGGAGCGACATACTAATTGTGAAGCCGAAAGGACTGCTCATCTCTTATAGTAGCAGGATACATGCATAATGTCTGTTCAGTTTCATAAGGCAGAGCACCGTGGGTTCTCTTTACTTTCGGTGGTGGAATCAGCCAGCCGAAATAATATTTTTTTCTCCTAGAAACAAAAGATGATATGACATGTTTGCTTAGGTGGATAGGGAACTAATCTGAAACTGAAAAAAGTGATATGGCATGCTTGCATGTTGAAAATTCATAGCAATATTAGTAGAAGTATATATGCATGTAGCAATGGGGAGGTCTACGTACGATTTTTATTTCTGATTTTTTTGACATTTTGAAACATGATTAAAATGACATAACAAAGCTTTATGTATTGCTGATGTAGTTGGTTTTTTTTTCGATAAAGATTGCTGATGTAGTTGGTGTCTTTTGTAAAACGACTTAGAGATGTTAGTCAGTGGATGGACCATCGGTCCAGTGGTTAGAGCGCAGTGGCGCCTTCCAACAGGGCGCTAGTTTGAGTCTCGGACGACGCTGCCTCCCGCACCTTCTTCTTAATAAAAAATCGCAGGGGTTCCTCTCCCTGTGATCTCGTTTTTTTAGAGATGTTAGTCCATTTCTTAACAAATCACTTTCATAGATGGGTGATGCTCGGCCTCCTAAGGCCTCGTTCGGTAGGCCGGGTTTCAAGGGTTTTATGGTGTAATTTTTCAGTCTAAGCCTATGTAACACGCCTAAACACTCTATAGATTGTTTGGTAGGCTGGTTTTAGACGGGTAAAGCCCCGTCAATCCCCTATGATATGCGTGAATACTCGTTGAATCAATCCCTTGGAGACACCCGACGTACCTCGCGTTTTTACGTCGCTCGACTTCTCGTACAGATGGAGAGAACACCCACGTGCTGGCCTGACTTATGTGATGTCAAAGCGGTGTTGGCGTGTCTTGTCTCGTCTGAAGCGTGCTGCCTAACTCGTCGCTTTACTTCTCGTATGACGTACCTGCCAAAGCACGTTCCTTCCGACAGCCCCGCTGTATGCAGCTGACACCGTAATCCACTAGTACTTCACCCAAGACACTTCAGATAAAACACTACGATCCGCGCGTACCGAACGAGGCCTAAAAGGGGTTTTAATTTCGGGCTACAAACCATTATTGCACCACCGTCTGCTGTGCTTATCTTTTTGTTCCGTGCTTTTAAATTTGGAATTCAAGCGGTCTTTTATGAGCAAGGGGCGGCTAGCCGGCCAAGCGCGCTACTACTTTGAGGACTCTGTCGACGATCCTCTTCGGACGTGGTCAACCAGTTAGCTCTAGGTGACTAATTTACACCTGCCGGCCGGTCTCATCTGAGATCGGAAAACGATGCCAGATTTGTCCCGGAGCTTCTCATTATTCGATCGATCCAAATGATCGATGCACACATCAACAAGAAAACAATGGTTCGCTTCCAAGCTCCAACTTCTGCAGAACTGTTCGTGTGCAGCGTAGCCGGTAGGCCCGGTACTAGTATCTCATAGCTCGTGTCCGGCCGATTGAATAAATATTTCTACCATGTCGTCTCGATGTAGACAACGCAGATTCCCGTAGCAATCAAAATACCAAGTCCATGCTGATTGTGTTGTTTCTCGTACTAAAAAATGTTTCTAAAAAAAGGATCAAGTAGTAGTACTACTAGCTAATTAAATACTCCCGACAAGTATAAATAACCATGCAACTACTAGCAATCATAGGAGCAAGCAAGAACAAGCAGTGAAGCTTAGCTTGGTAGTCAACTCGGCTTCATCCCTCAGCATGGAGGTGGCATTTGCAGCAGCACGAGACCTCTTCACCTCCGCCGGCACCAGCCTACCGCTCCTCCTGCTCGTCGCCGGCGCCACCGCCGTCCTCTACGCCATGATCCGCCGAGGGAGCAGCGGCGGGCTACGCCTCCCGCCGAGCCCATTCGGCCTGCCCATCCTGGGCCACCTCCACCTCCTCGCTCCGCTACCCCACCAGGCGCTGCACCGCCTGGCCGAGCGCCACGGCCCGCTCCTCTTCCTCCGGCTCGGCTCCGTGCCCTGCATCTCCGCCTGCTCCCCGGACGCCGCCCGCGAGGTGCTCAAGACCAGCGAGGCCGCGTTCCTCGACCGTCCCAAGCCGACGGCGGTGCACCGCCTCACCTACGGCGGCCAGGACTTCTCCTTCGCGCCCTACGGGCCCTTCTGGCGCTTCATGAAGAAGGCGTGCGTGCACGAGCTCCTCACCGGCCGCACCCTGGACCGCCTCGCCCACGTCCGCCGCGAGGAGGTCGCGCGCCTCGTGGCCTCTCTGGCGCGGCAGAACGCCGCGCCCGTGGACGTGAACGCCGCGCTCATGGGCCTCACCGGCGACATCGTCTCGCGGATGGTGATGAGCCGGCGGTGGACCGGCGACGATAACGGTGCCGAGGAGTTCCGGAGCGTCGTCGCCGAGACGGCCGTGCTCACGGGCACGTTCAACCTGCAGGACTACATCGGCGCGTTCAGGAACTGGGACGTGCAGGGACTCGGCAAGCGCGTCGACGCCCTGCACCGCAAGTTCGACGCCATGATGGAGAGGATTCTCACAGCGAGGGACGCTAAGCGGCGGCAGCAGCGGGAGGACGGCGGCGAGGGGGATGAGAAGGACATTCTTGACATACTGTTCGACATGCACGAAGACAAGGCCGCCGAGATGCCGCTCACCAGGGAGAACATGAAGGCGTTCATGCTGGTAACTACAAAGCACGCCAATCAAAATATAAATCTGTTCATCAACGATGCCAGCTCTTTAAATTCATTGTCTGGGGTGTGCAGGACATCTTCGCGGCGGGGACGGACACGACGACGATCACGGTGGAGTGGGCGCTGTCGGAGCTGATCAACAACCCGGACGTGCTCCGGAGGGCGCAGGAGGAGATGGACGCGGTGGTCGGGAAGGACCGGCTCGCCGACGAGTCGGACATCCCAAACCTCCCCTACCTGCAGGCGGTGGCCAAGGAGACGCTGCGGCTTCACCCGACGGGACCGCTCGTGGTGCGTCAGTCACCGGAGTATCAAATATTTGGGAAGCGATACCCATCATGGGCCATCGGTGTGATACTTATATTGGACAATACAATGATTACAAGGAGATCGAGATAGACACCAATACGGCATCGATACATACCGACATAGACTCTGTACACGTACGTAACGTGGAGTCCTAATCTATCTACAGATACATGATTTAACACTCCCCCTCAATCATAACTTATCTAAGTTAAGATTGCGACGAAATACTTCTAATTGTCTAGTAGATAGTGACTTTGTAAAACCATCAGCCACTTGATCCCCTGAAGCTATAAATCTAATGTCCAACAATTTCCGAGCAACTCTTTCTCGAACAGAGTGATAATCCACTTCAATATGTTTAGTTCTAGCATGAAACACTGGATTGGCAGAAAGATACGTTGCTCCAATATTATCACACCATAGTACCGCCGCTTTAGACTGCGACACTCCCAACTCATCAAGTAGTGTCTGTACCCACATAACTTCGGCCGTAGCATTAGCCAAAGACTTATATTCAACTTCTGTACTGGACCTAGATACCGTGGGTTGCTTCCTTGCATGCCATGACACAAGATTTGATCCAACATATACTGCAAAACCACCTGTAGATCTTCTGTCATCTGGACACCCTGCCCAATCAGCGTCAGAAAACGCACTTACAATGGTAGACGAGGATTTGCTCAATCGTAATCCAAGAGAGATAGTACCACGCAAATATCGTAATATGCGTTTCACAGCTGTCCAATGTACTGTTGTGGGGGCATGTAGAAACTGACACACCTTATTGACTGAAAACGCAATATCAGGTCTAGTCAAAGTAATATACTGAAGAGCGCCAACAATACTCCTGTAGTTGGTAGAATCATCACTACTCAACACTTCTCCATCAGTCAAGGACAGCTTCTCCGATACAGACAATGGTGTATCGACAGTCTTACATATTTGCATATTAACACGACGAAGCAAATCATTGGCGTAACTTTCTTGAGATAGAATAATCCCATTATGCACCTTCTTGACCTCAATCCCAAGGAAGTAGTGCAGATCTCCTAGATCTTTTAAAGCAAAGTCAAGTCCAAGATCATGAAGGAGAGCATCTACGGCTTTCTGTGATGAACTTGCAACAACAATATCATCAACATATATGAGCATAAATATTGTTACTCCCCCTTTGTTGTAGAAGAACAGAGAGGTATCAGCCTTAGATGCAGAAAAACCAATAGACTGTAGTTTAGAGCTAAGACGAAAATACCAAGCACGAGGAGCCTGCTTTAGACCATAGAGAGCCTTATCAAGTTTGCACACGTAACCTAGACGAGATTCGTACCCAGGCGGTTGTCGCATATAGACCTCTTCTTCCAGAACACCATGTAAAAACGCGTTCTTCACGTCTAGCTGGCGAAGGTTCCAACCACGTGAAACAGCAAGTGACAGGACAACACGAATAGTAGCAGATTTGACAACAGGACTAAAAGTTTCTTCATAGTCAATTCCATACTGTTGTTTAAAACCTTTAGCAACCAAGCGTGCTTTGTAACGATCAATAGTACCATCGGCCTTCCTCTTGACTTTATAGACCCACTTGCAATCAATCACATTTTGCCCACGAGTAGATGGAACGAGATGCCAAGTTTGATTTGTAAGAAGAGCATTATACTCCACATCCATAGCTGCCTTCCAACGAGAATCAGAAAAAGCTTCAGCAGTAGTAGAAGGTTCACCAGTAGTACAGAAATTTGCATACCGAATAGTGCCATCAGTATATTGTTTTGGTTTAGACACACCACTCTGAAGGCGTGTATGTGGACGATCAGGCGGAAATGGTGGAGCAGCTACATTGGACATAGGCACAGCAGATCCCGGCATTGATCCCAAAGAAGATGGAGCAACAGATCCCGATGCAGATAAGTCAAAGCTGGCCATAGGTGATCCTATGATCCGGGCGGTGGCTGTTGAACTAGGCACAGAAGATCCCTGCGCAGATTGTGGTATGGCAGACAATTTAGCAGTGGACACACCACCACGGGGCCCACTCGGCAACGAATCAGAATCATGCGCTGAGCCTGCACGCGCAGCGTCACTGTCTTGCATGCGCTCAGCCTCTTGCATGCGCTGAGCCTGCACAGGGTCGCTGTCCAGGGCGGGACCGGCCACGCGATTCCGCGCAGTTCGCGCGCGCGACGAGACGTCGCTGGTGGCTGACGATTCCGAGGCTGGAGCATCACCTGATTGGACAGAATTTCCGCCAGAATCAGGAAAAAAACCAGATTCATCATCTGATGCAAAATTGTGATCGGAATTCTGCAAAAAAGACTCAGCAACAGGATTAGCAGCATTAGCAGGATTAACATCAACTGGTTCTCGTAATTCAAGCCCCTCATGATAATGCAAATTAAGAGGTTGCAATGACACAGGAAGGAGATTGATCTCATCACGAAGGCGAGCACCGGCATTAGAATGTAACGCAGCAAAGGGAAACACCGTCTCATCAAAAATAATGTCACGAGAAATATACAAACGACCTGTAGAAATGTCAAGACACTTATACCCTTTGTGAAGATTGCTATAACCAATGAACACACATTGTTTGGAGCGAAAATCTAACTTGTGTCTATTATAGGGTCGAAGATTTGGCCAACACGCACAACCAAATATGCGTAAAAGAGAGTAGTCACCGGGTCTACCAAAAAGACGATCCATGGGAGTTTGGGAGTGAATGACCTTACTAGGGAGACGATTGATTAAATAGACAGCGGTGAGAAAAGCTTCATCCCAATACTTAAGAGGCATAGACGCGTAGGCAAGGAGAGAAAGACCAACCTCGACAATGTGTCTATGTTTACGCTCAGCAGGGCTATTCTGTTGATGCGCATGAGGACAAGAAACTAGATGGGAGATGCCTACACGCTGAAAGAAAGAGTTAAGTTTTTGATACTCACCTCCCCAATCAGTTTGCATAGCAAGAATTTTCTTATTAAAGAGGCGCTCAACATGTTGCTGGAAATCACGGAATTTCTGAAACACATCAGATTTCTTTTTCAAGAGATAGATCCAAGTGAACTTGCTATAATCATCAATAAAGCTCACATAATATTTAAAACGACCAAAAGATTCTGAGGCTGGACCCCACACATCAGAAAACACAAGTTCGAGAGGAGAAGTAGACACACTAGTAGACTTTGGGTAGGGTAGCTGATGACTCTTGGCCATCTGACATGCATCACAAACTGACTCTTTGTTGGACTCACTAAACGGGATACTATTATCACGAAGCACTTGATGAACCACCACGGAAGACGGGTGACCTAGACGCCTGTGCCACAAGGATGAGGATGACTTGGCCGCACCATGGACATGTCGGCCAGGAGAAGATGTAGACGATGAAGGTAGAGGATAAAGCCCATCCACACATCTACCTTGAAGAAGAACCTCTTTCGTGTCCTGATCCTTAACAAAGAAAGACTTAGGCCAATACTCAACAAAGGCATGATTATCATGAGCTAGGCGACTAGTAGAAATAAGATTTTTCGTGGCTTGAGGAACATGAAGAATATTTTTAAGATGCAAATCATGAGTCAGGGTATGAATTACAGAATTACCAATGTGATGTATATCCATACCTGAGCCACTAGCTGTGTGGATCTGTTCGTTGCCATTGTAGCGATCTCTCACATGAAGCTTGTCCAATTCTCCAGTGATATGATCTGTAGCTCCAGAGTCGGTGTACCAGTTTGTGTCTACTCCATAAGATCCATAGGCGGCGCCGGCAGATTTTTCCGGACCCCTATAATTTTTCTGATGACGCTTCCAACAGTTTACTGCAGTATGACCAACCTTGCCACATATTTGACAAGTTTCATTAGTGCGAGGCCCATAATTAGGGCGATTTCCTTGGGGGTTTCGACCGCCATTACCACGGCCCCCTCCATATCCACCACGACCACCATTACGTTGATCATCATTGCGGTCATAGCCACCATAACCATAGTTGTTACGCTGCTCATATTCGTACCGACGATCACGGTACTGATCTTGATGATCTCCACGTCCACGACCACCTCCGCGGCCGCCACGAGTTGCAGTGTTAACGGACGAACCATCAATTGATTTTCTAGACTCCATCCGAGCCTCATAAGACATGAACTGAGAATAGACATCACTAAGACTCACGGTCTTTTCCGCCTTTATCAAAGCGGTGATAGCAGCAACAAAACCATCATATTCTTCATCAAGGCCTGATAGGATGTGAGAGATCACATCCAAATTATCCAGTGGCTTGCCAGCTGCAGCCATCTCATCAGAGAGACCCTTAATCTCGTCAAGATACACTTGACCTGTCTTATTTTCCTTACGACATTGGTTGAGCCTTGTGCGAAGCTGCACTATTCGTGCCTGAGATTGTGAAGCAAACATCTCTGTGACAGCCTTCCAGACAGCTGCAGAAGTGCGAAGTCCCACCATCTGTGTGAGAACCTCCCTGCTCATATTCCGAACCAGAAACCCTAGAACGGACTGATCTTGCGCAACCCATCTTCCATAGTCAGGGTTTGGAATTGTAGTCTCCACACCATCTTTGTCTTTGACTGTCAGCTCCTTCTCTGGTGCTTCAATGGAACCATCAAGATATCCATACAGTTGCATACCATATATCTCCAGCATAACTAGGGTCTGCCACAACAGAAAATTCTCCCGGGTGAGCTTCTCTGCGACGGTGATGTTGATGGAAGAGCTACCAGAAGAGGAAGAAGATCCAGCGCCTGAGTTCGACATGATTCCGATCTAGTTTCTTGCGTGAAAGAGAGCTGCGAGAGCTGCGTCTGTTCCTGTCGCCCTGGGATCGGTAACGCTGGCAGCGAAGACGCTAGCAGCGAAGACCAGCTGGGACTTGATGAGGGCGATGAGGATCGACAACGATCGGCGCGGGATCGTGCGAAGAGCGACGGAAAAACTTCGGGGGCAAGCGATCGCTCGATGTAGGCTAGACGTAGGGAAGATTAGGCTCTGATACCATATCAAATATTTGGGAAGCGATACCCATCATGGGCCATCGGTGTGATACTTATATTGGACAATACAATGATTACAAGGAGATCGAGATAGACACCAATACGGCATCGATACATACCGACATAGACTCTATACACGTACGTAACGTGGAGTCCTAATCTATCTACAAATACATGATTTAACACGGAGAAGTGCAAGGTGGGCGGATACGACGTGCCGGCGGGCGCGACGGTGTTCGTGAACGTCTGGGCCATCGGGCGCGACCCGTCGTCCTGGGCGGAGCCGCTGGTGTTCCGGCCGGAGAGGTTCCTGGAGGGCGGCGCGAATGCCGGGACGGACGTGCGGGGGCAGCACTTCCACATGCTGCCGTTCGGGTCCGGGCGGCGGATCTGCCCCGGCGCGTCGCTGGCCTTGCTGGTGGTGCAGGCCGCGCTAGCCGCCATGGTGCAGTGCTTCGAGTGGAGGCCCGCGGGCGGCGCGGACAAGGTGGACATGGAGGAAGGGCCCGGGCTGACGCTGCCGCGGAAGCGCCCGCTCGTCTGCGCCGTCGCGCCGCGCCTCCACCCCTTGCCGCTGCCGTGAGTGAGGAACGCCACGTCAGATTCAAGTGAAAAAAGATTGGCGGGTTGCGAAGCCCGCTTTCAAAAAGTCAAAACCAGGCAGAGTGTTTTTTCTCCACCTTCCCCAAACTCAAACATGAGGGTTAAGATTCCGCCGTCTTTATAGTTTATACCATGTTAGTTGGCACTTGCCAACAATACTTTGGTATTGCTTTCGACTCATAATACTCTTTTTTAATCAGATTTATTTAAAATATGTCTAGATACCTTTATATTGACGAAGAGTAATATAGGTCGAAAGAAGTAAGTTACCCCAGACGTATATGATATCCCACTATGTCATCACTACTTGCAACAAAACTTCTCAAAATTATGTACTCACTTTGTTCCAAATTAGATGTCGTAATTTTTATCTAAGTAAATCTTGCGATAAGTAATTCATGACAGATGAAGTATCTCGGTCGCTACAGTTCTCTTTGGTTTCGCAAGATTCTAAAAACTTGTAATTAGAAAATACAAAAGAAAGGTTAGAAATACAAGCACAAGATAAAGGATTTGAGAACACAATTATTTCATAAATTTGCATAGGATCGTAGAAACACGAACAACATAAAACTAACCAGGATAGTCAAATCAAAGATAAACCACCGGAAACGGTATAAGTACGATATTATCGGGCCGCTAGAGACACTGGTCGCATACTATGTGGATCGAAATTCAATAAATGGATTGTAAGATTCATGTGTTTTATAGTTGTGCTCTCTGTTTGCTTAATTTTAGTGAACCAAACAGATAAATAGTGTCATGAAAGATAAGTTTGGTATTCCTATACATTTTCTTTACTTTTCATATAACCCAAATAAGTCCTAAGAGTTCGGTAGTAACATATAATCTGAATTTGTGAACCTGATGACTCTACCGGGGACTGGGTCTAAGCAACAGAAAATAAAGAGGACCAAGGCCAAAAGGGTATAAGTTCGTCGATCGGGCCATAGCCATCGATAGTTGACTTGACCAAACATATCAATAGTTTACTTTCCCAAAGACTAACCCCCCATCGAATTTTTTGAATCTCACTGATTTTTTTTATTTTTGTTTCATTATTTCATGTCATGGAAATAGGAGATAAAAAACTTGTACTCATCAGTACCCAAACAATCTAGTCCTAAATCAAAACAAAATCAATAAGATGACTTATAAGTTCAATTTGAGAAGCAATTTCCACATGAACATGGAGCTCAGGTTCTATAATAATAGTTGTTCATCTGTTCTTATGCTTTCGAATTGATTACTTTTTAGATAGTTATTATAAACACTTGGCATGGTTGGTAACATGTGCTACTCTATAGGAAAACTATCACAAGTTTTGTTTATTTGTATATACGTATTGATTACTAGTAGGGTACCAAGCCAAAGAGACCATAACAACACACCCTAAACTTTTATGCCTTAAGCATTTAATCAACATTGATTGTGTTGATGTCTTTTTTTGTGAATTACCAATGCTTTCACTTCTGATCCAACATATGGGCGCTCATGGATAGATTTAATATCCAATAACCATACATATATATCATGAAAAAACTTCAGAAGAATCCTACTACGGAACCCATGGCCACTATAATACTCTAGTAGCGGAATATAGAAGTAGCAAAGAGGCGATATTTTTCTCAGATAGTGAGGTCCATTAGCTAGCTATGTAGGAACGGGAGGCACTGGGAATTTATGTTGTGCCTGAGTCAAGAGTAAATTTGCTGGCAAGCTAAGATACGCCTAAATTGTGTTCGACATTCCTACTATAAGAGCTACATAGACTACGGTTACCAAGTCACGCAGAAAATTATGTTGGAGGTAATGTTGTCCATGCTCTCCGATGCCCACCATTTTGTGATGAACTTTGTCTAGGATGATCCAAGTCAGTAGAGCCTCTTCATTTTTTTGCTCTACTTAGAAATAGAATACGAATATGAAAACTCAAAGATTTTCCTTGACCTCAAATTCTCGTGAGAAGAAAATCATGGTATTAATACCACATGAAGCTTACCTTTTTTAGTCATGAATAGGGCCATGTACTGTAAATTTAATTAAGAGTAGCAACATAAGTTTTTTTACTTGTATCATTGTGCATTTTAAAGTTAGGGGCTAAGACACAACTTAAAAGAAACTAACTCATTGATGCTTTCCCCAAATTCCATTAACACATTTACACATGGAACCTCTTAGTATGAAGGCATACACATTTAAGTAGTAGTTCGGCTAGAGCGTCAAGTGTAAATTTTGTTCTCCTCCATACATACGCACTCACGCGGGATCCTACTTGCGTCGATATTTTTTATTGAAAAGAAACCAATGTTGTGATTCACTGAACATAGAAGAAAAGGTGTTTTGGTGTACAAGGGAAAACATGTACGAAAACCATACAACACCTACCAAATTAGGATAGCTCCACGAGCCAAAGTGAGACACAACATAAAAAGACAACAACACAACACCACCATCAACAATGACAACAACAACACCTCAGAAAAACCTAGCACCAACCAACAACATATAGCATGCAACAAATTTCTGCATGACACAACCAATGCAGAGGAAGGCCTCGACTTCCATCTGCGTCTGACATAGCAAGGACTAAACACTATAATTTAGTCGTCTGGTTGCCACCTGACAACACCCCTTAAGAGGGAAGTTATGTCAAGTGGGAACAAGGTGAAACTTGCTAACCAAGGTTCCTATGGATATTTTTGAACCCTTTCGATCATATCGATATTGGAATTCCAATCATGGACATATCTAGAGAAGAAATGTGATCCATTAAATCCCAACCTCTTGAGGTGACAAGATTTGCTAAATGGTGGATGTTGTCTTCTTTCATCACTTTTCTCATAATTGCAACCAACCTAAGGTTGTTTGAGGGTGCAAGAGAGAACTAATAAGCAAATGAATATGTGTATTGGAAGAATTTGGTGGAAATATTTATGTTCTTCAAGATCGTTGCTCGACATACACACACACACACCTAATACACGGTAGATTTTAATATAGTGATAGTCATTTTATGGGATATATGTTTACGTACATACCGGACTGTAGTTCATGTGTTCAACTCACAACCCCTTGCAAATTCATCAGGACTAGCAAATAACAATATTTCCTTATCTTTATTATGAATTGCACAATACTTGAACATTCTCATGCATTGTTGCACCCTTGCATAATGCATCCAATAAATTTGATAGTAGCAACAAGCTATGTATCCTTTAGAAGTTGTTGAACTATTAATCATTTGGTCACTTTACTTCCTGAGAAACCGCATAAATATATTTTTCTCTAGGTGTGCAATAGACCAACTTGTTAGAATTATGCCCTAGAGGCAATAAATTAATGGAGTTATTATTATAATTCATGTTCATGATAATGTTTATATTTCATGCTAGAATTGTATTAAACAAAAACTTTAATACTTGTTTGGTTTAGAAACAACACAGTGTCCCTAGTACGCCTCTAGTTGACTAGCTCATTGATTAATGATGGTTAAGGTTTCCTAACCATGGACATGACTTGTCAATTAATAATGAGATCATGCCATTAGGAGAATGACATGATGAACATACCCAATATAAAAACAACAATTAGATTGGGTCACTGTGTTCACAATTGCGTAGCTTTATCTATGTGAGTGTCGTATTTTTTAGACCATGAGACAATGTCACTCCCTGGTACCGGAAGAGAGCTTTGAGGTCATCAGACATCACACCATAACAGGGTGATCATAATGCTGTCTCTCAGGTGATCCTAAAGTGCTTGTTGGGTTGCATGTATCGAAATTGGAATTTATCCCTCCCGTGACAGACAGATATACTCTAGGCCCACTTGGTAATCAATATCCATACCGCTTGCAAGCATATGGTTAAGGAGTTAATCACAATGTGACATTGGATTTGCGGAACGAGTAAAAAGTACTTCATATGAATGAGATTGAACTAGGTATGACGATACCAATGATCGAATCTTGGGCAAGTAAAATATCGCAAGACAAAGAGAATAAAGATACGGGATTAATTGAATCTAACATCGTGGTTCAACCGATATGGTCTTCATTGAATATGTGGGAGTCAATATGGATTTCTAGATCCCGCTATTGATTATTGATAGTGATCATGTCCGTGCATTCTCAAACCTGTAGGGTCACACACTTAACATACATCATCACTAGGGTAGAATGGATATTTGGTGAACGAGTTTTTGTTTGGAGTCTTGGACGGAATCCAGGACATCATGAGAGGTTCTGGAGTGGTCGGAAGAATAAGACTCATATATGGAAAGTCATATTAGGGTTCCGAAAAAGTTCTAGAATTTTTTGGTATTATACCGAGAAGCTTCTAGAAGGTTCTGGAGTAGGGCCCACTTGTTGGGTGGGACCACATGGACCCGTGGTGGTCAGCCCTAGTGGCCCATGCGGCTGCACCCTAAGATATAAGATAATATCCATTTAAATTAAATGAAGAGATGAGAGATCCATTTAGATTAAATTAAAAGATATGACGGGGGGTTCTCCTTGACCCCACCTTGGCCGCCGGCCTAGGGTTGGGGGAGGGGTAACCCTGGCAGCCCCAGCCCCTATATAAGAGAGGGCAAGGGCAAGGGCGCTAGCCACCCTAACATAGCCGCCACCTCCCGTGCTGCTCCTCCCCCCCACCCGAACACCGCGCATAGGCGAAACCCCTGCCCACGGAAACTCTCCCCCATAGCACGCCACCGTCATGCTACTAATCCCATCTACCACTCCACCACATCTAGCTGGACCGAGGAGTCGAGGAGTCATTGGTTTGCTACACGTGTGCAACTCTCGGAGGCGATGTTCGTTGCAGCGCTCGGATCAGATCACGAGGAGGAGACGGTAGTACGACTACGCAGAAGACCGCCCCTTCCTGAACGTAACCTCTGTGCAATTTCTTCAAGGGTATGAAGATCTATTTTCCCCTCTAATTGTTTATCATCTCATAGATTAGATCCTGGCTTTTGTTCGCTTCCATAGGATTTTTTTTGTTTTCTATGCTGCAAAACCCTTCACAACTAAAGAGGTGAAAGAATATATCTCATCACATTAAAATGCAGAGAAGTCAAGATGTATAAGAATGAAAACAAAGAAGTCATGATGAGTTGGAATGAAAACATCGAATGCAACAAGCAATATCGAGGTAAAAAAATCCAATATACAAGAGAGGAATGTGAAGGTAATTTTGCTTGTGAATTGTGTTATGTCATGCATAGAGAAGGGACATGCATATGATGCGCCGTAACACATTTAGATGCTACATGCAGATTGACATCCTCCCTATAGCTATTGTTCGGATTAGTCACCAAGAAAACACATCGCTTTTGCACCTCCTAAGATAACTAAGCAACAACATGACATGATCCAGTTAATACTCTCCACATGAATGCTTAAGTGAATCGGGTCAAAATTATCGAGTCCACACCTAAATTTTAAGCTGCAATATAAAATTTTAACAATCACTTTTATTTCTTTTGTTGGGATGACTTATGAATGGTACCTTGAATAAAAATACTCAATTCTGAATTTTGTCTAGATGGTTTATGGTATTCTTAGGATCACTCGGTCCTCATCATTTTTTGCCACAAAATGTGTATTGAAGATGATAATCTGGGCCTCACTAAATGTGTCCATGTAAATGCATCAAATACTAAGGGACTAACTGTATATATGTTGTACTACATATGTACCAAAATTTAATCCTTTTTACATTTTGGAACAAAGGTACTAGAATATAGTGTCAAAAATTTAAGTTTGAATTCCAGGGCACCACTCTATAAATTAGACTCACAATAAAATTCGCCAACTCCAAATTAAATACTAATATGTAGTCGGGTTCAACAGCTTGTAGAAGATGAAATAACCTCAAAGTGACCCTGCTACATAGTGCTTGAGTTCTCCATATACTCCAATATGGTTGCACTTCCGACTGCTAGGTAGTTATGGATTCTTGTAAATTTGATAGAAAGCTAGGTTTAAGACTAAAATTCACTGTGTCACTGATTTTTGTGTGCTCTTTTTACGCAAAGTCAAATATTTCGGGTGTAGTGGCATATTGAAATGCATGAAATAAAATATATTTTTTCGAAATGGGGGAAGCCCCAGCCTCTACATCAAAGTGATGCATATGGCCTTTATTAATTTATTTAGAGTCCGAAGATCACATTAGTTTTACATAATATTTGACTTTGCATATTGAAATGCACAAAACAAAATAATTAAATAAAAGACAAATAACCGAGCACTAAGAAGCTATGGAATCATATTATGCTTGCTCTTATTAGAAATATTTCCAGTATATCTAACAAAAACACAGATGCCATATCGATATCGTGTATTACTCGAGTTTTTTTTTGCCTTTTACATATATACGAGTGAGCAAGAAAACAAATATCACAAACACAATATATATGAGGTTTATAATAAGGCAAATCCAACTTGTTTCTCTATGGAAACACATCTTTTTTTGCTACGGTCCCAAAACAAAATGGAAGGTATGTTCTAGTGGGAGCTTTTAATTACTCTTAAATTAATATAATCTACAAGCATATGCCACACACAGTACATTGTTGCATTTAATTATGGTGCCAATAGCAATTCTGAACACAAGCACGTTGTGGCCTGACTTGGTTATAAATAGATGGCGTTGACTTGTCATGTATGCGTGAGGGTGTCGCTAGGCTCAGAATACAAATGAAAACTTCATTTTTTTTCTGCAACTGCATCAACAAAAAGACGTGGATGGAGAAACAAATCGTATTTAGCCCTCTAGTGAGGCAATACACAACCACTAGGAATTGAATGGATCAGGAGTCAACTTCAACAGGATCACCAGTCATGCATCATGAACAATTCACTAATGTGAGGCCAAAAGTAAAGCTCGTTTTGCTCTCTTGATTGTGTAAAAAAAATTAGGCAATCAGCGGGAGCGATAATTTCTTCTGATACTATGAGGTAGCAGAAAGTAGATATCGAGGGAAAAACCTTAACCCACGGACGAAACAAGATTGCCAGTTATATCCACATGCTCCTAAATATGTTGTACATGGAGTCCTATTAAAGAAGATGTTCGTTCATAGTTCTAGGGATTTCTCGGAGAGTCGGCTATATACTAGTAATATTTAACGTGGCTAGATAGTGCAACTTCTCTCTCTCTCTCTCTCTCTCTCTCTCTCTCTAGGCCCCTCTAAAACAATATATTCAACAACCCAATGTCCTTACTCGAAAAAAATCCAAGGCCAGGACTCAGTTTGTCTGTCGAACCACGCAATTGCCAATTAGGAGGACTGGTGATCGAGCAAACAACATGTGCCCTGTTCCGCCTCCCTCCACGTCCTATGTGCTGCCAGGCACCTAGACTCGCCTTCGCTGTTCCACCGCCACAGCATGTGCCCTACTGGTCCTCCTCGACGCCAAGCTAGTAGTCGTAGTGCCATCTTCTCTTCGTGTGGCTTCTAGCCAGCCATCAATAGTTGACTACTCGCGAAGAAAGGTTACCAATAGTTGATTTTCCCAAGAACCCAATCCCGGTCAAATCTCAACATCTCACTTGTTTTTCTTCATTTTTCTTAATAAATTCCTTGTCATAGAAATAAAAAACATGACATTCAAGTTCAACTTAGCCAAGCAACAACTTCAACTTAAGCATCGAGCTCAGATATACTATAACAAATGATTCATAGTTTATGCAATATTTTCTATGCTTTCGACTAGATTATTTTCAGGTATAGTTATGAGCACTTAGTTTTGGCATGTGCTCGAATCCTCGTTTGGTCAGTACTCACTACTCATGTGCTACTCTCTGGGATAATGATCGCAAGTGTTGTCCTTCTCTATGTAAGCAAAGTATTGGTGATTTGAGAGCGTAGCATGCAAAAGAGGACACAAAAGCTTTACCCCAAGGTTTATGACCAACCTCCTTACTTCCTCCTTAAGCTTTAATCAGCATCGTACACCGCGGATGACTTTCATGCATGTGAATTACTAATGCTTCGAGTTATGATTCAATTCATATACGCGCTCACGACTAGAGCTAATATCAAGCCGTAGGACTATATATATCATGTTTAAACTTCCAAAGCAAGCCTACTACAAAACCCAAGGGCTCTCCACTAGCAAAACTAAAGTTTATGTACCAAAGTGGCGATATTGTCTAGTACATCTCCTTTCTTGGCAATGACGTCCATTAGCTAGGTTGATATGAATGGGAGACAATAGGAATTCCAAATGTACCTGAATCTTGAGTTTAGTTGCGGTCTAACGGAGACACGCCTAGAACGATTTTGACATTCGTACATTCAGGACTCCAGTGGCAGGAGTGATCCAATCTTCAAGGCTGATTATGCTATAGATAATGGTATTCGTGCTCGCCGGTGCCCACCCATTTGTGGCGAGTCTTCTCCTTTGACACCGAACGCCTTGAGTGGACGTGCAATGGTAACTTGCTGCTACCTTTGTCTGGCTCTGAGCCGACTATCTTGCAGAGCATGAATCTTTGGAACGGCTTCTACTGACACAAGGGCGGCACCAGACACCTCTGCGCCTCCGACATCGCGTTCCTCAGCGCCGGACCCATGACCCTGCCACGATGGAGGCCTCTCGGCGAGGAGAGGCTGTTCGATATTGTTGGAGCTGATGGCTCAGCTCCTTCTCGTAGCTCTGACGTGAACACACACGGATAATGTTTTTGGCTCTTAAGCTGTTTCACACAGCTCTCACTTTTTTCCTTTGCTTGAACATGATTACATGGACTCGATGTACGCACTAACTCAGGCCACTAACACAAGACCACATGCATAAACACGCGCAGCTAGATAGCACCTCGTATGCAGCTAACAACCTACGACTCAAATGGATCAGCTCCTAATTCCTAATCTTCGTGCTCTAGGGCCTTCACTGACATAAATCCTTTTGCTATATCTCTAGGGCTATTTAGAGGTAATAACTAGCACCACAACTGGTGTCAAAGGCTCCACGCCCCAAGGAGACTGCATGCATGAGAAGAAAGAACCTCGACCACCTCCTCCCTTCCATCCAAATCATCACTCGCAGTCACAGCCAAAGTGGGTAGTGGGGTTGATGGGTCGATCTGTAACAACTGAGGCTGTACAAGCTACACAGGAAAGGAAGCATAAGTTAGGCCTTGTTCGGTTGGTGGGGATTATATCCCAAAGTGGTTCTGACACCTGCAGGGATTGGGTGATCCCCAACCATCACCCCAACCCCCCACTAACCTCTCTTCCGTAACCCCGTGTTTGTTCGGTTAACCCCCACCCTGCACGTAACCCCTACCTCACCCCCACGAGAAGCAGCAGGCTAGCGCACGCAGCAGCAGGCCGCAAGCTCACAGAACATCACAAAACAATATACACAATGACATATATTTTTCTACGCAGGATTAGATAGAACATAAAAGTATCACAAATAATTATAAATTATTTTGAGGCAGGGTCGCTTCATTTCCTGAAAAAATAACATCACAATTCCAAGAGGCCAGAACAGAATATTACCATCCATATTTCCAGAATAAAAACGGATAATAATCACAAGGAAAATAACTCCTGATCAACCTCATATTACCAGAATACTAGGAATAAATTAGAACAATCTACCAGAATACTAGGAATATCTTGCAACCTGATAGTACTAGAATAAATTACAAGGCTTGCATACAGAAATATAGCTATTTGGGATAACAATTTTCATCTCTGAAATGTTGAAAGATGGAGTCTTTTGGGCAGCAGACTACTTGTGCGTCGACAACAGCTAAACCTGGATAACATAAATAAGAGTTAGAAATTTTATCAAACCAATTGTCTTCGAGCTAGACTTTGCATAAGCGCTCCCAGGAGCCAACTTACAGAATGCTACTGATGTCTGCAGGTACAATATCAATCAGCTAGTACTGCTACAACGACAACCACAACAAATTAATGAAAGAAATACTTATTTTCAGAAATGAAAGAAATCATTATATGAACATGTACCAACATAAGTACTTATATCATAGGGAACATGTCTGCAGGTACAATATCAATCAGCTACCTGAGTTACTAATTTCGATGGGCTACCTTGGCTAATCCATAACATATACATAGCAACCACATTTCAATATTTAGGACAGGGCATTGGCAATAAATTGTGCGAGTAAAAATTATCTGGTTCAGATCACTGTTTCTACTATAAGAATAGCTCCATTACTTTATTTATTGACAATGGGTTGAAATGGGTACACAACAGTATATTCTACAGGCTAGGAAAAACATCAGCAAATACAAATACAAATTTCAAAAGTGTGGTCCGTCAGGACAATACTATCTAAATAGATCAAGTGTGCCATCAGGACAACAGAGGTAGTCAGTTCACAAGTTACCAAATAATACACCAAACAGTCCACTAGTTTCTCCAATATTGATCATGGGTAGTCAGTGCAAGTGTAGATAGACAGTGACCAAATCAGAGCGGTCTCCACATCAGCACAAATGAACAGCTCACGATTCACTTCACTTTTGAAGACCCCTAGTGCTTTCGCCCTCTCCTCTCTTGAGACTTCCATTGTGTTTAGTCGAGCGATGCAGTTCTTGATTGAGAACTCATCCACATTTTTGAAATCATCTTTCGCACCCTCGATCTGCTTGGTCTTCATCTCTATGTACCTTTCCATCATTGCGGCCACATCTCCATTTGACCTGCGCTTCTTGGGTTCATTCTCGGTGCTTGTCGATGGTGCAGCAGCCACCGTGGGGTTAAGGTGAGGCTCCTCATGTCCAGCAACACGGTCTTGAAAATTGGCCTCTTGCATCCCTCCTTCTGTATCAACCTGAACACCAGAATGAGAATGCGTGTCCTCTACAGAAATGACCTCGGGATTGAACTCCACTTGTGTCCGTGCTGGTTCAGTAGACGTGAAGTTGTAGGTTCCCTCAGCAAGCTGCCCATCATATAGCTCTCCCAGGGCATCAAAAAGAGGAAAAGCCTTGTTGACACGGAACTTCCCAATCTTTGGATATGACTGCATAGTAGAATTAAACATAAGAGTGATGCATACTACAAAACAAAATAACCACAAGCATGCAAGAAGAAAGAAATTATCTTACAGTTATTAGGTTGTTCCATAGGGGTGGATCAGCTTCAATCATACACCGTTTCTCATTCCAGGAAACTCCACTCTGTTGCCTAGCCTCCTTGAGCATTTTGTATTCTCGTTTCAACTCCTTCTCCTTATCCTGGATTTGTCCCTTTGTGTAATCCACATATGGATGTTTTTCAAGAAATTCCTTGGTAATCTTGTTCCATACGTCAGATGACCACCCATTCTGGCCCTTATATTGAGGAGTATTGTGCTCATGGAGCAAATCCACGAGAGACTTTTCTAGGTCTGCATTCCATGAGGCTCTAGCTGATATATAAAAGAAGCATGTAAATAACAATGGAAGACACATAAATAACAACAAAAATGCAAATGTTAACAGAAATGCAAGGTAACAGTACATGGATACAAAAATGTTGATTTAAGTCACGCACCTTTGGACGATGCCCCACTCCTTTTTCTTACACCACCTTTCGGCGAAAGATTCTTCTGGGCTTCAAGCCTTGGAGATCGTCTTGTAGTCGACATCAGACCCTGAAAATATTAATGATACAAGCAGCAATACATTGAGCCAAAGTACTTTATTACATCACATAAGGACAGAAGTTTACACAGACTAATTTATTACATCACATGAGAGACAAAGTAAGCTCATGGAGCTAATTCATAACACCACAATAGGATAGAAGTTCTTACATACTACTTTATTACATAACATTTGACTTGCAGTCCTACTAGCTAATGTCGGTAATCCGCCCACATCTGATGCGCAATCGTATCTCTAAGATTGTTGCCTTCATTGTTGACTTGATGATTTTGTGGAGGGTCACCGTCAGGAAGGTCGACATAGTTTGCTGGTGGTATGTTATCTCTCTGGTTATCTAACCAACTCTCATCTCCCTTATGCAAACGGATGATGTTACGCTAGTTTTTAAGAAAAACCTGAAAGTAAGGGAAGAATCTTGGGTTTGATTGGATCTTTGGATGTACTTGAGCTGGATTTGGAGGCTTGAGAAAATGCTTCGATAAAGTAGGGATTATGTTGAAGAAATTCTTCATGATCCGATGAAAAGTGTCACCACTGCGCTTGAATTTTAGTTGTAGGTCCTGGAAGGATGAATTATGGGACAACATCCACAAAAAGGCTGCTAGTTTTTCTTCGACGGAAAGTCTGGTATCAAATACCAACTTCTCACGACGAAGAAAACTAGCCAGCGCCCTAAATATGTGGGCCTCCATCCTAAAGGCAACCTTGCAATTTTGTGGATGCCCTTCTAGCAAGTCCCTTACAACTTCATCACCTCTTATCATCGACGTATGGCGGGGCCTTTTAATCTGTGGTTCACGTCCAACCAACAGATGCAACATTGGTAAAAGAAAGAGAATCATATCGTCGTCATCCTCCTCCTCCTCTCTCTTCCTAATGCGGTCCATAACTCTCAAATCCATTCAAAGACTAAAGAGAAAAGAGCTCTAGTTATTACTAAGAAAGTATTGAATAAGCATGACCGAATAAGAGTGGCCTCTAAACATGTCAGCAAACATAAGACAATCATTGAGGAAAGCATGAAGCAATCAATATGACATATATGTAAAGATTCATAACTAAACATGGCAGCAAATAAATGACATGTATGTACAGATTTATTCAACAAGCAAACAAGTGGTAAACTGAACCTCTTTAACTTAAATTATTCAACAAGCAAACAGAGACTAATATGTACTCAGAGTGATAGTTATAGTACTGTTATAGTACAAACTAGAAGGGATCCATTATAATAGGTTAGAATTCCAGGAACATCTTCTCAGATTTTAACCTTCAGTGTCGAGGATGATCTGGTTTACGGTAGCAGGAAAAATGCAGTAATACAGTAAGTTGCAACTCCTAGTAGCAAACTTCATCAGCAGAAAAAGAAAGTATTCTGTCAAATTTTAAGATAAAGAAAACCTTCTTGTGTTTAATGAAATCATTTCCATCTTCAGACTATATATCATGATCAGCATACCAAACTTAAGAGATATATCTCATGACAGTTACATACAAACGCATTCGACCCTGCCTCAACTTGCCTCTTGCTTTTTTTTCTTCAAAATGAGATATATAAAATGATCTAACAGAACCAACATATATGATCAGAGTCATTTGGAGAAAAAGAAGTCCCTGCAACTAAGACTGCTGTGAGCCACTGGTTTCAGACACAGCGTATTAAACTTATTACTTCGGAGATACTATGCCAATCTCGGTCCCTTTCTCTCAGAGCATACACCTCGGCATGAAATAATCCTCCACAAAGTGAAGTTCTTTACCAACCCAAACTTGTCGAACAGCCACCATATCCCCGATGAGCATACATAGCTGACGGCCACTACTCTCCCAGATCTCGTACAAGAAGAGGGAAAAGTGATGAGAAGGAGAAGATCAAGTTACCTGGACGAGCAGCCGTCGGAGGTGGAGGAGATCACCGGAGATCTGGACGAGCAGCCGTCGGTGGTGGGGAAGAGGTCCGTGGCGGAGTCACCGGTGAGGAAGGGTGCCGATCTCCTCTCCTCGAGTTGATTCAGTGGCCGCCGTCGCTCCCGTAGCCGCCGCCGTCGCCGGTGAGGAAGGGTGCGTCGCCGCCGCCGCCGGCCCTGTCGCGAGAGGAGAGGGACGAAGGGCTTCGCTCGTGTCGATTCGGTCTCGCTCGGGATGTTATCCACGACATAGGGGTAGCGTTTCTGAATCCCGGTCAAATGAGGGGTTTCGGGGGGAAATCGGGCCGGGTGCAACACCGCCCGGGTTTAACCGAATGAGGCCTAAGTTTGGGCCGGGATTAAACCCGGGTGAGTCGGATCCCGGCTGTCAGACGGGGTTTCGGGCCCAATCCCGGCCGGGTTGGGACGAAACGAACAAGGCCTTAATGGGGAACGGAGCCCCGGTCTCTACATCGAGAGATTCACATGGTCGTTTTATTCATAATGTAGAAATCTAGCAGCCGAATATATGTTCGACCCATCGACCCAGAAAAGAAAACTTGAGGCCATATTCCTCGCAATAGCAACTCCATTAGACAACCACTGTATGAGACCTAAAACAAATGTTAATGCATGCTAATTAGCATTGTGATGAATTAATCGACATGCATCTTCTCATTTATCATTACACATGCTGATTATCATACACAAATGTTTTGATTTCTCTATATGCTATAAAGGGCGATTCCCCCTTTTCCATTGAAGTAGGGAAGGGGGTGATTGATCGTTTTTTTTTTTTGAATTAGGCCTTACTGACCAGGTGGTGGTCTATTGTGGATGTTCCTGCGGGAAAGGCCATGTTAGGCCGTGTGGTCGACGCCTTGGGTATTTGTATATCTAGAGAGGAATAAGGTAATTCAAACTATCAAGTTGACTGATGAAAAATTCTTGCAGATAAAATTATTTCAAGTAAATAATTGCATTACTAAATTTTTGATTACTCCATATGTCCATTAAATTCTAATGTTCACTAAAATTAAATGGGAGATCTTAACTCTAGATACCTTAAGGTAACTCAACCGTCCCAATTCTAAAACTTAAAGGGCGCTAGCCTACCCGGCCAACCAGGCTATCTGCACGCGCCGCGTATAGCTCGTTCGTTGGATGACTCGCTACAGCAAATGAATCGAACCCGCTTTTCACCCCAGCCGTGTAACTTTTTATTTACCTCTTATCTGGGTGGACAGGTCTATGACAATTGGGTCCATCTGGATATGGGGTCGACAGTTCAGACAGCTACGTATGCGCTTCCGGTGTGACAAATAGCTAGAGTCCTTTGTTCTGTGGTATATAAACAACGCTCGAAAAACCTAGATCGAAAATATCTACTCCCAGGTCATTCTCTCCTCTACCGCGCCCTCTCCCCGCCGCCGCCAGCACCTCCTCAAGGCCGCCGCCGCCAGCCGCCGCCGGCCACTCTAGCACCCCCACGGCCGCTGCCAGTCGCTCCAACACTCCCATGGCCGCGCGCTCGCTATGGAGAAGGTGGGAAGGACTCAGGAGGGCACGACGACGATGGTGGAGGGCGGCAACGCGGATTCACCCACGCTCCGAGACGCTGCTGCCTCTACTTCTGTCTCCTGGAGAGCAGTGCGAGGAGGGGCTGCATGGGGCGGGGCCGCTGGGAGTCGGCCTTGGGCCGCCGCCCAGAGAGCAGCGCAAGGAAGGGTGAATCCGCGCAAGGAAGGTACCTCACATAATCTCAATACATTTGTTTACCCCTTTTGGCCAACGCACACGATCTGCTCGATAAAATGACGATATAAGGAAAAAGCTTTGCAGGCCATGCTATCGTCCTGGCGAGAATATATATGGAGCTAGATCAAGGTTCAGATATTGATTTCCAGGTACTGTAGAGTTCTTAGCGCTAGAAGCATTCTTGTTCTACATTTTTAGTTGTATTGTCCATGCCGCTGTTTTTACTGCTTTTGTAGCTGAAGGATTACAGAGACTGAATTTCCTGAGGACAAGACCAATTACAGTATAAAGATGTGGTTCTTTAGTCAACCTTTTCCATGATCCGCATATTCCAAATACTTCTTTTGTTAAAGGTTTTGGTCGCCTCAAGGTGTTCTCTATTGTTATGTATTGAGCTCATGTTCTCTTGATAAGATTTAGTAATTCAGATTTGATTTGATATTTAAATATTAGGCTTTGACATCATATTGGAGAGGAGAAGCGGACCGTGAGAGCCTACAGGGAGTATATGGATTCTCTTTTCCCTGATCCTGAACATCTCAAGGTACATCTCATAGGAACGTGTCAGTTTCTTTTTGGTGGGTATCATTTCAATTTCTTGATGCCATTGGTTTTCTTATTTAATCTTGAAACTTCGTGTGTATTCTTCTCTTGGTTGTGAAAGCCAAGTGGTTGATGGATTTATTTTTGGACAAACCGTGTCGATGTTTTTGTTATTCATATAGCACATTAAGCAAATATAAGTGTCATTCCTTCACTAAAAGTATTATCGACTGTAATGATATAGGTATCTGAATTAAAATTCCTTATGAATATATTTTAGTATAACTTAGCATACATTTATTTGCAAAACTTGGTCTTATTAATTACCCATTAAATGTTCAACAGAGGCCCTCCAGTCCAACAAGCTTGAGTGGACCAGCAGCGAGGAGCGGCTGCCAGAGTGTGTGGGCTCTGCGGAATGCTCCGTGCCGGCAAGAGAAGGTTTCTTCCCTTCAAAACCTCAATCGTTGCCTGTTCTTGTCATCAATTTCAGTGCAATATTTAAGCCCAAAGATCTTCCATACATTTTTTTCATACCCGTTTCCTGAACTGACAAAGTAATGTGTAAACTTAACTTAGTTTTCAATGGCAGGGACATGCAAGCCTTCAGTTTTATACTATTGATGATAATCCACTGCATTTTCAGCAAGCTATATTGTTGAAGCTTGAGCCTTCGAATGATTTGTACTATTGATGATAATCCACTGCATTTTCAGCAAGCTATATTGTTGAATCTTGAGCCTTCGAATGATGTGAAGAGGCTGCAGATGTTTAATGACAGGTATTTCATGCTTGAGTGCTTTATGCACCAGTATTTCACTTCTGTGCTGCGGTAAGTGTATTAGATGTGTACAAGTATTATCTTCCTTTTCATGATTATTTTTGTTTGTTTACATTCTTATATTTTAAGTTAACCTTAGGAAGTTTGTGATTTTGCTGGGCCCTGAGATCGTGTATAAATCTGGAATTTTGGGTTAAGCTTAGCAATGTAAGTGCATAAATCTGGATTTTTGGGTCGCACAATGCTTGAATGCTTTATGCACCAGTATTTCAGGTACTGATGACATAACAATTTCTAACAAGTATGGTGAAACTTAGATTGTATCAGTGAGGGGCTATGTTTGTTGTCAGGGTTTATATTAACTTGATTGGCTATGACACTCTTACCAATTGTGTATGAAGTTGCAGAATCCAGGATGTCCAAACTCTAGAATATATAACCATGTATGTAGATGATTTTTTCTACAGATTGAACAATCTATTCAGTTCTATTTTTAGCATGTGAACTAAGAAATGAATTATTCTTATGAATGTGTAGGAGGTAACCACCCTGTTTATGAAGGTATATGTTTAGTTTTGCATTGCAGCACATAACAAGGTATGTTGGTGAAAAGGGCACAGTCTAACTGTCTTATTCTATGCATTTTTCAGAAAAGAACACTTTTGTCTGTTTCATTTCTGCTTATCTATCTTTTCCCAGCTAACAAATACTGCCTTTTCCCAGCTGCTTGACTTTGGAAAGCCATAAAGCTCGGGGCTGCATTAGGACTAGCCTATACAGTTTGCCATTTGAAAGTGTTTCTTGCACAAAATTTGTTAACAGTAACTTTGGATGCACCATTTTTACTCTTGAGTCCTAACACTAACTCGTTGCCATTGGTATTAAGCTATGCATTATGAAAGAGGACGTTGAAATGCTTATATATTGTTGTCAGTACATAGTTCTTTTACCTCAGGATGTAATTTCCTTTTCTAAAATGAATAAAGTCTGGGTAGAGGCAGTGCAGAGTTTACTCACCATAGGCTATCAATAACTTCCCATCTCCCCTCTATTTTTTTATAGTTAGATGAATTAATCTCATAGGCCAGGGCAGCCCCATTTCAAAAAAGATGGATTAATCTCAATCTTACATGTTAGCTATTGTGTGCAGTTTTGACCACCACATGTTGTAACGCCATACTAAAAGTAGGATTTGTTTTCTACCTAGAGTTAATTTGCTGTCATTTTCCTTTTCTAAGCACTCTATTTTATTGGCATAGAAATTTTCTTATCTAAGAAATAGCTTATTGTCATTTGCCTCTTTTTTGTTACAGCTTCAACTCCATAACTCTTGCGGTTTTGCCACACACTTAAGACGGCATGACTGATTTTGCTCTCTGCAGCGTATTCCTTGGGTGAAGTCCATCTTCACAAATTCCTCAGGTGAAGTCCATCTTCACAAGTGCAAATGTGTGTTGTTTTGTCAGTTAGCAATATATCTGCTTGTGCTTGGCATAGACTGCATTTATGGATATATTCAGCTGATAGACTGTTTCTTTCTTCTTATTTACTGTGATAAGTGAATATTGCAATCTGTCAATATGATGTACAAACTTTTGGTAATGTTAAAAGAAAGCAAATGGGCTAGCTTGGTGTTTGCTCGTGATTGTGTCTACACATTTTCCCATGTCTATCAACAACTTTCCTTCTCTCTTTCTGGATTGGTAAACTGATTCATCTTGATTTGACATGTTAGTTACTGGTTGTTTTTAGTAGCATCAGTGCGAGTTCAGTGCTTGAGTCAATAACTATTTTTTGTACGTCGATGATGTACTCAAGGTGATATAAGATTCTTACTGCAATTGCCTTGTTAGCTTTTCACTGTTATTGTCCTGCTGGTTTTAGCTTGCTCTGCAAGTGCTCTTTATTTTGGCCTATTATAGTGTATCCTCCTTTTAACTCTTTCTCTGTACAATGTTATTCTGACAGGTTAGTTACAATGTTATCACTGAAACAGTCAAAATGCCTATATTGGGAAGAGAAGAAAATGCCTATGTCGTACTACGTCTGCACCAACTGTCAGAAAGACATTTGTAGCTCCCATCAGCAGGATGCTGATCTTTTTTTGCGATCGATTGTCTTGCAAATATTTGGTGTGTGATACTAGCATATAATTTTTTGCTGCCATGACAATATTTTTCAGTACATTTCACTAACACCTATCTTCAGGGGGTCATCGATCAATCAGCCCTTCAAATATGAATCTAGCGTGCAATCATATTAGAGATAGAGTGAGGTTGGTGATGGGTCCTAGGATATATGTGTGTTTGCATTCAGAGAAGAGGCGAGGAGGACCCCTTAGGGGGTCGCCTTTGTTCTTTAGATGATCCTTCAGGTTCACTGTGGCATCAAAGAACCTTCACGTGGACAACTATATATACCCAATACCTAGGTAGTTAAGCTCTGTAATATGATTATTAGTTGGTCTCTCTAAGGAAATTTCATGGGGAAATGCAACTCTGTTGTAGTATTGATAATGTGACCGACTGAACTCAAGTTTTAACCAGTGGGAGCTGAAGATTTATGTACTCACTGATCCTGTAAATGATATTCAGGTGTACGACTCACGTCCTGAGCAACGAGTATATATAAGTTAGTGTCATTTTATTTAATTTTCATTGTGACCATGTAAATTGAATCAATAGACGAATTTCAGGTGTAGACCAGTTCTGATTCTACCAATTGCGCCAGTAACATAACAGATCATATAAAAACTTTTATAGCATTAGATTTTTAAGAGTATTATTTTAATTTGACTTAGAGCATTTTACTCTTTATGGTTACAGTGTCGTTTCGGATTTGCCTTTGCGCCTGTCGCGCAACGGGTCATCTAGTTCTACCCTTAATTCCGCCTATGCTACCTGCCTTCTCACGCAGTCTGCACGCCCCGCGTGCTCTTTGTCCGTTGGATGCAGTGATACAGTAAAATTTTGCACCCTGCTTTCACCCTAGCCGTTGGATGCAGTGATTTTTTTTTTCACATCTTTCCTTCCTGATTAGGTCCATGACAATTGGGCCCATGTGTATGCGGGACCGGTGTTTCAGGCAGAGATTCAGGTTAACTGTTTCGTCCGCGTCGTGCGCATCTCCTACCGTAAAATCTGGATCTCGATCTGGACAGAAATATATAAGCCAGCGCCTCCTTCTCCCACCGCATCGACTCAGCCCTCTCCATTGGATCTCCTCGAGCTTCAGTGCAGCTGCAGTGGCGGGTGGCAGGAGGCATGACGCAGCTGATGGCTCCAAATTTGGTAGGATTCGGCCTCCTCATCTTCCCCGAGCTCGACGCGGAGCGCGGCGGACTGGCGATGGTGTTGTGGAGGGCGACAGAGGCATCCATTACCTCGATCCCGAGCATAGTGCTGGCGGTCACGACATAGCTTCGGGCCAAGGACGACGACGACCCAGCCCGCAGGTATGCCCTCCTCCATCCCCGCTCTCTTCCTCTCCTATCTCATCTCATCTTTCTCTCTCTATCCCTGAGCAGCTAGCAGCAACGAGGAGAATCAGCGGCCCCAGGGATCATAGCAATATCTAGCACATCCAACGACCACTCCTCCCACGCCCCTCCTTCCCAGAATCCCAATCCGCCACCTCCTCTTCTCCCCCAATCCACCGATGGGAGGCAAATCGCGGCGGGGAGGGAGCTGGCCTAGGAGAGCACGTCGACGGTGGTGGAGGACTTGCCACTCTCAAGAAGCGGAGCAGAACGTCCACCCAACCTTGCAGTACTTGCCACTCTCAAGAAGGTGAACGCACTATTCTCCTCTTCCTAATTTTTGCCTTCTCCTTCATCTAGTGCTCTTCTTTTAGAGTTTCTCATCTTTGATTGTGCAGATTTGGTTTTTTACGCCTACAAGGTGTTCGGTGAAAGTCCAAGAAGGCTAGGAAAGGATTGATCTATGTAGCCTGGAAGGTGGTGGCCGTCGGTGCCCGCTCGATGGTGGCCGCAGCTGGTGGAAAACGGTTGCTGCCTGGGGGGAGCAGCTGGTGGAAAATGGTGGCTGTCTGGGGGCAGCAGCGAGTGGACGAGCCAGTTTGCTACCAGGATTGCAGCGGTCAGGACGTGCGCCCAGGCCCATCGCTCAACCCTCGTTGTCGGCCTCCGGCGTGCTTATTCCAGTACCATGGCGCTGTTGATGGACCTCGAGTGAACGCAGAGCAGCAGCACGCGCCGGATGCGACCTCATCTGCTTAAGGGCAAGCTCGTCCAGTGCCTATGATGCCAAGGTGATCATTTCCTAATCCTTCTTCTCATTCACTCCCAATCTGATTAACTGTCCAGATCGATTTGATACCTGTTTTCGTGGAGGCAGTAGGCAGTAGCACACAAGGAATGTTTCTCTAATCGATTAGATAATTTTTTCTTGTTAGCAGTAGCGCACACCACATGTGTCTCTGGAATCCAACTTTATGTATGTGCGAAAGAAGAGCATGATCATTTTTGCAAGTCATATTTTAGAGAGGACGTCTAAGTATACTTTGGCCTTTTCATATTCAATTTACACAATTTGTGATGCAATGCCAACTTGTTTGGATCATTTCTTTGTCAAGAGTGCCTCTGCTCGCTCTTTATGAAATTTATTCATGTCATATATTTACATGCAGCAAAACCTTCAGTTATAGGAAGCTAATGGACTAAGTAGTTTCTATGGCACACCTAGAGTCTGGAGGTTTTATCAATCTTTCTTTTCAGTACTTAATCATGACTGCAATTCTGGGTGAAGAAAACTACATGGAGGTTGCAGATTTTGAGTTGTGAAATGTCTGTAATGTCCCTAAATTATATATGTGTCACAAATAAGTGATGATACCTCATATACAGTAGTATTTAGTATAAAATGAGCTAGACATAATTCAAGATAATAATAGAACCGAGGTGTCAGTATAATACAGTACATGCAAAAATAAAATAAAATGACTTTGAGTTTTTGAAATTACAAAAAAAATAACTTGCAAATAAACATATATTGACCAAGAACAATATTCATGACCAGTACAAGTTCATGCCAAATAAAATAGGGATGTGACGTTTTGGAGAGTACCTTGCAGCCTGCCCGACGAATTATAGCCAGGCAGTAATATGGAAGCAACGGCCAGGGTAAATTCATATACCGTTTTGGATTTTAACCCAGAAGCTCGGGAAACGCTCGGGAATCGCCTCCAGACCAGATTCTGGAATTGCGGCTAAGTCTTGCCTATTGCATAAGTTATGTCTGTCCTTAGGTGACGGTTTAGGTTTTCCGCGTTTTCAGGATCGGCGATTTAGGGGCGATTGAAGCTCTCTGCTCTGTTTTGGTCCGGCGCCGCCTGCCATCAGCAGAGCTCGTCTCCCCCCGGCTCTGGTCCATGGCTGCCCCTGGTGAGTCCCCGGCTCTGGCCTTGGCTGCCTAGTTTCCCCCGTTCCTAGCCCACCTCAAGCCCTTCGCAAGTTCTAGGGCCTGCGATTGTAAAACACCCAACCTAGCTTCTTATCTTGTGTTGGCTGAATTTGGGAGGGGCGATGGAGAAAGTGGAGGGTCTGCTGAGAAATCTGAAGCTCTCAGAGGCAGAGAAAAAAGGTGTGAGATTGAGTGGTGAGGTGGGGAAGCAGAGGGCAGGAGAGGCAAAGGCCCTGGGAATGGTGTTGTCAGAAAAGCCTGCAAATGTAGAAGGTTTAGAGGTTTCTCTTGGCCGGATTTGGTGCCCGTTGAAGGGATTGAGATGCAAAGAGCTAGGGGCGAACATGTTCATGTTCACCTTTCTACAGGAGTCAGGGAAGAGAAAGGCCTTGGACAATGGGCCGTGGAAGTTCAACAATGACCTGCTGGTGATGATGGACTTTGATCCAAATAAGACTCTAGAGGAGTACACGTTTGACACTATTCCCATCTGGTTGCGGGTGTTGAAGCTTCCTTTGGGGAGGATGAACAGAGATACCGGAGAAGCCATTGGACATGAGGTTGGAGAGTTTATCCAAGTTGATGTGGGGGAGGATGATATGGCCATTGGCGAATACCTACGTGTGAAAGTGAAGCGGAATATAAAAGAACCCTTGAGAAGAGGTATGATGATCCACATTGAAGAGAGTGAGATGGATAGGTGGTGCCCGTTTGAATACGAATTCCTCCCGGAGTTCTGCTACACCTGTGGAGTTATTGGGCATGAGGATAAATGTTGTTCAATCAAGCTGAAAAGAGGGGAGATACAACAATATGGACGCTGGATGAGAGCTCTGATGCCAAAGCGGTCGATTCAGGGAGAAAGAAAAGGTTGGGAGGAGAAGGGAGGACAGAGCAACGGGGGTTATGGATTCAACAGTAAAAGTGGAGGTTCGGGCAGTGATAGCCGCTCATGGAGGAAAGAGGTGGGCTCGGGGGTTGGCTCAATGAACTCTGAGAAGGATGATAAAGCTACAAGCCCACTAAAAAAAACTGCCAGAAACTTGTGTTAAAGGTAACCAGAAGAATTTGACTTTTCACGAGGGGAACGATGGTAGAAAGGTGACAGATCTGGTCGCCATAGAGGTGATTGCCGGCGTGGTCAATGAAATGGCCTCAGATAAAATGGAGTTGGGTGGCGAGGAGGGGGCTGGGGAGGCAACCGAGACAGCGAATGGGCAGGGTCGTGTTCATGTGCGGGAGAATGTGAACAATAAAGGAGAGGAAGATGCAGGAAATAAAGGAAGGATCATCAAGAAATTTAAAGCAAAAGGTAGGGAGGGGTCAGGGAAGCAGCTTGATGGTGTCCACTCAAAACCACCGGTCAGGGCTGGTGCAAAACGTGGAGCTGAAACGATGGACACTGAGGAGCAGAATGGTAAGAAGGGGAAGAAGCTGCGGAGCTTAGATACAGTTGTTGAGGCGGGGCTGTTGGAACAGCCCTACAAGGATCAATGAAGGTAGTAGGTTGGAATTGTCGGGGGGTTGGGGAACGGCCCTGATACGTCTCCAACGTATCTATAATTTTTGGTGCTCCATGCTTGTTTTTACACCATTTGCCTATTGTTTCGTTACACTTCGTGGCACTTTTATGCATTTTCCAGAACTAACCTACTAACAAGTTGCCACAGTGACAGTTCTCTGTTTTCTGCTATTTTTGTGTTTCAGAAGTGATACACAGGAAATATTCTCGGAATTGGACGAAACAAGTTCCTGAAGTCTTATTTTACCCGGAAGCTTCCAGAGATCCGAAGGAGAGAAGGAGAGGGGCCACCAGGGGCCCACATGCCAGGGTGGCGCAGCCAGCCCCTGGCCCGCGCCACCAAGGTGTGAGGCCACCTGGGCCCTCCTCTAACATCGCCCCTTCGCCTATAAAGACCCCCCGACGGAAAAAACCTAAGGACCCGATCACTTTTCCAGAACACATCGCGATCCGCCGCCGCCGTCGACCTGAAGATCGGGAGGGTCCAGAAGCTCTTCCCGGCACCCTGCCGGAGAGGGGAATCACCACCGGAGGTCTTCTTCATTGCCATGCTTGCCTCCGGAGCGATGAGTGAGTAGTCTACCTTGGACTATGGGTCCATAGCAGTAGCTAGATGGTTGTCTTCTCCACCATGTGCTTTATGTTTAGATCTCATGAGCTACCCTACATGATTGAGATCACCGTTATGTAATTCTACATGTTTGGTTTGTTGGGATCCGATGAATATTGGTGTTTATGATTGAGTTGCTGTACTGAATATTATCTTATGTTATCTCTATGTTGTTTATGATCTTGCATGCTCTCCGTTGTTAGTAGCTATCTTGGCCGAGTAGTTGCTAGTGACTCCAAGAGGGGGTATTTATGCTCGATAGTGGGTTCATGTCTCTATTTAACCTGGGGGAGTGACATAAACCTCTAAAGTTGTAGATGTGTTGTTGCTACTAGGGAGAAAACAACATTCATATGCTCAAGGGCATATGCTTTGTTTACATTACACACTTTGCTTAATGCAATTATCTGTTGTTCGCAACTTAATACTCATGGGGTGTTCGGACGATATCCCCGTGAGTGGATTATTAGTCATAGATGCAGTTGGATGGCGGTCTATGTATTTTGTTGTAATGCCCAGAGTAAATCTCATAGTGATCTTCTTGACATATCACGTTTATCTTTATTCTATCAATTGCCCAACTGTAATTTGTTTACCCAGCATGTGTTATTTATCTTATGGAGAGACACCACTAGTGAACTGTGGACCCCGGTCCTATTTCCATCATATTGCTATTACCTGTTTACTTTACTCGCACTGTTTACTTTATTTGCATACTCTACTGTTTTCCACTCGATACGCTCATAACCTTTGTTTCAAGCAAACCGGTGAGATTGACAACCTCATCACAAGTTGGGAACAAAGTACTTGGTTGTGTTGTGTGCAGGTTCCGCGTTGCAGCTAGCAAGCAAAGCTTGGACGAGGCGCCATATATAAATTGTCCGAAGCTGTCGCAAACTAGCAAGCATCACCTTCAATCGTCATTGTTTAATTTTCTCCTGAACGATAAACCTTGGTTTCTTAACTGAGGGAAAATAAGCTGCTATACTCATCATACCTTCCTCTTGGGGTTCCCAATGGGCTGGTCATTCACCACGCACAAGGACCTCTAATCTTCCACATCAACTTGGAGTATCAGCCTCTTTTCTGGCGTCGTTGCCAGGGAGAAGAGTGGAAGACTTCTGCGAGGGGAGTTTTCGCACACACATCCTTTACTTTGTTTTATTGTTTTGCTTTACTTTATTTATTTTACCTGCATTGCTTTATATCAAAAACCCAAAAAAATTAGAATCCTTGGTAGTTGTTATTTCTTTACTTTAGGTTATTATGTCTAGTTCAGTTGCTACTACTATGTCGCCCGAGGATATGATTTTCACTTTTAAACAAAAGGATGAGGAAAGTTTTAAAGAAGCTTGGTCTAGAATTTATAATTGGCATGGAAAGACTGAACCTAAAATGACATTGAGTTTGCTTCTTAGTAGCTTTTACTTTGGACTTTCTCTTCTTTATAGATATGCTTTGGATGCTACTGCTGAAGGAGATTTCCTTCATTGTGATGGAGATCAAGCCTTCAATATTATTAAAAAAGTTGATTACAATTTATAGCATGCCAACCTATTTTGATTCCTCTCTTGTGTGCATCTTTAATAGACTTGATACTCTTGAGACTCGCACTGCTAGTTTGAATTCTTGCTACAATACTTTGCGCCAGCATTTTGATTATGTGGCAACAAATTCTGAACCCTCGAGTTGGTATCCTACGGTAAAAATCACCATTAGTGGTGAAACTTTTCATGCTCGTTGTGATATTATGTCTGAATTTTGTCTTATGCCAAAGGATGTTTATGAATCTTTGAGCCTTTGGAAGCTTTCTGAGGGGGGAGAAGGAATTTCTCTTACTAACAATGCCACTATATTTCCCATTGGAATAGCTGAAGGAGTTTTTACAAAAGTCCTAGGAAGAATGATATCTACTGATTATCTTGTTATTGAATGTTTAGGAAAAGGACAAATCACACTTGGAAGATCCCTATTAAAGCTCCTAGGCGCCGTCATTGATGTGGGAAAAGGCAATATAAGATTTATCTCTCCACCTTGCAATAGCCATGTCTTTCCTAGAGTCAAGAGCAAAGGTAAGAAAGGAAGACGTAAGGCACGCGCTGATCCTAGTACTTCATCTCTTGAAATACTTGATTCGCAATTTTCTGCGCCTAGCTCAAAGGCGTTAAAGAAAAGCACTCTTGGGAGATAACCCAATGTTTCTTTTCAGTACTTTTTCTTTTATTTGAGTCTTGGAAGTCATTACTACTGTAATGACCGCTCCTTATCCTTTTTATTTCGTTTTTGTGCCAAGAGAAGCCTCTAATTCGAGCGAGGTAAAGATTTGGGGATGTTGCTGTCCTGAAACTGTTTTCGGTGCTGCACCGTAAAAATTCGTATAAATTCTCTGTATATCTTTTGCTCCTGCGATTTCTTGTGCATATGCCCCAGGTTATATCCAAACTTTTGTTAGTTGAACACTTTTTGATTTGAGCAACAGAAAATCCCTAAAAAATTCGACCTTTGTCAGATGTTCAGTTTTGACAGATTTCTGCCAATATTTGTGTTTGCCACTTTATCGCTTTCTTTTGAGTTCTTTTGATCACGGAACTTTTGGGGAGGTAGCTACAGTAGTATTTGCTATATATGTGGTGGTTTTGGGTTGAAACCTGAAGCAAAAATAGGTTGATTATATGTTATGCCTACACTAATGTTGCTAATAGATTTGTGTTTAGTTTTGTATGAAGGAAGTTTTCAAGTGTAGGGATTGGAGAATGATGAGATGAGTTGAAGAATGGACAAAAGCTCAAGCTTGGGGATGCCCATGCATCACCCCAAGAAATATCCAAGAAGTACAAGCATCAAAGCTTGGGGATGCCCCTGAGGCACCCCTTCTTCATCGGCAAAAATCAGGTCACCTTTCAAAACACTATATTTTTATTGCTTCATGCACTATGGGTTTTTCTTGGAGCGTCAGTTGTTTTAGTTTTATTAGTTGGTTTAGTTTGTTTGCTGCAATAAATGGTTGGACCCCAACAAATTTCCTTTGGAGGAGATGTACTCGTTTTCATTTGCCAAGAACGCTCTAGTTTTCACTCTTATTAAAAATCGAGTGTTCTTCTTTTTCTGCTACTGCTTTTGGTTTTTGTTTTCGCTTGCGTTCAGACCTTGTCATATCTTTTCATCAAGGTGTATTTTTGCCTCTGATCTTTATTGGTTTTCATCAAAAGAGGTGTTTATAAAAATTTCAAATGGTGTTGGAAAAGAGAAAAAGCTTTGTGCAAAATAGTGGTACAAGAAGGAGCTTGTGTAGACTGCGGCTTAGGCTTTTTCATGTCATGCTTGATGTCTTTTTGATAGTATGCTTAGTGGTTTTGCTGTAGCATGACTTGTCTCAAATAACTGAGATTGCTTAATGAGCCTTTGAAAAAATCATGCGTTGTTTTTATTGTATGGAAGCATTATTTTGGTTTTCTCCTTGATGCTTTATTTGGGTTGACTTGGCGCATGCTCACACATGTTAGACTCTTACAAAGTCGCCAATAGCCTTCATGATCATTTAGTTTTTGACTTTTGATGCCATCTTATGCTTCTTTTAATGTCGCTTTGTCGCTTTGCATGATTATGGCCATTATTGCTCTCTTAGTTGGTCGCTCCCAGTCTTTTGCTAGCCCTCGCCTTGTACTGAGTATGAGCTCTACTCGTGCATCCAACTCCTAAAAGCCAAAGTTTTCCAAAGTGTCCACCATACATACCTACTAGCAATTTGCTATTCCAAGTAAATTTGACTTGCTTTTATTTTCTCTTCAAATTAAACTCTTACCAGTGTTATGCGAAATTCGGTCAGTAAAGCTCTCACAAACCGGAAGGCACACTTTACTTTTTCCTGTTCTTAAAAATTTGACATTGTGGTCTCTTATGTTGAGTTGTTATGCTTGCAAGTTGTAAGTTGGATTCTAGCCCAGCCATGCAGTCATGGGCAAGCTTTCAACATTGCACTTCTTAATTGAGTTGATATCGTGATCTTTTGTTTATGGATGCCCGCGGTGTGAAATGAATTGGGAATCTTGTGGGGATCATGGAGTTTGTATATGTGTTAGGGAAACGCCGGGCCGCCAATCTAAGCCATGCATAATTCATGGTGGAAATTTGCAGCATACCCATGGTGAACATACGACGACGCATCTCACAATAAAAAGCTAAACAAAAGGCAAATAAAAGAGATGTCGAGGTGTTCATTGTCTGCTTGTCCTGTCATTTTGGTGTGGGCTTGTTCCATGTCATCGGGCACGGAGGTACCCCATTGGCGGTTCTCCATGATATGCATATACTTACAATGACAAGATCCTTGCTTGGGACTCTAAGTAAAGTAGCATGAGGTTTGGGTACTCGTATTCACGGGACGCGAGGTTTTCAACTTATGATTTGTCAAGCATATGCATCATAATTGTTCTCGCATTAACTTTAACCATTCAAGATGCTTATGATGGGGGCAATGAGAGCTCAAAGCCGGTAAGTACCATAATTTTTGAAGGTTATAAAACTTGCAATCACTGCTTCCTTCTGCGAAGGGCCTTTCTTCTACTTTTATGTTGAGTCACCACCTTCTATCTTTATGCACCATAAGAGAGCATAGTTGTCATTCTTAGTGTGATATGCATTGTCCCAAAGTTCATTGATTGATTCATATTGTTGGTTTCAGTTGTTCTTAAATTATTTGTATCTAGTCGCCCTCTTAAACTTGAAGGTGTCCTATGCATTTATGTTTTGCTCTCTTTGAAGGTCAAGCTGAAAACCATTTGTATGTTTTTCCTTATGATTTGAACACACGTTTGACTTTCATTGTTTCATTTTCATGATCTTTTGTTTGTGTTCATTTGCATGTTTACAACATGGCTGCTAAGTTCTTATTGTCAAGATTATATCTTCATGCCCATGTTTTAAGTTCTTATGATCCCAGCTCACAAATGCTTACATATATGATCAAAATTGTGTAGGTGCATGTCACCTCAAAAATTATTCCTTGTTATCACTTACCTACTCGAGGACGAGCAGGAGTTAAGCTTGGGGATGCTTGATACGTCTCCAACGTATCTATAATTTTTGATGCTCCATGCTTGTTTTTACACCATTTGCCTATTGTTTCGTTACACTTCATGGCACTTTTATGCATTTTCCGGAACTAACCTACTAACAAGTTGCCACAGTGCCAGTTCCCTGTTTTCTGCTATTTTTGTGTTTCAGAAGTGATACACAGGAAATATTCTCGGAATTGGACGAAACAAGTTCCTGAAGTCTTATTTTACCCGGAAGCTTCCAGAGATCCGAAGGAGAGAAGGAGAGGGGCCACCAGGGGCCCACACGCCAGGGTGGCGCGGCCAGCCCCTGGCCCGCGCCACCAAGGTGTGAGGCCACCTGGGCCCTCCTCTGACATCGCCCCTTCGCCTATAAAGACCCCCCGACGGAAAAAACCTAAGGACCTGATCACTTTTCCAGAACACATCGCGATCCGCCGCCGCCATCGACCCGAAGATCGGGAGGGTCCAGAAGCTCTTCCCGGCACCCTGCCGGAGAGGGGAATCACCACCGGAGGTCTTCTTCATCGCCATGCTTGCCTCCGGAGCGATGAGTGAGTAGTCTACCTTGGACTATGGGTCCATAGCAGTAGCTAGATGGTTGTCTTCTCCACCATGTGCTTCATGTTTAGATCTCATGAGCTGCCCTACATGATTGAGATCACCGTTATGTAATTCTACATGTTTGGTTTGTTGGGATCCGATGAATATTGGTGTTTATGATTGAGTTGCTGTACGGAATATTATCTTATGTTATCTCTATGTTGTTTATGATCTTGCATGCTCTCCGTTGTTAGTAGCTATCTTGGCCGAGTAGTTGCTAGTGACTCCAAGAGGGGGTATTTATGCTCGATAGTGGGTTCATGTCTCTATTTAACCTGGGGGAGTGACAGAAACCTCTAAGGTTGTAGATGTGCTATTGCTACTAGGGAGAAAACAACATTCATATGCTCAAGGGCATATGCTTTGTTTACATTACACACTTTGCTTAATGCAATTATCTGTTGTTCGCAACTTAATACTCATGGGGTGTTCGGACGATATCCCCGTGAGGGGATTATTAGTCATGGATGCAGTTGGATGGCGGTCTATGTATTTTGTTGTAATGCCCAGAGTAAATCTCATAGCGATCTTCTTGACATATCACGTTTATCTTTACTCTATCAATTGCCCAACTGTAATTTGTTTACCCAGCATGTGTTATTTATCTTATGGAGAGACACCACTAGTGAACTGTGGACCCCGGTCCTATTTCCATCATATTGCTATTACCTGTTTACTTTACTCGCACTGTTTACTTTATTCACATACTCTACTGTTTTCCACTCGATACGCTCATAACCTTTGTTTCAAGCAAACCGGTGAGATTGACAACCTCATCGCAAGTTGGGAACAAAGTACTTGGTTGTGTTTTGTGCAGGTTCCGCGTTGCAGCTATCAAGCAAAGCTTGGACGAGGCGCCATATATAAATTGTCCGAAGCTGTCACAAACTAGCAAGCATCACCTTCAATCGTCATTGTCTGCTTTTCTCCTGAACGATAAACCTTGGTTTCTTAACTGAGGGAAAATAACCTGCTATACTCATCATACCTTCCTCTTGGGGTTCCCAACGGGCTGGTCATTCACCACGCACAAGGACCTCTGATCTTCCACATCAACTTGGAGTATCAGGCCCGGCAATTCGAGGCCTTCTGACCTTTCAGAAGGAGGTGAACCCCGATGTTCTCTTTGTGTCAGAAACAAAATTGAATGCGAAGAGGCTGGAATGGCTGAGGTGGAAGTTGGGTCTTACAAACATGGTGGCAAAAGACTGTGACGGCCAAAGCGGAGGGCTTGCTCTGTTTTGGCGAAACACGGTGGATGTGAGTGTTGGACTAAAATCAAAATACCACATAGATGCGGTGATCACAGAAGAGAGTGGGTTCAAGTGGCGTTTTACGGGGATTTATGGTGAACCGAAAGCTAGCAAGAAGGAAACGACTTGGAGGCTATTGAGAATGATCAGACATCACTATGATCTTCCTTGGCTCTGTGTAGGTGATTTCAACGAGGTGTTGTTTCAGTGGGAGAAGGTGGGAGGGGCGGCTCGGCCCCAGGGATGTTTGGACCGCTGCAGGGAGGCGCTGGAAGGGTGTGGTCTTCATGATCTTGGCTTCGAGGGTGATGCCTATACTTGGAGGAATAATAGTCATGATCCTTGCAAGTACATCAAGGAGAGGCTTGACCGGGCTATGGCAACTGAGGGCTGGTGTGCTCACTTCCCGGAGTTTAGAGTAATTAATGGGGATCCTCATCACTCTGATCATAGGCCCATTATTATCGATTTGGAGGATAGCAGCAACATTGCGGTTGGAAGGAGGGGGCCCCATCCTTTTCGGTTCGAAGCACACTGGTTGGAGGAAGAAAACTGTAAGGAAGTTGTGAGAAATGCTTGGGAAAGAGAGGTTTTAGGGAAAGGAGGCAGTGTTAACGAGGCCATTAAAGGGGTGGCCGCTGATTTGACCGATTGGAGCAAAACCTCTCTAGGACAACTTGAAAAACGAATTGCCCACACCAAAAAGGAGCTTGAGGTTTGTAGGCGACGTGCTTTGACTGGAGAGGTTGTTCGTAATGAACAACTGTTGCGGTACAGGCTGGAGAAGCTTGAAATTCAACGGGACACTTTTTGGAAACAGCGGGCTCATGTCAACTGGCTGCAAAAAGGAGATAGAAACTCTAAATTTTTCCATGCCTATGCCTCGGAGAGAAAGAGACGTAACCGCATAAAGAAGTTAAAAAATGAGAATGGAATGGTTTTGGAGGGAGAAGGGGAGATGGCGGCGGTGATTACTAATTATTTTCAAAATCTCTTCACCTCCCATGCAGGTAACCGATCTCAGGAACTGCTGTCCCATGTGACACCGCGAGTCACAGAGGAGATGAATGATTGTTTGCTCAAAGACTTTTCTGAAGCTGAAGTTCGGTCAGCTCTGGATGGAATTGGGGATCTGAAGGCACCGGGTCCTGATGGCATGCCAGCTATATTTTATAAAAAGCATTGGGATGTGGTCGGTCCACATGTGGTTAAAGAAGTGTTAACAGTGCTGAATGGTGGTCCTATCCCGGATAGTTGGAACGATACCTGGGTTACCCTCATCCCAAAGATAAAGAAGCCTGAGGCTATGAAAGATTTGCGGCCAATTAGCCTCTGTAATGTAATGTAGTGTATAAACTAATCTCCAAAGTGTTGGCTAACCGGCTCAAAGGAATATTAAATGAAATCATCTCCCCTAACCAAAGTGCGTTTGTCCCCGGAAGACTAATCACGGACAATATTTTACTTGCTTATGAAGTTACTCACCACATGCAGAATAAACGTTCCGGGGCTGTTGGGGTGGCTGCTTTGAAGTTAGACATGAGCAAGGCTTACGATAGGGTCAAGTGGTGTTTATTGGAACAAATGATGAGAAGGCTAGGCTTCCATGAAAGATGGATTGCACTGATTATGAAATGATGTTGTACTGTCAAGTACCGTTTTAAGCTAAATGGGTCTCTTACTGATGAAGTCATTCCTAGCAGGGGTCTCCGTCAAGGCGATCCTATTTCGCCTTATCTTTTCTTGATTTGTGGTGAAGCTTTTTCTAGCCTCCTTAATTCAGCTGAGGAGGATGGCCGGTTGGAAGGAGTGAGGGTGTCTCAGAATGCCCCGAGGTTTAATCACCTCCTTTTTGTGGATGACTCGTTGATCTTGATGAAAGTTAATGATGAAAGTGCCCAACACCTTTTGCAAATTCTGTCCCTGTATGAAGAGTGTTCGGGTCAGACCGTTAACATTGACAAATCCTCTATTGTTTTTAGCAAGAATACAAAAGAAAGAGATAAGAGAAGAATGATGGATTCCTTGGGAATTGCTAGGGAGGCTCAAAATGAGAGATATCTTGGCCTCCCGGTGTATGTGGGTAAGTCAAAAACCAAAATCTTTGGCTACTTAAAGGATAGAATCTGGAAGTTGATCACGAGTTGGATGGAAAAATGGCTTTCCAAGATGGGCAAGGAGGTGCTCATCAAAGCTTGTGCTCAGGCAATTCCTTTTTTTGCTATGTCCTGCTTTGATATCACAAAAGGTCTGTGTGACCAAATGAGTACCATGGTGTGCCGCTTTTGGTGGCTCAACAAGAGGAGGAACATAAGGTCCACTGGATGAGTTGGGATAAGTTGTCACTATCTAAGAAAGTGGGAGGGCTGGGGTACAAGGATCTCCACTCCTTCAACATGGCGATGCTTGCAAAACAAGGATGGAGGTTGCTCACAGATCCTACATCGCTATGTGCAAGAGTGTTAAAGGCAAAGTATTTTCCTACTACTGATGTGCTGCATGCTGAGCCGATGGAGGGGATGTCGTACTCATGGAGAAGCATTCTAAAAGGCATTCAGTTGCTTAAGGAAGGGGTCATCAAGAGAGTGAGGAATGGCTGTTCTATCAATGTTTGGCAGGATCCGTGGGTGCCGCGAAATGGAAGTCCTTGGCTGATTACTAGGAGAGGTGGAATTTTGATTGACCGTGTTTCTGAACTGCTGGACCCGGTCTCTGGAACTTGGGATTTTGAGCTGGTTGAGGATTGCTTATGGCCGGCTGATGCCAATTATGTGAAGAAAATCCCTGTTTGCTTGAGCATGGAGGACTCCTGGGCTTGGCGAATGGAACCAAAAGGCAATTTCTCGGTGAAATCTGCCTAAAAACTACATAGAACACTTTTGGAACACATCGGAAGCTCTTCCGGTGGCCTGCCAAATGAACATGCTGGAGACTTTGATTGGAAGGGGATTTGGTCATATCCATGCCCACCAAATGTTAGGCAATTCCTGTGGCATATTGCCCATGACAACTTACCTCACAGATGCAACATTCAGAGAAGAGGTATTGAAATTGATCCCTTGTGCCTTGTCTGTCATCGGTTAAATGAGGATGGCGCTCATGTTTTCCTTAGATGCAAAGGCATTCGGCAGGCTTGGTCTGGCTTGGGAATGGAGGATATCAGGGCTTCTCTATTACTCTATAATGGCCCAAAGGAGATGCTCCATACGATTCTGCAGTTGGATAAAAACAAGATGACAAAGTGTGTCGCTCTTCTTTGGATCTGGTGGAAGCACAGAAACAAAATTAATGCAGGAGAGGGGAAACTAAATATAGAAGAGGTGGTTCTCAATACCACTAGGTGTGCTACAGAGTATGAACAATTCTATGTTGCTCCTCCTGTCCAGAGTGGTAATGTGGTACAAAAATGGAGTCCTCCTATGGGTGACAGGCTGAAGATCAACACTAATGGCAGCTGACGAGGGTTAACTCGACAAATGTCCTAGATGAAGGACTTAGGATCGGGGAGATAGGGCGTCAGATGAACTCGAAGGTAAGGTTAGTCGAAATAGGTGTGTATCGAAAGTAAACTTGGGTGTTGAACCTGGCTTGCTTTCAATCTGCCCTACACCGTCCCCTCCTGGCCCCTATATATAGGTGGCCAGGTCTCAAGGATCGGGTAGGGTCCGATACAGATTACAATATCGACATACGGTAAGGACTCGTATCTCGACTATTATTACAATTGGGCCTAGCTTAACGGGCCTTAGGGGTACTCAACTAACGGGCTCTATTAGCTATACCCTTGTCAGTAGCCCCTGAGATTCTACCAGAATTGCAGATTCGGGTTGAATCTCTAATCTTTAAATCTTCGACTTGATCAACTCTTCGACTTCATCATATCTTCAAATCTTCGACTTGGTCTTTCGACTTATTTTTATGATAATATTTCGCAAGGGGTTTTGATGAACATGCCTGACAACTCTGGCGGATCAAGAGGTCAGTTAACTGCCGGAACAGATACTTGTCACCTACTTCAAACTCAATCCCCTTGGACTTGAATTCGGGATACCGGTCAAACCCATTCTTTGGCTGCATTTAGGACTTATAAATAATGAATCCCAGTGATTCTCAGGGTACCCAGTGCGTCCACCAGGATTTTCTTCGCGTCGTAGACACGGATACATACCAGCAGAGCGCATCCATGTGCGTATACCGGGCCACACAGGACGGATCCCGGGGTCTTACCTTCGTGATAAATCACAGCATTCGAGTTTCGTTGCGATAACGTAACTCGAGAATCACATGTCACAGTCTCTTTTGACTGATGGAATATCAAAGAATCTCAAATTAATTTCTCCCAAGTAACTCCCGATGGGAGTAGTCGCTCTATATTTCGTCGACTACGTAGTCGAAGTTTTATGATTGTCGAAATGTTGAGCGGCTCGTAGCCTTCTTCATCTTTATTGTTGATTGTCTTATTTTCTATCGGGTGCGCGCTCAGCGCTCCCGATGGGAGTAGCCCCCGAGGCTATGGTTGGATACTTGTAGTCAATTATAGGCTCAAATTGACTTCTTCTTCCTGTTTATAAGCCCCCGAGCCAAAGGCGAGGTTGTTTAATACCTTCTATGATACATTCTTTTCCTCTTTGTTATTATCGTCTTCTATGTGTAGAATTTTAACTCCTTTGTAAATATCTTTATGGGCCTTGCTATCACGGAGGCCCTTTAATATGTGCTTATAAATAAAGCACCTTTGGTGAGGGTGAAAACCCTAAACATATTCCTCCTCCGCCGCATCATCTTCTTTTTCATCTAGGGTTTCTCTTCTCCCCACTTTTACACATGGCTGGTGCAGATGGGTCCCGTCTGGACCTTGGCTCCCCAACGGTGCCACGAGGTCGCGGCCGCCCTCGTGGCAGCAAAAATAAGACAACTCCAGCTGCTGCGGGATCCTCGTCGTCCGCTCCGGTGAAGCGTCGTCCCGGCCGCCCGGCCGGTAGTAAGAATAAACCGAAGGTGACTAGCGCCGCCCCAGGTCCAAGCGCTCCTCCCCCTGGTGCTTCTCCTGCTTTGCCCAGAATATTTTCTTTCTTTTGCATTGCCAACGCGCAGTGCCGCGAGATTCAGCGCTTGCCGCTGAATTTCACCAAGTTTATGGATGTGCGGGAACTGCGAGAAGCGGTTCTTCGTGAACAATCTGGTGGAGGAACTCCATACGAAGTGGAGGTTTGGTACGACGGCGCCGGCGTGCAATACTTCAAGGGCGGCTGGTCGCAGTTTGCAGAAGACCATGACCTCCACCAAGGCTTCTTCATGACTTTCGACTTCCATATCGGCACATCAAAGTTCGACGTGAAAATCTACGATGGCACCCAGTGCCAGAAGGAGTATGAAGCTGAAGTGCACTTCCATTAGCATCTTCTTTATGTAATTTCTTTTTCTAGTTGCCTTGCTGTCGTGCTATCTGTAATGAATACTTCGTATTTTGCTTTGATGTTTTTAATAGACCAAGGGAACAAATCATTGTTCCGAGGCATGCTATATATTTATCGGGTTCTTGTGAACCAATTATATTATTTTGAAGAATATCGGGTTGTCTGCACAACCTAATAGTGTAAAAGATCTCCATATCGTGATAAAACTTTCTTTCGTACAACCCGAGGGTTGAAGCCCCCGAGCGGAGAAGTAAAATATTTGTACAAATTGTCGAGTTCAACCCAAGGAACCCGACCTATGGCCTCATGTTCTGGGTGCAGAGGGTTAACTCGAGTTTACTGATACCACTAGATTTTTTCTATGCATAAAAACGTCGTAGCTGCTCTGCATTCCATGGGTTGCTCTCGTCTTTTCCTGTCTTCTTGTCTTGTAGTCGATAAGCTCCTCCTGGAATCACTTCTGTGACGATGTAAGATCCCACCCAAGGGGACTCTAATTTTCCGTGGCTGTCCTGCCTGAGTCGTAAGACTAAATCTACCACCACAAAGGATCGTGGACGAACTCGACTACTATGGTAGTTCCACAGGCTCTGTTGATACTGCGTAGCTCTTTCTAATGCTTTATCTCTTGCTTCATCTAGTGCATCGATGTCGTCCTGTAACGCTTCTGTTGATGTCACTTCGTCGTATGCCGTCACTCTTGGAGCTTCGTGTGTAACTTCAACTGGAAGCACGGCTTCTGCGCCATGGACCAGGAAGAAAGGAGTTTCCTGAGTAGCTGCGTTAGGCGTGGTTCTTAAACTCCAAAGAACGGAGGGCAATTCATCTACCCAAGCGCTCTTGGCTTTCTCGAGAGGTGCTAAGAGCCTCTTTTTTATCCCATTGCATATTAGGCCATTGGCTTTTTCGACTTGCCCATTTGTCTTCGGGTGTGCTACGGATGCAAGTTTGAGCTTGATTCCCAATCCTTCGCAGTAACTCTTGAATTCCTTTGAAGTGAAGTTTGTCCCGTTGTCCGTGATGATGCTATATGGCACACCGAAGCGGAACACTATTGATTTGATGAAATTGATTGCCGCTGTCGAATCTTGAGTTGTTACCGGGGCTGCTTCCACCCATTTCGTAAATTTGTCGACTGCCTCTAGCATGTAAACGTGCCCTCCTGGCCAGGATTTGTGCAGCTTCCTGATACGTCTCCAATGTATCTATAATTTTTGATACTCCATGCTTGTTTTTACACCATTTGCCTATTGTTTCGTTACACTTCGTGGCACTTTTATGCATTTTCCGGAACTAACCTACTAACGAGTTGCCACAGTGCCAGTTCCCTGTTTTCTGCTGTTTTTGTGTTTCAGAAGTGATACACAGGAAATATTCTCGGAATTGGACGAAACAAGTTCCTGAAGTCTTATTTTACCCGGAAGCTTCCAGAGATCCGAAGGAGAGAAGGAGAGGGGCCACCAGGGGCCCACACGCCAGGGTGGCGCGGCCAGCCCCTGGCCCGCGCCACCAAGGTGTGAGGCCACCTGGGCCCTCCTCTGACATCGCCCCTTCGCCTATAAAGACCCCCCGACGGAAAAAACCTAAGTACCCGATCAATTTTCCAGAACACATTGCGATCCGCCGCCGCCGTCGACCCGAAGATCGGGAGGGTCCAGAAGCTCTTCCCGGCACCCTGCCGGAGAGGGGAATCGCCACCGGAGGTCTTCTTCATCGCCATGCTTGCCTCCGGAGCAATGAGTGAGTAGTCTACCTTGGACTATGGGTCCATAGCAGTAGCTAGATGGTTGTCTTCTCCACCATGTGCTTCATGTTTAGATCTCATGAGCTGCCCTACATGATTGAGATCACCGTTATGTAATTCTACATGTTTGGTTTGTTGGGATCCGATGAATATTGGTGTTTATGATTGAGTTGCTGTACTGAATATTATCTTATGTTATCTCTATGTTGTTTATGATCTTGCATGCTCTCCGTTGTTAGTAGCTATCTTGGCCGAGTAGTTGCTAGTGACTCCAAGAGGGGCTATTTATGCTCGATAGTGGGTTCATGCCTCTATTTAACCTGGGGGAGTGACAGAAACCTCTAAGGTTGTAGATGTGCTATTGCTACTAGGGAGAAAACAACATTCATATGCTCAAGGGTATATGCTTTGTTTACATTACACACTTTGCTTAATGCAATTATCTGTTGTTCACAACTTAATACTCATGGGGTGTTCGGATTGATATCCCCGGGAGTGGATTATTAGTCATAGATGCAGTTGGATGGCGGTCTATGTATTTTGTTGTAATGCCCAGAGTAAATCTCATAGTGATCTTCTTGACATATCACGTTTATCTTTATTCTATCAATTGCCCAACTGTAATTTGTTTACCCAGCATGTGTTATTTATCTTATGGAGAGACACCACTAGTGAACTGTGGACCCCAGTCCTATTTCCATCATATTGCTATTATCTGTTTACTTTACTCGCACTGTTTACTTTATTCGCATACTCTACTGTTTTCCACTCGATACGCTCATAACCTTTGTTTCAAGCAAACCGGTGAGATTGACAACCTCATCGCAAGTTGGGAACAAAGTACTTGGTTGTGTGTGTGCAGGTTCCGCGTTGCAGCTAGCAAGCAAAGCTTGGAGGAGGTGCCATATATAAATTGTCCGAAGCTGTCGCAAACTAGCAAGCATCACCTTCAATCGTCATTGTCTGCTTTTCTCCTGAACGATAAACCTTGGTTTCTTAACTGAGGGAGAACAAGCTGCTATACTCATCATACCTTCCTCTTGGGGTTCCCAACGGGCTGGTCATTCACCACGCACAAGGCCCTCTGATCTTCCACATCAACTTGGAGTATCAGTCTCTTTTCTGGCGCCGTTGCCGGGGAAGAGTGGAAGACTTCTGCAAGGGGAGTTTTCGCACGCACATCCTTTACTTTGTTTTATTATTTTGCTTTACTTTATTTATTTTACCTGCATTGCTTTATATCAAAAACCCAAAAAAATTAGAATCCTTGGTAGTTGTTATTTCTTTACTTTAGTTCATCATGCTGTTCCCTAAGTTCGTTCTGGAGGACCTCTCAGTAGGTAGTGGTTCGATTATTGGCAAAAGTAACATTGAGGAGTTCTTTAATCACATTAGTATGCATAAGGAAGTTGAGGAAAAGTCTTTGGTTGAGCTAGCTCCTAGTTATGAAGTTGCTTCTTCTCATTTAGTTCACATGTTAGAAGCTAGGTTTGCTAGTCTTAATCCTTTTATGCAATACATGTTCCTTAAGCTTCATGAAATTAAGGATCCCGAAAAGAAAGCTTTTATCTTGGAAACTTTGCGCTTAGAATTTAAGGATGTCGTTATTGAAGCTAGGAAAGTCCTTAAATGTTTTAATAAACTCGGTTCACCTATAAAGGTTATTAGTACAAACGATGAAGGGGCCGAAATACCTATACCTTGCAAGCTGTTGGGATTGTGTGAAGCTTTCGAAAATAATTTTGACTGGATCTGTCCTGAAAATCTTTTTGATGAAAATAGTGTACCAAAGCATGATCACAAAAGGTCTTCAAAAACTTATGTGGATGAAATACAATGCCTTATTGACAAGACCTCTACAGTTGATCTTAATGCTTCTTCTGAAAATACTTGATTCGCAATTTTCTGCGCCTAGCTCAAAGGCGTTAAAGAAAAGCAGTCTTGGGAGATAACCCAATGTTTCTTTTCAGTACTTTTTCTTTTATTTGAGTCTTGGAAGTCATTACTACTGTAATGACTGCTCCTTATCCTTTTTATTTCGTTTTTGTGCCAAGAGAAGCCTCTAATTCGAGCGAGGTAAAGATTTGGGGATGTTGCTGTCCTGAAACTGTTTTCGGTGTTGCACCGTAAAAATTCGTATAATTCTCTGTATATCTTTTGGACCTGCGATTTCTTGTGCATATGCCCCAGGTTATATCCAAACTTTTGTTAGTTGAACACTTTTTGATTTGAGCAACAGAAAATCCCTAAAAAATTCGACCTTTGTCAGCTGTTCAGTTTTGACAGTTTTCTGCCAATATTTGTGTTTGCCACTTTATCGCTTTCTTTTGAGTTCTTTTGATCACGGAACTTTTGGGGAGGTTGCTACAGTAGTATTTGCTATATATGTGGTGGTTTTGAGTTGAAACCTGAAGCAACAAGAGGTTGATTATATGTTATGCTACACTAATGTTGCTAATAGAATTGTGTTTAGTTTTGTATGAAGGAAGTTTTCAAGTGTAGGGATTGGAGAATGATGAGATGAGTTGAGGAATGGACAAAAGCTCAAGCTTGGGGATGCCCATGCATTACCCCAAGAAATATCCAAGAAGTACAAGCGTCAAAGCTTGAGGATGCCGCCGAGGCACCCCTTCTTCATCGGCAAAAATCAGGTCACCTTTCAAAACACTATATTTTTATTGCTTCATGCACTATGTGTTTTTCTTGGAGCGTCGGTTGTTTTAGTTTTCTTAGTTGGTTTAGTTTGTTTTCTGCAATAAATGGTTGGACCCCAACAAATTTCCTTTGGAGGAGATGTACTCGTTTTCATTTGCCAAGAACGCTCTAGTTTTCACTCTTATTAAAAATCGAGTATTCTTCTTTTTCTGCTACTGCTTTTGGTTTTCATTTTTGCCTTGATTTGCGTTCAGACCTTGTCATATCTTTTCATCAAGGTGTATTTTTGCCTCTGATCTTTATTGGTTTTCATCAAAAGAGGTGTTTATAAAAATTTCAAATGGTGTTGGAAAAGAGAAAAAGCTTTGTGCAAAATAGTGGTACAAGAAGGAGCTTGTGTAGACTGCGGCTTAGGCTTTTTCATGTCATGCTTGATGTCTTTTTGATAGTATGCTTAGTGGTTTTGCTGTAGCATGACTAGTCTCAAATAACTGAGATTGCTTAATGAGCCTTTGAAAAAAATCATGCGTTGTTTTTATTGTATGGAAGCATTATTTTGGTTTTCTCCTTGATGCTTTATTTGGGTTGACTTGGCGCATGCTCACACATGTTAGACTCTTACAAAGTCGCCAATAGCCTTCATGATCATTTATTTTTAGACTTTTGATGCCATCTTATGCTTCTTTTAATGTCGCTTTGTCGCTTTGCATGATTATGGCCATTATTGCTCTCTTAGTTGGTCGCTCCCAGTCCTTTGCTAGCCCTCGCCTTGTACTGAGTATGAGCTCTACTCGTGCATCCAACTCCTAAAAGCCAAAGTTTTCCAAAGTGTCCACCATACATACCTACTAGCAATTTGCTATTCCAAGTAAATTTGACTTTCTTTTATTTTCTCTTCAAATTAAACTCTTACCAGTGTTAGGCAAAATTTGGTTAGTAAAGCTCTCACGAACCGGAAGGCACACTTTACTTTTTCCTGTTCTTAAAAATTTGACATTGTGGTCTCTTATGTTGAGTTGTTATGCTTGCAAGTTGTGAGTTGGATTCTAGCCCAGCCATACTATCATGGGCAAGCTTTCAACATTGCACTTCTTAATTGAGTTGATATCGTGATCTTTTGTTTATGGATGCCCGCGGTGTGAAATGAATTGGGAATCTTGTGGGGATCATGGAGTTTGTATATGTGTTAGGGAAACGCCGGGCCGCCAATCTAAGCCATGCATAATTCATGGTGGAAATTTGCAGCATACCCATGGTGAACATACGACGACGCATCTCACAATAAAAAGCTAAACATAAGGCAAATAAAAGAGATGTCGAGGTGTTCATTGTCTGTTTGTCCTGTCATTTTGGTGTGGGCTTGTTCCATGTCATCGGGCACGGAGGTACACCATTGGCGGTTCTCAATGATATGCATATACTTACAATGACAAGAGCCTTGCTTGGGACTCTAAGTAAAGTCGCATGAGGTTTGGGTACTCGTATTCATGGGACACGAGGTTTTCAACTTATGATTTGTCAAGCATATGCATCATAATTGTTCTCGCATTAACTTTAACCATTCAAGATGCTTATGATGGGGGCAATGAGAGCTCAAAGCCGGTAAGTACCATAATTTTTGAAGGTTATAAAACTTGCAATCACTACTTCCCTCTGCGAAGGGCCTTTCTTTTACTTTTATGTTGAGTCACCACCTTCTATCTTTATGCACCATAAGAGAGCATAGTTGTCATTCTTAGTGTAATATGCATTGTCCCAAAGTACATTAATTGATTCATATTGTTGGTTTCACTTGTTCTTAAATTATTTGTATCTAGTCGCCCTCTTAAACTTGAAGGTGTCCTATGCATTTATGTTTTGCTCTCTTTGAAGGACAAGCTGAAAACCATTTGTATGTTTTTCCTTATGATTTGAATACACGTTTGACTTTCATTGTTTCATTTTCATGATCTTTTGTTTGTGTTCATTTGCATGTTTACAACATGACTGCTAAGTTCTTATTGTCAAGATTATATCTTCATGCCCATGTTTTAAGTTCTTATGATCCCAGCTCACAAATGCTTACATACATGATCAAGATTGTGTAGGTGCATGTCACCTCAAAAATTATTCTTTTGTTATCACTTACCTACTCGAGGACGAGCAGGAGTTAAGCTTGGGGATGCTTGATACGTCTCCAACGTATCTATAATTTTTGATGCTCCATGCTTGTTTTTACACCATTTGCCTATTGTTTCGTTACACTTCGTGGCACTTTTATGCATTTTCCGGAACTAACCTACTAACGAGTTGCCACAGTGCCAGTTCCCTGTTTTCTGCTGTTTTTGTGTTTCAGAAGTGATACACAGGAAATATTCTCGGAATTAGACGAAACAAGTTCCTGAAGTCTTATTTTACCCGGAAGCTTCCAGAGATCCGAAGGAGAGAAGGAGAGGGGTCACCAGGGGCCCACACGCCAGGGTGGCGCGGCCAGCCCCTGCCCCGCGCCACCAAGGTGTGAGGCCACCTGGGCCCTCCTCTGACATCGCCCCTTCGCCTATAAAGACCCCCCGACGGAAAAAACCTAAGTACCCGATCCATTTTCCAGAACACATCGCGATCCGCCGCCGCCGTCAACCCGAAGATCGGGAGGGTCTAGAAGCTCTTCCCGGCACCCTGCCGGAGAGGGGAATCGCCACCGGAGGTCTTCTTCATCGCCATGCTTGCCTCCGGAGCGATGAGTGAGTAGTCTAGCTTGGACTATGGGTCCATAGCAGTAGCTAGATGGTTGTCTTCTCCACCATGTGCTTCATGTTTAGATCTCATGAGCTGCCCTACATGATTGAGATCACCGTTATGTAATTCTACATGTTTGGTTTGTTGGGATCCGTTGAATATTGGTGTTTAGGATTGAGTTGCTGTACTGAATATTATCTTATGTTATCTCTATGTTGTTTATGATCTTGCATGCTCTCCGTTGTTAGTAGCTATCTTGGCCGAGTAGTTGCTAGTGACTCCAAGAGGGGGTATTTATGCTCGATAGTGGGTTCATGCCTCTTTTTAACCTGGGGGAGTGACAGAAACCTCTAAGGTTGTAGATGTGCTGTTGCTACTAGGGAGAAAACAACATTCATATGCTCAAGGGTATATGCTTTGTTTACATTACACACTTTGCTTAATGCAATTATCTGTTGTTCGCAACTTAATACTCATGGGGTGTTCGGATTGATATCCCCGGGAGTGGATTATTAGTCATAGATGCAGTTGGATGGCGGTCTATGTATTTTGTTGTAATGCCCAGAGTAAATCTCATAGTGATCTTCTTGACATATCACGTTTATCTTTATTCTATCAATTGCCCAACTGTAATTTGTTTACCAAGCATGTGTTATTTATCTTATGGAGAGACACCACTAGTGAACTGTGGACCCCGGTCCTATTTCCATCATATTGCTATTACCTGTTTACTTTACTCGCACTGTTTACTTTATTCGCATACTCTACTATTTTCCACTCGATACGCTCATAACCTTTGTTTCAAGCAAACCGGTGAGATTGACAACCTCATCGCAAGTTGGGAACAAAGTACTTGGTTGTGTGTGTGCAGGTTCCGCGTTGCAGCTAGCAAGCAAAGCTTGGACGAGGCGCCATATATAAATTGTCCGAAGCTGTTGCAAACTATTAAGCATCACCTTCAATCGTCATTGTCTGCTTTTCTCCTGAACGATAAACCTTGGTTTCTTAACTGAGGGAAAACAAGCTGCTATACTCATCATACCTTCCTCTTGGGGTTCCCAACGGGCTGGTCATTCACCACGCACAAGGAGCTCTGATCTTCCACATCAACTTGGAGTATCACTTCCCTACCATATCGAGGCCCCATTGTGCAAAGGGCCAGGATAATGGTATTGGTTGTAACTCTGCTGCTGGCGCGTGCGGTCGAGATGCGAATCTTTGACATGCTTCACAGTTCCGAACTATATCTTTCACATCTTCAATGGCTGTCAGCCAATAGAATCCTGCTCGGAATGCTTTTGCCGCTATGGCCCCACTGCTAGCATGATGGCCACATACTCCGGCGTGTATATCTTTTAATATTACTTGTCCTTCTTGAGGTGTTACGCAACGCTGCAAAACGCCAGTTATGCTTTTTTGTATAATTTCCCCTGCAACACGACAAATGCCTTCGACCGTCGAGTTATTCTCTTGGCTTCCACTGCATCTTCTGGTAACTGTTTATTTATCATGTACGCGAGATATGGCTGCATCCAGGTTTCTTCTATCATCATGACTTCTTCGGGTTCTGGCGCAGCCCCCGAGCCTGCTGTAGTAGTCGAACTTTTGACGCTTTTTATCGACCTTTCCACTATTTCTTCCCAAAAGACTCCAGATGGCACAGGCAAACACTGTGACCCGATATTTGCTAAATTGTCGGCTTCTTCATTGTTGTTTCTGCTGACGTGCGAGACTTCGCATCCATCGAATGTTCCTTCTAGATAGTGATATAGGTTCTTGTAGGCCATCATATTATCATTGATTGTGTCGCACCTGTTCATAACTTGTTGGACGACAAGGTTTGAATCTCCAAATATTTTTAGACGAGTTGCTCCACATGCTTTGGCCATCTTCATTCCATGCAACAAAGCCTCATACTCTGCTTCATTATTGGAGGCCTGCGGAAAACTCATCCTTAATAAAACATACTTCAATTTGTCGTCATGCGGTGATATCAATACTACTCCTGCGCCTGCACCTTGGACTCTCTTAGAACCGTCGAAGTACATTGTCCAGACACTCGATAAATTTGGCGGTCCCGTGCTCTGCAGCTCCAGCCACTCTGCTGTGAAATCTGGCAAGATTTGCGACTTGATCGCCTTCCTTTTTTCGTACATGATGTCCATGGGAGATAATTCGATTCCCCACAAAGAGACACGGCCTGTTGCCGAAGAATTGTTGTTCAATATATTCGATAGTGGCGCTTCATTGACCACTATGATTGGGTGCACCGCAAAGTACTGTCGCAATTTTCATGCTGTTGTAAAGACACTATATGCTAGCTTTTGATAATGCGGGTACCTCTGTTTTGTCGGAGAGACTACCTCACTGATGAAATATACCGGCCTTTGGACGCCGTGGGCTTTTCCTTCTTCACTTCTTTCGACTACTAATACTGTACTCACCACCTGATGGGTCGCGGCGATGTAGAGTAGTAGTGGCTCTTTTTCTTTTGGTGCGACCAGCACTAGTGGCGTGGAGAGCACTTTTTTCAGGTGCGCAAAAGCTGCGTCTGCTTCTTCTGTCCATTCGAATTTATCGTCTGACTTCTTCATAAGTGCATAGAAAGGAAGCGCCTTTTCTCCCAATCGAGCAACGAAGCGACTTAGAGCCGCGACGCGTCCTGCGATCTTCTCTGGATTCGCCTCTATTCCTCGTGCTGACACCAGGAACCCTAAGAGTTGTCCTGCCGATACGCCGAAGGAACACTTTGTCGGGTTTAGCTTAAGCTTATACCTGCTCAGGTTGTCGAAGGTTTCTGCCAAGTCGCTGATTAGGGATTCCTCCTCTCTTGTGGTGATGACTACATCGTCAATGTAGACTTGGATGTTGCGTCCTATTTGGCTCCCGAGGCAATTTTGCATCATCCGTTGATAAGTTGCTCCTGCATTTTTTAGGCCGAACGGCATTACTTGATAGCAAAACACCCCATATGGTGTGATGAAGGCTGTCTTTTCTTCATCTTCTTTTTTCAACTTGATCTGGTTGTAACCAGAATATGCGTCCAAAAAGGAAAGCCTTGCGCATCCCGCTGTTGAATCAATTATCTGATCGATGCGCGGTAGAGGGAAGGGATCCTTTGGACAATGCTTATTGAGAGATGTGTAATCGACACACACTCTTTGTACGTCTGTGTTTTTCTTGGGTACAATGACTGGATTGGATACCCAACTCGAGGTTTTTATTTCTCTGATAAATCTGGCGTTTTCTAGCCTGTGCAATTTTGATGCTATCGCCTTCCTTTTGGGTTCATCAAATCGTCGCAATGGTTGCTTGACTGGCGTTGCCTTAGGATCTACATTTAATGCGTGCTCGACGAGTTCCCTGGGAACCCCTGGCATGTCTAAAGGACACCAGGTGAAGATTTCCCAGCGCTCACGGAGGAACTCGACGAGCGCGCTTTCCTATGCAGGATCCAGGTTTACCGCAATCGATGTTGTCTTGCTTGGGTCCGTAGGGTGGACCTGGATCTTCATCGAGTCTTGAGTTGTGTCGAAAGCCTGATCTGGCAGGGATCGTCCAACGTTGGGTAGCACATTATGATCGGTTTTCCCTTTCAGCCTCTCATACTCTGCTGTCATGCCGAAGGTTTGCGCCATTCTATTGAATTCTCTGTCGCAAGTGTTGGCTACTTTGAAGCTCCGTTGCACTGTAATTGTTCCTTTGGGTCCTGGAATTTTTAACGTTAGATACGCGTAGTGAGGTACTGCCATGAACTTTACAAATGCTGGGCGCCCTAGAATTGCGTGGTACTATGATGGCCAGTCCATAACTTCGAATTCCAACTTCTCCCTGCGATAGTTGCTGCTACTGCCGAAGCAGACGTCGAGTTCTATTTTCCCCAGGGGGTAATTTGCAGCTCCTAGTACTATTCCATCGAAAGAATAATCTGTTGGCTTCAGGCTTGTCAGTGATATACACATTGCCTTCAGGGTTCTAGCATATATTAGGTTTATGCCACTTCCTGCATCCATAAACACTCTCCCGATGTCATATCCTCCTATTTGCGCCTTTAACACCATTGGCGAGTGGCCCAGCCTGGGAACTTTCCTTGGGTGGTTTGCTCTGCTGAACTTAACTGGTTGATCTGACCACCGCAAGTATTCAGTGGGGGCTGGTGGCGATGATATTGCTAGGTTTACTTGCCTGGATATGCTCTTTCGCTCTTTCTTTGACTTAGGCACCGGTTGAATCATTGCCGATATATAAACTTTCGACTCTAGGTGCCTCGCTAGCCTTTGTACCTGATATCCTTGACTTGTGTTTTCTCCTTGCCATCCCCCTTGGCTTGAGCCCATGGCGCTTTGTAGCCTCAGGAAAGTTCTACAATCCTTCATCTGGTGATTTGAGACTCTTTTTCCATCAAGATATGCGTAGTGGATTCGACAAGGTCCGTATAGCATATCTTCGGCCGAAGGGCCGGAGTATCTCAGTTTTTCTGTTCCTTTTGCCTAAAACCTCCTATTTCCATATCTTTCATCTTCCCTTGCTTCATAACCCGCGGCTACCTAATTTTGCTTTCCTTGATTATCCCTGCTGCGGTGTCGTCTCCTCTGTCTACTTGTTCTGTCGACTTCTGGTGAACGTCCTCTTTTGTTATTATATGCATCCTCTCCGTCCATGAATTTGTTGGCTTCTTCCATTAGCTCAGCTACTGTCGTTGGCCATGTTCTTCCTATCTCTTCCACGAGATCTGAGCGACGAAGGCTGGCCAAAAAAGCGTCTATTGCTCGTTCGTCGGAGACGTCCTCTGCCGAGTTTTTGATTACACTCCATCATTGTATATAAGAACATAGAGTTTCGCCTTTCCTTTGCACACACGCTTTGACTTCCTCCAGTGATGCTGGGCGTTTGTATGTTGAACGGAAATTTCTTGCGATTTGGCTTTCGAGTTCTCCCCAGCTTCCAATGGATTCATTGGGTAGGGTATTCAACCAGGAGCGTGCTGCGCCGGTGAGGTGTAGTTGCAAACTTTGCATTGCAGTCGCTTTTGTTCCCCCTAATATCTGTACTGCTTGCAGATAATCCGATAACCATAGGGTAGGTTCTTGCGACCCATCATATTTTTGCTGGTCATGCGGTAACTTGAATCCTTTGGGTACCCGCGTTTTGCGAACCCTGCGGGTAAAGCACAACGCGCCCATCTCTTTTTTGTTGTCTTCATAATTTTCCTCCCTCCAGGCATGGCGCGATTTATTTACTCGAGCATGCGCTATTATATTTCTTGCGTCCTCTCTCCTTTTTTGTCGCCTTTCTTCTTCTGATGACTCGCTAGACTCGTTTCGTGTGATATTGTGTTTGAACTTCTCCTTTTGCCTTCCCTTGTAGCTTGTCGACTTTGTCTCTGGACCTTTTCCCCTGATCTTGTCTTCTACTATCCCGAGGCTTCGTATTGCGGCTTGGTGCATGTCTTCCCGCAGATCTTCGGGTTCGGGCCACGTGGTTAGTAAATACGCCTGTGCTGCTATCAGCGCTGCCTCCGGTGTTTCTTACACGAAGTCTTCTTCCTCCTCCTCTGGCTGTGGAGTAATACTCCTCGAATACCTTTCCTCTCTACTTTGCGCTGCTTGCCCTCTGTTGTGTTTTGGGTCTCCGCGCATTTCCCTGCCGTACTCTGAATCCTCACTATAATCATCCCAATACTCTTCCTTTGACATACTGTTATTATCTTGAAAGAACATGTCTCTTTCCTCTCTTAGTTTCTTCCTATGCTGGTGTAATGCGTACTGATATCCCATTAGAACTTCTCTTCTCGATCCTTTGGGTACTTCTGTGCCATGATTTATAGCTGACATGATGATCATCCACTCTCCGGCTGAGACGTGAACCTTCTCCTTCTCCTTTTTGTTGCACTCCTTTACCTTGTCGACTTGCTTGTCGATCCCTTCGTTGTTGTTTTCTTCTTCTGCTTCAGTGATAATGACGCATAACTGGTGTACTCTTTTGGAGACGCCACTACTTCCAGCGGCGAAGTCCCTTATACTGTTGTGCGTTTTACGCGTTGTCTCTTCCAAGTCAAGTTTTTCCCAAATATTGTCGCCTTCTGTGATTTTTGCTTCTTCTAGGCTGACCGGCAATGGCTCGCTGGAAGAGCCTTCCGATGATTCCAGCATTACTACTGTTTCAGGCTCACTTGCCGACGGATCTGGTTTCGTCGAATCCGAGAGGCAGGTCGAACCCGAATGTCCGATTAAGATGCTAAAACTTCCAATCGTTAGCTCCGTCTCTTGATTTTCGTCGATTTCTGTGCTACTGTTGGCTAAAAGCGAAAAAGCCGTCGAATTCATGATTCCAACGCCCAGAGTCCCCATGGTCGGCGCCAATTGACGAGGGTTAACTCGACAAATGTCCTAGATGAAGGACTTAGGATCGGGGACATAGGGCGTCAGATGAACTCGAAGGTAAGGTTAGTCGAAATAGGTGTGTATCGAAAGTAAACTTGGGTGTTGAACCTGGCTTGCTTTCAATCTGCCCTACACCGTCCTCTCCTGGCCCCTATATATAGGTGGCCAGGTCTCAAGGATCGGGTAGGGTCCGATACAGATTACAATATCGACATACGGTAAGGACTCGTATCTCGACTATTATTACAATTGGGCATAGCTTAACGGGCCTTAGGGGTACTCAACTAACGGGCTCTATTAGCTATACCCTTGTCAGCAGCTTTTTCCAATCCTCTCTGTCGGGTGGCTGGGGATATGTTATCAGAAACTCTTCTGGGGAAGCAGTAGCTTCTGCGGCTGGACGTGTTGATCATGCAAGCAATGCTCTGCAGACAGAGGCGGTGGCTTGTCTCCATGCCATTCATGCGGCTCACGACCTGGGTATCACAGACATAGAAGTAGAGACGGATGCTCTGCTACTGGTCCAGGCGTTGAACAGCGATGACCATGATCGAGCGGAGAATGGTGTTCTGTTCCGGGAAATTAAATCACTGCTATCCCTGTATTTCAGGTTGTTTTCCGTCAGGTATTGCCCTCGGGCCTGTAACAAAGTAGCGAACGCTTTAGCGACGCATGGTTCGAAGCTGGTGCTGTCACCCCAAGCCTTTTGGTCGGGTGATGTCCCAGGTTTCGTTCGTGGCTTTGTAGCCGGTGATTGTGCTGTGCTATCTGATTGATTGAATGGTTTGGTTCCAGTTTTAAAAAAAAGATTCTGGAATTGCACTACGCGAGAGCTTTGCGGTGGGAAGAAGCTCGTTCGAAGCCGAAGAGTTCTTTTCGGCTTGAGCGGTTCATGGCCTCGAAGCTCACCTAGAAGCTGAAAAGAAGTCCCCCTAGAGGTGAGAATTTTTGACAAATAAGACCACCTGCACGAGTGAAATGCTAGAAAAGACCACCTGCCAAAAAAATTGTCAAAAAAGACCCCCTGCCGCCTGGGCCAACGCCGGCAGGTGTGCCACATCACCCTGCCGCCACAGCCAAAGCCGGCATGTGGCTTGGCGGGTGCCACGTCACCCTGCCGCCACAGCCAAAGCCGGCATGTGGCTTTTTTGCTTTTTTTTCCTAAAGTTTATACAAAGCTTGTACGGGTGGAGGATGGTGGCAGGGTGCTTGCCGCCAACCCCGATGGCGGCAGGGTGACGTGGCACCAGCCAAGCCACATGCCGGCTTTGGCTGTGGCGTTGGCCCAGGCGGCAGGGGGTCTTTTTTGACAATTTTTTTGGCAGGTGGTCTTTTCTAGCATTTCACTCGCGCAGATGGTCTTATTTGTCAAAAATTCTAGCTCCTTGGTCTCTTTCTCACTCTGCAATTTCTAGTATAGTGATTGTGATTGAGGTCCACCTGTAAGTGGTTAACGACTGTATAAGACCTAAAACATCCTTCTAAACAAACGTTAATGGATGCTAATTATTATTGCGATGAATTAATCGCCATGCATCTTCTCATTTATCCTTACACGTGTTGATTATCTCATAATAGAATGTTTTGATTTCTCTATATGCTATTAAATTAGCATATAAAAATCATTTCAATTAAAAAATTGCGCCACTAATATTTTCGCTGGTGTCTTTAGCCTCAGAAAAGTAACTCATCCGTTTCAGTATGAAACCACATGATAGTAGTTATGCTTTCCTCAACAGTTGAATTAATTTATCTCAAAAAAAAAACAGTTGAATTAATTGTGAAATATCGCATGGTTTCTAACTGTAATCCTACTTTTTGCTGGTGTGTTTAGTCCCAGATTATTTTTACAATTTATTATATATTGCATTTTTTACTTCTTCAGTTATTTTGCATAAAAACAATCATCTGGCTCAAATGTCACCATAGAATTTTGACATACTCTTACTGTAGATTGTTCGTGCACTCACTAGAGCCCATGGGTCCACTTCACCGCAGATCGTGCACGTACTGGTTTCAGCCATGGGCGGGAACGGAGTGGAGCAATCTTTGGAGGATGGATCAGCTGGCGCCTGGCGGGCTCGGTTCCGCGCATGGATCAGCTGGCCCGACGCGGTGAATGGCAGGTTCTGGTAGGACAGGCGCTTGGAGCTGACCTTTAGGGCATCTTCAGCGGGCCTAACTTAAATAGATAAATACGGTTTAAATACGTCCGCGTGGATAAATAAATAGATAAAAGTGCTTTCATCGGACCGACATAAACGGACCGTGGAGGCCGGACCGACGCATTCTCAGCCTATATGTGAGCGTGAAATGCGGTCAGGCGGATAGCGACCACGGTGGTTGGCTGTCTGCGCATGTCCGAGCTTGGCCCGCAAGTCAGTGAACCAAAAAACGGCCATGGTGGTGCTACACAAAAAGTTACCGGAGACTATCTCTCTACAAGCTACTGCTACACTACCCTACCCCTACTCGCCGTCTTCGCGCCGCCGTCCTCGTCCTGCTGTCGTCTACAGCAGGTCGTCGCCCCAGCCCAGATCGACGGTGTTGGAGCCCTCGTCGCCGGCCTGGCGGACGCGGTGAGCCTGGCGGCGAGCCAGGTTCCGGCGGTGGCGGCGGTGGGTGGCGAGCTCGTGGACCTCGCGGGCGCATCTCGCCGCGGACATGTCGTCGTCCCAGCGGTGGCGGTCCCATGCCATCTTCTCCTGCGCCACCGCTTCCGCTACCGCCTCCTCCGCGAGCTCCTCCGCTCGTGCCACCGCACGAGCCGCCTCCTCCCGGGCAGCCAGCTCCAGTGCCGCTGCGCGCCGCCTCCTCCTCCTCCACAGCCACGCGCCGCCTCCCTCGCCGTGTTGGCGCGCACCACGAGCATGGCCGCGAGAGCCTCCCGCTCTGTGGCCATGAACTGTCGCTTTCTCTCCTCGTGGTGCGCCGTCTCGAAGGAGGCCATCAGCGCCACCTGCTCGTCCGTCGTCGTCGGCGCCACCATGTCGCTGTCGGAGGAGTCGCCGAAGAGGGCCTCGATGTCGTCGCTCGCGCCGACCTCCTCGACATGATGCTCCTGTGGCACCACCATGCCCACCACGTAGGCCTCAGCCATGGCCGCGTCGTCGGCTGATGCGACGAGATCGACGGCGGCGTGATACGGCCCCAGAAAAGGCCCGACCGTGGACTCGCCGGTGGCGATGTCGATGGACTACGACTGCAGCAGGGCCGCCGCCTGGCGAGCCGTGTCCTCCGCCACCTCCACCACCTCCTTCTGCTGGTACGCGGCCATGGCGGCTGCCAGCGCCCACGCCTCCTGCTCCGCGTGACGGGAGCCGACGACGCTGTGCGCACGCTGGTTGACGACCACCAGCGCCTCGTCGATCCTCTTCTCCTTGTCGGCCTGCACGGGCGCCTCCGTCGCCGCCACGAACGCCGCGGCGTCGCCCGGCTGCTGGACGGCGAGCTCTTCCACCCGGCGAATGGCGTCGGCCACCTCGGCGTCCTCGGAGAAGCGGGCTAGGGCTAACTGCCTGAGCATGGTCCACTTGCTATTGTCGGTGGGTGCCATTGCTAGGTTTTGGCGGCGGCGGAGAGAAGAGGGTTTTTGGTGTCCATGGAGACGCGCTCTGGCCAGATTTATAGGCTACCAGCACCGGCGGGAAAAATTGGCGGGCGCGCGGGAACGGCCGGCGGGAAACATTGGCCAGCGCGCCCCTTGAAATTTCTGGCAGCAACAGTGGCGCGCGCCGGAATTTTGCGCCGGGCCTCCGCTGTCGGGGACATGCATGCCAGCGAGGTGGACAATAAATACGTTAGCCCGTTAGATTGACCTCTCCACCCAGCCAGACATGGCTCGTTTTGGTGTCCGCAGTCTGATCCATACAAATAAAATTGGACTGTTGCAGACACCTAAATAGATCGGCCCCGGTGGAGATGCCTTTACTCCGCTGGATAACCTGTGCGCCCGTGCGCGGTGCGCGGCAGACGTACCGACGGACGGAAGGAGGCTTCGGACGGCCCGTGGCCCGTGACAGAAGGTGGCGGTGCTGCCGTCGGAAGCTTTTTGCTCTTCTTCCCGGACGTGTAGTTGACGCACACGGTGAGCAGGCAGCAAAGACAGCGGCACATGGCATTTGACTCTTCGTGATTGTTTGCTGCGTGCTCGTGTCACGCATGACTATGCGAGGTATACACACAGTCTCCCACGTGCGTGATCCGTGATGTCCTCGTCTCCCTTTGTTTACATCGGGCTCCAGCCACACAAGCCAGAGACGGTAAAAAAAAAGGTCCACCACAACTCCATTCGCACATTTACACTGCTTTTCGAAAACAAGATCACACATTTACACATGGGGATCTGTTGCGGTATCAAGAAAGAATTCTTTACACAGTATTTCCACGAGAACATGAGCTAAAGTCCTCCCTATGTAGTATGTACCCACGAATCAGCTGAACTCGCCAACTCAAGGTTGCACCGATCATAGGTGTAGTGAATGATGCTAAGTCTTCGCCAGATTCTTGAGAAGAAAATATGAACTATGAAGATCCAAACCGCACGAGACGAGAGGACAAGATCTGCTAATGGGGAGAGCTTGTGCATGAGTTGTTGTTTCCATCACTTTGCTTATAATTTGCAACAGAAACCTAGTCAAAAACATGATTCGGATTGAGAGCACAAATATAGATGAACAATGAGAACGATAAAAGAAAAGTAACACTATATGTTCTTATTGTAATTATCGGATGCACGATACACACACAACATACATGGTAAATTCAGCAAAAGAGGAAAGTTAATTTGGAGTGAATTGCGCATTGGAATTTTGAACGAAAGAAGTTTTATAAATCCAGGACAAAAAAAGATGTTTGTTCAAAGTCTAGGCCTTCTTCGGAGATTCAAATACTCCCTCCGTTCAAAATAATTGAACTTCTAGTTTTGTCCTAAATCAAACAACTTTAACTTTGACCAAATTTATAGAAAATATATGAATATCTACAAAACCATTTTAGTTTTATTAGATTAAGCATACACTAAATTTTCATACTATATACATTAGATGATGGAAATACTGATATTTAGAAATATGGTCAAATTTAGAGAAGATTTACTTAAGACAAATTTAGAATTTCAATTATTTCAAAATGGAGGGAGTATATGATACTCCAATGTGGAGTGCAACTTCTCTCTTTTAGCAAGCATGTAACAGAAAAACAGTAAGTTGGTCCAACTAAGCCACTAAGAGAGGACAACCAACAACCAAACCCTAGGACCCAGTTCATTGATCGAACCAGACAATCGCCAATAAGGATGACCGGTGATCGAACAAACAGGTGGAAAGAATTGAGCTATCCCTATGATCTTCTACCCCGTTCACGCCGCTGACCAAGCCCCGCTCCTCCTCCTACTCCTACCCCACGTCTTATGCATCCTCGGGCACCATGATCAGCCTTCGCGACGCTACCGTCGTAGCATGTGCCCTGCTGGTCCTTGTCTACATCAAGCCAGTAGTTGTAGTCCCCATCATCTCTTCTTGTGGCTTCTAGCCAAGCCATCGACAATTGACTACTCGCAGAGAAAATTCAACAATGGTTGATTTCCCCAAGAACCCAATTCCCGTCAATCTCAATATCCACTGGTTTTTCTTCATTTTCTTAATAAATTTCTTTCCATAGAAATAGAAGATAAAGAGGTTGCATTAATCACCACCCAATCAATCAATCAACTCCAACCAAAACAACATCAATAACATGACATTCAAGTTTCACTAAATAACATGACATTAAGCAACAACTTAAACTTAAGTATCGAGTTCAGATATTGTAACATTTTATTTTAGTTGCAATATTTTGTATGCTTTCGACTAGGTTATTTCCAAGGATAGTTATGAGCACTTAGTTTTGGCATGTGCTCAAATCCTCGTTTGGTCAGTACTCACTACTCATGTGCTACTCTCTGGGATAATGATCGCAAGTGTTGTCCTTCTCTATGTAAGCAAAGTATTGGTGATTTGAGAGCGTAGCATGCAAAAGAGGACACAAAAGCTTTACCCCAAGGTTTATGACCAACCTCCTTACTTCCTCCTTAAGCTTTAATCAGCATCGTACACCGTGGATGACTTTCATGCATGTGAATTACTAATGCTTCGAGTTATGATTCAATTCATATACGCGCTCACGACTAGAGCTAATATCAAGCCGTAGGACTATATATATCATGTTTAAACTTCCAAAGCAAGCCTACTACAAAACCCAAGGGCTCTCCACTAGCAAAACTAAAGTTTATGTACCAAAGTGGCGATATTGTCTAGTACATCTCCTTTCTTGGCAATGACGTCCATTAGCTAGGTTGATATGAATGGGAGACAATAGGAATTCCAAATGTACCTGAATCTTGAGTTTAGTTGCGGTCTAACGGAGACACGCCTAGAACGATTTTGACATTCGTACATTCAGGACTCCAGTGGCAGGAGTGATCCAATCTTCAAGGCTGATTATGCTATAGATAATGGTATTCGTGCTCGCCGGTGCCCACCCATTTGTGGCGAGTCTTCTCCTTTGACACCGAACGCCTTGAGTGGACGTGCAATGGTAACTTGCTGCTACCTTTGTCTGGCTCTGAGCCGACTATCTTGCAGAGCATGAATCTTTGGAACGGCTTCTACTGACACAAGGGCGGCACCGGACACCTCTGCGCCTCCGACATCGCGTTCCTCAGCGCCGGACCCATGACCCTGCCACGATGGAGGCCTCTCGGCGAGGAGAGGCTGTTCGATATTGTTGGAGCTGATGGCTCAGCTCCTTCTCGTAGCTCTGACGTGAACACACACGGATAATGTTTTTGGCTCTTAAGCTGTTTCACACAGCTCTCACTTTTTTCCTTTGCTTGAACATGATTACATGGACTCGATGTACGCACTAACTCAGGCCACTAACACAAGACCACATGCATAAACACGCGCAGCTAGATAGCACCTCGTATGCAGCTAACAACCTACGACTCAAATGGATCAGCTCCTAATTCCTAATCTTCGTGCTCCAGGGCCTTCACTGACATAAATCCTTTTGCTATATCTCTAGGGCTATTTAGAGGTAATAACTAGCACCACAACTGGTGTCAAAGGCTCCACGCCCCAAGGAGACTGCATGCATGAGAAGAAAGAACCTCGACCACCTCCTCCCTTCCATCCAAATCATCACTCGCAGTCACAGCCAAAGTGGGTAGTGGGGTTGATGGGTCGATCTGTAACAACTGAGGCTGTACAAGCTACACAGGAAAGAAAGCATAAGTTAATGGGGAACGGAGCCCCGGCCTCTACATCGAGAGATTCACATGGTCGTTTCATTCATAATGTAGAAATCTAGCAGCCGAATATATGTTCGACCCATCGACCCAGAAAAGAAAACTTGAGGCCATATTCCTCGCAATAGCAACTCCATTAGACAACCACTGTATGAGACCTAAAACAAATGTTAATGCATGCTAATTAGCATTGTGATGAATTAATCGACATGCATCTTCTCATTTATCATTACACATGCTGATTATCATACACAAATGTTTTGATTTCTCTATATGCTATAAAGGGCGATTCCCCCTTTTCCATTGAAGTAGGGAAGGGGGTGATTGATCGTTTTTTTTTAAATTAGGCCTTACTGACCAGGTGGTGGTCTATTGTGGATGTTCCTGCGGGAAAGGCCATGTTAGGCCGTGTGGTCGACGCCTTGGGTATTTGTATATCTAGAGAGGAATAAGGTAATTCAAACTATCAAGTTGACTGATGAAAAATTCTTGCAGATAAAATTATTTCAAGTAAATAATTGCATTACTAATTTTTTGATTACTCCATATGTCCATTGAATTCTAATGTTCACTAGAATTAAATGGGAGATCTTAACTCTAGGTACCTTAAGGTAACTCAACCGTCCCAATTCTACCCTTAATTCCGCCTATGCTACCCGCCTTCTCACGCAGTCTGCACGCGCCGCGTGCTCTTTGTCCGTTGGATGCAGCGATACAGTAAAATTTTGCACCCCGCTTTCACCCCAGCCGTCGGATGCAGTGATTTTTTTTCCACATCTTTCCTTCCTGATTAGGTCCATGACAATTGGGCCCATGTGTATGCGGGACCGGTGTTTCAGGCAGAGATTCAGGTTAACTGTTTCGTCCGCGTCGTGCGCGTCTCCTACCGTAAAATCTGGATCTCGATCTGGACAGAAATATATAAGCCAGCGCCTCCTTCTCCCACCGCATCGACTCAGCCCTCTCCATTGGATCTCCTCGAGCTTCAGTGCAGCTGCAGTGGCGGGTGGCAGGAGGCATGACGCAGCTGATGGCTCCAAATTTGGTAGGATTCGGCCTCCTCATCTTCCCCGAGCTCGACGCGGAGCGCGGCGGACTGGCGATGGTGTTGTGGAGGGCGACAGAGGCATCCATTACCTCGATCCGAGCATAGTGCTGGCGGTCACGACATAGCTTCGGGCCAAGGACGACGACGACCCAGCCCGCAGGTATGCCCTCCTCCATCCCCGCTCTCTTCCTCTCCTATCTCATCTCATCTTTCTCTCTCTATCCCTGAGCAGCTAGCAGCAACGAGGAGAATCGGCGGCCCCAGGGATCATAGCAATATCTAGCACATCCAACGACCACTCCTCCCACGCCCCTCCTTCCCAGAATCCCAATCCGCCACCTCCTCTTCTCCCCCAATCCACCGATGGGAGGCAAATCGCGGCGGGGAGGGAGCTGGCCTAGGAGAGCACGTCGACGGTGGTGGAGGACTTGCCACTCTCAAGAAGCGGAGCAGAACGTCCACCTAGCCTTGCAGTACTTGCCACTCTCAAGAAGGTGAACGCACTATTCTCCTCTTCCTAATTTTTGCCTTCTCCTTCATCCAGTGCTCTTCTTTTAGAGTTTCTCATCTTTGATTGTGCAGATTTGGTTTTTTACGCCTACAAGGTGTTCGGTGAAAGTCCAAGAAGGCTAGGAAAGGATTGATCTATGTAGCCTGGAAGGTGGTGGCCGTCGGTGCCCGCTCGATGGTGGCCGCAGCTGGTGGAAAACGGTTGCTGCCTGGGGGCAGCAGCTGGTGGAAAATGGTGGCTGTCTGGGGGCAGTAGCGAGTGGACGAGCCAGTTTGCTACCAGGATTGCAGCGGCCAGGACGTGCGCCCAGGCCCATCGCCCAACCCTCGTTGTCGGCCTCCGGCGTGCTTATTCCAGTACCATGGCGCTGTTGATGGACCTCGAGTGAACGCAGAGCAGCAGCACGCGCCGGATGCGACCTCATCTGCTTAAGGGCAAGCTCGTCCAGTGCCTATGATGCCAAGGTGATCATTTCCTAATCCTTCTTCTCATTCACTCCCAATCTGATTAACTGTCCAGATCGATTCGATACCTGTTTTTGTGGAGGCAGTAGGCAGTAGCACACAAGGAATGTTTCTCTAATCGATTAGATAATTTTTTCTTGTTAGCAGTAGCGCACACCACATGTGTCTCTGGAATCCAACTTTATGTATGTGCGAAAGAAGAGCATGATCATTTTTGCAAGTCATATTTTAGAGAGGACGTCTAAGTATACTTTGGCCTTTTCATATTCAATTTACACAATTTGTGATGCAATGCCAACTTGTTTGGATCATTTCTTTGTCAAGAGTGCCTCTGCTCACTCTTTATGAAATTTATTCATGTCATATATTTACATGCAGCAAAACCTTCAGTTATAGGAAGCAGCTAATGGACTAAGTAGTTTCTATGGCACACCTAGAGTCTGGAGGTTTTATCAATCTTTCTTTTCAGTACTTAATCATGACTGCAATTCTGGGTGAAGAAAACTACATGGAGGTTGCAGATTTTGAGCTCAGCTTGAGCGGTTCTGAAATGGTGGTTTATTCTTATTGTAGGACGAAAGAAATAGGTTATTTTTCAGGTTTTGATAAAGCAGAATGGCCTTATTGTCAGTGTTAGTCCACGATCATGATTAAGTGCGAGTGAGACATGATAGCAAAAGGAAACACTCTTCTTTGTATAACTTCTTTTCCATCCACGTATAATACTGAGATTGCCCAAACTACTTTTTTCTAATAAAGTTGAGACACTGACCACTTGTAGCTACTGATTTGTTCCTTGGCTGTATTGATCTACAAAAGAGGAGTTTTAGCCTATACTTTATGTGTACATTTATTTTGCTGCAGGTGTTACCTTCTCAACGAAGTGCAGAAAAACAAAAAATAATGTTAAATAGCTATTTGGAATGCAAGGTTAGCATTGTTTCTGCCAATTACCTGTCTCTCCTTTACCTGCTCTCCCCTTTTCTGTCCTGAAGTTCTTCTGCATATTTGTTTTGGCTTGAGTAGCCTTTACTTTAACATAAGACGCCTAAAGGCTTAGTTGAGTGATTTTTTCATGTATTTAAAAAGCATGACATGTATGATCTGCATAAATAAGTTCATAAAGGCTTAATTGAGTATTTTTTTTGTGTTAATCTGGTTCTTGCTCGAGTTGTTGATTGTTGCTGCTTTTCTCAGAATAAGAGAAATTTATTGCAGTGTCCGCTCAATCCCCTTTCCTTTTGAAAACAAACGGCGGCGAGGGGTGTGTTGGATTTCTGGCTTCACGTGTGTGTTTTGTTTAATTAAGGTGTGGTGTTTTGAGGCAAAAAATATGGCTCTACAATTTAGTTTTGTTTACTTGTCAACCCAAAGACAACTGCTTTTTAATATACTGTTACTGATTACAGGTCACTTTGGATTTTTATTCGAGTGTTTATTCAGATAGTGTCTATCATTCACTTTTCCATGATAAACTGGAAAGTGTCTTAGATGAATAGTTCTAAAGGATTGATGATGACCTGGGGTGTCAAGGATTCGTAGCTCCCATGGCCACTGCAGCCTGCAGGTATGCTCATCGTCCCCAATCTGTTACCCTCTTTTGTTCACCATCCTTCTACGTTATTTTGAGAGAGCAGCAAGGGCATCCTCTCACCTACCATAATTTGCGCATTATATACAATCGCACCTTGTTTCTTTTTACATATCTGTCTTTTGTTGGCTGAAACTTTGCAGTTCTTTTGCAGGCAAATCAATAGCTTTTTTTTATCTCAGATGTACCTTGGCACTGAATTGAAATATGAAAAAATTTGCTCTCTAAATGCCTTTTGTCCTCTGCTACACATGGAAATATTAGGTGGTATTCTATGGATAATATGTCTGTCATATGCGGTCCGAGATGGCAAGGTGAGGTGAATGAATTTTGTTTTTTGCTTGTCAGTGTTTCACTTTGTTCAGAGATGAAAAACATGAAAGAAGTGGTCTATTTTCTTCCCTAATAGTCGGTCACATTGCATATGTTTTTGAATTGATTAAATTATCCTCTGTTCACTTAAGAATGTTTCATTTTAATTCCAATCCTTTTAACTTGCGGAATTTCTAAAATGATATGCTTGTGCCCATCCCTTTCATCATCCAGCTACGAGTATCTTAAATTATTGGTGACCAAACATTGGCGATTTCTTGCCTTTTCTTGGAGAAGATCATATTCGTTAGCTTGCGAGGGGATTTATTTGTGCTTTGTACCTCAGTTGACGGGATATATCTTATCTAGAACCATGAATCAGGGATCGCAGCCTTATTTCAGTGGTTTGTGATAGGTTTGATTCTTTTATGATTTTGTCAGATTTCTTTTGGCACTTTCAGAATATTTTTACCCAAATAGCAGATAAACTGGAATTTTGACTAGGCATTTTCGGTTTAAAGGACTAAGTAGATGTATAATTGCTGCTAATCATGATAGATACCATTAATGCTGATTAATTCGTAGCTAATCATATTTACAGGTTTTTAGAGACACGTTCAATATATATTATCTTGAAAAGGTTGCTGTAATTAGTATTGTCTTTTACTCAACCAATGCACTATATTACCATCATTTAGTATATTTTCTTGGCTGCACTGGATGTTTTATCTTTCTTACATTTTTTTGCCACATTTGCTTGTTGTACTCATTGGTTTTGTTGTGGAAAATGTATGAAAAGGTTGAGAGGAGAGTCGGCGGCAGCTAGCATCGAGATGCACTCTTCTTCTGGATGTACCTCCTTACGCGAGCTCCTCCTTCCTATCCTTTGCCCCTAACTTAATTTCTATTCTGCAGCTGTTTTTTAAATAGTCAGGAGGTTCCTGTAGGGATTCATGTTTTCATGTCCTTGCTTCCAAATTGGAGACCCCCCCCCAAAAAAACCCTAGAAGCCCCCAGTTCCGAGGCCTCCCCGGCCGCTGCCGTCGCCGGAGATGGCGGCGGTGGCGGCGCCCGGCCGCCGAAGGCGGATGGCTAGAAGGCTCGCCCCCACCGCTTTCTCTTCGCGCGGAGAGGAGGTGTATTGGCGGGTGGCCGAACGGTGGTGCTCCAGTTCGCCGGCGCGGGGCTGGAGCAACGGTGGGGAAGCGGCGCGGTGGTGCGGCGGCCGGGCTGCGGTGGTGCGGCGGCCGGGCTGCGGTGGTGAGGCTGGTGCGGCGACTACAAGGCGTGCCCACGTCCGTGGGCCAGATCTGGGCCGCGCGGGCCTAATCTGGCCATGCGGGCGGCGGCTGTCTGCTCGTGTCAGCTCTGGGGTGCGCTAGTGTGACCGGGGCCTGCTGCACAACAGCGCGGCGGGCTCGTCGCTCTCCCGTGCGTGATGTGCGGCTGTCGCCTGTGGTGGCGCGCCGGCCGGTTTCCCTGCTGTGGTGGTGGTGGATCACGGCACTACAACTTCGACGACAAGGTGCTGTTGCTACTCTTCGGTAATTCTAGGATGTGTGCTGCTCACGGGTTGGGTGTCTGGTGTCCGAGAATTTGGACAAAAGTCCTGCCCGGCTTGTGTCGGTGCCGGCGACGACGGCGCCTTCGGGCGTTGTTTCCCTCCTTGGAGGCGTCGCTGTGAAGCTTCGGCATCTCCCCCACCCTCGGGGTGTTATCTCCGGGTGAAAACCTTGATTCGGCATGCTGAATTGGCGATGGTGGCATCTTTGATGTCACTTCTTTGTTGAAAGCATCGCTTTGGAGACAATGACGAGGTTACCGGTGGTTGCTGTGGCTTATGGCATGAGCCTCCAGGGAGTTGTTCATCCTCGCTAGTGCCTCCAAGATGGCATCTTCTCAAGAATGGTCAAGACCTGCCTTTCACTTGCCGATCTCTGGCGCTATTGGGTTAAGGGTACGTTGGCTCGGGTACTCTTGGTGAAGTGGTCATTCTTTGGACACAGCTAAGGTTGGTCGTGCGACCTTGGGGCTCTTGTTTGGCGTGGCGTGTGCTTGTTGCTGTAGTCGTAGCGTGTGTGGTAGCTAATCTTTGGATTAGCGGTGTCTGCCGAAAGGCTTGTAGCCATTCTTTGGCGTTGTACTTCTCCTTCGAACTTAATATAATGACGCGCAGCTCTCCTGCGGGTTCTAAAAAAAAACTATTTATATACCAAACTGGTGATATTGTGTAGTACATCTCCTTTCTTTTTTAAAGGGAAGGCCCTCAGGCCCGGCTTTAACTTAATAAAGCCACAACGGCATAGTCATAATACACATAGTTCCAACACGCCACGACATCAAGCAACAGTCACAGACCCACCACATCGCATATAGTCTGCTGGTACAGATCAACTAAGTAAAACAAAGCACTAGCTAACGACATCGGTGCTAAGCCTGGAGTGTAGCCGTCGGATCGCCTCCATCGCCGAGTCCAGGAGCTCCCGGTCCACCCTCCTCGTCAGCCTCTGCCATCTCTGCATGTAGATCAACATTTGAAAGATAGCATCAGCAGGTTTGGTAATAACCTTGCCCTCTATAGTCAGTTTATTGCGAATGATCCAGAGTGCCCAACACTGGGCCGCAAAAGTAAACCAAACTACACGCCGCATAGAGCCCGTCAGCCCTTGAGAGATGGCAAGGAAATCCCCGGCCCCTGCCGGATTCCATTGGCAAGAAAGGAGTTCCCTAACCCCCGCCCACATGAATCTAGCTAAAGCGCATTTGAAGAAGATATGGTCGCAATCTTCCATTTCCCCGCACCATGCATAGGTACCGTTGGAAGGCCCCATGCGCTTGGCCACCTGCTCGCTGCACGGAAGCCTCCCTCGGATGAGTTGCCAGAGAAAAATTCTCACCCTAGGGGGCACCTTTGTCCGCCAGACATCCTCAAAATGGGAGACTGCCGCCCCTTGCGACAGCCTAAGGTAAATGGATCTCGTCGAGAAGACCCCAGACTGTTCCAGATTCCAAGTGATTCCATCCTGTGAGTCCGAGATCATAACGCCATCGAGCTCCCGGGTCATGTTTTCCCATTCGATGGTTTCGGCCACCCCGAGAGGTCTCCTGAAAAGGATCCCCCACCCCTGGCCTTGTCAAGCTGCGCTCACCGTGATAAAGGGGAGAGTGCAGCAGTCGAAAAGTTGTGGGTATCGGTCCCTTAGTGGCGTATTCCCCAACCACCAATCCAACCAAAAGTATGTCCGATTCCCATCCTTCACGTGGTGCTTAGCTCCCAGCTTGAAATACCACTTTACCTTCTGTAGCGCACTCCAGAATTGTGATCCTTTCCGAGGAGTCTCGTGCGCAAAGATATCCCTATCTCCTAGGTATTTTGCTTTCAGAATATCAACCCATAACCCTTCCGCTCCTTGGTAGAGTTTCCAAATCCACTTGAGCAGGAGGGCAATATTCATCAAGCGAGTATTAAGGACTCCTGATACGTCTCCAACGTATCTATAATTTTTGATGCTCCATGCTTGTTTTTACACCATTTGCCTATTGTTTCGTTACACTTCGTGGCACTTTTATGCATTTTCCGAAACTAACCTACTAACGAGTTGCCACAGTGCCAGTTCCCTGTTTTCTGCTGTTTTAGAGTTTCAGAAGTGATACACAGGAAATATTCTCAGAATTGGACGAAACAAGTTCCTGAAGTCTTATTTTACCCGGAAGCTTCCAGAGATCCGAAGGAGAGAAGCAGAGGGGCCAGCAGGGGCCCACACGCCAGGGTGGCGCGGCCAGCCCCTGGCCCGCGCCACCATGGTGTGAGGCCACCTGGGTCCTCCTCTGACATCGCCCCTTCGCCTATAAAGACCCCCCGACGGAAAAAACCTAAGGACCCGATCACTTTTCCAGAACACATCGCGATCCGCCGCCGCCGTCGACCCGAAGATCGGGAGGGTCCAGAAGCTCTTCCCGGCACCCTGCCGGAGAGGGGAATCGCCACCGGAGGTCTTCTTCATCGCCAAGCTTGCCTCCGGAGCGATGAGTGAGTAGTCTACCTTGGACTATGGGTACATAGCAGTAGCTAGATGGTTGTCTTCTCCACCATGTGCTTCATGTTTAGATCTCATGAGCTGCCCTACATGATTGAGATCACCGTTATGTAATTCTACATGTTTGGTTTGTTGGGATCCGATGAATATTGGTGTTTATGATTGAGTTGCTGTACTGAATATATTATCTTATGTTATCTCTATGTTGTTTATGATCTTGCATGCTCTCCATTGTTAGTAGCTATCTTGGCCGAGTAGTTGCTAGTGACTCCAAGAGGGGGTATTTATGTTCGATAGTGGGTTCATGTCTCTATTTAACCTGAGGGAGTGACAGAAACCTCTAAGGTTGTAGATGTGCTGTTGCTACTAGGGAGAAAACAACATGCATATGCTCAAGGGCATATACTTTGTTTACATTACACACTTTGCTTAATGCAATTATCTGTTGTTCGCAACTTAATACTCATGGGGTGTTCAGATTGATATCCCCGGGAGTGGATTATTAGTCATAGATGCAGTTGGATGGCGGTCTATGTATTTTGTTGTAATGCCCAGAGTAAATCTCATAGTGATCTTCTTGACATATCACGTTTATCTTTATTCTATCAATTGCCCAACTGTAATTTGTTTACCCAGCATGTGTTATTTATCTTATGGAGAGACACCACTAGTGAACTGTGGACCCCGGTCCTATTTCCATCATATTGCTATTACCTGTTTACTTTACTCGCACTGTTTACTTTATTCGCATACTCTACTGTTTTCCACTCAATACGCTCATAACCTTTGTTTCAAGCAAACCGGTGAGATTGACAACCTCATCGCAAGTTGGGAATAAAGTACTTGGTTGTGTTGTGTGCAGGTTCCGCGTTGTGGCTAGCAAGCAAAGCTTGGATGAGGCGCCATATATAAATTGTCCGAAGCTGTCGCAAACTAGCAAGCATCACCTTCAATCGTCATTGTCTGCTTTTCTCCTGAACGATAAACCTTGGTTTCTTAACTGAGGGAAAACAAGCTGCTATACTCATCATACCTTCCTCTTGGGGTTCCCAACGGGCTGGTCATTCACCACGCACAAGGACCTCTGATCTTCCACATCAACTTGGAGTATCAGCCTCTTTTCTGGCGCCGTTGCCGGGGAAGAGTGGAAGACTTCTGCAAGGGGAGTTTTCGCACACACATCCTTTACTTTGTTTTATTGTTTTGCTTTACTTTATTTATTTTACCTGCATTGCTTTATATCAAAAACCCAAAAAAAATAGAATCCCTGGTAGTTGTTATTTCTTTACTTTAGTTCATCATGCTGTTCCCTAAGTACGTTCTGGAGGACCTCTCAGTAGGTAGTGGTTCGATTATTGGCAAAAGTAACATTGAGGAGTTCTTTAATCACATTAGTATGCATGAGGAAGTTGAGGAAAAGTCTTTGGTTGAGCTAGCTCCTAGTATTGAAGTTGCTTCTGCTTATTTAATTCACATGTTGGAAACTAGGTTTGCTAGTCTTAATCCTTTTATGCAATACATGTTCCTTAAGCTTCATGAAATTGAGGATCCCGAAAAGAAAGCTTTTATCTTGGAAACTTTGCGCTTAGAATTTAAGGATGTCGTTATTGAAGCTAGGAAAGTTCTTAAACGTTTCAATAAACTCGGTTCACCCATAAAGGTTATTAGTACAAACGATGAAGGGGCCGAAATACCTATACCTTGCAAGCTTTTGGGATTGTGTGAAGCTTTCGAAAATAATTTTGACTGGATCTGTCCTGAAAATCTTTTTGATGAAAATAGTGTACCAAAGCATGATCACAAAGGGTCTTCAAAAACTTATGTGGATGAAATACAATGCCTTATTGACAAGACCTCTGCAGTTGATCTTAATGCTTCTTCTGAAAATACTTGATTCACAATTTTCTGCGCCTAGCTCAAAGGCGTTAAAGAAAAGCACTCTTGGGAGATAACCCAATGTTTCTTTTCAGTACTTTTTATTTTATTTGAGTCTTGGAAGTCATTACTACTGTGATGACCGCTCCTTATCTTGTTTATTTCGTTTTTGTGCCAAGAGAAGCCTCTAATTCGAGTGAGGTAAAGATTTGGGGATGTTGCTGTCCTGAAACTGTTTTCGGTGCTGCACCGTAAAAATTCATATAAATTCTCTGTATATCTTTTGGACCTACGAGTTCTTGTGCATATGCCCCAGGTTATATCCAAACTTTCGTTAGTTGAACACTTTTTGATTTGAGCAACAGAAAACCCCTCAAAAATTCGGCCTTTGTCAGCTGATTAGTTTTGATAGATTTCTGCCAATATTTGTGTTTGCCACTTTATCGCTTTCTTTTGAGTTCTTTTGATCACGGAACTTTTGGGGAGGTTGCTATAGTAGTATTTGCTATATATGTGGTGGTTTTGGGTTGAAACCTGAAGCAAAAAGAGGTTGATTATATGTTATGCCTACACTAATGTTGCTAATAGAATTGTGTTTAGTTTTGTATGAAGGAAGTTTTCAAGTGTAGGGATTGGAGAATGATGAGATGAGTTGAAGAATGGACAAAAGCTCAAGCTTGGGGATGCCCATGCATCACCCCAATAAATATCTAAGAAGTACAAGCGTCAAAGCTTGGGGATGCCCCCGAGGCACCCCTTCTTCATCGGCAAAAATCAGGTCACCTTGCAAGACACTATATTTTTATTGCTTCATGCACTATGTGTTTTTCTTGGAGCGTCAGTTGTTTTAGTTTTCTTAGTTGGTTTAGTTTGTTTGCTGCAATAAATGGTTGGACCCCAACAAATTTCCTTTGGAGGAGATGTACTCGTTTTCATTTGCCAAGAACGCTCTAGTTTTCACTCTTATTAAAAATCGAGTGTTCTTCTTTTTCTGCTACTACTTTTGGTTTTCGTTTTCGCCTTGATTTGCGTTCAGACCTTGTCATATCTTTTCATCAAGGTGTATTTTTGCCTCTGATCTTTATTGGTTTTCATCAAAAGAGGTGTTTATAAAAATTTCAAATGGTGTTGGAAAAGAGAAAAAGCTTTGTGCAAAATAGTGGTACAAGAAGGAGCTTGTGTAGACTGCGGCTTAGGCTTTTTCATGTCATGCTTGATGTCTTTTTGATAGTATGCTTAGTGGTTTTGCTGTAGCATGACTTATCTCAAATAACTGAGATTGCTTAATGAGCCTTTGAAAAAATCATGCGTTGTTTTTATTGTATGGAAGCATTATTTTGGTTTTCTCCTTGATGCTTTATTTGGGTTGACTTGGCGCATGCTCACACATGTTAGACTCTTACAAAGTCGCCAATAGCCTTCATGATTATTTAGTTTTTGACTTTTGATGCCATCTTATGCTTCTTTTAATGTCGCTTTGTCGCTTTGCATGATTATGGCCATTATTGCTCTCTTAGTTGGTCGCTCCCAGTCTTTTGCTAGCCCTCGCCTTGTACTGAGTATGAGCTCTACTCGTGCATCCAACTCCTAAAAGCCAAAGTTTTCCAAAGTGTCCACCATACATACCTACTAGCAATTTGCTATTCCAAGTAAATTTGACTTGCTTTTATTTTCTCTTCAAATTAAACTCTTACCAGTGTTATGCGAAATTCGGTCAGTAAAGCTCTCACGAACCGGAAGGCACACTTTACTTTTTCTTGTTCTTAAAAATTTGACATTGTGGTCTCTTATGTTGAGTTGTTATGCTTGCAAGTTGTAAGTTGGATTCTAGCCCAGCCATGCAGTCATGGGCAAGCTTTCAACATTGCACATCTTAATTGAGTTGATATCGTGATCTTTTGTTTATGGATGCCCGCGGTGTGAAATGAATTGGGAATCTTGTGGGGATCATGGAGTTTGTATATGTGTTAGGGAAACGCCGGGCCGCCAATCTAAGCCATGCATAATTCATGGTGGAAATTTACAGCATACCCATGGTGAACATACGACGACGCATCTCACAATAAAAAGCTAAACAAAAGGTAAATAAAAGAGATGTCGAGGTGTTAATTGTCTGCTTGTCCTGTCATTTTGGTGTGGGCTTGTTCCATGTCATCGGGCACGGAGGTACCCCATTGGCGGTTCTCAATGATATGCATATACTTACAATGACAAGAGCCTTGCTTGGGACTCTAAGTAAAGTAGCATGAGGTTTGGGTACTCGTATTCACGGGACACGAGGTTTTCAACTTATGATTTGTCAAGCATATGCATCATAATTGTTCTCGCATTAACTCTAACCATTCAAGATGCTTATGATGGGGGCAATGAGAGCTCAAAGCCGGTAAGTACCATAATTTTTGAAGGTTATAAAACTTGCAATCACTGCTTCCCTCTGCGAAGGGCCTTTCTTCTACTTTTATGTTGAGTCACCACCTTCTATCTTTATGCACCATAAGAGAGCATAGTTGTCATTCTTAGTGTAATATGCATTGTCCCAAAGTTCATTGATTGATTCATATTGTTGGTTTCAGTTGTTCTTAAATTATTTATATCTAGTCGCCCTCTTAAACTTGAAGGTGCCCTATGCATTTATGTTTTGCTCTCTTTGAAGGACAAGCTGAAAACCATTTGTATATTTTTCCTTATGATTTGAATACACGTTTGACTTTCATTGTTTCATTTTCATGATCTTTTGTTTGTGTTCATTTGCATGTTTACAACATGGTTGCTAAGTTCTTATTGTCAAGATTATATCTTCATGCCCATGTTTTAAGTTCTTATGATCCCAGCTCACAAATGCTTACATATATGATCAAGATTGTGTAGGTGCATGTCACCTCAAAAATTATTCTTTTGTTATCACTTACCTACTCGAGGACGAGCAGGAGTTAAGCTTGGGGATGCTTGATACGACTCCAATGTATCTATAATTTTTGATGCTCCATGCTTGTTTTTACACCATTTGCCTATTGTTTCGTTACACTTCGTGGCACTTTTATGCATTTTCCGAAACTAACCTACTAACGAGTTGCCACAGTGACAGTTCTCTGTTTTCTGCTGTTTTTGTGTTTCAGAAGTGATACACAGGAAATATTCTCGGAATTGGAGGAAACAAGTTCCTGAAGTCTTATTTTACCCGGAAGCTTCCAGAGATCCGAAGGAGAGAAGGAGAGGGCCCACCAAGGGCCCACACGCCAGGGTGGCGTGGCCAGCCCCTGGCCCGCGCCACCATGGTGTGAGACCACCTGGGTCCTCCTCTGACATTGCCCCTTCGCCTATGAAGACCCCCCGACGGAAAAAAACCTAAGGACCCGATCACTTTTCCAGAACACATCGCGATCCACCGCCGCCGTCGACCCGAAGATCGGGAGGGTCCAGAAGCTCTTCCCGGCACCCTGCCGGAGAGGGGAATCACCACCGGAGGTCTTCTTCATCGCCATGCTTGCCTCCGGAGCGATGAGTGAGTAGTCTACCTCGGACTATGGGTCCATAGCAGTAGCTAGATGGTTGTCTTCTCCACCATGTGCTTCATGTTTAGATCTCATGAGCTGCCCTACATGATTGAGATCACCGTTATGTAATTCTACATGTTTGGTTTGTTGGGATCCGATGAATATTGGTGTTTATGATTGAGTTGCTGTACTGAATATTATCTTATGTTATCTCTATGTTGTTTATGATCTTGCATGCTCTCCGTTGTTAGTAGCTATCTTGGCCGAGTAGTTGCTAGTGACTCCAAGAGGGGGTATTTATGCTCGATAGTGGGTTCATGTCTCTATTTAACCTGGGGGAGTGACAGAAACCTCTAAGGTTGTAGATGTGCTGTTGCTACTAGGGAGAAAACAACATTCATATGCTCAAGGGCATATGCTTTGTTTACATTATACACTTTGCTTAATGCAATTATCTGTTGTTCGCAACTTAATACTCATGGGGTGTTCGGATTGATATCCCCGAGAGTGGATTATTAGTCATTGATGCAGTTGGATGGCGGTCTATGTATTTTGTTGTAATGCCCAGAGTAAATCTCATAGTGATCTTCTTGACATATCACGTTTATCTTTATTCTATCAATTGCCCAACTGTAATTTGTTTACCCAGCATGTGTTATTTATCTTATGGAGAGACACCACTAGTGAACTGTGGACCCCGGTCCTATTTCCATCATATTGCTATTACCTGTTTACTTTACTCGCACTGTTTACTTTATTCGCATACTCTACTGTTTTCCACTTGATACGCTCATAACCTTTGTTTCAAGCAAACCGGTGAGATTGACAACCTCATCGCAAGTTGGGAACAAAGTACTTGGTTGTGTTGTGTGCAGGTTCCGCGTTGCAGCTAGCAAGCAAAGCTTGGACGAGGCGCCATATATAAATTGTCCGAAGCTGTCGCAAACTAGCAAGCATCACCTTCAATCGTCATTGTCTGCTTTTCTCCTGAACGATAAACCTTGGTTTCTTAACTGAGGGAAAACAAGCTGCTATACTCATCATACCTTCCTCTTGGGGTTCCCAACGGGCTGGTCATTCACCACGCACAAGGACCTCTGATCTTCCACATCAACTTGGAGTATCAACTCCCACGCCCTTGTACTCCTTAGGTTTACACACAGTGGCCCAGTCCACCATGTGGTACTTCCTTTTCTCCCCAACTCCCTCCCAGAAGAAGCGGGATCGAACCTTATCCATGGTCGCGTGCGTAGCGTCGAAGAGCATATAGATGCTCATGGCGAACATGAGAAGGCTAGAGAGACAGGAATTTGTTAATTCCAATCTCCCAGCAGAGGCAAGGAATAACCCCTGCCATGGGTCAACCCTGTGGCCCACTTTGCCCGTGAGCAAGTCCCAATCTGAGACACGTAGTCTCTTGTTACTCACTGGCAATCCCAGGTAGGTAATGGGAAACTGTCCCAGCCTACAATTTAGCAGATTTGCCAACCTGGTATGTTCCCCTAGAGGTCTTCCCAACACGACCACCTCGCTCTTATTGAAATTAATCTTAAGGCCTGACATGTCCTCGAAGGCAAGAAGGATGAGCTTGAGATTCGCAATACCCTCATCCGTGGGATCAATCAGAATCATGGTGTCATCTGCATATTGCAGGTGAGTGACCCCTCCCGGGATCAGATGCCGAACCACCCCCCGAATGTGGCCTGCGTGACTCGCCCTCGAGATCATAGCCGCTAGAGCATCTACCATGAAGTCGAAAAGGATCGGAGAAAGTGGATCCCCTTGCCGCACTCCCCTAGCGTTACGGAAGTAGGGCCCCACCTCCCCATTGATATTGATCGCAGTCTGACCGCCGGACACGAGTTGCATCATGCGGTGGACCACCATGGCCGAGAAACCCTTCCTCAACAAGACCTCTCGGAGGAACTCCTAGTTCACTCGGTCGTAGGCCTTTTCAAAATCTAGTTTCAGAAACAAGCCCCCCAGCTTCTTACTATGGATTTCGTGAGCAATCTCATGGAGAGCTAGCACGCCCTCGTGCAAGGCTCTACCTTTTATGAAGGCCGTCTGGCTCCTGTCAATCGTCCTATTAGCTAACGGAGCCAACCTAATCGCATAAGCTTTAGCAATGAATTTAAATATGACATTAATAAGTGCAATCGGACGGAACTGTTTGATCGAGTCAGCCCCTTTAACCTTAGGGATAAGGGTTAGGATCCCAAAGTTTAGGCGAGAGACGTCCACCCTCCCTAGGGCAAAGTCATTAAGCATGCCCAAAATAGGACCCTTGAGAATTCCCCAGAATCTCTTGAAAAATGCCACTGGGAGCCCGTCTGGGCCCGGTGCCGAGTCCACCTTCATGGAAGCCAAAACCTCGTCGAGCTCATCAGCAGTGAAGGTAAGCTCCAGCTCACCATTCTCCGCCTCAGAGATGCGCTTCTGGGCTGGCCAGAGGTTGTTTGCCAGGAGGAAGGTCCTCTCTCCCCCCCGAGCACCCATAAGCTCCTTGTAGAAGGTGTAAATGTGATCACGAATCAGCGCTTGATCCGCCACCTCTCCCTGAGGTGTGATTAATCTAGGAATCCAGCATTTCCGCCTTCTCCCGTTTACATCTCCTTTCTTGGCAATGACGTTCATTAGCTAGGTTGGTATGAATGGGAGACACTAGGAATTCGAAATGTACTTTAACCTCCAGAGTAGCTGCGGCCTAACAGAGATACACCTAGAACGGGTTTGACAATCCTGCCTTCAGAACAATCAATTGGCAAAGATGATTATGCTAGAGAAAATGGTATTTGCGGTGGCCGGTACCCACCGTCCCACCCTTTTGTGTTGAACCTCCCACGACACCGAGCGCCTTGATTAATCGTGCCATGGCAACTCGCTGCTACCTTTATCCGACCAAGCCTGCTATCTCGTTGATCCAGACGCGTCGATCGTCCTCTGCTACCACAAGGGCGACATCGGCCATCTCTGCACGGTTGCGGCTCCAATCGCCGTGCTCCTCAGTATCAGACCCATGACCATGCCGCGACAGGAGGTTTCTGGGCGAGAAGGTTGTTGGACAGTGTTGGTGATGATAGCTCAGCTCCTTGGTCTATTTCTCACTCTGCTATTTCTCGCAGAGTGATTGTGATGAGGTCCAGCTGTAAGTGGTTAACATATTTGTATAAGACCTGACACTTCTTAATAAACTAATGCTAATGCATGCTAATTAGCATTGCGATGAATTAATCACCATGCATCTTCTCATTTATCATTACACATGTTGATTATCTCATAAACATATGTGATTTCTCTCTATGCTTTTAAATTCTACTCTGTCTGATCCATAATAATTATTGGTGATTTTTTATTGACTTACTACAAAGTTTATACGAAGTCACAGACAGTTATTAGGGAGTGGCAGATAACAATCATTTCAAGTAAATAATTGTACTACTAAATTTTCCGTTGGTGTCTTTAGCCTCGGCTAAAGGTAACTCAACCATTTCAATATGAAGTCACATGATAGTAGTCATGCTTCCTCAATAGTTGAATTGAGAAATATCACATGGTTTTCAATCGTAAACCTATTTTTCACCGGTGTCTTCAGTCGCAACTTCTTTTTAGTTTTTACAAGTTATGTATTGCATTTTTACTCCTTTGGTTAATTTGTATAAGAATAATCACCTGGTTCAAATGTCACTATAGAATTTTGACATATAGATTGTTCGTGCACTTGGTAGAGCCCATGCCATGAGTCCACTTCACGGCAGATCATGCACATAATGGTTTCACCCATGAGCCGAAACGACATGGGGCACAACTTCGAGACGGAGAACCTTTGGAGGTCTAGCACGGCAAATGATATTTATCACTAGCGGGCTCGGTTCCACGCATGGACCAGCTGGCCTGATGCGGTATGTTCTAGTGGTAGCTTTTAATTACTATGCATTAAATTAATAATCTACAATGCATATGGCTAAAGACAGTACTCCCTCCATCCCGGTTTTAAGGATATAATTTGTAAATCTCTTAGCCTTAGGTGATCTATGATTGATGGTGAGATTTGGCTCTTTGTCCTTATTTAAAGACTCATTAATTAATAAGAAAGCACATGTATTGGTTGTTTGGTCTTGGAAATGCAAAAACCAGCTCATGCAAAGCTGCTAATTAAACACCTTAAATGCTAATATTCCTAAGAGGTGGAAGTATTTTGGGATTGCATGATTTGTGAATTGTGCCCTTAAACACCTTAAATGCTAATAGAAAAAACTACTGCAATTTCTTTACTAAAATACATGAAAATAATCCCAGAAACGATATACCTCATACAATTATAAGCTGGAAGCAAATTATCCATAAAATGACTACCAAATCCAAATATGTGGGCAGTAACAAACAGAAGTGTAAAGAAACAGAACTATACACCAAGAAGCTGATGTTGATTTGAGTTGATGCTTCCACAGCCATTCTGGAACTAAATCAATTTGCAATCTCAGTCATAGAACATGTAAAAAAGGACATCTAAGTCCTATTCATAACTTAATCATATTAGTAAAAAACATATAGAAAATTATGATTGTAGACTACCTGGTTCATTCCTTCAAATGTATTCAAAAGATGGTCTTGTAGCAAGAGAAGCACTTTCGGGGGCTTCTAAGTATACTTCTATTGTCACAAGAAATGATAGCGACGGCTAAGAAAATGCAGGTGAAAATTCCATTTTGGATTAGAATTTTGGCAATGATGAAAAAATAACATACGGATAAATAAACCGCATGTGAAAACATACCACATATTATGCTGGCCAATGCTGTCAAATAGATATCCGTCAACAGGTCAATATATATAGAGCCAGGAAGGGATAGCCGAACAAGAAACCTACAGGCACTATCTTTCTTCAAATTAGTACAATCAAATCGTTCAGACATAGTAAAAACAGACAATTTGCAAACACTACTATTTTACTGATTGGGAAACTCGAAAGGCACCTCTGACCCTACTATCTATGTCAGTTTAACAATTAAACTGAACCAACTCTGCATACCGATGAGTATAAATTAAGAAGGCAATTATCGTTTGGAAAACCAAAATTAATCCAACAATGTTAACTACCCTTTTGTCGAATATGTCAAGATTAATCACCTCTTTTAAAGCTGTGGTCTCCAAGTTGATCATTGCTGCGACCTAAATAGCCGTCTGCCCATTCAAGTGAAAATGCTCAATAACAGGTACCTGACCATGCAACCTGATAAACCAAAGTAGATAAGTCAGCATTACCGTTTGTATGGGGGAAGAGAAGTGGATATATCATATATCACTGAAATGGTTAAAGTAAAAATATATTAGATAAATCCAAATAAGTGGTTCTCATGTATGAGCTGGTGTCACAAAATAGAGTTCTTGCTAGGAAGCAAAACAGGGATATTGTCGCGACATTAGGCCCAACTGGAGTAAAAAGTTCTACTCAATAACGAATAATCCATAGCTACTCATTTCAATGCACAAAAACCAGACTCCAAGATGAATATAATGTAGATGTAAATTAGTTATCACAATGAAAGGCTACAGAACCATTCCCTCTCAGCTGCAACATATGGTTTGAATACCAGACTGCAAGCCGCGCTATCCTACCTATTCTTGATGCATAATTGCAGTGGAAAATACTTGCTGAATTACTTATGATCCGAACTTAATTGTGTTGCATGCCTTGGTGACAAATAGGAATACTAATAACAAAAGGTACTACCGGAAAGTCTAGATGACGTCCTAATTTGTTTCATGATGATGATATAAATTAGAGAGATATATAATGACTATGTTGCTTACTTGCTTTAGTACGAAACATCTAGTGGTACATGGTACTAATATTCAGCCCAAGCTCGTACACCATCACTGGGTTCAGGGTGGCGAGCTTCATCGACAGTAACTGAACCAAAACATTTTTAAATTCAGTTTAGCCATCAAACACCATTACAAAAAATGAGCGCTCATGCAATATATATATATTTCTTACCTCAAGTTGGCTCTGCAGAGCTTGCACGTAGCTGGTGATCTCATCCATCAAAGTTTTTCCTGTAAGCTACATATACAAGCATGCACAATTTAATCATGAACTGGTTAGCTACAAAAAGTACAAAAAGGGACCATAACTCAAACCAAACTGAGAGCCGGCTTAGTTAATTGACTAACTTGTCACAGCCAGGAACCAAGCTCTGTAGCATCTTCATTTTCTCACAGGCCCTCACCCTTCTAAACTACAACAATGATGAAACAAACTATGACTATTTTTGTTTGACCAACTGAATCAAGTTGTAGGTGTAGGTGCAGATAAAAGCTTATGCCTATCCACAAAATTAATCTGCAACAAAGCATTATGTCATTGGTCCTAGTGCGGGAAATACAACACGAACAAAACACTGATAGGGAGCCCCTTCCAATCAAGTCCAACAAACTCCAGTGAACAAATGCGGAGGTAATGTAAGATCAAGGGCAAATGGAGGGGCACGACAGGTGCGTACCGGCAGTAGCTCGGGCGGCACCGGTCTCAGCTTCGATCAATCAGAATCAATCCATCGCTGCCCATGGCCCTAGGATCTTGTTGGTTCGACGATGCCTCAGTACCCGAGTACCCGATTCTTTCCTCCTCTTTGGTTTGTCCAGCGCATGCCTCTCCCTTCCTCCTTTACCACCACTATGGATTAACCACCGCCTGACTTAACTCTGTCAATTACAAATACTATGAGAAAAGGTGAGTACGTTACCTTGCAGGAACTAAAGAAAAATAAATTTGTCATACCATATAGAAACACAAATATGGTAATTAATATTGCCAAACAAAATACACAAACTGGAAAGTACAGGTCTGGTAAGTTCTATTGACATTGTTATTAGTTGGTTCATCAATCATCTGTTGGAGCTGACATGTGTAACTCTCATTTACCTCAATTTCCTACATGGAAGATATAGCAATTTTTAGTTTGCTTTCAGGCAGTAGAAAAGACATTTACAACTATCAGTCAGTTCAATTTCATTATTGACAATAACAGAGGGCCTGCAACCTGGTCTTTGTTTTGGCATATGAAGAAATTATCAAATTTTAGAAACAAGTGGTTTCAACCATAGCAGCTGCAACCTCAATACAAATCTTATCCAAAATTAGGCCAATAATAACTATTCAATCTGGACATGAGAAATCACATCCAAGCTAAAATCGAAGAACACACGGTAGGGAATGGGCAGCCTTGACGTACCTTTTCAACGAATGCAAGCAACATCAACTAAAAAGGAAAATTCAATTGCAGTGCCACGAGCTCTCGGAGGCCACTTAGGAGTGGACAGATCAAACCCGTGAGAGGATGCCTCCAATCTGAAGATATGCATGTAGGATACAGGAGTAGTTAATCTATATACGAACACAGGTCACCGAGACACTCAAAATAGAACCTGGAACACAAAAAACAGTTGAATTTCATGCGAATGATGGACAATGCATACAACAAGAACCCAGTTACAACTTTATAAGGGAAGAACAACAATCTTACATGCAACTTTCATTTCCAGGCATGGGGATTTACGTTCTGATTATTTCACAATTGGTGTTCATGTTAAGATAACTTTAATAGGAGAGTAGCAGAAAAGAATCAAACGATAAGCAATAAGCTTCAGTATTAGTGAGACACTGTTAGCTTTCTAAATACCTTAGCTCTGGACTAAAAATCAGTTTTAGTATTGGAAGTGCCTTGAGCACTCCTACATTCTTCTATGTTTTATTTTTCACCTAAACCATGTTCTAGGAAATTTTGAAAAACAACTTCTTGGGATCTATAGTTATTCCCAGAGAAAAATATATTCTTACATGCACATAAACTTCATATGCACCTTTATTTGGGTAGGTACACAGATAAAAATATCTTTCCATCCCTTTCCTCTGTTGAAAATATATTTACCCCTTCTAAAAATAATGTGCAGCCCCAAAGATACAAAACCTTAGGATGGAAGAATCAAGAACAAATGACACAGATAATATACTTTCTGGGCACTACAGTCAGTAACAGCAAACTCACTGTACTATGTTCATTTTTTAGAGAAAGAACACATGTAAATATTAAGCATAAAGCTGATCTCTTCAGAAAATACACAAGATAAATTCGCAAGAACATATTGATCTATGAAAAATGCAACAAATAAGGTCGGGCAGAGAAGATACTTACACGAGTGATTTTTTGAACAGAGCAGCTATATCATGACGGGTGAATTTTCTTCATCGGAAGAGATAATGCAAACATAAAACCCAAGAGATGCATTGCTATTTAACCCTCCATTCTGAAGCAATATAGGATGTTGTTATGCTTCCAATCTGGCCAGTTTTGGTTTCAGTTCGTAACTCTGGCCAATATAGCTAGAACAAAGGACATGCAAGGCTGGAGTTGAAGGGATTCGCAGCATAGTAAATCAAAAATTTTCCTACGGATGCGAACAAGAAAGCCAAGATCTAATCTAGGAGATGTAATCAACGAGAGAGGTAGATGAGATCTTCATACCCTTGAAGATTCGCACAGCGGAAACGTTCAATAGAACGTGGTTGACGTAGTCGTACTTGCCGTCTCCTCCTCGCGATCCGATCCGATCCTACGCCGCAAGTGGCGGCGCCTCCGAGAGTTGCACACGTGCGGTGCAGCGACGTCTCCTCCTTCCTTGGTCCAGCAAGTATGGTGGAGAGATAGATTGGATCAGCAGCACGATGGCGTGGTGCTTATGGTGGAGAGTTTCTGCGGCAGGGCTTCGCCTACGCGCAGTCGCGAGAGAGAGAGAGGGAGGGCAGCAGTTGGCGGCTAGGGTTTGGGTTAGGGGGTGAGAGAGGGCTGCGCCCTTGCCCCCTATATATAGAGGGGTGGCCGGCCAAGGCCAGCTTGGCCTCTCCCCAAACCCTAGCCGACTTGGAGTAGGAAGAGTGGGGGGCAAGTTTCCCCCCCTTCCTTCTTTGAAGACTCCCTTAGGGTTTCCCCTTGGGCTGGCCGGCTGGGCCTTAGGGGCCTTGTGCACCAGGCCCAGGGCGGCCAGGGCACTTCCCCTTAGGCCCACGCAGGCCTCCGTCAAGTGGGCCCACGTTGGTCCCACTCCGGAACCTTCTAGAACCTTCCGGTACAATACCGATAAACTCCGAAACCTTTCCGGAATCCAAAAACTGCTTTCCTTTATATGAATCTTATTCTCCGGACCATTCCGGAACCTCTCGTGACGTCCTGGATCTCATCCGAGACTCCGAACTAAAACTCATAAATCAATTATCCATTCTATCCTAGCGTCGATGCACGTTAAGTGTGTGACCCTATGGGTTCGAGAATATGCAGACATGATCTTCTATCAATAATCAATAGCGGGATCTGGAAACCCATATTGACTCCCACATATTCATCGATGATCATATCGGATGAACCACGATGTCAGGATTCAATTAATCCCGTATATGTATTCCCTTCGTCACACGATATTTTACTCGCCCGAGATTTGATCGTCGGTATCACCATACCTAGTTCAATCTCGTTCACAGCAAGTACTTTACTCGTTCCGTAATCCGATATCACTTCGTGATTAACTCCTTAACCACATGCTTGCAAGCGGTGTTGATATCGATTACCGAGTGGGCCCGAAGTATATCTCTCCGACTTGGGAGGGACAAATTCCATCTCGATACATACAACTCAACAAGTACTTTCTGATCACCTGAGAGACACCTTTATTATCACCCTCACATAGGATGACGTTTGATGACTTCAAAGCTTTCTTCCGATACTAGGGAGTTGTATTATCTCATGGTCTAAGGAATACAATACATGACATAGGAAAAGCTTCGCAAAGATGAACACGATGACACGATCTAATTGCTCTGCTTTATTTGGGTCTGTCCATCACACCATTCTCCTAATGATATGATCTCATTATTAATTGACAACACATGTCTATGGTTAGGAAACCTTAACCATCATTAATCAATGAGCTAGTCCATAGAGGCGTACTAGGGACACGGTGTTGTTCATAAACCACACAAGTATTAAAGTTTCCGCTTAATACAATTCTAGCATGGAATATAAACATTATCATGAACAAGAATTATAATAATAACATCTTTATTATTGCCTCTAGGGCATAATTCCAACAGGAGTCACATACTCAATCACCGATTCCTAAAAATATCAGTTTTATGTATGGAGGAAACGAAAACAAAAGTAATTGAAATAAGGATTAGTGAACTGGAAATTACTATATAATCTAGTGATCCACTGCAAAATGGTTAAATCCACCTTGCTATAGTTGAGTGGAGCGAAATTCAGGGAAACCAATATTGTACTGACAACATAGAAAAAATATTTCACAACTTAATCTTCCTCTTCAGCCTTCTTGGAGTTTCATCAAGCACCTCATAGGCATGGATTAATGCATATCCTATTTATCACTGTAAAAGTAAATGGGGGAGAAGCTAGCAGAGGCTCACCTCAGCTTGACGTTCTCATCCATCTCCTGCAGTGATAGATTTCCGTGCTCCTCCCAATCAGTGGAGGGGAGGGAGAGGCGGAGGTAGCAATGGCTCCAGGACTGCTTGTGCTCCCCTTTGACCAAAAAAGAAGGGTGGGGTGAAGGAGACAGAGATGGAGATGGAGGGCGCCGGTATGAGGGGAGAAGAAGGGAGAGACATACATATCGTTGCCGAGAGTCACAGCCGCTGACCCCAATAGATTTACATAATATTATAAATGATCAAAGGGGAAAAGCCCCTCAAATAAATGATATGGAAGAAAACCAGGGTGGGAAGAACTCGAAGATGGGAGAACCTCATTGCAGGCTTCAGACCATCAATATGACTGTGCAAAGCAATCTGTGAAGAGAACCATATCATTAGCTGAAATCTATTAACAGAAAGCAGTAAAAATAATAGATCTCTACATGAAAACCACAAGAATTAGTGAGGCGCCAAAAAATGATATTTGCTTAGATGAAATCTACTACCACAAATCTGGAAACTTTGCTAAAGTGTAGCTGTAACTGAAACAAGCATGTTTTCTTCTAATACTCACTTACTGAATATTATGCAAGAGACAACTTAACTTACCATGAACATACGATGCAATATTGTCCTTGAGCTGATTATGTTCAAGCCCACTTAAAGAGCAAACCTCCAAGAAAGTTGCTTGTGTTATCTTATCGCAACATCCAAATTATCCATCAAGGTGTCAACCTTCATGAACTATCTGTAGCAGATCCTTTGTACAGCTGGCCTTGGACATGAGGCTGCAAATAAGTACTATTAGAAAATATAGTTGAATTTCCTGGCCAAGCCACCCTCTTCAGAGGTAATAACAGATCTCACAAAATAAGAAAAGAAAGATTCAATGCAGGGTATGGTTTATCAATTAGGATTACTAGAGTACTAAACAAAACAAAGTAACCTATGTAACTAATTGCACTTGTGGTTGCACGATAAGGCATTCAACAACCTACTAAAGACGCCGTGCCTTGCAGCCAGCATGGGCAGATGCCACCAGTGCTACTCACCATGGAGTCGGCGATGAGCCATCGACCAGATGCAGCTGCTGCCGCTCACCATGGTTTTATTTTTTCTCCATCAGGTGAGATTTAATTTTCCTAAACAAATGTTCACATGGCACTCTTTTAAAACAACATGGTGGCATTCTCCATCGGGTGAGAGTTAACTTTTCTACAAAAAAATTCTTTGTCCATTCCAACATGTACACGAGCAACTGCGAGGCACATTTGGCACTCCTTTTAACACAGCATGATAGGCCACCAAAAAATAAAATAGAGAAAGAGGGGGACAGAATTACTGCAATGCAAACAATCTCTGGTTTTCTTATCTCCTTTTTGTCTTTCCCCATCCAGACATGTTGTTAGCTGCAAGTAGAAGACACAACAGTGTAAACCAACAATTCTGTAGAACACAGAGCTCAAGAAAATTTCTACAGAGCTCAAGAAAATAACCTGGGCCTCCAAACGGTTAAGAAACAACAACGAAGGAAGAACAAAAAGACATTGTGGTATGCATCCAGAGGGGGACGAGAGATTGTAAGGAAGTGCTCACGTTCAACGGCGTGTGGCCGTACCTGGTGACTTGTCTGTGGACGTTCATGCCGTAGCCATGCCCAATAGCATGGGCGGAGGAGGGGATGCAGACGCAGGTGGACATGGCAGGCAGCGGAGGAGGCCGCCAAAGCACATCTTGAGGCGGCGCACCGTGCCGGCGCCACGGGCTCCACTGGCGCGCCGCAACCCTCCTCCGGGACCCGCTCCTGCAGCGCCTCCTCTCGCCCGCGGCCGTCCTATCCAGCTCCGTCTGCTCGCCGCTGACCCCCTGCGCCGTCGTCCTTCTCCGTGACGAGCGCTCCTGCAACACCTCTTTCCACCGGCCACCGCTGGTCTCAGGACCTTGCTCTGAATCTCGCTGGGAATGGGAAAGGGCGGCATCAAGGACGAAAAAGGAGAGAGGCGGCTGTGGGCGGCTAGGGTTCTCCAGGTCTTCGCTCGATCCGCCGCCAGCTCCGTGGAGGAAAAGAGAGGAAGGGAATGAGAGAGGATAGGGTTTGCTGGTGAGGGACGAGAGACGCATACACGGGGCCTCGCTACCCCGACGACGCCGTCTCTGTAGAGAGCGTACCCGGCGGCGCCTCGCCTGTCGCCACGAGTGTACGTCTTGGGCAGGGGAGGACGAAATGACATATGAAATGTCAATTTTGCCCCTCGCGGGCAAGGCAAAAACAGGGGAACCACCGCGCCACCGCTCGTTCGACGCACCACCAGACCACCACGTAGCTTAAGTCGCTGACGACCGGGCCCCGCTTGATGCAGGCCCACAAATCAGTGAAACACGCTGGGTGTGGAGGGCTGTGTAGGAACGAACGGCTCGGACCATGTGAGCAGTGCCAAGATACCGATTGAACGGCTCGGATCGCGTGACCGGGAAAATGGACGGACGGCACGCGGCCACGCAGCACAAATGGACGGCCAAGATTTTCACTGCGTGGATGGACCAAGATTTACCCAAGAATGTTTCTTCTAGATTAAAACAACGCTTTTCATATCATCATTTATGCCTTCCATCCCACCATGATAGGAGAAAACCGCTATATTATGGAGGTGAGCTAAAAAGGAACACATATATCTCACACATAAAAACCAACCTCTACTCAGCCTTAATTTCTGTCTTCCTAAGTTGATAGGAGCAAGCAGATATAAACAAATAATATGGAAAAAATTAAATCAAAGAAGCATAATTTTATAATAAACTAAATAGTAATGGTGCAAATAGTATTATAGCACACGATATTAAGGATATGTTCACAAGGCTGTAGTTTTTGTACATAATGATATATTAAAGACCATAACTATATTACACATAACATAAAAACTGGCTATGTGAAGCGGTAGCTTTATGAGAAATTTGTGAACACTACTAATGTTCTACTTCTAATCCAGCACCTTTGATCTATTATAGCACTCCATCACTTGAAAATGGTAGATTTCTCCTTCTTCTTGATCTATTGTGATTTAACAGAATGTTAATTCTGCATACACGATAAAAACAAAGGAGACTCCTTATATTCTGTCCAAACAATACTTCTATAGTCATTGATGTCTGGTAATGTTCCTGGATGATAACCATGTTGGCAGTAGCCTATAGTTCCAACAAAAATCGTGATGATTGATTTTTCTAGTGCTAGGTGGCGTCTAGCCTAGCCATCAAAGCAAGTAGCAGCCTCTCCCCATAATGTGATCTTAGTTTTATTTTCACTGTCAAGATAAAGAAAATACGCAACATAAGTTACAAGCAATAGATCTCACAAGAGTAACCTGACAGCGCAATTAAAAGATATGACAAGCTTACTTAGAGTCAGAAAGAACAAAATGTATTTTGTCTATTTGTCCACTTATTCTAGGTAAATTGTAGGACATAACAGGAGACACACCAATTATAACCCCAAGAACATCTGTCAGTACATAGAGAATGCTCATCTAACCAAATTAGGTTTATCTTTTGGCAATGCCAAAATAGTTCATTTAAATTGCCAGTACCAAAAAAAAATGTATGGGTACCATTTGGTGGAGGCAATTCAACAGATGGTGTTAGGTTGTAAATCCACTTGGGGAAGTTGTTTTCTCACATATACAGTGCCTGGAAAGTGGTGAGCTGAGTAAACATAATCATCAATGATGTAATGACTGTATGGCCTGAGGTGTCGCTAAAAAAAGTTGATCAGCATGCAAATGAGATCCTTGTGCAAGACGTCGAGGTAAGTCTTAAGAATGTATATTGGAACCATCGCGACCATCTGATTTCCGTGCCAGAGAAGATACATGTTATGTAAACGGTCCAATAGCTGTTGTAGAGTAATTTAAGAGCTCAAAAAAGTGCTACCTGCTTATCGATGAAGACCATGTGGATCAGTAAGACAGGACCATGTTGACCACCATAATAATTCCACAGTTGAGACCATCGCACACAAATAGTCCAGTGGCACACACGAGGCTGCATGTCATAAAGGTTGCAATGCTCCATCTAGTCTAGAGTAAAGCATACCATGAATTATTACCCAGGAGTGCTTTTGAACTTAATGGAATCAGTAAAGCCAAACCGACGCAACAAATCATCGGAACCATATAGGAAGATGAATACATAGCTAACACAAAATCTGTGACCACATGAGTGGTGAATGGGCAGTTCAAACACTATAAATCGTCTGAACACCAAACCATAGCAGTTTTCTCACCTAACACCACTCTGAGTACAAGAAACAGGCTTCCTATTGTATCTAACAGTGCAAGAGAATAGTTCTTTACATAACCAGTAGAAAGCACAGGCTCTCAGAAGCAAACAAACAGCAAGTAACACCCATAAATTCAAAGACTTTGTAAGCACATAACCACAAATAGCGATGCATTCTCCCAGTAACAAATCTTAATCTTATAGCAGATTACAGTGAAAATACTCGTTGGATGTTCTGCAGTAGCATAGGCTACTCCCTGCAAATATTCCAGCGTGTCAAACAAGGTACAGAGAGGAGAAGCTTCAGATGCAGATCACACACAATGTCATGCCATAAGCTATCTGGGAGGCAGGAGCGAAGCAGCATAGCAGCGCCTAGGCTTAGACTGAATGAAGATATTGAACTGGGTGCATCTGAAGAACTTCGGCCCGAGCTTTAGTTTGAACATCAGTGAATCAGATATTCAGAGCTTGTGGTAGCCATGACCAAAATAGGAGTAACCATATGCAAATATAAAACTGAGATATATCATAGGTTTATGGCCCTCCACTTCTTGACAAAACATCGTTACTTATTAATGCATTGGTTAAATCAACCAAATAAATCTAGAACCTCTAGCATGGACAAACAATAAAAAGCATGTCTACGTGCACATGCAAGTTGAAATTAAAAGAATAGAACAAAACTGAATATTTTCTTGCAATTCTAACTATGGACCCCATAGTGATTCTTTTTATCAAATTATTAATGCTATTTCCTTTCTCTCTGATTTTTTTCTTAACACATATATGGCCATGTTATGTTGCTCTAATGGTATTTTGCTATGCAAATTCTGAACTCCAATTAATCTTTCTTTTTCTCTTGCGAGCCATGGTCAGTCCATACTGTATTCTGGACTAATTTTGCTTTAAAGAAACAGAACATCATTTCATCCAATCCGTATAATGAAACCTGATACTCATCAACCAGTTATGAATCACACACAAAAAAGGAGAAAATAGTGCAGCTACTTGAGCAATGAACTAAGACCTATGAAGCCTATCCTTTAAATGAAACCTGAACTAAGACAACAATAACATGTCAGGCAGGAAAACATAAATAGAAAATGTGAGCATGTTAAAATTATCAACCGTGAGCATGTTAAAATTATCAGAACAAGCACTAAAGAGGTGAAAGAAGATATCTCATGTTTATCTCAAGGAAAATCAATAAGTGTAAGTGGTATATCATGATTTTGATGTACAGAAAAGCTCCTACTAAGGATGATCAAGTGGGCTACCAAGCTACACCAAACGACTTGATAGAGGAATTTGGAAGAGAAACTGTCATACCTTTTCCCTGTACATATTCTTGAGCCTGTTTGCTTCCTTATCCATGGGCTTGATCAAGGTTTCTAGTTCCCACATGCTCCCCATATTTCTCGCCTCACTCTCAAATAGGGACGCCATCGATCTCCTTTGATCCGAGTTACAGCTCTCAAATTCACAAAGAAACAAAAGCGCCAAGAAACAAGTCCTCCACTTCTAGTCTTTGCATCAACCAAACTGAAACATAAGCTTACGCATAAGTGATGGCGTGGATGACTTGCTGCATCAACCAAAACCGTCTTTCAATTTCCCTATGAGTTGAGAGAATTTTCTCTCAGTACACAATAGAAGCCAATGGATTATGCAGATGGATCTTTTTATACAAAATCACCTAGAAATACTTTTTTAGATTACAAGTAATATGCATCCTTGCCATCGATTCCATCGTGCGCAGAATTATTAGCATGCAGATTATGTACCAACAAAGATATTTATATTACATAAAGAAAATGCAAATAATAATGGAGTAACTGATCAATGCAGCAATACAATGCCGATAGAAAACATGAAAATAATTCAAGAAGGGGAAACAAATGTTTCCAAAGGACGAGGAGATTCATAATAGAATAAATGTAGCTATATCCTCTATCAGTGTGAAGGTAATATGCTAATATTAACTACAAACCGGAGCTAAAGCTGAACTTCTGAGTATGTTGATATTGTAACTATTAAATACTAAAAACCGAATACAACTGAACTGTAAGAAAGGATACTGTAAGAAACGATGATAGGTAGTATGCTTATATTAACTACAAAACACTACACTTGAACGTCTATGGATCACTGTAAGAAAGAATGATAGGTACACAGTAATGATCCCTTTAGGTTGACAATTTACTTATGATAGTCTAAAGGACACGTCTATGGATCCCTTTAAGTAAATATTAAGCCTAAAGGGAACTTGCTAAAAAGGGGACAAACCTGGGATCATTTGGACTTAATGTCGACAACAAACCAGATCTAATCTAAGAAGAGATCAATATCAGGGAAAAATAATAGGAGATCAACAGAGCGAGCTGCACGACAACAATGTTTTTTACTACATCAGAAAAATTAAGAAACCCCCAAACGAAGATTGCCACGCACATGGAAGTCACTGGAAACAGTAAGGCTTAGTAATTTGTGCCGGTGAAACAAGAAACATCCATAGTGATAATATATTCCAAAAGATGAATAACCAATATGTTTACAGTAATTCTAACCAGCACCCAAGTTCAAACAAAAATATAAAATCTGAGATATTTGCAAAATATGACAAAGTACATATGAGGATGTAAATATGACTATCTGTAGCTTGAATATTTCTAATACATCTTTAAATGAACAATATGAAAAGACATCCTTGTTTTGAGTGCAGGTTGAACTTCTAAACCTCTGTTTCAGCATATTCAGTTGTAAACTTCTAAACCTCCGTACAAAAAGAAATCAGCCCTGAATATGCCATTGACAGAAAATAGAAAGAGGACAACTAACCAAGGAAGGAGCAGGCAATGAAACTCCACCACCATCCGTGAAGGAAGACACGCACCTCAGGATGCTCTAGATATTGTGGAACATCTGACGTTCTGTTCGAGTTCATGCTTCAGCGAAAAACTGTCATAGATGAGTAAAATCTTACCAGACCATGTAAATAACTAACATGGATTTCGGCAACCCAAGATCTACAAAAATTAGTGGAACCTAAGCGCATATTGTTTGTTTTAGTGAACATCAGGTGCCACCTCAAAATCTTGCGGTCCCATAATCTATACAAGGATAAAGAGGGCATGTTGGCTATGAAAACATAGAAAGCATATAGGAGGTAGATGCCTACTTAACTTTTCCCGTGAGAATCATGAAGTGATGTCTGCAAAACCTTCGTTTGCCTAGAAACTGTGCATCATACTCAAAGGTAGACGTGAATCAGTAAATACAACCAAGTTGGTTCTACGATGACATGACACAAACAGAACTCATTATTTTTCTACTGCTAATACAATCAATAAATTTAAAATGGGGACAGAGTGATGATCTGACATGACGACATTGCTGAACCAAACTAATATGCATAATAGTGCCAAATTATTTGTTTCAATGTAAACCAGAAACAATGTGGTGTTTAGGGAATGCATTAAGAATTGCAAAAAATAATTTGCAGGCGCATAATCGTTGATTTACTGCAAGATATAATAGAAAGAAACGAAAGTAGTTATTTGATTATGTAACAGTAGGAATGGTACCATTTCATTTGCAAGAATATGATACAATGGATTGCCATTGAGATGTAACCTCAACTGTCCTGTTGCAGCACCAGCCGCAACACCGGCAGTAGGCTCCTCCCACCCAGCTGCTCACCGTCAGGCTCGCTGCCCCACTACGCTCATGCCCAGCTTGGGCACCCCACGCCGACGACATCTAGGAAGAAGTCTGTGGCGGCTCCTCCCCATTGCTGCTGGACACGCACGCACGATCATATGCATGTAGCCAAGCCTATTGAACCAATGATGTTCTTTGTACTTGCAATGCACCTAAAACATAATGGAAGAGAATAAATCCAGAGAACGAAACATTAAGGTGCTAGATGGTAAGACAATAAAAACCAAATAAAGAAAAGAAAGGAAAATAACATTCATCTTGAACCTATATAGCCACTGGCTCAATACTGATCATACAGGTACCAGGACAATCATGAACTAATTACAAACGTGAAGAGGTCCCTATGTGGGGATGCCCAAGGGAGTATATGTGTACTTGTCACCTACGGTGAGCGTCTTGTAGAACTCCATCTGGGGCCTTGCTTGTATTAGTGCAAGCTCTGATAGCTGCAATGCCTCCTTTTGCATACTAATAAATGGCTGAGAAATTTTGGCTGAAACCCATAAATTTTATATGCTTATTGTATTAATTGGGTAAAGAGTCATCTGCACATAAACCTTATCAGTATCTATGTCTGCCTGAAGAAATTAAGCGAAAAAATTCTTTGAGAAATTGTGAATGCAAGAGTGTCATGTTGGACAATATGGGCGACGAGTTGTAGATAACTTGCAAAATAACACTGCACTGAAGATATATCAACTTCAAGGGAATATTGGGGTAGTTTGGCACGTGTGCTTCCACATCCTTTTGCATAGAAGCTGCAACCTGAATCAGCCACATAAGTAAGTCCAAGAAAAATTCATTCCCTAATTGAAGATAGAAAAAGTGATTATATTGAATACAGATGCAACACAACATCTTAAACCATATAATTAAGAGCATATTTGAATTATGAAACCATGTAGAGGGTACTCTGTATAAGTTTTTTTCCAAAACAATCTCAGCTGCTCTCGTGAAACATACACTTCCATGATACTCATCATCATACATTGCTAACTTTCCATTGAAAAAAGAATAATTTCATTAAGTAATTCAAAAGGTCTAAAAGTACAGACATTCAAACATGCAACCCTATATATACCAACTTTCTGTGAATTATAAAAAGAAAGTCACAAACTATGACAGGGTGATGAAACTTTATTTCAGAATGAATCAACAACACAAATTTAACACAGCTCTTACCACTCACTGTCCAACCAATAAAATTTAGGGTTCACCATATGTTATATGTTCAGGCATATTTTAACTTCATGGTCAGAAAATCAAGCTCACCAATGTTCAGATCGCTACCAACCTTAGGCTCCAGCCAAACAACCAAGCTGCCATGAAAAGTTTAACTGTGGAACCATCTTTCAGTATTTATTAAACAATGATTATCACTAAGTTCCCCTGCACAATGAACAAACCCATGCAAAGGTAAGTGTACAATGTATACAGGCGTGAAAAAAAAATGCTCCCATGAATCTCTGAGATCCCACGTGGAAAACACAAAGAAGCATAAACATTTAGTCTAGTGAATCATATCTCGCTGAAGCCAAGAAAGGCTTCCACTTCAGCGTAGCAAACAAGCACTACAAACCCTGAAAGCGGGCAAAAAAAAAAGAAACAAGAAAAACAAGATCTCTAAAATTCCTCATTTTCTCATCTATCATCTCCTCCGAAAACATAACAAATATTACGATTTCTTGATGACTATTGCTTCAGAATGCTTTCTAGCAGTATTCATCTCCTCAGTCACAAAATATCACTTAAGAGGATTACTTGAGGTAATTTAATCTTGGTACTTATGTAGATGATCTAATCTACTCTTTTCAAGTTGAATGCCTGAATCAAATATAAAAGAAACCACTAACTTATCTATTTTTTGGTAAAATAATTATCACAGTGCAAGGGTACAAAACCACTGACGTTTAGCTGCAACAAATGTTTCCAGGTGTAACTAATCATGAACAGGAAGCATATATGACAAGATATAATCAGATTGACAATATCCAGAGAAGCACATTATATGAGAAGGCATTAGAGAGGAGACTAAGAACTCTCGAAGGCGATAAACCCTCCATCGCTGTAACACTCCCATGGAAAGATGAATATCATGAGAAAATATCAACATCATGCCACCAGCCTATAATCTGTCAAAATGCATCCATTGTGAAGTGTTGAAGCAACATACCGCTAAATACACCCAATGTGGCACTATATATATTAAAGTACTCAGAATTACCAATCAAGTCAAGTTAAATAGACGAAAAAGAAACTATTTAATCAACTGGCGAAGTGCTTGGTCAGTGGCACTACGTATTATAGATTATGGGGAGCATTCTCGAACCTTTTTGAACCTGAGTCCGCATGTGCCATTATTTACATCAGCAACCCCACCCATCAATCTACTAATTAAACAACCAAATGTAAACAGATGTGCATCGCCTAGAACTTTTTTTATTGTATTGGGATTTAAGAATTATCTTCAGAGCCACACTAGCATCACATGACCTCCTTCCATTCATGTATTGAGAGAAAATATAGGTAAATACCGTGAAGAAGGGAGTACCTGCACATGGGGAGGATTTTTTGCTGTGCCCTCATCAGGTTGTCATGCAGTTGCGCTACTCCTCACTTCAATCTGCTAGAAAACCAGCAGGTTAAGTAGACACACCTGTATGCAAGCGATCGCAGAGAAAGTAACCTGGAAACCAACATACTCTAATTGATACTAAATGGAAGAGCCAAATCCGACTACAAAAATTCTGAACTATTTAATTACATATGGGAAAATTTTCTTTTCAGGCAAACTACCTAAATACCAACATACTATAAACAATACCAAATGAAGAAGATTAATATATGAACAATATCAAACTTCATGTCCTGAAATCAATATTGAAGCATCCTAATGACCGGGAATATAATACTCATGCATGTATCAGCATCTTATTCTATTTCAACTAATCCATGTCCTAAAAGGAGAGTATACTTAAAGTCTGCCATCAAATTGGGATCACATTAAGGCTGCAAATCTGCTAAGAAACAAATGAACAAACACCACTAGTGCAAGATCTAAACAGAGAATAGAGATAGGGGATGGAAATGGCCATGTATAGATTAAATATGAGAAGTGGGAGTGAGAGAGAGAGAATGGCAGATGTATACCTTCCATTTCCACATGGGCATGGCAATCCAGGAGTGTGCTTGGCGGTGGAGGAGTTCCATGGCAAGGGATATGGCCGCCTAGGCAAAGGAAAAAGTGGAGGAGCAGTGGGGGACGAGCGCTCCTGGCCGTGGAGAAGCACACAGCCGCGCACTCGGGCTGAGTACCTGTACACCATGCCGCCACGACGCTTGGGGGTCGAGGTTGGGGTAGAGGAGGTCGTCGCCGTCCTCCCACCGGCCAGAACCGCTGCAGCTCGACCAGCCCACTCCCCCCTTCTCTTCCCTTTCTGTTGCTCGCCGCCGAACACGCGGCTGGACGCCGTGAGCCTAGCCGCCGCAGTCGCCTCCGGGTTGGTCTCACAGTAAATAAGAAGGTTGCCGTGGTTGTCTATCCATCGCTGGCCTCCATCTCGACGCCTTTATCGCGCCGCCGCAAGAAACCCTAAAATCTAGATCCATCCGCCGCCACAGCCGAGGAGAGACGAGGGGAAGAGAGAAGGGGACGCGAGAGGATAGGGTTTGGGCTGCGCGGGGTGAGACGCCTATACGAGCCTCGCTACCCACGGGGACGCCGTCGCTGTAGCGTGTGTACCCGGCGGCTCGTCGCCGGTCGCCACGCGCGTACGACCCGGACGGAGAAGGACGAATGAGGACATGAAAGAACGATTTTGCCCCTAGTGGGTGAGCAGAACCACAAGCGGCCACCGCGTCTCTCTCCTCCTTTTTGCAGCACTCAGAGAGCACCACGTACCACCTGTCTCTGACAAGTCAGCCCCGCAAAAAGCAGGTCCACAAATCAGTGAGATAGAGTAGAACAGGTAGCGGTTAAGATAGCCTCGATGAGCTTCTCTGGATGGACGGCGCGGACCACATGAGCAGGATCAAGATGCCGATCGGACGGCTGTGAGCGCATGATCGGGAAAACGAACGGACAGCCTGCGGCCACGCAGCATAATCGGACGGTCAGGATTCAGATTGCTTGGATTGGCTCAGGTTCCCCTCCAATGTTTCTTTTAGTGCACAGTGTCACTGAATAGGAAGGGCCGCATTCATTACGACGGTCTCGATGGCGAACTGCCGGTCCAGTCGTTTGGGCCACGTCAGGGACCCGGAGGCTGAGGATTCACCTGCTTGTCTTCACCGCTGCACGCCGATGGCAGCATCGTCGTCTTGGCCATGGATGGTAGCATGGCCGCCGTCGCGGGCAATACCGCAGGCCACACTGCTAGCACCACCCACTTGCTCTCCCTGTAGCACCGCTGTCCGCCGACGGGAGCAACGTCCTCAGCTTGCGCACCTGCGGCCACCATGTTCACCGTTGGTAGCATCTCGCCGTCGGGGGAGGCACCACCGGCCGTGCTGGTAGCACCGCCGTAGAACTCTATCAGCAGCACTGCATGCTCCTTGCAGCAACTGTGGCCTAGCATCGAGCACCCTTCGGGCGCCGAGGAGACGTTCCCACATCCAACACCACCGCAACGAGGGCAGGCCAAAACGCGGCTGAGCTGAAGCAGGTGCAGGCAAGCCGAAAGAAGTGGGGAAGAAGAGTGGGAAAAATTGGGCAACGACAAGGGTAGATGGCATCATCTCGCGCAGAGGAAGGCGGCGCGTTAGGGTGCGGGCATCGGCGCCGCCATGGATTCTGCTGACCGGAGGTAATCTGGAAGAAAGTTGGGAAGGGGATATTGGCAGAGCGGAGATAGAGATGAAGGAGCAAAGGAAAGTGGTGGGCCTATCGTCTCCTCTCGACACGCAAGGGACGCGTGTCGCACGCTCAGTGCGGAGGATTGTGTTTTCCAATTGCCAGGGAAGATGCCCTCCTCCAGTCCTCCTTCTCCCCCAGGTGCTGCGCCCAGTGCCCCTTCCTGCCAGTCTTCTCCCCCGGCGAACGGTGGTGCGGACCCCGGCCCTCGCCCCCCTCCTTCTCCCGTGGATGACCGCGCCCTACTCCCGCAAACACCGGCGGGCCTCCCCAGACCTCCTTCTCCCGCGATGGGGGCCGCAAGGACAGCGACCAGGTTGTCGGCGTCGCCCGCCATTCTCCTCTTGTTACCGACGCCAACAAAGATCCCTTAGATGCTGACCATGCGCCGCTTGATTCGTCGGAGTTCGCACCTCTGTCAGGGATGTTCATCGAGAGCATTGTCGCAGCTTGCTCATCCCTATGCTGTGCGAAAGAAAACTTTTTTACTCGGTCAGATCAATCTGTACGGTCGTCCATGTAGCTGTCTTAATCCTGTTCCGTGAGTCCAGATGCTCTCAGTCGGGCCATGCGTACACGCGTAGGAGACAGCAGCGCTGTATTTCTAAGTTAGTGTTGTCCGTATGCCACTGAATTCTCACAGATTCACCAATCTCAGCATAGTATACAATGGTCCAAATAACAGGTGTATTTAGACCCGGGAGCCAAAACTCCATACGGTCTCATAGTGCCCGTCGTCTCTTTCTGTGGCTTCTATCCAAAAATGAGCAATTGACTACTCTTGAAGAAAAGTTACCAACATTTGATTTTCCCAAGAACCTAATCCCCGTCAAATCTCAATATCTCACCGGTTTTTCTTCATTTTCTTAATAAATTTCTTGTCATAGAAATATAAGATAAGGAAGTTGTATTAATCACCACACAATCAATCAATCAACTCCTGAAACAAAAACAACATCAATAACATGGCATTCAAGTTTGCCTAAAAAAACATGACATTTAAGTTCAACTTAACCAAGCAACAACTTTCAACTTAAGCATCTAGTTCAGATATTGTTATGAGCACTTAGTTATTTTCAGAGATAGTTATGAGCACTTAGTTTTGGCATGTGCTCGTCCTCGTCTGGTATGTACTTACTACTCATATGCTATATATCATGTCCAAACTTTCAGAGCAACCCTACTACAAACCTAGGGCTCCCCACTAGCAAGATTAAAGTTTATATACCAAAGTGGCGATACTGTCTAGTACATCTTCTTTCTTGGCAATGACGTCCATTAGATATAGGTTGGTATGAACTATGAATGGGAGACACTAGGAATTCAAAATGTACCTGAATCTCCAGAATAGTTGCGGCATAGTTGGGATACTCCTATAAAGAGTTCAACATTCCTACCTTCATAACTCCATTGGCAGGAGTGATCCAATTGGCAAGGCTAATTATGCTAGAGATAATAGTGTTCGTTCTCGCCGGTGCCCACCCTTTTGTGGTGAACCTTCTCCTTTGAAACCGAGCTCCTCGAGTGGACGTGCCACGGTGACTAGCTGCTACCTTCCTCCGGCCAAGCCTGCTATCTCACGAAGCAAGAAGCGTCGATCGGCCTTTGCCACCACAAGGGCGGCACCGGCAATCTCTGCACGGATGCACCTCCAATCGCCGTGCCCCTCGGGGCCGGACCCATGACCCCGCAGTGATGGGAGGCGCTTGGGCGAGGAGGCTGTTGGACATTGTTGGTGATGATAGCTCAGCTCCTTGGTTTCTTTCTGAGTCTGCTATTTCTCGGAGTGATTGTGACTGAGCTCCACCTGTAAGTGGTTAGTGTCTGTATAAGACCTGAAACATCCTTCTAAACAAATGTTAATGGATGCTAATTATCATTGCGGTCAATTAATCGCCATGCATCTTCTCATTTATCATTACACATGTTGATTATCTCATAAACAAATTGTGGTTTCTCTGTATGCTGTTAAATTTTAGCAAATAACAATTTTTTATGTAAATAATTGCACCACTAAAATTTCCGCTCATGTCTTTAGTCTCAGCTAAAGGTAACTCATCCGTTTCAGTATGAAGCCATATGATAGTAGTCATGCTTTCCTCAACAGTTGAATTAATTGTGAAATATCGCATGGTTTCTAACTGTAATCCTACTTTACGCTGGTGTATTTAGTCCCAGATTCTTTTTACAATTTATTATATATTGCATTTATTTACTTCTTCATTTATTTTGTATAAAAATAATTACCTGGCTTAAATGTCATCATAGAATGTTGACATACTCTTACTGTAGATTGTTCGTGCACTCACTAGAGCCCATGGGTCCACTTCACCGCAGATCGTTTACGTACTGGTTTCAGCCATGGGCGGGAACGGAGTGGAGCAATCTTTGGAGGATGGATCAGCTGCTGGCCCGACGCGGTGAATGGCACGTTCTGGTAGGAGCGGCGCTTGGAGCTGCGTTTAGGTCATCTTCAGCGGGCCGATTCAAATGAACAAACACAGTTTAAATATGTCCGCGTGAACAAATAAATGAGTAAAGTGCTTTCAACGGGCTAACACAAACGGATCGCGGAGGCCGGACCGACGCATTCCCGGCCCATATGTGGGCATGAAATGTGGTCGGGCGGACATCGACCACGGTGGTTGGCTGTCCGCGCATGTCCAAGCCTGGCCCGCAAGTCAGTGAACCAAAAAAGGGCCATGGAGGCGCTACACAAAAAGTTACCAGCGACCATCTCCCTACAAGCTACTGCTACACTACCCTACCCCTACTCGCCGTCTTCGCGTCGCCGTCCTCGTCCTGCTGTCGTCTACAGTAGGTCGTCGCCCCAACCCAGATCGACGGTGTTGGAGCCCTCACCGCCGGCCTGGCGGGCGCGGTGAGCCTGGCGGCTGTCGAGGGATTTCGTGTCGCAAGAACACGGGGTACCACACGACGGACCCAAGGATTCGAACGCAGGGGGCGGAACGTGTGAGATCTTGGATCGCAACGAAACACGGCGACGGAAGCCTCGATTGTCGGACGCGCAACGCACTGCAGAGAGGGAGACCGAGCTTTACCCAGGTTCAGGGCCCTCGTGGTGAGGTAAAACCCCTACTTCCTGCCTTCTTGTATTGCGACGCGACACCTCGCGAGGAGTACAAGGCCTTGGTTACAAAGCTCTAGTTGGCCAGAGGTTGAAGAACCTGCGTGCCCAACTAGCAGCTCGAAGAAGATGAAGATCCGATTAGACCGGATCCCTCTAAGGGGTGGCCTCTCCCTCCTTTTATAGCGCCAAGGTCCTCCTTCCCCTTATCTTCTTGGGGAAGGGGTTGCCACACACGGCCAAGGAGGGAGGACAGCTGTAGACTATGTTCTTCTGTAGACTTGGTCTTCGTAGGGTAGCGGCGCCGGTCCACAGGAGTGGGTGGAGGAGGCTGACATCCTCCTCTGGCGCCCTGCACCGTCCATGCTATATTTAGGGGGGTGGCCAACTGCCACTGTGCCGCTTTGGGCAGGCACAGAGAAAGTTGGTCTCCTCCCTGTCGGGGGTAGCGTGGGCGGTACGCGGTCTTCTGCCCGCCAGCTTCTTGCCCCGCACGGAAACGTGCTAGGCTGACGTGGGCGTACCTCCTCTCCTCACCAGCAGGGCTCGTGAGGAGGTCTTCTGGTCCTTAGCGGTTTCTGTCGTCGTTCTCCTCACGAGGCGCCTCCTCGTGAGGGTCTTCTCCGTAGCGAAGATTGTTGATTCCCGCCTGGGCTGAAGATGGGCCGATGACGGGGCCCAGGAGCAGGTGGATCGGGATACCCCGGTATCCAGAACACCGACAGTAGCCCCCGGGAGCCCGGCCCACGACGCGCCCTCTTGAGGAAGCGAAGGGTCGGGGGCCCCCGAAGCTGCTGGGCCCTCCAACGGCACGCGTCAACTGCGCAGTCAGAGGACCATGTGAAGATGCAGTGAAGATGCAGAGACTGCGGACACGCGTTGTGGCCGCAGCTGGCGAGACGAAACGGCGGCGACGCTACAGTCTCCGAGGCGTCACCCATCATAATGATGCGTCGCTTGACTGCAGAGCGCTGCGCCAACGCTTCGATTCCCGCGCTGGGATTTGACGCATCGACGCCGGATGCTCCCCTTAAATAGGTCCTCCTCGAGACCTTCGGCACTTCTCCTCCTTCCTCCAGTGCCACTTCTGCTTCTTCTTCCCTGAGAGCATGGACCCCTCCAACTCCGCCGCCGCCGCCGGTCCAAGCTCTGGAGCGAAGCGCCGAGGGCGCCCTCCGGGCAGCGGGAGCAAGACGAAGATCCCTGCCCAGTGGACGCCCGGCGCCGGGGGCCCCCTCCGCATTGGGGCGCCGAGGCAGGGCGAGGCGATTCGCGCTGCCTCGGGGACCTCCGGCGCCCTGACCCTCAGGGGTCCCGCCCGTGGCGGCGCCCTGAACTCGCCGTCACCCCTGGCGGCGGCGCCTGCTCCCCGCGCCTCGGGGAGCGTCGATCGGGCTCTCCGGGAGGTGGAGGCCGCCCTGGGCCCTCCTCCCGCTGCTGCAGATCCTCCGGCCCCGCCGGTGAATGGAGTGGTTGCCACTCCGCGCCACCTGGCGGCGGCGCTTCTGGGACCCCTCATCGCCCTGGGGTCCCGCTTCCTGGAGCTTCTCGTCGTCGTCGACGCCCCGGGCTTCAACTCCCTCCGGCTGCCCGACGCCATCCGGAGGGCGATCCACGCCCATGGCCCGGCCGCCGGGGAGATCGCCCTGGGGAGCAAAGCAGGCCAGATCTCTTCTGGCCTGTGGACATCCTCTTCGGGGCGAACGGCAACGTCGTCCTCTCCGGCCGCTGGAGGCCCTTCGCCCTCGGCTGTCGCCTCCGCGTCGGCGACCGCCTCGTCTTCCGCTTCAAGCTGGGGACCCTGGAGGCCACGGTGCGGATCTTCACTGCCGACGGCGTCCGCCGCACCTACCCCCAGCTCGCGGCGCAGTGAAGAGGAGGCCCTGGCGCGGTAGTCTTCTGGGGAGGGGAGCTAGTCTCCTCCCCTCTTTTGCCTTGTAGTCCTTGCCGGCGGGGAATGCCCCGCCGAGCTTCGCTCCTTCCCCCTCTGGGGGCAATTTAATGAAATCCTTTTGTTGATCATCTTGCTGTCCTTCACTGTCCTGGCCATTCGCTTGCTCGAGAGCCCTGGCGAGCTGTAGGCATCGACGGGAAGCCTCCCTCCACCTCAGAACTCGGGACAGGTTCGGCGTCGATGACACAGAGGACGATTCCTGAGACAAGAAGTTGAAGAAAGAGTTGGAAAAGAAAAAACCCCAAATCCCCGAAAACGGAAAAACAAGTCGGTAAAACAAACGAAAAAAGAAGGCAAATAAGATGCCCCTGTGACCGGCACAGGGACCTTCTCCGTCGTGGAGGAGCGCGGCACTATCTGTGCCAGCAGCTAAGAGCAAATTGCCGCGCGTGGCGATTCACGGGGCCTTCCTCGTCGTTGAGGGAAGCTGGACCCTCACGGACGTGAAAACGTCGACGCTTAAGAGAGCCCAGAGACCGTCGACACCTCACAAGGATTGCTCATGAGGTGAAGGGCCTGGCGCGGACCTCCGGATCTGCGTCTCCTTCGCAAGATTTATCGGAGCGGCCTTGGTCTTCAATAATCCTGCCACGTTAGGCCTTCCTCGAGAGAGGGAATCCTCCTGCGGATGCTAGTGCATAGACGCGTCTTTGCTCCCTCGTGAGGGTTGCTCACGAGGGGTAGGTCCTTAGCGGGTGCCATGGGCACACCTTGGACTTTTCCTCGAAGATTTTTTATTTTCTGGTGTACTTCGCGAGGAACTAAGCACCATGGGCATCCAGAGGTGATCGTTAACGGGGCCGTCGCCCCCGACCAGAGCTCGCTCCCTTCGGGTTTTTCGGGCTTGCTGTTTTCTGGGCGAAGGCCCCAGCATAGACACCGTGCCTAGCCCCCTTCCGCGAGGAGTACAACAGAAAATAAATGGACTTCATGCCATTTTGATGTCATGCCGAAGCAGAGGTGCTACATTGCGCGATAACTTAGTATCAGTGCTTAAGAGCAGATTGAGCTGATACAAGTGCCGTGAAAACGGTCTTTTTCTCCTCGTGAGGAACCTAAGGGTAGAACTTTCGCAGATGAGCTATGTTCCACGGGTTCCCCACTGGCACGCCTTCTGCGGTTTCCAGCCGCGCCGAGCCTGGCCTGGCGACGTGCGTCACCTTGAAGGGCCCTTCCCACATTGGAGACAGCTTGTGCAGGCCCTCGCGAGAGAGTATTCTCCTCAGCACCAGGTCGCCGACCTCCAGAGTCCTTGCTCGAACATGGCGGCTATGGTAGCGGTGTAGTCCTTACTGGTACCTCGCGGCGCGGAGCGCGGCTTGGCACCGAGCTTCCTCGAGCAGGAGGAGGCGATCCTTGATGAGGTCCTCTTGGCGAATTTCGTCGAAGGCGAGCACTCTTGGCGACCCGAACTTGATGTCGGTGGGAAGAACAGCCTCCGCCCCGTAGACCAGGAAGAAAGGGGTCTCTCCAGTGGGCTTGGCGGCGGTAGTCCTGATGGACCACAAGATGGATTGGAGGTTGTCTAACCATTTTTTGCCGCAGGCCTCGAGCTTGGCGTTGAAGCTTTTCGTCTTGAGTCCTTTGAGTACTTCTGCGTTGGCACGCTCGGCTTGGCCATTGCTCCGGGGGTAGGCGACGGAGGCGAAGCAAATCTTGATGCCGGTCGAAGCGCAGTACTCCCGGAACAGTCCGCTGGTGAACTGGCTGCCGTTGTCGGTGATGATGCGGTTAGGCACTCCAAAACGACAGACCAGCCCACGGATGAACTTGACTGCGGACCTCGTCGGGATCGTGCACACCGGTTCCACCTCCACCCACTTGGTGAACTTGTCGATGGCGATGTAGAGGTAGCGATAGCCCCCTTGCGCTCTGGGAAATGGATCGAGGATGTCCAGCCCCCAAACGGCAAAGGGCCAAGTGAGTGGGATGGTTCGCAGCTCTTGCGCCGGCTGATGTATCTGCTTGGCGTGGAATTGGCACGCCTCGCACCTCCTGACCATCTCCGCCGCATCCCCGAGCGCCGAAGGCCAGTAGAAGCCACTTCGATATGCCTTTGCGGCTAGAGTTGCAGCAGAGGCATGATGGCCGCACTCGCCGGCATGGATGTCCCTTAGAAGCTCTTGGCCTTGGTGAGTAGATATGCACTTCAGAGCGACGCCATTTGGGCGACGCCGGTACAAGTCACCGTCCTTGACGCAGTAGCCCGAAGCTTGCCGCACAATCCTCTCGGCCTCCTCTTCATCCTCAGGAAGCCTGCTGCTGGTGAGGTAGGCCTTGAGCTCGATGATCCAATCCACTCCCTCCTGTCGCGCCAATGCCAGAAGGACGCGGTCACCCGAAGGAGGCCCGCAATCCGGAGCCCCCTGCTCCGGCGGTGGCGGCAAAGCAGAAGGAGGAGGGGAATTGGATGTTGACGGAGAGGCGGACGGCTTGAAGAGACGCTCCTCGAAGACGCCGGTGGGCTGCGCCAGGCGATGAGAGGCGCGCTTGGCAATCTCGTCGGCTTCCACGTTCTCTCCCCTCGGGATGTGCTTCAACTCCAAGCCTTGGAAGCGTTTTTCCATCTTTCGATGCTCCTCGAGATAAGCCGCCATGTGCTCATCCCTTGGAGTGTAGCTCTTGTTCGAGAAGTTCACAACCAGCTGTGAATCTCCCTTGACAACGAGGTGCTTGATGCCCAAAGCGTTTGCTGCCCTTAGGCCAGCAAGTAGTCCTTCGTACTCCGCGATGTTGTTGGAGACCTTGTTCTCAGGCGCGAAGCAGAGCTGCACAGCGTAGAAAAGCTTGTCTCCAGAGGGAGAGGTTAGGACAGCACCAGCTCCCGCGCCGGGGAGGTTGAAGGCGCCATCGAAGTGCATGACCCAGAGGCCTGGGGCCTCATCTCCAGGGAGAGCTGACTCCACCTCTGGAGGCTCGTCTACGAACGGATCAGTCCATTCTGCAGTGAACTCGGCCAAAGCCTTGCTCTTGATTACCTTTGTAGTTTCGAAGGAGATCTCGAAAGGCTGAAGCTCCACAGCCCACTCAGCCACCCGCCCGGTGACATTGGGGTTGCGGAGGATGGTTTCCAGGGGCCGATCGGTTACCACCTTAATCGGGTGACCCTGGAAGTAGTGGCGTAGCTTCCGCGAGGCGATGAGCAAGGTGTAGAGCAACTTTTGCTGCATTGTGTAGCCCTCCCGCGCGTCGCGCAGTACCGTGCTGACGAAGTACACAGGCTTTTGCACCTTGACGACACCCTCGGAAGGCTCCTCCTCAGGAGGCTTTTGAGCGTTGCCCTGAGAGAGCGGCTTGGTCGGTGAAGATCCCTCGGGCGGCTCCTCTCGAGGGGCGGGAGGTGAAGCGGCCTCTTCCTCGCGAGGAGCCCCCGAGCTTGGAGGAGTGACCTCCTCCTTGGCGATTACCTTGACGTCCCTCTCCGCGACGAGAACGGCACTTGCAGTCCTTGGAGTTGCCGCGATGTAGAGTAGCAAGGGCTCACGGGGTGTTGGGGCAACCATGATCGGTGGGCTCGTGAGGTACCTTTTTAACTCGGCGAAGGCCTTGTCGGCTTCCGGAGTCCACTCGAACTTCCCGGTGCGCTTCATGAGCTTGAAGAAGGGCAAAGCTTTTTCCCCACTCCTCGCGATGAAGCGCCCCAGGGCTGCCATGCACCCCGCGAGGCGTTGCATTTCCTTGAGATTGCGCGGAGGACGCATTTCTTCGATGGCCTTGACCTTGTCGGGGTTCGCCTCTATCCCGCGATTGGACACGAGGAACCCCAACAGTTTTCCCGACGGTACGCCGAAGGCGCACTTGGCGGGGTTGAGCTTGATGTTTACCTTCCTCAGGTTGACGAATGTTTCCTCCAGATCCTCGATGAAGGTGTGACCCTCGCGAGTCTTGACGACGATGTCGTCGACGTAGGCTTCCGCATTCCTTCCCATCTGAGCCCCCAGGGCCTTACGCATGAGCCTTTGGAATGTAGCTCCTGCATTCTTCAGGCCGAAGGGCATGCAGACGTAGCAGTACACCCCACAGGGCGTAATGAAGGCGGTCTTCTCTTCGTCCTCCTTTGCCATCTTGATCTGATGATAGCCGGAGAAAGCATCCAAGAAGCAAAGGAGGTCGCAGCTGGCGGTGGAGTCGACGATTTGATCTATCCTCGGGAGAGGGTAAGGATCCTTGGGACAGGCCTTGTTGAGGCTTGTGAAGTCCACGCAGAGGCGCCCACTGCCGTTAGCCTTCGGGACGACTACCGGATTAGCAATCCAGGTGGGGTGGGCCACCTCGCATATCAACTTGGCCTTCTCCAGCTTCTCTATCTCCTTGACGATGAAGTCTTGCTTCTCTTGCGCTTGCTTCCTAGTCTTCTGCTTCACGGGGTGTGCCTGAGGGCACACGGCTAAGTGGTGCTCAATCACCTCCCTGGGAACACCGAGCATATCCGACGGAGTCCAAGCGAACATGTCAGAATTTGCCCGCAGGAAGGTGACGAGCGCGCTTTCCTATTTGGGGGAAAGCCCTGCCCCGATGGTGACGAAGTTTTCGCAGCCCCCAGCCTGCAGCGGGACCTTCTTGGTTGCCGAGCGCTCTTGGGTAAACTGGGGCCTCCTGCCTGAGGGTACCGCAGCTTCCCCAATGCTCATGTCCATCATTGGATGGTCCAGGTCCTCGCTTGGAGTAGGCGATGCTGAGGCAGCGAACTTCTTCCCTGTCGAACCCAGAAGGTGGGGCTCGAGAGAGGCCTTCTTCGCAGCAGCTCGCTCTTGGGATACGAGCTGCTTCTTCCTCACGAGGTCGCCGGAGTGTTCCAGTAGATCTTCGTCGGCGGGGAACATGGTGGCGGCCTCGCGGTAGACATGCTCAACTGATCGGAGAGCATCCTTCTCATTGCAGCGCACGGTGATCGTGCCGTTGGCGCCCGGAATCTTGAGGACGTTGAAGCCATGGTGCGTTGCTGCCATAAACCTTGCCAAGGCTGGGTAGCCGAGGATGGCATTGTATGGCAGGGCGATGTAGGCGACGTCGAAGTCGAGGCTTTCCGTCCTGTAGTTGTCCCGGGTGCCGAAGGTGACGGGCAGGCTTACCTGCCCAATTGGCGTTGTAGATCCCTCGGTTACCCCGAAGAACGGCCGAGTTGGCATGAGCCGGTGGTACGGCACCTGCATCTTTTCGAAGATCTCGACATAGATGATGTTGAGGCCCGCCCCTCCGTCGATGAGAGTGCGATTGACGGCGACGTTGTTGATGGTTGGCGTGCACAAGAGGGGGATTGTGCCCACGCCCCTTGTGGAAGCCGGATGATCCTCCTCGTCGAAGCCAATCTTGCACGTTGACCACTTCATTAGACGATTGCTGACGCTGGGCTGTGCAGCCGCGATTTCTCGCGACAGCTGCTTGAAGTGACGATTCGACAGAGGAGCCTGAGCTCCACCCAGGAGGCAAGCGGCGAAGATTCGCGACTCTTGATAGCCCCCCTGGTCCTCCTCCCGACGATCGTTTGCTGGTGGGGGCAGCGGCAGCGGCTCGGGATCGTCTCGAGACAGACCCCCACGGCGGTGACCTTCCTCTCGGTCGTCGTCGCGGCGATCGCCCCGGGATCCACTCTTGCCGTTGCTGCGGCCGCCCCCGCGACGCTTGGCGACACCGTTTTCCTCGTGAAACTTCCGGACAATCCAACAATCCTCGGTATTGTGGGTGTCCTTCTTGTGGATAATGCAGTAGCGGCGACATCGACCTTTATCGCGATCGGAGCGGTCCCCGCGGCGTTGCTTATGATCTGGCTCCGCCGCGAGGGCCGCAGCCTCCTTTCGCTTGGGGTCCTTGGACTTCGGCTTTGGGGGAGGCGCCTCCGGCAGATTGTGCACGAAGAGCCTCCCCTCCTCAGCCTTGGCGCAGCGGTCGGCGATCTCGAAGAGCCTGACGATGGAAGTCAGCTCATCATTCACAGACAGCTTCTCCCGCATCTTGACGTCGGAGACGCCCGTGGAGAATGCGGAGATGACCTCCTCGTTGGAGATCCTGGGAATCTTGTTCCTCATCTGACTGAAGCGCTGGATGTATTGACGAAGCGTCTCGCCCTTGTACTGACGCACCGCTTTAAGATCATTCTTAGTTGCGGGGCGCTCGTACGTGGGCATGAAGTTGGCAACGAACTGACGACATAAATCCTTCCACGATGTCACGGATTCGTGAGGAAGATTCATGAGCCAAGTTCGCGGAGCGTCCTTGAGGGCCATGGGGAACCAATTGGCCATGGCGCGCTGATCTCCACGTGCAGCCTGGACGGCGACGACGTAGAGTTGGAGGAATTCGACAGGATTTGTGGTCCCGTCGTAACGCGCGCTGATGTCTGGCTTGAACTTGTCAGGCCAGATGACGTAGCGCTGCTGGCGAGTGAGGGCAAGACACCCGGGGTTGTAGATCGGGACGCCGGGGGTCCTGACGTTCTTGCCAGCTTCGCCGATGTCATCGATGGCGCGGTCATGATTTTCGCGGCGGCGCTCGAGGGAGACGTGTGCGTCTTCCGGAGCGCGTTGGACGATTTGGCAGCTGGGCTCCCCGCGCGGCGAAGATGCGGCGCGGGAAACCACCCTCTTGGCCTTGTTGGCCATCCCATCTCCGGCGCCCGGGGCGCGATGCCCCGCCGCCGGATCTAGGCTCCCCGCGCCCTGGGCTCCTCCCAAGGCCGGGTCTTCGTTGGCGATGGCGACGAGCTCGGCGATTCGAGCGCGCCACCCCTCACGCCCGTCGTCGGTGGGTTGATAGCGCAGCAGCTCCTGCGCCATGGCGAGTGCCTGCGCAGGAGACAGCTGACTCCCAGAACGAGCGCGAGAAGTGGCGGTGGCGGTGAAGGAGAGCGTAGGCTCTGTCCGCCCGGACGGGAGATAGGAGGACTCCAGATCTTCCTCCTCTTCCTCCTCGGCCGAAGCTTCATGACGACGGAAGATGGGCTCGGTTTGCCCCCGAACAGCGTTGCGACGGCGAAGACGCTCGAGCCTTGCGTTGGCGTCGGCCATGTCGAAGCAGATCTAGAAGAAAACACACCACAGCCCCCTACCTGGCGCGCCAAATGTCGAGGGATTTCGTGTCGCAAGAACACGGGGTACCACACGACGGACCTAAGGATTCGAACGCAGGGGGCTGAACGTGTGAGATCTTGGATCGCAACGAAACACGGCGACGGAAGCCTCGATTGTCGGACGCGCAACGCACTGCAGAGAGGGAGACCAAGCTTTACCCAGGTTCAGGGCCCTCGTGGTGAGGTAAAACCCCTACTTTCTGCCTTCTTGTATTGCGACGCGACACCTCGCGAGGAGTACAAGGCCTTGGTTACAAAGCTCTAGTTGGCCAGAGGTTGAAGAACCTGCGTGCCCAACTAGCAGCTCGAAGAAGATGAAGATCCGATTAGACCGGATCCCTCTAAGGGGTGGCCTCTCCCTCCTTTTATAGCGCCAAGGTCCTCCTTCCCCTTATCTTCTTGGGGAAGGGGTTGCCACACACGGCCAAGGAGGGAGGACAGCTGTAGACTATGTTCTTCTGTAGACTTGGTCTTCGTAGGGTAGCGGCGCCGGTCCACAGGAGTGGGTGGAGGAGGCTGACGTCCTCCTCTGGCGCCCTGCACCGTCCATGCTATATTTAGGGGGGTGGCCAACTGCCACTGTGCCGCTTTGGGCAGGCACAGAGAAAGTTGGTCTCCTCCCTGTCGGGGGTAGCGTGGGCGGTACGCGGTCTTCTGCCCGCCAGCTTCTTGCCCCGCACGGAAACGTGCTAGGCTGACGTGGGCGTACCTCCTCTCCTCACCAGCAGGGCTCGTGAGGAGGTCTTCTGGTCCTTAGCGGTTTCTGTCGTCGTTCTCCTCACGAGGCGCCTCCTCGTGAGGGTCTTCTCCGTAGCGAAGATTGTTGATTCTCGCCTGGGCTGAAGATGGGCCGATGACGGGGCCCAGGAGCAGGTGGACCGGGATACCCCGGTATCCAGAACACCGACAGCGGCAAGCCAGGTTCCGGCGGTGGCGGCACTGGGTGGCGAGCTCGTGGACCTCGCAGGCGCATCTCCCCGCGGACATGTCGTCGTCCCAGCGGCGGCGGTCCCGTGTCATCTCCTCCCGCGCCGCCGCTTTCGCTACCGCCTCTTCCGCGAGCTCCTCCGCTCGTGCCACCGCACGAGTCGCCTCCTCCCGGGCAGGGATACGTCTCAAACGTATCTATAATTTTTGATGCTCCATGCTTGTTTTTACACCATTTGCCTTGTGTTTCGTTACACTTCGTGGCGTTTTTATGTGATTTTCGGAACTAACCTATTGACAAGATGCCACAGTGCCAGTTCCCTGTTTTCTGTTGTTTTTGTGTTTCAGAAAAGCAACACAGGAAATATTCTTGGAATTTGACGAAACAAGTTCTGGAACTCCTATTTTTCCCGGAAAAAGGACAAGGACCAAACGGGAGCTGGAGAGGGGCCAGAGGCTGGCCACACAATGAGGGGGCGTGGCCCAGGCCCTGGCTTCGCCCACCTGTTGTGAGGAGCCCCTGGTCGCCTCCTGACGACGCCCCTTCACCTATAAGAAGCCTTGGGACGGAAAACCCTAAAGGAATCGGCGTTTTTCCCAGAACAGTTCCGCAGCTCCTCCGCCGTCGAAGACAAATTTCGGGGGACAGAAGTCTCTGTTCCGGCACCCTGCCGGGACGGGGAAGTGCCCCCGGAGCCATCTCTATCGGTCTCCATCACCGTCTCCGCCGTCTCCATCGACCTCACCGCCATCTCCATCAACCTTGATGTCTCCTATGATGAGGAGGAAGTATTTCTCCCCCGGGGCTGAGGGCTCTACCGGTAGCTATGTGGTTCACCTCTCTCTCCCATGATGTGATCTTTATGTGATTGTGAGCTTTGTATCTAGTTGAATTGGTAGATGCTATTATTCAGATATTATGCTACTCCCGTGCTTTATATTTGTAATCTGCGGAGATACCTTGTATCATGGTGTGAAGGTGACTAGTGTGCGCATCATGTGTATCTTTTTGGTTAATGTCTCTATGAATTGTTGGTGTTCGTTGGAACCATCTAGTGTGTTCACGGTGATAGTGTGGGACAATCTATTTTGGGTACATACGAACTTTGAGGAGTGCTTCGTAGCCCTACACATGATTAGTGTTCGTTTTCCATTGGAGAATTGTTTTGAGTTGCATATTGATAATAGTATCTATTGGTTCAATTATGTTATATTTGTTGGGAGTGTGTCCACTAGTGAAAGTCTGATCCCTAGGCCTTGTTTCCAAGCTTTGCACACCGTTTCCTTTCAGTTTTGTTACATGTTTACTTGCAGCGATACTTATTTCAGATTACGTTTACTACTCATAATCATCACTACTACTTGTATTTCACTATCTCTTCGCTGAACTAGTGCACCTATACATCTGACAAGTGTATTGGATGTGTTGGGGATACAAGAGACTTTCTGTCGTAATTGCAGGGTTGTGATACGTCCATTTTGCATCACTATTTTGTATCATGATTTACTGTTATTCATTGATATATTTCATATTTAGAGATGATACTTATGTTATTTCCTCTGTTTTTACATATTTGATGATCATTGGAGGATTTGCTGCCGGAGTCAGGATTCTGCTGGAAAAAGGACCGTCAAGGCACCATATTTCGAAGATCAGGAAAATTCCAGAAAAATACCAGAAAATTATATTTTACCAGAAGACTGAAGAAGCCGGAAGAAGAAGGCGAGAGGGGCCACAGGGCAGCCTCACCACCAGGGGGCGCGGCCCAGCCCCTGGCCGCGCCGCCCTGTGGTGAGAGCCCCCTGGCCCACTACTGCCATCACCCCTTCGCGTATTTCCTCGTCCCCAAAAACCTAAGTGAAGGGGGGGGCTCAGAGATAGACACCGCCGCCTCTGCGGGGCAGAAAACACCAGAGAGAGAAAAGCTCTTCGGCAGGCAGAAATCTGCCGGGGAAATTCCTTCCCGGAGAGGGGAGATCGTCGCCATCGTCATCACCATCGCACCGGACTTCATCGGGATCATCATCATCATCTCCATCACCAGCACCTTCATCTCCACCATCATCACGCCATCCCGTTGTAACATCTTGAGTTGGATCTTGTTAAATTCTTAGGGGAAACTTTCCCGGTGTTGATTACTCTTGTGGTTGATGCTATTGAGTGGAACCGTTGAATTAAGGTTTATGTTCAGATTGTTATTTACCATTATTTCACCTCTGATCATGATCCATATGATGTCTTGTGAGTAGTTCATTTAGTTCTTGAGGACATGGGAGAAGTCAAGATGTTAGTAGTGGATTATTGTTGAGTAATATTTAATGGTTTGATATTTATTTGTTGTGGTGCTATTTCACTAGTGGTGTCATGTGAACGTCGACTACATGATACTTCACCATTTATGGGCCTAGTGAGATGCATTGTGTATTTGGCTACTAATTGTGGGGTTGCTGGAGTGATAGAAACCTAAACCTCCGTTAGGAAACCATTGCACCAGGGAGCGTAGGATCTTAGAGTTTAAGGCTGTGGTTAGATTTATTTTAATTACTTTCTTGTATTTGCGGATGCTTGCAAGGGGTATAATCACAAGTGTGTATTTATCCTAGTAAGGGTAGTGCGCTAGCACAGGTTTACCCCCATAACACTTATCAAACCAATAAAGATTACTTAGCGGCATGAAGCGAAAGCTCTTGGCAGAAACTCCCATGTGTCCTCGAGAATGTTTGGTCATCATAAGTTACACAACCGGCTTGTCCTTTGCTTCAGAAAGGATTGGGCCACTTGCTGCAATTATTACTACTGTCTTTTATTTACTCGCACTTTATTTATCTGCATTACCAAATACCCCTGAAAACCCATTTGCTAGTATTTACAGTGAATCCTTGATCAAAACCACTTGTCAACACCTTCTGCTCCTCGTTGGGTTCGACACTCTTATTTATCAAAAGTACTACGATACACCCCCTATACTTGTGGGTCATCAGGTTTCTTGAGAGGGATAGCTTTGACCTCTTCCTCCCTGAGTTTGATAAACCTTGGGTGATCCACTTAAGGGAAATTTGCTGCTGTTCTACAAACCTCTGCACTTGGAGGCCCAATACTGTCTACAGGAACAAACGCGTGCGTAGACATCAAGCTCTTTTCTGGAGCCGTTGCCGGGGAGGTAAGGTAAAATATACTCGCATCCTCCTGTGTGAGTGCTCAAAGTTATTTCCTTTAGATTCTGCAATTATATCTTTTTGTTTCTTGTTTTTATTTTCACTAGTTAGGCTTAATGGGAAGTAAAGAGTTCTTTAGTCTTTTTCCTGAGTTTAGATTTGAAGATAAAATTGAAAACCCTTTGAAGCTTGTTTCGCATAGCAATGTTATTAGTACGAATGCTTTGAACACCGTTATTGCTAATGCTATAGAAAAGTCTAAGCTTGGGGAAGCTGGTTTTGTTAAGCATGATATTTTTAGTTCCATGTGTGATGTTTCTAATGATGCTTGTGCTCCTCATCCTTTTAAAATACCTATGAAGATTGTTGAACGTGCTATGGATAACTGCTATTTAGGAGATGGAACTGTCCATCCTGGTGATCATTTGCTTTTTATACATGAATTATGCGAGTTGTTCAAGTGTGCAGGTATTTCGACGAACCGAGTTAAGAAGAAGCTATTCTCTTTATCACTGAAGGGCAGAGCTGCGGAATGGTATAAAACACTGAAGGATGGCCGACCTATTGATTGGGAGGAAATTGTACCTCTCTTTTATTCTAAATTCTATCCTTCTAGTGAGGTTTATAAAGATAGGAATTACATTTATAATTTTCATCCGCATGAGGGAGAAAGCATTGCCCAAGCGTGGGGAAGATTGAAGTTACTAATGCACAAATGTCCTATTCATGATCTTCCCCGTAATATTGTTATTAATAATTTTTATGCAAGGCTTTTAGGATATTACAAGGACTATCTAGATGCATGCTTTGATGGGTCTTTCACAAGCAAGGATGTTGACACCAAGCGGATCTGCTTGAAACAATTCAAAACAATATTGAAGGTTGGGATAGCGACAAAGGTAAATGATCAGGTATGAATTATGAGTTTGATTGTATTAAGTCTTTTGCTGAAACTGCTAATTTTCAAGAGCTTAGTGCTAAGTATGGTCTTGATCCTCAAATTATGATTGATTGCTTTAAAACCTTTGCTTCCCATATTAATGTTCCTAAAGGAAATGGGGACGTGTATCATGAACCTTTTAAGGACACTTGCATAGAAAATGATATTGTTGTTGATGATTGCAATAAACATGCTCGAACTTCTGAAAGTCCTATTTCTTATAAGCATGTTAATTTTTGTGGAGTACATAGACCTTGTGAACAGAGTCACAACAAGGAAGATTATTGTGTCCACCATGCAAATGAAGAAACCCGAATGTGGTTCAGGGCTCTAGATGAGCTTGGTAAAAAAGGTTTGTAAGCTTTATCCTTTTCTTTGTAAACATTGCGATGACATAGGTCATTTTAATTTCCAATGCTCAAGCCCTAATAGTTACTCTTCTACTACCGCAAGTTTGTATTGTGATGACAAGATTACTCTCAATCAGCATGATGAGCTTACTTTGTTTTTGGGGTGTGAAGAGATATCTAGAAATATTTCTTTGGTCGATATGAATGATGCTGATATTAATAGCACACTTCGTGGTTGTCGTCTCTATTGTGTTAAAGATTGCCTCACAAATACTTACTTACAAAATCTTATAAAACATGATGTTTTTCCAAGCTATGACAGGACTGATAGATGTTTTTATCTTATTAATAGAGAGGAGGAATCCTCCAAAGTTTCTTCTGTTGTTTCTGTCAGTAAACCAGATTATGTGGAGAAGATGCCTTTCCCTCCTAAAGGATATGTGGAGAAGATGCCTTCCCTCCAAAAGGAGAGAGTAAGGAGAGTAAGAAGAAGAAGAAGATGAGTAAAAGGCGACAGGAAACGGTATCTTCCCCTAAGCATGTTGCTCCTATTATAGATTATGATAATTCTGATTGGGATGATGTTCCTATGCCTGTTACCTATGTTAGTGATCATGATTGGGAAAAGCACTCTACTTTTGATATTGAAATTCTTTTTGGTACCAATTCTAAGGTTAATAATTGTTGTACCATTAGTACTATCCATGTTCCTTCCTATGATGATATGTTTGATGAGTATGCTTTGCGAAATAGCTGTTCTCTTGCTTATGATGATACTAAGCCTCTAGTTTATGATGGTTATGATGATGAGTTTAATATTTCCAGTTCACCTACTTTTGAGAAGAAAATTAGTTATGATTACAATATGCCTCCTGTTTTTGATGATTATGGTGATTAGAATAATTATTCTGTTGAATCTGCTCCTACTACGATTGTTCATGTGGGGAGTATTAATTCTTTTATGCATGTGGCTCATGATAGGGATGATTTTTGTTATAGTTATATTGTTAATTCTATTCATGATGCTACTGAAGGTTACTATGAGAGAGGGAAACATGGTTTGATGGATCTCAACAATATTGAGTTTCCCCTCTTTTTGTTGGAATTCTTGAAGTTGTACTTGTTTTGCCTTCCTATGCTTTTTGCTTTGCGCTTTCATGACTTGTCTCTTTATAAGACTATTTTTCATAGGAAGTGATTTAGATTTAAATGTGTTTCATATTTTCTTTTTGATGCTCTCTTTTGCTTTAAGTTCTTAAATAGCGCCTTTGCTTTAAGCTCTTTTATGGCGCCTACATGAGCATCTTTGCAAACTACTGCGCCTAGCTCAAAGGCGTTAAAGAAAAGCACTCTTGGGAGATAACCCAATGTTTTATTTTTAGTACTTTTTCTTTTATTTGAGTCTTGGAAGTTATTACTACTGTAATAATCGCTCCTTATCCTTTTTATTTCGTTGTTGTGCCAAGAGAAACCTCTAATGTGAGGGAGGTAAGATTTGGGGAAGTTAATGTCCTGAAACAGATTTCGGTGCTGCACCGTAAAAATTCGTGAACATTCTATGTATATCTTTTGGACCTGCGATTTCTTGAGAATATGCCCCAGGTTATTTCCAAACTTTCATTAGTTTAACACTTTTTGATTTGAGCAACAGAAAACCCCCTAAAAATTCGACCTTTGTCAGCTGTTCTGTTTTGACAGATTTCTGCCAATATTTGTGTTTGCCGCTCGATCGCTTTCTTTTTGAGTTCTTTTGATCACAGAACTTTTGGGGAAGTTTCTACAGTAGTATATACTTTATATGTGGTGATTTTGAGTTGAAACCTGAAGCAAAAAGGGGTTGATTCAATGTTATGCTTACACTAATGTTGCTAATAGAATTGTGTTGAGTTTTGTATGAAGGAAGTTTTCAAGTGTAGGGATTGGAGAATGATGAGATGAGATGAAGAGTGGACAAAAGCTCAAGCTTGGGGATGCCCATGTCACCCCAAGAAATATCCAAGAAGTACAAGCATCAAAGCTTGGGGATGCCCCCGAGGCACCCCTTCTTCATCGGCAAAAATCAGGTCACCTTTCAAGACACTATATTTTTATTGCTTCATGCACTATGTATTTTTCTTGGAGCGTCAGTTGTTTTTACTTTTAGTTTTATTTTGTTTTTTTTGCTGCAATAAATAGTTGGATCAGATCATGTTTGTTTGGAGGGAGACATACTCCGTTTTTCATTGCCAAGAACACTCTGGTTTTCACTCTTATCGTTCAACAAGTGTTCTCTTTTTCTGCTACTGCGTTTAGCTTTTGTTTTTTGCCTTGATTTTTGTTCAGATCTTGTCATATCTTTGCATCAAGGTGTATTTTGACCTGGTCTATGTTGGTTTTCCTCAAAAAGAGTTGTTTAAAAAAGTTTGAATGGTGTTGGAAAAGAGAAAAAAACTTTGTGCAAAAAAGTGGTACAAAAAGGAGCTTGTGTAGACTGTGGCCTAGGCTTTTGCATGTCATGATTGATGTCTTTTTGATAGTATGCTTAGTGGTTTTGCTGTAGCATGACTTGTCTCAAATGACTAAGATTGCTTAATGAGCCTTTGAAAAAATCATGCATTGTTTTAATTATTTGGAAGCATTATTTTGGTTTTCTCCTTGATGCTTTATTTGGGTTGACTTGGCGCATGCTCACACATATTAGACTCATACAAAGTCGCCATAAGCCTCTATGATCATTTATTTTTTGACTTTTGATGCCATCTTATGCTTCTTTTAATGTCGCTTTGTCGCTTTGCATGATTATGGCCGTTATTGCTCTCTTAGTTGGTCGCTCCCAGTCTTTTGCTAGCCCTCATTTTGTACTGAGTATGAGCTCTACTCGTGCATCCAACTCCTAAAACCAAGTTGTTCCAATGTGTCCACCATACATACCTATTAGCAATTTACTATTCCAAAGTACATTTGACTTGCTTTTATCTATCCTTCAAATTAAACTCTTTTTGGTGTTATGCGAAAATTGGTCAGTAACGCTCTCACGAACCTGATGGCACACTTTACTTTTCTCGTTTTAAAATTTTGACATTGTGGCTCTCTTATGTTGAGTTGTTATGCTTGCAAGTTGTAAGTTGGAAATTAGCCCAGCCATGCCGTCATGGGGCAAGCTTTCAACATTGCACTATCTTTCATTTGAGTTGATATCGTGATCTTTTGTTTATGTATACTCGCGATGTGAAATAAGTTGGGAATCTTGCGGCATCATGGAGTTTTTATATGTGTTAGGGAAACGCCTGGGCCGCTAATCTAAGCCATGCATCATTCATGGTGGAAATTTATAGCATGCCCATAGTGGACATTCGACGACGCATCTCACAATAAAAAGCTATACCAATGGTAAATAAAAGAGATGTTGAGGTGTTCATTGTCTGTTTGTCTTGTCATTTTGATGTGGGCTTGTTCCATATCATCGGGCAGGAGGTACCCCATTGGCGGTTCTCGATGATACACATATATTTACAATGACAAGAGCCTGTTTGGGACTCTAAGTCGAGTAGCATGAGGTTTGGGTATTCGTACTTCACGGGACACGAGGTTTTCAACTTATGATTTGTCAAGCATATGCTTCATAATTGTACTCGCATTAACTCTAACCATTCAAGATGCCTATGATGGGGGCAATGAGAGCTCAAAGCTAGTAAGTACCATAATGTTTGAAGGTTTATAAAACTCGTAATCACTGCTTCCCTCTGCGAAGGGCCTTTCTTTTACTTTTATGTTGAGTCTCCACCTTCTATCTTTATGCACCGTCTTAGAGAGCATAGTTGTCATTATGAGTATAATGTTCATTGTCCCAAAGTTTTCATTGATTGATTCATGATGTTGGTTTCACTTGTTCTTAAATTATTTGTATCTAGTCGCCCTCTTAAACTTGAAGGTGTCCTATGCATTTATGTTTTGCTCTCTCATGAAGGACAAGCTGAAAACCATTTGTATGTTTTTTCATATGGTTGAAACACACATGTGACTTTCATTGTTTCATTTTCATGATCTTTCCTTTGTGTTTCTTTTCATGCTATAACATGGTTGCTAAGTTTCTATTATCAAGATTATGTCTTTCATGCCCATGTTTTAAGTTCTTTGATCTCAGCACTCAATGCTCTACCTCGTTGATCAAATTGTGATGGTGCATGTCACCTCAAAAATTATTCTTTTGTTATCGCTTACCTACTCGAGGACGAGCATGAGTTAAGCTTGGGGATGCTGATATGTCTCAAACGTATCTATAATTTTTGATGTTCCATGCTTGTTTTTACACCATTTGCCTTGTGTTTCGTTACACTTCGTGGCGTTTTTATGCGATTTCCGGAACTAACCTATTATCAAGATGCCATAGTGCCAGTTCCCTGTTTTCTGCTGTTTTTGTGTTTCAGAAAAGCTACACAGGAAATATTCTCGGAATTGGACGAAACAAGTTCTGGAACTCCTATTTTTCCCGGACGAAGGACGAGGACCAAACGGGAGCTGGAGAGGGGCCAGAGGCTGGCCACACAATGAGGGGGCGCGGCCCAGGCCCTGGCCACACCCACCTATTGTGAGGAGCCCCTGGTCGCTTCCTGACAATGCCCCTTTGCCTATAAGAAGCCTCGGGACGGAAAACCCTAAAGGAATCGGCGTTTTTCCCAGAACTGTTCCGCAGCTCCGCCGCTGTCGAAGACAAAATTCGGGGGACAGAAGTCTCTGTTCCGGCACCCTACCGGGATGGGGAAGTGCCCCCGGAGCCATCTCCATCAGTCTCCATCACCGTCTCCGTCGTCTCCATCGACCTCACCGCCATCTCCATCAACCTTGCTATTGATGGCACGGTCTTGATGTGGGAGATTCTTCTTCTTCAGTCCTCGGTAACGGTACCAGAAAACTTGTGATGTTTTGCTAGCCTGTAGTTGATAACGCAAATGACCGGCCATTTGGAAACCCCAAGAGAAGGTTTGATGAATATAGTAGCAAGTTTTCCCTCAGTTATGAAACCAAGGTTATCAATCCGGTAGGAAAAAGCCAAACGACGGAAGGTGATGCCCTCTAGCTTCGCGATAGCTCCGGACAATTTATAGGGCGCCTCGTCCAAGTTTTGCTTTGCGAGCGGCAACGTGGAACCTGCACACAACACAACCAAATACTTTGCTCCCAACTTACAACGAGGTTGTCAATCTCACCGGTTTGCTTGAAACAAAGGGTATGAACGTATCGAGGGGAAAACAGTAGTAGTATGCGAGTAAAATAAACAGTGCAAGTAAAGTAAACAGGTGATAGCAATATAATGGAAATAGGACCGGGGTCCACAGTTCACTAGTGGTGTCTCTCCATAAGATAAAATAACACATGCTGGGTAAACAAATTACAGTTGGGCAATTGATAGAATAAAGACAACGTGATATGTCAAGAGGATCACTATGAGATTTACTCTGGGCATTACAACAAGATACATAGACCGCCATCCAACTGCATCTATGACTAATAATAAACTTGTGGCGAATCAATCCGAGAACTCCACAAGTATTAAGTTGCGAACAACAAATAACTGCATTAAGCAAAGTGTGTAATACAAACAAAGCATATGCCCTCGAGCATATGAATGTTGTTTTCCCCCTAGTAGCAACAACACATCTACAACCTTAGAGGTTTCTGTCACTCCCCCAGATTAAATAGAGGCATGAACCCACTATCGAGCATAAATACCCCCTCTTGGAGTCACTAGCAACTACTCGGCCAAGATAGCTACTAACAATGGAGAGCATGCAAGATCATAAACAACATAGAGATAACATAAGATAAAATTCAGTACTTCAACTCAATCATAACACCAATATTCATCGGATCCCAATAAACACAACATGTAGAATTACATAACGGTGATTTTGATCATGTAAGGCAGCTCACGAGATCTAAACATGAAGCACATGGTGGAGAAGACAACCATCTAGCTACTGCTATGGACCCATAGTCCAAGGTAGACTACTCACTCATCGCGCCGGAGGCAAGCATGGCGATGAATAAGACCTCCGGTGGTGATTCCCCTCTCCGGCAGGGTGCCGGGAAGAGCTTCTGGACCCTCCCGATCTCGGGTCGACGACGGCGGCGGATCGCGATGTGTTTCTCGAAAAGTGATTGGGTGTTTAGGTTTTTCCCGTCGGAGGGTCTTTATAGGCGAAGGGGCAGCATCAGAAGTCGACCAGGGGGCCCAGACCACAGGCCGGCACGGGCCAGGGGCAGGCCGCGCCCCCTGGTGGTGTGGCCGCCCTATGGCTCCTTTCCGTCTCCTCTTCGGTTCTCTGGAAGCTTCGGTAAATATCTGGACGTCTGGCTTTTGTTTCGTCCAATTCCGAGAATATTTCCTGTGTAACTTTTCTGAAACACAAAAACAGCAGAAAACAGGGAACTGGCACTGTGGCATCTCGTTAATAGGTTAGTTCCGGAAAATGCATAAAAATGCCAGGAAGTGTAACGAAACACTAAGCAAATGGTGTAAAAACAAACATGGAGCATCAAAAATTATGGATACGTTGGAGATGTATCAGCATCCCCAAGCTTAACTCCTGCTCGTCCTCGAGTAGGTAAGTGATAACAAAAGAAATAATTTTTGAGGTGACATGCACCTACACAATCTTGATCATATATGTAAGCATTGTGTGCTGGGATCAAAAGAACTTAAAACATGGGCATGAAAGATATAATCTTGATAGAAGAAACTTAGCAACCATGTTATGACATGAAAAAGAACACAAATAAAAGATCATGAAAATGAAACAATGAAAGTCAAATGTGTGTTCAAATCATATGGAAAAACATACAAATGGTTTTCAGCTTGTCCTTCATGAGAGAGCAAAACATAAATGCATAGGACACCTTGAAGTTTAAGAGGGCGACTAGATACAAATAATTTAAGAACAAGTGAAACCAACATCATGAATCAATCAATGAAAACTTTGGGACAATGCACATTATACTCAGAATGACAACTATGCTCTCTTAGACGGTGCATAAAAATAGAAGGTGGAGACTCAACATAAAAGTAAAAGAAAGGCCCTTCACGGAGGGAAGCAGTGATTAAACATGTGCTAGAGCTTTTTATTTGTAAAACAGAGAGATAAAACTTGGATTTTGAGAGGTGGTTGCTTTTGTCAACGACTGGCAATGGGGTTCTTACTATCTTCCATACAAAAATGAAGCAAGTTTTTGAGAGAGATTGGCACTTTTTGTGCTCTTTTATAAAGCTTGGCACTCCTCCCCACGTTTTTTTCTTTCTAAAACCATGGCTAACAGATTCCATTGGGTGCCCTGATACGTCTCAAATGTATCTATAATTTTTGATGCTCCATGCTTGTTTTTACACCATTTGCCTAATGTTTCGTTACACTTCGTGGCACTTTTATGCATTTTCCGGAACTAACCTATTAACAAGTTGCCACAGTGCCAGTTCCATGTTTTCTGCTATTTTTGTGTTTCAGAAGTGATACACATGAAATATTCTCGGAATTGGATGAAACAAGTTCCTGAAGTCTTATTTTACCCAGAAGCTTCTAGAGATCCGAAGGAGAGTAGGAGAGGGGCCACCAGGGCCCCACACACAGGGCTGGCGCGGCCAGCCCCTGGCCCGCGCCACCCTGGCGTGAGGGCGCCTGGTCCCTCCTCTGACATCGCCCCTTCGCCTATAAAGACCCCCCGACGGAAAAAACCTAAGTACCCGATCACTTTTCCAGAACACATCGCGATCCGCCGCCGCCGTCGACCCGAAGATCGGGAGGGTCCAGAAGCTCTTCCCGGCACCCTGCCGGAGAGGGGACTCGCCACCGGAGGTCTTCTTCATCGCCATGCTTGCCTCCGGAGCGATCAGTGAGTAGTCTACCTTGGACTATGGGTCCATAGCAGTAGCTAGATGGTTGTCTTCTCCACCATGTGCTTCATGTTTAGATCTCATGAGCTGCCCTACATGATTGAGATCACCGTTATGTAATTCTACATGTTTGGTTTGTTGGGATCCGATGAATATTGGTGTTTATGATTGAGTTGCTGTACTAAATATTATCTTATGTTATCTCTATGTTGTTTATGATCTTGCATGCTGATGTCTACGCACTTCTATTCTTGTAGACACTTGTTGGGCCTCCAAGTGCAGAGGTTTGTAGAACAGCATCAAGTTTCCCTTAAGTGGATCACCCAAGGTTTATCGAACTCAGGGAGGTTAGAGGTCAAAGCTATCCCTCTCAAGCAACCCTGCAATTATGATACAGAAAGTCTCTTGTGTCCCCAACACACCCAATACGCTTGTCAGACGTATAGGTGCACTAGTTCGGCGAAGAGATAGTGAAATACAAGTGGTATGGATTATTATAAGTAGTAACTGTGGTATGAAATAAATATCGCTGCGAGCAAACAAGTAACAAAATAGCAAGTAAACGGTATGCAAAGCTTGGAAACAAGGCCTAGGGATCATACTTTCACTAGTGGACACACTCCCAACAATGTAACATGAATGAACAAGTAACTTCTCTTGCTAAGGTACTCTAAATTACTCTCCTATTGAATAACACTAATCATTGTGTAGTGGCTACAGAAGCACCCCTTAAAGTCCATCAAGTACTTGACAAACACCACTCATAGAGATATCCAAATCAGATCACAATTCAAGATAGAAATCATTGCAACTTAGACCAAGTACTAACACGGTGCACACACTCACACCTTTACACCATGAAAGGAGGAATAAATCACTCAAACTATCATAGCAATAATTATTCTCATAATCCACAAGGGATCACAATCGTAGCCTAAACCAAGTACCACCATGATGCACGCACTGTCACCGTTACACCATAACAGGAGGAATAGATTACTTTAATAAAATCACTAGAGTACACAAAATATCTGAATAATAACATGTACTTGTTCAACATGATACAAAGCTCACGATCACATAAAGATCACATCATGGGAGAGAGAGGTGAACCACATAGCTACCGGTAGAGCCCTCAGCCCCGGGGATGAACTACTCCCTCCTCATCATAGGAGACAGCAAGGTTGATGGAGATGGCGGTGAGGTCGATGGAGACGGCGGAGACGGCGATGGAGATCGATGGAGATGGCTCCGGGGGCACTTCCCCGTCCCGGCAGGGTGCCGGAACAGAGACTTCTGTCCCCCGAAATTCGTCGGTGGCGGCGGCGGAGCTACGGAACTCTTTCTGGAAATCTGATCGGGGCCTTAGGTTTTTCTCGTCAGGGGGTATATGTAGGCGAAAGGGGGCTGTCAGAGGTGGAGCCACGGGCCCTCACACGGGGGTGGCGCGGCCAGGGGCCAGGCTGCGCCGCCCCTGTGTGTGGGGGCCTCGTGGCCCCCCTCCGTCAGGTCTTCGGATGTTTGGGAGCTCCCTGATGAAATATGACTTTAGGAACTTGTTTCGTCCAATTCGGAGAATATTTCCTGTGTATCACTTCTGAAACCAAAAATAGCAGAAAACGGGGAACTGGCACTGTGGCACTTCGTTAATAGGTTAGTTCCGGAAAGCGTATAAAAATGCCACTAAGTGTAACGAAACAATAGGCAAATGGTGTAAAACAAAGCATGGAGCATCAAAAATTATAGATACGTTTGAGACGTATCAAGCATCCCCAAGCTTAACTCCTGCTCGTCCTCGAGTAGGTAAGTGATAACAAAAGAATAATTTTTGAGGTGACATGCACCTACACAATCTTGATCATATATGTAAGCATTGATGAGCTGGGATCAATAGAACTTAAAACATGGGCATGAATATATAATCATGACAATAAGAACTTAGCAACCATGTTGTAAACATGCAAATGAACACAAACAAAAGATCATGATAATGAAACAATGAAAGTCAAACGTGTGTTCAAATCATAAGGAAAAACATACAAGTGGTTTTCATCTTGTCCTTCAAAGAGAGCAAAACATAAATGCATAGGACACCTCAAAGTTTAAGAGGGCGACTAGATACAAATAATTTAAGAACAACTGAAACCAACAATATGAGTCAATCAATGAACCTTGGGACAATGCATATCACACTAAGAATGACAACTATGCTCTCTTAATGGTGCATAAAGAAAGAAGGTGGTGACTCAACATAAAAGTAAAAGAAAGGCCCTTCGCAGAGGGAAGCAGTGATTTAAACATGTGCTAGAGCTTTTCATTTGTAAAACAGAGATAAAACTTGATTTTGAGAGGTGGTTGTCTTTGTCAACGACTGGCAATGGGGTTCTTACTATCTTCCATACAAAAATAAAGCAAGTTTTTGAGAGAGAGATTGGCACTTTGGTGCTCTTTTTATAAAACTTGGCACTCCTCCCCACCTTTTCCTTTCACATACCATGGCTAACCGATTCCATCGGGTGCCCACCAACATTCACATTCATTGGAGGAGTGCCTTTTTCCTTTTTTTTCTTTTTTTTTCTTTTTGGAATAAACAATATGGAAGATAGCAAATCCGACCACTACGTCCCCATGAGCTGAAAACAGTGTCACAAAACGAGAAGTATTTTGAAGGTTTTTGAAAGGTAGCACACGAAAATTTTACTTTGGAATGGCTTAAAAATACCATGCATAGGAATTTATAGTGGACACAACGGAAAACTTTGGATTTTAGGAGTTGGATGCACGAGTAGAGCTCATACTCAGTACAAGGCGAGGGCTAGCAAAAGACTGGGAGCGACCAACTAAGAGAGCAGTAATGGCCATAATCATGCAAAGCGACAAAGCGACATTAAAAGAAGCATACGATGGCATCAAAAGTCAAAAACTAAATGATCATGAAGGCTAATGGCGACTTTGTAAGAGTCTAACATGTGTGAGCATGTGCCAAGTCAACCCAAACAAAGCATCAAGGAGAAAACCAAAATAATGCTTCCATACAATAAAAACAACGCATGATTTTTTCAAAGGCTCATTAAGCAATCTCAGTTATTTGAGACAAGTTATGCTACAGCAAAACCACTAAGCATACAATCAAAAAGACATCAAGCATGACATGAAAAAGCCTAAGCCGCAGTCTACACAAGCTCCTTCTTGTACCACTTTTTTGCATAAAGCTTTTTCTCTTTTCCAACACCATTTGAACTTTTTATAGACACCTCTTTTGATAAAAACCAATAAAGACCAGAGGCAAAAAATACACCTTGATGAAAAGATATAACAAGATCTGAATGCAAATCAAGGCGAAAATTGAAAACCAAAAGCAGTAGCAGAAAAAGAAGAACACTCGGTGAACGATAAGAGTGAAAAACTGAGTGTTCTTGGCAAATGAAAAGCGAGTTCATCTCCCTCCAAAACAACATGATGTGATCAAACCATTTATTGCAGCAAACAAAACTAAACTAACTAAGAAAAATAAAACAACTGACGCTCCAAGAAAAACACATAGTGCATGAAGCAATAAAAATATAGTGTCTTGAAAGGTGACCTGATTTTTGCCGATGAAGAAGGGGTGCCTCGGGGGCATCCCCAAGCTTTGACGCTTGTACTTCTTGGATATTTCTTAGGGTGATGCATGGGCATCCCCAAGCTTGAGCTTTTGTCCATTCTTCAACTCATCTCATCATTCTCCAATCCCTACACTTGAAAACTTCCTTCATACAAAACTAAACACAATTCTATTAGCAACATTAGTGTAAGCATAAAATATATTCAACCTCTTTTAGCTTCAGGTTTCAACCCAAAACCACCACATATATAGCAAATACTACTGTAGCAACTCCCCAAAAAGTTCCATGATCAAAAGAACTCAAAAGAAAGCGATAAAGTGGAAAACACAAATATTGGCAGAAATCTGTCAAAACTGAACAGCTGACAAAGGTCGAATTTTTGAGGGATTTTCTGTTGCTCAAATCAAAAAGTATTCAACTAAGAAAAGTTTGGATATAACCTGGGGCATATGCACAAGAAATCGCAGGTCCAAAAGATAAACAGAGAATTTTCACGAATTTTTACGGTGCAGCACCGAAAACAGTTTCAGGACAGCAACATCCCCAAATCTTTACCTCACTCAAATTAGAGGCTTCTCTTGGCACAAAAACGAAATAAACAAGATAAGGAGCGGTCATTACAGTAGTAATGACTTCCAAGACTCAAATAAAAGAAAAAGTACTGAAAAGTAAACAATGGGTTATCTCCCAAGAGTGCTTTTCTTTAACGCCTTTGAGCTAGGCGCAGTAATTTGCAAAGATGCTCATGTGGGCGCCATATAAGAGCTTGAGGCAAAGGCGCCATATAGGAATTTAAAGCAATAGAGAGCATCAAAAAGCAAGTATGGAACACATTTAAATCTAAACCACTTCCTATGAAAAATAGTCTTGTAAAGAGACAAATCATGAAAGCGCAAAGCAAAAAGCATAGGAAGGCAAAACAAGTATAACTTCAAGAATTGCAATATAAAGAGGGGAAACCCAATATTGTTGAGATCCATCAAACCATGTTTCCCTCTCTCATAGTAACTTTCAGTAGCATCATGAATAGAACTAACAATATAACTATCATTTAAAGCATCCCTATCATGAGCCACATGCATAAAAGGATTAATACTCCCCACATGAACAATAGTAGTAGGAGCAGATTCAACAGAATAATTATTCTCATCACCATAATCATCAAAGACAGGAGGCATATTGTAATCATAACTATTCTTCTCCTCGAAAGTAGGTGAACTGAAAATATTATACCCATCATCACAAGCTAGAGAACTACTATGTCGCAAAGCATACTCATCAAACATATCATCATAAGAAGGAACATGGATAGCACTAATGGTACAACAATTATTAACCTTAGAATTGGTACCAAAAAGATTTTCAATATCAAAAGTAGAGTGCTTTTCCCAATCATGATCACTAACATAGGTAATAGGCATAGGAACATCATCCCAATCAGAATTATCATAATCTATAGCAGGATCATAAAGCTTAAGGGAAGATACCGTGTCCTCTCGCCTTTTACTCCTCTTCTTCTTCTTCTTCTTCTTCTTCTTCTTACTCTCTCCTTTAGGAGGAAGAGACTTGAAGGGCATCTTCTCCACATATTCTGGTTTGCTGACAGAAACAACAGAAGAAACTTTGGAGGATTCCTCCTCTCTATTAATAATATCGAAACATCTATTAGTCCTGTCATAGCTTGGCAAAACGTCATGTTTAATAAGATCTTGTAAGTAAGTATTTGCGAGGCAATCTTTAGCACAATAGAGATGACAACCAAGAAGGGTGCTATTAATATCAACATCATTCATGTCAACCAAAGAAAGCTTTCTAGATATCTCTTCACAATTCAAAAACAAAGTAAGCTCATCATGCTGATTGAGAGTAATCTTATCATCACAATACAAATCTGCGGTACTCGTTCGATTAATTGGGCATTGAAAATTAAAGTGACCTTTTTCACCACAAAATTCAGAAAGAAAAGGATAAAGCTCACAAACCCATTCACCAAGCACATCTAGATCCTTGAGCCACATGCTGGTTTCTTCATTTGCGTGGGTGATGCAATAATCTTCCTTGTTGTAACTCTGTTCACAAGGTCTATGTATTCCGCAAAAATTAACATGCTTATAAGAAATAGTACTTTTAGAAGTTTGAGCATGTTTATTGCAATCATCAATAACAATATCACTTTCTATGCAAGTGTCCTTAAAAGGTTCATGATACACGTCCCCATTTCCTTTAGGAACATTCATATGGGAAGCAAAGGCTTTAAAGCAATCAACCATAATTTGAGGATCAAGACCATATTTAGCACTAAGCTCTTGAAAATCAGCGGTTTCAGCGAAAGACTTAATGCAATCAAACTCGTAATTCATACCTGATCCTTTACCTTTGTCGTTTTCCCATCCTTCAGCATTCTCTTGTATACGGTCAAGAAGTTTCCACTTAGCATCTTCCTTCATATGAGTGAATGATCCAAAGCAAGAAGCATCCAAATAATCCTTATCAGGAAGAGTAAGCCGTGCATAAAAATTATCAATAACAATATTGCGGGGAAGATCATGAATAGGACATTTATGCATTAGTAACTTCAATCTTCCCCAAGCTTGGGCAATGCTTTCTCCCTCATGTGGATGAAAATTATAAATGTAATTTCTATCTTTATAAACCTGACTAGAAGGATAGAATTTAGAATAAAAGAGATGCACAATTTCCTCCCAGTCAATAGATGGACCATCTTCAAGCAGCCGATACCACTCCTCAGCTCTGCCTTTCAATGATAAAGAGAATAGCTTCTTCTTAACTTGGTTCATTGAAATACCTGCACACTGGAACAACTCGCATAATTCATGTATAAAGAGCAAATGATCACCAGGATGGACAGTTCCATCTCCTAAATAGCAGTTATCCCTAACACGTTCAACAATCTTCGTAGGTATTTTAAAAGGATGGGGAGCACAAGCATCACTAGAAACATCACATATGGGAGATAAAATATTATCAGAACAAATCTTCTCCACTAAAGCTGGGGGACTAAAAATATCATACTCAACAAAACCAGCTTCCCCAAGCTTAGACTTTTCTATAGCATTAGCATTAACAGTATTCAAAGCATTCGTACTAATAACATTGCTATGCGAAATAAGCTCCAAAGGATTTTCAATTTTCTCTTCAAATCTAAAATCAGGAAAAAGACTAAAGAACTCTTTATTTTCCATTAAGCCTAACTAGTGAAAATAAAAACAAGAAACAAAAAGATATAATTGCAGAATCTAAAGGAAATAACTCCGAGCACTCACACAGGAGGATGCGAGTACCTTTTACCTTACCTCCCCGGCAACGGCGCCAGAAAAGAGCTTGATGTCTACGCACTTCTATTCTTGTATACACTTGTTGGGCCTCCAAGTGCAGAGGTTTGTAGAACAGCAACAAGTTTCCCTTAAGTGGATCACCCAAGGTTTATCGAACTCAGGGAGGTTAGAGGTCAAAGCTATCCCTCTCAAGCAACCCTGCAATTGCGATACAGAAAGTCTCTTGTGTCCCCAACACACCCAATACGCTTGTCAGACGTATAGGTGCACTAGTTCGGCGAAGAGATAGTGAAATACAAGTGGTATGGATTATTATAAGTAGTAACTGTGGTATGAAATAAATATCGCTGCGAGCAAACAAGTAACAAAATAGCAAGTAAACGGTATGCAAAGCTTGGAAACAAGGCCTAGGGATCATACTTTCACTAGTGGACACACTCCCAACAATGTAACATGAATGAACAAGTAACTTCTCTTGCTAAGGTACTCTAAATTACTCTCCTATTGAATAACACTAATCATTGTGTAGTGGCTACAGAAGGACCCCTTAAAGTGCATCAAGTACTTGACAAACACCACTCATAGAGATATCCAAATCAGATCACAATTCAAGATAGAAATCATTGCAACTTAGACCAAGTACTAACACGGTGCACACACTCACACCTTTACACCATGAAAGGAGGAATAAATCACTCAAACTATCATAGCAATAATTATTCTCATAATCCACAAGGGATCACAATCGTAGCCTAAACCAAGTACCACCATGATGCACGCACTGTCACCGTTACACCATAACAGGAGGAATAGATTACTTTAATAAAATCACTAGAGTACACAAAATATCTGAATAATAACATGTACTTGTTCAACATGATACAAAGCTCACGATCACATAAAGATCACATCATGGGAGAGAGAGGTGAACCACATAGCTACCGGTAGAGCCCTCAGCCCCGGGGATGAACTACTCCCTCCTCATCATAGGAGACAGCAAGGTTGATGGAGATGGCGGTGAGGTCGATGGAGACGGCGGAGACGGCGATGGAGATCGATGGAGATGGCTCCGGGGGCACTTCCCCGTCCCGGCAGGGTGCCGGAACAGAGACTTCTGTCCCCCGAAATTCGTCGGTGGCGGCGGCGGAGCTACGGAACTCTTTCTGGAAATCTGATCGGGGCCTTAGGTTTTTCTCGTCAGGGGGTATATGTAGGCGAAAGGGGGCTGTCAGAGGTGGAGCCACGGGCCCTCACACGGGGGTGGCGCGGCCTGGGGCCAGGCCGCGCCGCCCCTATGTGTGGGGGCCTCGTGGCCCCCCTCCGTCAGGTCTTCGGATGTTTGGGAGCTCCCTGATGAAATACGACTTTAGGAACTTGTTTCGTCCAATTCGGAGAATATTTCCTGTGTATCACTTCTGAAACCAAAAAACAGCAAAAAACAGGGAACTGGCACTGTGGCACTTCGTTAATAGGTTAGTTCCGGAAAGCGTATAAAAATGCCACTAAGTGTAACGAAACAATAGGCAAATGGTGTAAAACAAAGCATGGAGCATAAAAAATTATAGATACGTTTGAGACGTATCACATGCTCTCCGTTGTTAGTAGCTATCTTGGCCGAGTAGTTGCTAGTGACTCCAAGAGGGGGTATTTATGCTCGATAGTGGGTTCATGCCTCTATTTAACCTGGGGGAGTGACATAAACCTCTAAGATTGTAGATGTGCTGTTGCTACTAGGGAGAAAACAACATTCATATGCTCAAGGGCATATGCTTTGTTTACATTACACACTTTGCTTAATGCAATTATCTGTTGTTCGCAACTTAATACTTGTGGAGTTCTCGGATTGATTCGCCACAAGTGGATTATTAGTCATAGATGCAGTTGGATGGCGGTCTATGTATTTTGTTGTAATGCCCAGAGTAAATCTCATAGTGATCTTCTTGACATATCACGTTTATCTTTATTCTATCAATTGCCCAACTGTAATTTGTTTACCCAGCATGTGTTATTTATCTTATGGAGAGACACCACTAGTGAACTGTGGACCCCGGTCCTATTTCCATCATATTGCTATCACCTGTTTACTTTACTCACACTGTTTACTTTACTCGCATACTCTACTATTTTCCACTCGATACACTCATAACCTTTGTTTCAAGCAAACCGGTGAGATGGACAACCTCATCGTAAGTTGGGAACAAAGTATTTGTTTGTGTGTGTGCAGGTTCCACGTTGCAGCTAGCAAGCAAAGCTTGGACGAGGCGCCATATATAAATTGTCCGAAGCTGTCGCAAACTAGCAAGCATCACCTTCAGTCGTTTGTCTCTCCGCTCCAAGAACGATAATCCTTGGTTTCTTAACTGAGGGAAAACCAGCTGCTATACTCATCATACCTTCCTCTTGGGGTTCCCAACGGGCTGGTCATTCACCACGCACAAGGACTGTTGCTGGGGGGCAAAGAAGAATAATCTCCCTCGTCAACTAGGCAATCAGCTGTTTTTCTGGCGCCGTTGCCGGGGAGGAAGTAGAAGACTTCTGCGAGGGGAGTTTTTCACACGCTCATCCTTTACTTTGTTATTGTTTTGCTTTACTTTATTTATTTTACCTGCATCGTTTTATATCAAAAACCCAAAAAAATTAGAATCCTTGGTAGTTGTTTTTACTTGTTTACTTTAGTTTTGCTGAAATGGCCAATCCTGAAAACACCAAGTTGTGTGACTTTACTAGCACGAACAATAGTGATTTATCTGCACTCCTATTGCACCACCTGCTCCTGCTGCAAACTTTTATGAGATTAAGCCTGCTTTGTTGAACCTTGTTATGAAAGAGCAATTTTCTGGTGCTAGTACTGAAGATGCTGCAGCTCATCTCAACAATTTTGTTGAGCTATGTGAGATGCAGAAATATAAGGATGTAGAAAGTGATATTATTAAGCTCAAGTTGTTTCCTTTTTCTTTGAGAGGAAAAGCTAAAGATTGGTTGCTGTCTTTGACTAAGAATAGTATTGATTCATGGGCTAAGTGTAAGGATGCTTTTATTGGTAGATATTATCCTCCTGCTAAGATTATATCTCTGCGTAGCAATATTATGAAGTTTACTCAGTTTGATAATGAACATGTTGCTCAAGCTTGGGAAAGAATGAAATCTATGATAAAGAATTGCCCCACTCATGGACTGACTACTTGGATGATTGTCCAAACTTTTTATGCAGGACTGAATTTTTCTTCGAGGAACCTACTTGATTCAGCTGCTGGAGGCACTTTTAAGTCCCTTACCTTGGGCGCCGCAACAAAGCTACTTGACAACATGATGGTAAATTATTCCGAATGGCACACCGAGAGAGCTCCACAAGGTAAGAAGGTAAATTCTGTTGAGGAAACCTCTTCCTTGAGTGATAAGATTGATACCATTATGGCTATGCTTGCTAATGATAGGACTCATGTTGATCCTAATAATGTTCCTTTAGCCTCTTTGGTTGCTCAAGAAGAGCATGTTGATGTGAATTTCATTAGAAACAATAATTTTAACAACAATGCTTATAGGAATAATTTTGCTAGTAACAATTATAGGCCGTATCCTTCTACCAATGGTAATGGTTATGGTAATTCTTATGGTAATTCCTACAACAACACTAGGGCCGTGCCCTCTGAACTTGAAGTCATGCTTAAAGACTTCATGGTAAAACAATCTGCTTTTAACAAGTTTGTTGAGGAAAAGTTAGGCAAAATTGATATTCTTGCTTCTAAAGTTGATAGCCTTGCTCATGATGTTAAACTTCTGAAATTAAAAGTGTTGCCCAATGATGTGAAAGAGAACAATGTTTTTTGCTACCGCTAATGCTATTCAAGTTGGAATTGATGAAAATATTAGATTGTTAGCGGAATTGCATGCCAGGTGGGAAAGAGAAGATGAGATGGCTAGAGAGATGAAGGTATGTACCATTACTACCTCTAATGATGTTGCTCCTAATGCTAGCAATCCTCTTACTTTGATTGGTGTAGAAAAAACTCCCACTCCTTGTGTTAAAAAGCCTAAAACTGCCAAAACTTTTTCTCAAAAGAGTGCTGAATTTTTTCGAAGTGTAGGAGATGATAGCTCTACTTATTTTAATGATTTTGATGTTGATGGCTGCAATATATCTGAAGTTATTTTGTTCTTGCAAAAGCTTGCTTTGACTCCCAATTCTAGTTCTTTAAATGTTGCTTTTACTAAGCATATTACCAATGCTCTCATAAAAATTAGGGATGAAAAGTTAAAGCAAAAAGCCTCTGTTCCCAAGAAGTTAGAAGATGGTTGGGAACCCATCATTGATATGAATGTTAATGGTTTTGATTGCCATGCTTTATGTGATCTAGGTGCTAGTATTTCTATCATGCCTAGAAAGATTTATGATATGCTTGATTTACCGCCTCTTGAAAAATGTTATTTTGATGTTCCTATTGCTGATGTTGCTAAGAAGAAACCTTTGGGAAGGATTAATGATGTTCTTATTGTGGTTAACAATAACCTTGTTCCCGTTGATTTTCTTTTTATGGACGTTGAATGCCATGCTTCATGTCCTATTATTTTGGGAAGACCCTTTCTTCGAACTGTAGGTGCCATCATTGATATGAGGGAAGGCACCATCAAATATCAATTCCCACTAAAGAAAGGTATGGAACACTTCCCTAGGAAAATAAAGAAATTAATTTTTGACTCTACTCTTAGAGCAAATTATGAGCTTGATGCTTCATCACTTGATGTTACTTGATTCGCAATTTTCTGCGCCTAGCTCAAAGGCGTTAAAGAAAAGCACTCTTGGGAGATAACCCAATGTTTTCTTTTCAGTACTTTTTTTTATTTGAGTCTTGTAAGTCATTACTACTGTAATGACCGCTCCTTATCCTTTTTATTTCGTTTTTGTGCCAAGAGAAGCCTCTAATTCGAGTGAGGTAAAGATTTGGGGATGTTGTTGTCCTGAAACTGTTTTCGGTGCTGCACCGTAAAAATTCGAATAAATTCTCTGTATATCTTTTGGACCTGAAATTACTTGTGCATATGCCCCAGGTTATATCCAAACTTTTGTTAGTTGAACACTTTTTGATTTGAGCAACAGAAAACCCCTCAAAAATTCGGCCTTTGCCAGCTGTTCTGTTTTGATAGATTTCTGCCAATATTTGTTTTTGCCACTTTATCGCTTTCTTTGCGAGTTCTTTTGATCATGGAACTCTTGTGGAAGTTGCTACAGTAGTATTTACTTTATATGTGGTGGTTTTGAGTTGAAACCTGAAGCAAAAAGAGGTTGATTATATGTTATGCCTACACTAATGTTGCTAATAGATTTGTGTTTAGTTTTGTATGAAGGAAGTTTTCAAGTGTAGGGATTGGAGAATGATGAGATGAGTTGAAGAATGGACAAAATCTCAAGCTTGGGGATGCCCATGCATCACCCCAAGAAATATCCAACAAGTACAAGCGTCAAAGCTTGGGGATGCCCCCGAGGCACCCCTTCTTCATCGGCAAAAATCAGGTCACCTTTCAAGACACTATATTTTTATTGCTTCATGCACTATGTGTTTTTCTTGGAGCGTCAGTTGTTTTAGTTTTCTTAGTTGGTTTGTTTTGTTTACTGCAATAAATGGTTGGACCCCAACAAATTTCCTTGGGAGGAGATGTACTCGTTTTCATTTGCCAAGAACACTCTGTTTTCACTCTTATCGTTCACCGAGTGTTCTTCTTTTTCTGCTACTGCTTTTGGTTTTCGTTTTCGCCTTGATTTACGTTCAGACCTTGTCATATCTTTTCATCAAGGTGTATTTTGCCTCTGATATTTATTGGTTTTCATAAAAAGAGGTGTTTATAAAAATTTCAAATGGTGTTGGAAAAAAGAAAAAGCTTTATGCAAAATAGTGGTACAAGAAGGAGCTTGTGTAGACTGCGGCTTAGGCTTTTTCATGTCATGCTTGATGTCTTTTTGATAGTATGCTTAGTGGTTTTGCTGTAGCATGACTTGTCTCAAATAACTGAGATTTCTTAATGAGCCTTTGAAAAATCATGCGTTGTTTTTAATTATTCGGAAGCGTTATTTTGGTTTTCTCCTTGATGCTTTATTTGGGTTGACTTGGCGCATGCTCACACATGTTAGACTCTTACAAAGTCACCAATAGCCTTCATGATCATTTAGTTTTTGACTTTTGATGCCATCTTATGCTTCTTTTAATGTCGCTTTGCATGATTATGGCCATTATTGTTCTCTTAGTTGGTCGCTTCCAGTCTTTTGCTAGCCCTCGCCTTGTACTGAGTATGAGCTCTACTCGTGCATCCAACTCCTAAAAGCCAAAGTTTTCCAAAGTGTCCACCATACATACCTACTAGCAATTTGCTATTCCAAGTAAATTTGACTTACTTTTATTTTCTCTTCAAATTAAACTCTTACCAGTGTTATGCGAAATTCGGTCAGTAAAGCTCTCACGAACCGGAAGGCACACTTTACTTTTTCCTGTTATTAAAAATTTGACATTGTGGTCTCTTATATTGAGTTGTTATGCTTGCAAGTTGTAAGTTGGATTCTAGCCCAGCCATGCAGTCATGGGCAAGCTTTCAACATTGCACTTCTTATTTGAGTTGATATCGTGATCTTTTGTTTACGGATGCCCGCGGTGTGAAATGAATTGGGAATCTTGTGGGGATCATGGAGTTTGTATATGTGTTAGGGAAACGCCGAGCCGCCAATCTAAGCCATGCATAATTCATGGTGGAAATTTGCAGCATACCCATGGTGAACATTCGACGACACATCTCACAATAAAAAGCTAAACAAATGGCAAATAAAAGAGATGTCGAGGTGTTCATTGTCTGCTTGTCCTGTCATTTTGGTGTGGGCTTGTTCCATGTCATCGGGCACGGAGGTACCCCATTGGCGGTTCTCAATGATATGCATATATTTACAATGACAAGAGCCTTGCTTGGGACTCTAAGTAAAGTAGCATGAGGTTTGGGTACTCGTATTCACGGGACACGAGGTTTTCAACTTATGATTTGTCAAGCATATGCATCATAATTGTTCTCGCATTAACTTTAACCATTCAAGATGCTTATGATGGGGGCAATGAGAGCTCAAAGCCGGTAAGTACCATAATTTTCGAAGTTTATAAAACTTGCAATCACTGCTTCCCTCTGCGAAGGGCCTTTCTTCTACTTTTATGTTGAGTCACCACCTTCTTTCTTTATGCACCATTAAGAGAGCATAGTTGTCATTCTTAGTATAATGTGCATTGTCCCAAAGTTTTCATTGATTGATTCATATTGTTGGTTTCACTTGTTCTTAAATTATTTGTATCTAGTCGCCCTCTTAAACTTGAAGGTGTCCTATGCATTTATGTTTTGCTCTCTTTGAAGGACAAGCTGAAAACCATTTGTATGTTTTTCCTTATGGTTTGAACACACGTTTGACTTTCATTGTTTCATTTTCATGATCTTTTGTTTGTGTTCATTTACATGTTTACAACATGGTTGCTAAGTTCTTATTGTCAAGATTATATCTTCATGCCCATGTTTTAAGTTCTTATGATCCCAGCTCACAAATGCTTACATATATGATCAAGATTGTGTAGGTGCATGTCACCTCAAAAATTATTCTTTTGTTATCACTTACCTACTCGAGGACGAGCAGGAGTTAAGCTTGGGGATGCTTGATATGTCTCAAATGTATCTATAATTTTTGATGCTCCATGCTTGTTTTTACACCATTTGCCTAATGTTTCGTTACACTTCGTGGCACTTTTATGTATTTTCCGGAACTAACCTATTAACAAGTTGCCACAGTGCCAGTTCCCTGTTTTCTGCTGTTTTTGTGTTTCAGAAGTGATACACAGGAAATATTCTCGGAATTGGACGAAACAAGTTCCTGAAGTCTTATTTTACCCGGAAGCTTCCAGAGATCCGAAGGAGAGTAGGAGGGGGGCCACCAGGGCCCCACACACAGGGCTGGCGCGGCCAGCCCCTGGCCCGCGCCACCCTGGTGTGAGGGCGCCTGGTCCCTCCTCTGACATCGTCCCTTCGCCTATAAAGACCCCCCGATGGAAAAAAACCTAAGTACCCGATCACTTTTCCAGAAAACATCGCGATCCGCCGCCGCCGTCGACCCGAAGATCGGGAGGGTCCAGAAGCTCTTCCCGGCACCCTGCCGGAGAGGGGAATCATCACCGGAGGTCTTCTTCATCGCCATGCTTGCCTCCGGAGCGATGAGTGAGTAGTCTACCTTGGACTATGGGTCCATAGCAGTAGCTAGATGGTTGTCTTCTCCACCATGTGCTTCATGTTTAGATCTCATGAGCTGCCCTACATGATTGAGATCACCGTTATGTAATTCTACATGTTTGGTTTGTTGGGATCCGATGAATATTGGTGTTTATGATTGAGTTGCTGTACTGAATATTATCTTATGTTATCTCTATGTTGTTTATGATCTTGCATGCTCTCCGTTGTTAGTAGCTATCTTGGCCGAGTAGTTGCTAGTGACTCCAAGAGGGGGTATATATGCTCGATAGTGGGTTCATGTCTCTATTTAACCTGGGGGAGTGATAGAAACCTCTAAGGTTGTAGATGTGCTGTTGCTACTAGGGAGAAAACAACATTCATATGCTCAAGGGCATATGCTTTGTTTACATTACACACTTTGCTTAATGCAATTATCTGTTGTTCGCAACTTAATACTTGTGGAGTTCTCGGATTGATTCGCCACAAGTGGATTATTAGTTATAGATGCAGTTGGATGGCGGTCTATGTATTTTGTTGTAATGCCCAGAGTAAATCTCATAGTGATCTTCTTGACATATCACGTTTATCTTTATTCTATCAATTGCCCAACTGTAATTTGTTTACCCAGCATGTGTTATTTATCTAATGGAGAGACACCACTAGTGAACTGTGGACCCCGGTCCTATTTCCATCATATTGCTATCACCTGTTTACTTTACTCACACTGTTTACTTTACTCACACTGTTTACTTTACTCGCATACTCTACTGTTTTCCACTCGATACACTCATAACCTTTGTTTCAAGCAAACCGGTGAGATTGACAACCTCATCGTAAGTTGGGAACAAAGTATTTGTTTGTGTGTGTGCAGGTTCCACGTTGCAGCTAGCAAGCAAAGCTTGGACGAGGCGCCATATATAAATTGTCCGAAGCTGTCGCAAACTAGCAAGCATCACCTTCAGTCGTTTGTCTCTCCTCTCCAAGAACGATAAACCTTGGTTTCTTAACTGAGGGAAAACCAGCTGCTATACTCATCATACCTTCCTCTTGGGGTTCCCAACGGGCTGGTCATTCACCACACACAAGGACTGTTGCTGGAGGACGAAGAAGAATAATCTCCCTCGTCAACTAGGCAATCATGCCCACCAACATTCACATACCATGGAGGAGTGCCCTTTTTTCCTTTTTTTTCTTTTTGGAATAAGCAATATGGAAGATAGCAAATTTGACCACTACGTCCCATGAGCTGAAAACAGTGTCACAAAACGAGAAGTATTTTGAAGGCTTTTTTTCAAAGGTAGCACATGAAAATTTACTTGGATTGGCTTACAAATACCATGCATAGGAATTTATAGTGGACACAATGGCAAACTTGGTTTTTAGGAGTTGGATGCACGAGTAGAGCTCATACTCAGTACAATATGAGGGCTAGCAAAAGATTGGGAGCGACCAACTAAGAGAGCAATAACGGCCATAATCATGCCACTAGTAGGGAAAAGCCTACCGCCGGCGCACAAAAAACCCTTATCCCTGGCGAATTCGGACTCGCCAGCGACACTAATGCCGGCGGTAATGCATTATCCCTGGCGCATTGCAAATTCGCCGGCGATAATTGCACCTACTGCCGGCGCATAGCAACATTCGCCAGGGGTAACAAGTTACCCCTGGCGAATGCTGCTATGCGCCGGCAGTAGAATTTATCGCCGGCGAGTTTGCAATGCGCCAGGAATAACTGTTCTATGCGCCAGCAAAAATAATTACAGGAGCAAAAAAATAAATTTTTATACAGCAGATATACAGCACATAATACACAGAATAACAGCAGCAAAACAAGAAATTATGTTTACAAGTGATCAAGACTCCAATATTACAAAAAAGTCTCCAATATTACAAACAAGTCTCCAATATTACACACAAGTGTTCAAGACTCCAATATTCACAAGTTGCACCAATTCTCGATCCGGACTTACAAGTTTTGTTCGGGAGAGTACACAAAGTAGCTAAACAAGGAACACATAGAAAATAAAGACAGTGGCGGCGGTGAGCATCATCATGAGGAAGGTGGTCATTCGGCTCCTCTCCATCTCCCTCGTCCTCTCTCGCGCTAGATAGTTGGCATATCTAGTTTGCGCCTCCGCCAAAGTATTATATCCCTTGTAGCTGTTGCCGCTGAAACGGTGTACCTGCCTCCTACATTCTTCCCAGTCGTCGTAGACTCCGGGAACCTTGCCCTTGTACACGACATACCACATCATCTACACATAAGGAAAAAGTTAGTGGTTAAGTAATGAAGCATGAAAGTTGTGCAATAAATGCAGTTTATAAACTAACTCTAAGTTTTAGGTTTTGGCGGGAAGGGATGGATTCCGTCGAGCGTGTTGAATGTCCTCGTGTCATAGCACAACTCTAAGCGGGTCTGGATTTCTGAATTTGGCGGTGGTGTGAAGCCGGCGTGGAACAAGGCACCCTTCTTGGTCACATCCCTCGAAATGATCGAGCAAATGGTCCGTTGAATGGCACGGAACTCAGCTCGCACTTGTGCATCGGTGGCGTTCGCCATGTCTATGCTAGCTTTTCGGAGTCTTTCTGGCACCAAGAGGTCTTGTTCTATTTTGATCATGTCCCTCATATGTAGGATGGCGTACCAGGCCTCCAGCCCACTATCTGGCTCAGCCTGCTTGTGGCAGCAGAACTCGGTTTGGTGGAAGAGGGTGAAGCATCCTCGTACTTTTTTCTCCTTTTTGAGGGGGGCGGTCGGCCTTAGCGACGAAGCCATTGAAGGCTTTATCAAGAACACCCTTAATCTCGGTGTAGTCCTTGCGATTCGCACTCCCCGAGTCCAGGTAAACCACTCTCGATTCATATGGGTGAACAAGGAGGAGGGTACAGTGAATTCCTCTGCGCAAAACAACAAGTGATCCTTAGATAAATAAAATTTACAGAAGAATTAATGTGCCGACGAGCAGCGAAGGACTACTTACTCGGGGAAGTAGGGCATGAGAAAGCAGTCCTTATCCTTGTTGGCTACCATGAAATCCTCGATGTACTTCGAGACAATCGCCCGATTCCCAGGGGCGCCGAGAAATAGCTCATCCATGTAGAAGGGGTCCATTATCATGTGCCTCCCTCTCCTCTCTACGATGATATCGTGCGCCATGCTGAGCGATATCAGGCGGACCAAGCTTTTGTCCATCCAGAACATGTGCAAGAGCCTGAAGATGTCTTCGAATCTAATAAAGAAAAGATCTCCTGGGTACCCATCCACAAAGCCCACATTGGTGGGCACCTTGACCACATGTACCGGGTACCCGGGATTTTTCTCTCTGAGAAGTTGGTCCTCCAGATACATGATGCTGTCACGCACGTCCTTGATGCTGCCCCCCATATCTTTGAGAATCTCACTCGGCAGCATCGGTGAACCAAGATAATGCATCTTCCTCCAAGGGGTCGACAACCTGTCGAGAACCCGAGCCGCTGGGCGCACAGAGGTAGAGGCCGCTTCACCTTTCTTCTTCCGCTTCCTCTCCTTCTTCTTATTGCAGAAGGGAGTGCCTTTTTGTTGCATCTCCTCCTTCGTTAGAACGAAGAGTGTCTTCGGCGAAATCATAGATTGCGGCGGCGTGGTGAAGGCGGCAGCTTGTTCCTCTGGCGTTTCCTGAGAACTGAACATCAGCTTCTTCGCCAGAGGACCACGGCCTTGATCGGATAAATGTCGAGGAGCATCGTCGGCTTCCAAATCAGCGATAAAAGTATCAATGGGAGCCTGGTCAATATCCATTGCGCCATCATGCTCGGGAGGATCATAAGCGGGTGGAGTGTCGGGCCTTTCTTCCCTTGCCTCCGACACAGAGGGCGGAGCGACCTTGCCTTGGCTCGGCGCCGCCGACACAACCAGTGGAGTGACCCTTTCTTGGCTTGCCTCCGACCTTAAGGCGGTGTTCAGCCGAATTAGGGCTTTCGGCCATAGCAAGATGTGGTTCTTGAGTTGTCCCATCTTCAGCTCGCTTTCGGCGTCCGCTGGTTGGTTAGGAGGATACAAGTCATGGCAGAACGGCAACACATGTGCCACCTGAACCCGATGCATGCTATCGGGCATAGGGTTGCCGTGGTACTGCCGGCTGAGTGGCATCAAGATGTTTACCTTCGCCACGTCCTTGAACTGGTTGTCCAGTTTCAGTAGCAAGGTGCATTGTGTTGAGCTCTCCTGCAGAAATACAACACGTATTTCATGTGGGGACCCCGGCGTACCATCCGGGATTCCCGTTATGCATACAATTCACGATTCCAGGAGACCGTCGTGAATCCACATAACAGAGTTGGTATTACAGATACATCATCCATTACATAAATAAGTCGTTAATTCTTACATAGCCTCTTGGCTGAATACAAACGCCACACAGGGCAAGTTCAGCAGACATGACTAACATACGCAGCAGCGGATACACATAGCGTAGTGACCCAAGTCAGGCCTACTACCCTACAGGCGACTGACCGGGAAACGAGTCCTAGTTCGCACCGGCGTCGTCGTACTCCTCATCATCTTCTTCATAATCATCTCCAAAGTCTGGCCAAGTTAATAACCAGGGACAAATCCGTGAGTACATTTGGAATTGTACTCGCAAACCATCTAAGAGAAAGAGAACATTCGCATGCTATATGGCTGTAGCAAGGGTTGGTTTAGTTTTCAGTGACTACCCTCTACTAACTTCTCGTGTCGATATAGCATGTCCCACGACATTTCTATATCCTTATCAAAGAAGAAACATAGTAAGTTTCTCGTGTCGATATAGCATGTCCCACGACATTTCTATATCCTTATTAAAGAAAACTTTTATAAGCTTTTAGTAAAACCTCTAGGAAAGGGGGAAACTCCTTTAAAGAATAGATCGGTGGTCAATCAAACATGACCACCCCAAAGCATCGGCAGTACCCTCCAAGTACTCCGATTCACTCCCGTGCCACGTCAGTACCCTCCAAGTACTCCGTCCGGCACAAAACTCCATCTTTCCAGAAAACCACTTTATAAAACCAAAAGCATGACATTGGGCAATGTAGTGATCTCCACAACCGTCCATAACCAAGGACACGGCTATTCGAATAGTTTTACACTCTGCAGAGGTTGTACACTTTACCCACACCAACCGATAAATCCGCCGGGATACCACCACGGACCGTCATACATAAGTATGCGGGGCTTGGATAATCGATCAAATCCTCCATCTATCTCCCTTAGTACGGGTGCCTACCCTGTGGAGTTTACCTCCCCGGCACGCCCCGGCAGTACCTCCTTCAGAGTGTCACTCCGGCGCCACGGCGGGAGAACCCAAGTGTCTTCCGGCCGGATAAATCCCGAAGGATCCCGATTTACTATTGCCCATAAACTAGTGGCAACCCGGATTCCGGAGTCCTGCAAACCCCTATATAGTATGAGGCTCCCCGCACTAAGGCAAATAAACTTCAACTAAGCCCATCCCATACCAGGTAATGTGGTTGCACGGTTTAATTGCTTTGAGCGACTACAAAGAAACACCGATGACTTTTTCTAAATCCACCAACTCCTTTCCTTCGTAACCCAAGTGTCCATTTGTCCCAAAATCATTTAGAAAAACATTTCAGTGGAGTAGGTACTACTCCAAGGTTTTCGTAACCATTTTCGAAAACTTTTCCGGAAGTTATCCCATCCTAGAGTTTTTGGCTCCACTACAAGTGTTTCCCAAAGACTTCGATGCTAATCATCGAGCCTCTACAATCAGGGGTAATGATAGGTGGTAAGGGAGTCATCCTCCAAGGATGATAACAATGTGACTTGTGGAGCTAAGTCACCATCTATTGCTAACTAGGGATAATTAGCAATATAAGAAAAACAATGCATAGCAGTAAGAGTAAGAGTAGAATAGTGCATAGTGCCGTGATAGGATTCAGATATGAAGTAAGTAGATGGCTTGCCTTGATTGGCTTGTCCCTGATCACCCTCCTCCTGGTACTCAAACACTTCTCCCTCCTCCGCACAGTCGTCGTTCGATTCTATCGCCGGAAAAGAAAAGAAGACACACATACAATAAGAATACATGCATACATGAAGTTCACTCAAAACATAACACACAACTCAAACATTTGAGTATCAGAAGCAAACAAGTTTAGTATCAGAAGCAAACAAGTTTAGAATACAGAACATATAATTATTTTATAAAGAAACAATTTTCAACCTCACAACAAACAGTTTCTAGTTGCCTCCTAATACTTACTCACAAGCAATCACTTGCAGGCATCAAAATACACTAAGACATGGCACCAACATAACTACTGGTAACCCACAATATAACAGAACCAACATCATTTGCAAACAAATTTAAATAGTATAGAAGTAACTAAATAAAGATTTTCCCATCCTAGAATTCACTAGAATAGCACAAAAATTCTCTAAAACTCTCTGTAAGTCCTAAAATTCCAACAGAGACCAATCTGGAAAGCTAATCAAATGCACAACACACCAGAAGTGGAATCATTCCAAAATAATAATTATTTTGAGCACAGTAAATCAATTACTGCAGGACATTATTATCACCAAAATAATTACCATAAACAATTTACACCACCTAAAATAGTAAAACCAGTTCCTATAAATCAATCTCGCAGTAAAGCATCAGTGAAAATTGGAAATACCACTTTTTAATAAATAGAAACATAGATTAGCTTAAATAGGTGTAAATCTATAGATCTACTTTATTTAACTCCTAGATAATATCTAGAAGCCTAAAAATCAAACATGCAGCACCAGGTGGTAGACAATATTGTACTGAATACAGCAAAATTGAAATCACCATTTTCTGAGGTCTAAAATAATTTCTATGCATTTTTATTTGCAGCAGGGATTAATCAAACAGGAAATTCACAGGAGAAAAAAATATGAAGGAGGCCGGATCTGGCCGGGCCTCGCCAGATCTAGGCCAGATCCGGCCCAGCCGGCTCGCCGGCCAGCCCGGGGTGAGGAGCGAACCGGTACGCTGCCTCGGCCGTTCGATTAGGCGGCGATCGACGGCCGGGGTGCGTCGTCCTCGCTGGAGCTGCATGCGCGGGAGGAGCTCGGCCCGGGGCTAGGGTTTCGCGGTGAGGTTGCTTACCGAGGTCGTAAAGGTCAGGCTAGGGCAGGAATCGGCCGAGGCGAGGTCGGCGGTGGTGAAGGCGGTCTCAGATGGTGCATGCAGGAGCTAGGGTTGGCTCGTGGGCTCCGTGGGCGTCCAGACGTCTACAGCAATGGCGACGTCGGCTCTATCTCTTCCTGCACGAGATCGATAGCAAAGTGAGATCTAGGCGTTAAGGAGGAGTGCGCAATGTAGGAAGATGGAGCAGGGGAACTGCATGGTGGACTGCAACCTTCCCCTTGATCTTCGATCCACCCGAGACCTTGGCTAGCTCCGGCGGTGGTCTCTGCGTCGGCTGCGAGGTGGAGAGAGAGTAGGCAGAAGAGAGGGAGTGGAGAGGGGGCCAAATGAGAGGGGCGAGGGGTTTCCAGTGGGGGCTTCGGCTTTTAACTGCCGGAGTGAGCCCGGTCTAGGGTGCACCTCGGCGTCGGCGATTGGCTACCGTGGGCGGCGCATATGGGCGGCGTTGTGAGCCGGTTCTAGGGAACACGAAAAGGGTGTCGGTGGAGGACGGTGTCTCGCGAAAACGTGACGTTTTCAGAGGTGCAGCCGGGAAAACGGGGTGCGGTTGGGTCGCTGCGGTGCACTGCGGGTCTGGGCCAGGGTGGCAGCGTGACGGGCATGCGATGCCATGCGGGCCTGGGCGCGGTGCAGGGGCAGGAGAAGTCGCGGCACGCAGGAACGGCGTGCCCGCTCTGGCTGCTCTGGCGGCTCGGACGACGTAGGTCTGGCACGGTCGGGGCGGCACGCTCGATAGACCTCAGGCTGGTTTAGCCTGGGGAATGGATCCCTGGGGTCGGTGTGAGGCTGACGGCGAGACGACGGCACGGGAGGTGGTCGGTGGCATCCTGGCTAGGCGTGGCGTCCACGGTCGGCATTGGCGACGCCCAGCGTGCAGGAAGGGTGGCGATGGTGGTCTCTGAGGCATGGGGTCGGGGTAGGGTTTTTAGCAAAGTGGAGCGCGTCGATAGGGGGTCGATGACGGTGGCTGGTCGAGACGAGAGAGAGAGAGAGAGAGTTCAGCAGAGGGGTTGCATCGGGCTCCTCCTCTCCCCTCGATGCCAACCGAACAGGACAAAGGGAAAAGATTTCCCCCAGATCCCTTTTGTCTGAAAGAGGAGATCCTAGCTGATCTCCTTCCTCCCCTTGATCGGTTTGCAGGAAAAGAAAGGAAAGAAAAGGATACACCAAGGCTAGGGTCTTTATGGCCGAATTTCAATTTCAAATTTGAATTTGTTTGCAAAGGTTTTGAAAACCTACCGAAAATAGATTTTAGGGGTTTCAAACATAACCAAAAGATCAAGGCCCAAGTTTGAGGAATTTTAGAATAGCTAGGCTAGGGTTTTGGAGATGCTTCCAATTTTGGGTTTAAGATCAAAAATAAAAGAAAAGAAAAGAAAGGAGAGGTGATTACACCAAGGCTCTATGCTAGGGTATTTGGTGTACACAAACATGAGCTATGGGCAAAATGGAATGCATAAAATCATAGAACCAATCTAGTCCATAGAACTTAAGCATGGGAAAAATCTAGAATTAAGGCATGAAATAATGCCTACACATGCACACATAAAATCATGCACTCACATAAGATCACCCATGCTAGTCCACACATGAAATCATGCATTCATAGAGCACCCACACGCATTGCTGAGCAAAAGTTTTATTTTACTCACAAAAAGTACTTAAGTAAAGTCTTAACTTGGTTAGCAAAAGTGGGGTGTTACAGACCTTCCCCCCTTAAAAGAATCTCGTCCCGAGATTCCGTAGCTAAGCGGAAAGTAGTCTGGGAAACTGTCGTCGAAGATAATCTTCACGTTCCCACGTGGCTTCGTCTTCGGTGTGATTACTCCATTGCACCTTATACATCTTGATCTTGCGTCTACGGGTAAGACGGACGTCTTCTTCAAGAATGCGGACGGGTCTCTCCCGATAGGTGAGGTCGGAGTTTAGGTCGATGGAGTTGTGGTCGATCTCGGTGAAGGTCTCGGGTTTGTTGGGAGCTTGAAGGCATTTGCGGAGTTGCGGCACGTGGAAGACATCATGGAACTCAGATAGCTTTGGGGGAAGCTCCAGTTTGTAAGACATGGCGCCCTTACGGTCCAAGATCTTGAATGGTCCAATGTACCGGGGTGCAAGTTTACCTTTGACATGGAAACGTTGCATACCCTTGAGTGGTGTGACTCGAAGGTAGACAAAGTCTCCCACATTGAAGGTGACAGGTGTCGTGGGGATGACTTAGGGGGCGCATCACGGGCCAGGCAAGATGCCGGCTGGCGTCCCAGGAGTTCCCGCGACTTCAGCACGAGAAGACCGGCTCCGACCGAAGGGCCGACTGCGCCTGCAGCCGACTGACGACTCCACCGAGGAGAACTGTAGCCGGGCGATGGAGACGAAACTTCCCAGCGGCTGTCTCGCCAAAAGCGGAACGGCCCTGACAAGATCGTCAGGGGCGCAGGACAGAAGTGACGAGCGCTACGACCGCGTCCAACCAATGAGAGATCGAAGCCCCTTCCCCACGACGGGATCCGAGGCAAAGGGGAGGGGATATGCCTTCCAGATGCCGGTCCAGGGGAAAGACACTTTATAAAGTGTCTTTGCCAGAGCAGGGTCAGAGGATCACCCCAAGGACACCGCCGCCGGGGAGCCGGCAGCCGGCCGAATCGCCACCTAAACCTGTAACCAGGCCCCCGTCTATATAAGGGGGCCTGGACCCTTGGCGTAGGGGAGATCCGATCTTCTTCTTCCTCCTCTAGCCGAACAGCTCGAGGAGCATTGTAATCGCTACTACTCGATCAATACGAAGCAGGCAGGAAGTAGGGGTTTACCTCCAACCGGGAGGGCCCTGAACCTGGGTAAACCGTGGTGTCACTGTTGGCACAATCCCGAGCCGGACCCATCGTCACCAACGTCGAGCCCCTCCGATAAGCCACCCCATGGCTAGTGTCTCTAAATTCCCACGATAGTTGGCGCCCACCGTGGGGCAAAGCGCGGTGGCGAGCGGAGTCAAGTTCCGGCCGGGACCCTCCGGCGAGAAGGTCGCCTCCGGCCTCGTCTGGAGGTTTGGCACCTTCGACTGCGTCGACGACAACTTGGCCCACTTCAAGAACGGCTTCGGCAACAGCGGCTCCTTCCTCGACGTCAGCAGCCACTGCTTCTACGTCGCCAAGCCCTTCCCGGAGGAGATCACCGACGTCTTTGACTCCCTCTGCGACGGAGGCTCGAGCTGCGGTGAAAGCAGCAACCTTGGCGCCGTGGTCGAGGTGATGACCCTGGGAGAGGATGAGGGCGGCGACCTACCGCGCCCCGAGCGCCCGTCGCTCGAGCGCCCACCTCCTCAGGAGCAAGACGCTCCACTCCCAGAGCGGGACGCCCTGGACGTCTCCGTGGTGGACCTGCGCGCTCCCCTCGACCGCGTCATCGATCCTGCCCAGGTCGCCGAGGCCCTGGAGTGGACGCGCCTCGTTCTCCTTGGCAAGGTGGCTGAGGACGAGGCCAACCGGCGCCACGCGAGCACCCCGCTCGGCGAGTTCTACGACGCGCATGGAGACGCACCGACCGAGCCTGCTCGTAACTCGTACCTCAGCTTCGCCACCGTCGTCCCCGACCAGATCCAGCGATCGCCGTCGGCAAGCCGAGGCCGTGGAGGGCGTGGACAGGGAGGCCGTGCTCCAAGTGGCAACGCCCAAGGCTGCCGACCCCAGCAGGGCGGCGGAGCAAGCAGACCACGCTTGATCGCGGAGTCAGCGCCAGGGTCGGAGTCCCAGGCTTGCCCACCGGCGCTGCACATCCACCTGTGGCTCGACCACGTCAAGACGTCCTCTAGGGGACCTGCTAGCTCAAAGCGAGCGGCTTCAGACCAAGGAGGCCCGGGGGCTGCAGGCAGCGGTCATGGGCGCAAAGAGGGCAAGTACACCCTCGATGCTGCACTTGATCAGCCGTGCAAATTCCACACCTCCCCGGGCAGGGAAGCGACCCACTCCACACGTCAGTGCCGTTTCATGAGAGAGCTGGAGCAGCGTGCTCGGCAGATCCCTGATACGTCGCAGGATCAACCGGCCGGAGGTCAGGAGGACCAACAGCGCGACCCGGCTGGAGGCGAGCCGGATCAAGATGACGACTTCCCGACAGATGTGGAGCAGTATCACATCTTCACTACCCCCGGCAAGGACAAAAGGAGCGACCTTTGGCATGAAGCAGAGGTGAACGCCGTAACACCTGCAGAGCCCCAGTTCATGCACTGGTCCGAGGCGGCCATTACCTGGGGGCGCGAGGACCACCCGAGGTTGATGCCCAGCCCTGGAGAGTACGCTCTGGTCGTGGATCCTGTCGTGTGTTCCGATACGCACATGTGCCGTTTCTCCCGCATGCTCATCGATGGCGGTAGTAGTATCAACCTTCTTTACCGAAGCTCTCTGGAGAAGTTGGGCATCCCGCTTGCTCAGCTGAAACCTAGCCGGCTCACCTTCCATGGATCGTGCCTGGGGATTCTTGCACCCCATTGGGCAAGGTGCAGCTGGAGGTTCTCTTTGGGAAGAAGGGGAATAGCCGCCGCGAGCCCATCTGGTTCGAGGTGGTGGACATCAGCAGTCCCTACCACGCGCTACTAGGTCGCCCAGCCCTGGCCAAGTTCATGGCAGTTCCGCACTATGCTTATCTGAAGATGAAGCTCCCAGGGCCCAGAGGTGTGATCACAGTCTCGGGAAACTTCAAGAAGTCCCTGGCCTACGCAAAGGAGAGCTCGCAGCTGGCAGAGGCGCTGGTTGTCGCCGAGGAGAAGAGGCAGCTTCTGCATCGTGTGGAGCTGACCCAGCAAGACCTACCGGTTCGCCAGTCGCCTGTAGAGCAATTCAAGCCGGTCGACGACACCAAGAAGATCCTGCTGGACGAGAGCGACCCCTCCAAGTACGTCGTCATCGGCACCGGCTTGTCTGCTAAATAGGAAAGCGAGCTCACCAGCTTCCTCCGTGAGAATCGGGACATCTTCGCATGGTCTCCAAAGGACATGCCTGGTGTGCCGAGGGAGCTGGCTGAGCACGCACTTAACGTCCGGCCGGACGCCAAGCCGGTCAAGCAGCCGTTGCGGCGGTTTGCAGAAGAAAAGAGGAAAGCTATTGGCGAGGAAATTGCCCGGCTACTTGCAGCCGGCTTCATCATGGAAGTGTTTTACCCTGACTGGCTCGCGAACCCAGTTTTGGTTCTGAAGAAGAATAACACTTGGCGAATGTGTATCGACTACACCAGCCTCAACAAGGCCTGCCCCAAGGATCCTTTTGCGCTGCCACGAATTGACCAGGTGATCGACTCCACAGCCGGCTGCGACCTGTTGTCATTCCTGGACGCTTATTCAGGCTACCATCAGATCCCGCTCTTCCAGCCGGATCAGATCAAGACCTCCTTCATCACCCCGTACGGAGCCTACTGCTACGTTACCATGCCGTTCGGCCTGAAGAATGTTGGAGCCACTTACCAGCGAACTATGCAGCGATGTCTGCAGGAGCAGATTGGGAGGAACGTGCACGCTTATGTGGACGACGTGGTGGTGAAGACCAAGCAGAGCAGCACGCTCCTGGACGATCTCAAGGAGACTTTCACCAACTTGCGACGCTATCGCATGAAACTCAACCCTGAGAAGTGCACCTTTGGTGTGCCGGCTGGGCAGCTCCTAGGTTACATCGTCTCCCAGCGAGGGATCGAGGCTAACCCCTCGAAGATAAAAGCCATCGAGGCCCTAGAGAAGCCCACCCAGCTCAGAGATGTGCAGAAGTTCGCTGGATGTTTGGCTTTGCTTAGTCGGTTCGTCAGCCGGCTCGGGGAGAAGGCCATGCCGCTGTACTAGCTGATGAAGAAGACGGACCACTTCGCTTGGTCCCAGCGTGCCGACGACGCCTTCAACGACCTCAAGCGAGCCTTGTCCACCGCGCCAATCCTGGCAGCGCCGGCTCCTCTGGAGCCAATGCTGCTCTACATCGCAGCAACCCCACGCGTCATCAGCGTAGTGATCGTGGTGGAGTGCACCGAGGAAGGCAAAGAGCTGCCGGTTCAGCGCCCGGTGTACTACTTGAGTGAGGTGCTCACTCTCTCCAAGCAGAACTACCCGCACTACTAGAAGGTCGCGTACGGCGTGTACATGGCGGCCAAGAAGCTGAAGCACTACTTCGAGGAGCACCCGATCACGGTGGTGAGCACCACACCGCTCTCGGAGATCATCGGGTGCAAGGATGCATCGGGAAGAGTGGCCAAATGGGCGATCGAGCTCGCAGCTCATACCTTTCAGTACAAGCCCAGAACGACGATCAAGTCGCAGATCATTGCGGATTTCTTCGCTGACTGGGGAGAGCACCAGTACTTGCCGCCGGCTCCAGACTCCACCCACTGGCGCATGCACTTCGATGGCTCCAAGCTGCTCGGGGGCTTGGGAGCCGGCGTCGTCCTCACCTCACCCAAGGGAGACAAGCTGCAGTACGTGCTGCAGATGCACTTTCGTGCGTAGAACAACGTCGCCGAGTACGAAGCCCTGGTGCACGGGCTCAAGATGGCCAAGCAGATTGGAATCAGGAGGATTCTTTGCTTCGGAGACTCTGACCTGGTAATGCACCAGGTCTCAGGGGATTGGGACGCAAAGGACGCCAACATGGCCTCCTATCGCTTCTACGTGCAGCAGCTCAGCGGATTCTTCGAAGGCTGCGAGTTCCACCATGTCCCCAGAGCAAACAACGAGGAAGCAGACCGGCTGTCCAAGATCGGCTCCACCAAGCAGGATATCCTAGCCGGGGTGTCCCTGGAGATCATTCACAAGCCGTCTATCAAGCCTTCGCCGGAGTCCATATCCATCTATGTGCCTGGAGACCCAGCCCCGGCTCAGGTACCGCCACCGGACCCGGGGGCTGCCGTCTCGGAGCTGAAGGAGACAGCCGGCCAGCCCAGCGCGGCCGGCTCGACGAAGGACAAGGGGACTGCCGGCTCCACGCCCGCTCTCCCAGCCGGACAATCAGGCAAAGCCGGCTCAACGACGGACCCGGGGGCTGCTCACCCTCTGGTCGCCAGTGTCTTCCATATACGGGAGATACCTTCCTGGGCGGAACCGTTCTCCAACTACCTCATCACTGGGGACCTGCCGCAAGACGAAGCGGAAGCTAGGCGAATTCAGCATCGAGCTGGGGCGTACACCATCATCAACAGCGAGCTGTACAAGCGCAGCGTGTCGGGCATCTACCAGAAGTGCATTGAGCCGGAAGAAGGGATAGAGCTGCTAAGAGAAATACACCAAGGGGAGTGCGGACATCACGCATCTTCCAGAGCCTTGGTGGCCAAAGCCTTCCGCCATGGCTTCTATTGGCCAACGGCCAAGCAGAATGCGGAGCAGCTAGTGAAGCAGTGCAACGGCTGCCAGCGCTTCTCCAAGCACAGAAACACTCCAGCGGCAGCCCTCAAGACCATCCCGCTCACCTGGCCGTTCGCGGTCTGGGGCCTGGACATGGTGGGGCCATTCAAGACCGCACCCGGGGGCTTGACGCATCTGCTGGTTGCTGTAGACAAGTTCACCAAGTGGATCGAGGCCAAGCCAATCAACAAACTCGACGGTTCGTCCACGATCAAGTTCTTCAACGAGATCATCACGAGATATGGAGTTCCCCATAGCATCATCACCGACAATGGGACGAACTTTGCGAAGGGAGTCTTTGCTTATTACTGTGGTCAGAAGGGCATCCGGCTGGACTTAGCGTCAGTAGCGCACCCTCAATCAAATGGACAAGTGGAGAAGGCAAATGGGCTGATCCTGGCCGGCATCAAACCAAGACTGGTCGAGCCTCTCGAGCGCTCAGCAAGCTATTGGGTCGAAGAGCTACCCTCAGTGCTCTGGAGCCTGCGCACCACTCCAAACCGCTCTGTTGGCTTCACACCTTTCTTCCTAGTCTATGGAGCAGAAGCGGTGTTGCCCACGGACATTGAGTTCGACGCGCCCAGAGTTGTCCAGTACACGGAGAAGCAAGCAAAAGAAGCTCACGAAGATGGCGTCGACCTCCTCGAGGAGGCTCGAGAGCAAGCTCTGGCTAGATCAGCACTCTACCAGCAGCAGCTGCGACGATACCACAGCCGGAAAATTCGCCCGCTCACGTTTCGCGAAGGTGATCTCGTACTCCGGCTGGTCCAAAGCACTAAAGGCATGCACAAGCTGTCTCCTCCCTGGGAGGGACCGTTCATTGTCAGCCGGGTGCTGGGCAATGGGGCATATTACCTCATCGACGCACAAGAGCCCAGAAAGAACAAGGCAGATAATTCTGACAAGGAGACCGAGCGTCCCTGGAATGTCAGTCTCCTAAGACCTTTCTTCTGCTAAGGCAAAAGCTTGTACCCACGAAAAACGTGTCAATGAATAAAAGAAAGCGGAGTGGCTAATTACGGCCAGCTTCAAGGAAAACACTTCGCGTATGTTTTGCTTCCTGCGTTATTCACTTGACCGGCAGCCGGCTCCAGGCACCGAGCCACAGCCGGCAGCCCCGATCTCTCGCCAGCCGGATGAGTACTACGTATGGCGAAGGTCTCGAGCCCAACCTCCACCTTCCGGCTCCGCGCAGCCGGATGGATAGGAGCCGGCAGACCACATACGAGGGAAAGCCGCAGAGCAGAACCGCAAACGATAGAAAAATCGCTCGACCAAGTGTTAAAGGCAGTGACTGTTAACTAAGCGTTGGGTAGCACGAGTCGGGGGCCCGATAAACCGAAGTACTACTTCTCACTCCACGGCACGCTCCCACCCTAGGCCGGCATTCGGCTGCCGGCCCAAGGGAGACCAACCGGCACCAGGCTGCCGGTTGGGGGTAGAAGGGCCGAAGGGTGGGAAGATTAAGGAAAAGGTTGAGGGAACCAGGCAAAGGCAAAACCACCGAATAGTTGATAGTCACAGACTCTCGACATTTGGGCTGAGAAGCCACGCCCAAGAGGTTCGGAGCTAGAGCTACCTCGCTTGGCATCGGCACCGTTCGCGAAGAGTTAGTTTCGAGCTAGCTGATAGTCCAGCTACCCCAAAACTCGGGGGCTAGGGGGAAAGGGAATTGGCCCTCAGAAGCAGGCCGGCTCCAGTACCTCGCCGGCTGTTCGTTCAGCTGGCGCTGTAACACGATCAGCAAACGAGCAACGAAATCGAAACTTAACACTCGCAAAGCAACGGCTACAGCCGGAAACTGGGAGATTTACTCCAACCGTGGCTTGGGACGCGCGAAGGCTTGGGAAAGGAAACGTGCCGGCTTCAACCTCGCCCGAGCCGATACAAGACCCAGTCTCCGCCTCAACCCCGCTGAGCCGGGACTGGTCCGTTCCCCCCGGAGCTGGCAAGCAGAAGCACCGTTCCCTCCGCGTTGAAGCCGGAAGAGCCCGCCCGGAGCGTCTGCGCAGGCCAGTGACCATCGCGGTCCTTATCTGCAGATTCGTGTGACAGCGGTTTCGCTAAGAGAAGAACCATCGCATCACAACGACGTCGAGCGGGAGACGCTTGCTCGATGGCAAAGGCACACAGTGAAGGGAGACATTCACACAGCAAGCGATGAAAAGCAAGTAAAGATTTGCACGAAATTAAAGAGGTTCTTAGCCATACGGCTGGTGGTTACATAATAAGGGCCACGCTAAGGGCCGGAGTAGCAAAAGGACTCCCGCACCTAACCCCTAGACTCCTGTTGACGACGGCGTCGCTGAGAGGGAAGCTTCGGGGCAGCTCGCCGATCATGGCCAGGGGGAGTAGGCGCGGGCGCAGCCGGAGCCGTCGATGACGCGGATGCAGAGGATGTGCGACCCGGCGCGGTGGGTCAGGATGAGAAACCACCCCCGCTCCAGGCCATAGTCGTGGAAGAACCGCCCCCACCCCCCGGTGAGGTAGCTCTTCCCCTCCCCGTCATGGAGGACCTCGACGTCGTACAGCGGCTGCCCGCCGCTGCCGTCCTCGATCATGAAGCTCATCGGGGGATTCTTCCCCATGGTGCCGATGAAGCTGGCAGGGAGCGGCAGACGCTCATTGCTCCCGGCCAGCAGGGGCGCCAGGGCAGTGGCAAACCCATGCACCGGAACATAGGAAAGTCGCTGCCTGGTGGGCGGCCGCGGCGGCACCTTCCGCACTTTCCCAGCGGCCGCGCTGGAGGACCGCCGACGTCCAGGCCGGCGAGGCCCGGAGGAGCGGCCCCGAACGCCATCGCGGCACCGACGAGGGCCGCTGCCGCCTGAAGGGGCGTCCCGGTGAGGCCGGCGACAGAGGTCACGGCCGCGGGAACCACGGCGCCGCCGGCGGCCGTAGCCACGATTCCGCCAGGGGCTGCGGCAATGTTGGAGGAGCGGCCGATCCCGAGAGGCCGGGTGGTGGCCGCGGTGCCAGCTGCTGCCGCGAGCGCGGCCAGGGTCTTCTTGTTCTGGCTGCCCAGCGGGCGACCGCGCTTCCGAGGCAACGGCGGCGTCGCCGCCGGGCCTCCAAGTGGACGACCGTGCTCGTGCTCACCCGGCCCCTCGCCGGCTCCGGCCCCGGCCCCGCTGGTCGTCCTGAGTGACGACATCAAGGTCGCAGCGGGAGAAGCGGAGGCGACGGTTTGTTGGGGGAGAAGGAGTGGAGACGCTCGGGAGTGAAGAAAACCCTCGAGAGCTCCAGGATTTAAGGGCTGGCGGGGCACGAAAAGCCGAGCTGGTTTAATGCGATTTAATCGCACGCGCGGCGTTTCGATGGGACGCGACGCTGACGCCTGCCCCGCCTCGTTATGTGACGTCCGCCAAAATCATTATGGCGGCCAAAGGGTCAAAATGATTAGACTGGACCCTGGCGCGCTGCGCCGGCCACCGCGTGGGAACGAGTTTCGAAGCGGCGCGAGTCCCCAGGAGGCGGCACGCCGGCTCGCGGCTGACCGGCTCGCGGTCGCCAGCCGGGCCACCACCGGAGCCGGTTCGTCCCGAGACGGCTGGAGGAGCTCCGCGAGGCCCAGCCTCGGCAACTAGAGCGACCAAGCCGAACCGGAGATCCTGGGACTTCGACAAGGACGAGCAAGACTTCGGCGAAAAGAAGAACCCACCGAAGCCCCATGCTAGCCCATGAGACATCACCAGTTTCGGGGGCTAGTGTCGTGGGGATGACTTAGGGGGCGCATCACGGGCCAGGCAAGATGCCGGCTGGCGTCCCAGGAGTTCCCGCGACTTCAGCACGAGAAGACCGGCTCCGACCGAAGGGCCGGCTGCACCTGCAGCCGACTGACGACTCCACCGAGGAGGGCTGGAGCCGGGCGATGGAGACGAAACTTCCCAGCGGCTGTCTCGCCAAAAGCGGAACGGCCCCGACAAGATCGTCAGGGGCGCAGGACAGAAGTGACGAGCGCTACGACCGCGTCCAACCAATGAGAGATCGAAGCCCCTTCCCCACGACGGGATCCGAGGCAAAGGGGAGGGGATATGCCTTCCAGATGCCAGTCCAGGGGAAAGACACTTTATAAAGTGTCTTTGCCAGAGCAGGGTCAGAGGATCACCCCAAGGACACCGCCGCCGGGGAGCCGGCAGCCGGCCGAATTGCCACCTAAACCTGTAACCAGGCCCCCGTCTATATAAGGGGGCCTGGACCCTTAGCGTAGGGGAGATCCGATCTTCTTCTTCCTCCTCTAGCCGAACAGCTCGAGGAGCATTGTAATCGCTACTACTCGATCAATACGAAGTAGGCAGGAAGTAGGGGTTTACCTCCAACCGGGAGGGCCCTGAACCTGGGTAAACCGTGGTGTCACTGTTGGCACAATCCCGAGCCGGACCCATCGTCACCAACGTCGAGCCCCTCCGATAAGCCACCCCATGGCTACTGTCTCTAAATTCCCACGACAACAGGTCTCCTTTTTGGGTCAGCGTAACTCTTTTGTCGGGACTAGGCTGCTTTCAAACGGTTGCGGATGAGCTGGACTTGCTCTTCGGCCTCCCTGATAACATCGGGCCCAAATACTTGACTTTCTCCAGTCTCAGACCAGTTGAGAGGGGTACGGCACTTGCGTCCGTAGAGGGCTTCAAAAGGGGTCATTTGCAAGCTAGCTTGATAGCTATTATTGTAGGAAAACTCTGCGAAAGGTAAGCAATCCTCCCACTTGGCTCCGTATGAGAGGACGCAAGCTCTAAGCATGTCTTTGAGGATTTGATTTACCCTCTCGGTTTGGCCACCAGTCTGCGGGTGATAGGCTGTGCTGAAGGAGAGTGTTGTCCCCAAGGCTTCGTGAAGTTTGTTCCAGAATCTTGAGGTGAACTGAGTGCCCCGATCAGTCACAATTCTCTTGGGCACTCCATGGAGGCTAACAATCCTGGACATGTACAGGTCGGCTAGGTCTCGGCCTTTATGGGTGGTCTTGACGGGTAGAAAATGGGCGACTTTGGTTAGGCGGTCAACGATAACCCAGATGGAGTCATGACCTCAATTTGATCTAGGTAGCCCAGTGATGAAGTCCATTCCGACTTCCTCCCACTTCCACATGGGCACTTTTAGTGGCTGTAGTAAGCCTGCGGGCTTTTGGTGCTCAGCCTTGACTCGCTGACAAACGTCGCACCGGGCAATATAGAAAGCTATCTCCCACTTCATACCGTGCCACCAAAACTGTTCCTTCAAGTCCTGGTACATTTTTGTTCCTCCGGGATGAATAGAATAAGGGGTATCATGGGCCTCCTTCAGGATGGACTGTTTCAACTCATCGATGCTAGGGACGCACAGGCGGCCATTATACCATAGCACACCTTCCTGGTCAATTGAAAACCCAGGTAATTCCTCTCGTCCCATCCTACGCTTGATACCTTCGATGCTTTCATGTCCCCTCTGAGCCTCCTTAATGATGTCGGTGAGTGTGGGTCGGACTTCAAGGTTTGCTAAGAAACCATGGCTTACAAGCTGAAGTCCGAAATTCTCAAACTCCTCGCATAAGGTTGGTTGGCGGGTCCTTAATAGGGCATTTAGAGAACAAGGTTCTCGGCTGAGGGCATCGGCGACCACATTCGCTTTACCAGGATGGTAATGAATGCCTAGATCGTAGTCTTTGATAAGTTCAATCCATCTCCTTTGTTTCATGTTCAACTCTTTCTGGGTGAAAATGTACTTTAGGCTCTTGTGGTCGGTGTAGATCTCACAACGGTTCCCCATAAGGTAATGTCGCCATGTCTTAAGAGCATGGACAACGGCGGCAAGCTCAAGGTCATGAGTGGGGTAATTCAACTCATGAGGGCGCAGTTGGCGGGACAGGTAGGCAATAACCTTGACGTCTTGCATAAGGACGCTTCCAAGACCAAGCTTGGATGCATCGCAGTAGACGTCAAAGCTCTTGGTAATGTCGGGCATGGTCAGGATAGGAGCTGATACAAGTCTCTTCTTGAGCTATTGGAAACTCTGCTCGCACTTCTCAGTCCACTCAAACTTCTTATCTTTCTTGAGCAGCTGAGTCAAAGGGCGGGCAATGCTGGAGAACCCTTCTACAAACTTCCGGTAGTATCCGGCTAATCCAAGGAATGCTCGGACTTCGGTGGGGTTGGTTGGGGCTTTATTTTCCGTGATGGAGGTGATTTTTGAGGGTTCAACGGATACTCCACCAACTGAGAGTACATGGCCAAGGAATCCAACCTCCTTCAGCCAAAATTCACATTTGCTGAACTTGGCGTATAGTTGGTGTTCACGCAGGGTTCCCAAAACTAGCCGCAGATGCTCGGCGTGCTCTTCCTCGGTCTTAGAATAGACCAAGATGTCATCGATGAAGACTACCACAAATTTATCGAGGAACTTCATGAATACCTTATTCATGAGATTCATGAAATAGGCAGGGGCATTGGTTAGGCCAAAGGACATAACGGTGTACTCGAATAAGCCGTAGCGAGTGGTGAAGGCAGTCTTGGGAATGTCGGACTCTCGGACCTTCAGCTGATGATATCCGGTGCGGAGATCAATCTTGGAGAACACTTTGGCTCCATTCAGCTGATCAAACAGGTCTTCAATCTTCGGGAGAGGGTATTTGTTTTTGATGGTTACCTCGTTGAGTCTACGGTAGTCCACACACAGTCGTATGGTACCGTCTCGCTTGTCCATAAATATAACAGGCGATCCCCATGGTGAAGCGCTGGGACGGATAAGTCCTTTGCTGAGCATGTCAGCAAGTTGCTTCTTTAACTCCTCGAGTTCTTGGGGGTTCATACGATAGGGTCGCTGAGCAATGGGAGCTGTTCCGGGAATCAACTCAATTACGAATTCGATATCCCGGTCAGGGGGCATACCTGGCAATTCCTCAGGGAAGACGTCGGGGTATTCACATACCACCGGAACTTGATCAAGAGTCGGCCCAGAGACTGACTTCTTGTAGTAAGCTTTGCGGGATGGCATAGTTGCGATGTGCTCAATTTGAACTCCATCGATGCTGGTTACGGTTATAGCTATCCGAGCGCAGTCTATATGACCCTGGTACTTGGACATCCAGTCCATTCCAAGCACCACGTCCAAACCCTTTGTGCCTAAAATGATCAGGTTGGCCTTGAATGACTCTCCATGGATATCTACCGGCACATCTATGCAATTCCTCTTAGTTTTCATAACTGACCCGGGGATCTGGACTAACATAGTTCTAGGCATCATGGTTGGTTCTAGCTTTCCCTTTTCAACGAAGTTCTCGGTCACGAAAGAATGGGATGCACCAGAATCAAACAGTACTCTTGCAGGGGTGGAGTTGACAAGAAACGTACCCAGAACGATATCAGGTGCTTCAGCAGATTCTTCAGCAGAGACATGGTTCAGGCGGCCCCTTGCTACATTGGCTTGATTCTTCGGGTTCCATCCAGGGGGTCCACGGCCTTGACCCTGATTGGGTTTAGGCGCGATGAGGCTCGGTGCGGAGGGTTTCTTCAGGGGGCATTCCTTAGAGAAATGCCCTGGCTGGCCACAGGTATAACAGCCACTTCCTTGGCTGCGGTTGATGGGATTGAAGGTGTTGCGGTTTCCTCCAGAAGGATTTCCGCTGGTAGGATGGTTGCTTGAGTACTAGCGGTTGGGGTTGTTAGGCCTGGGTGCTTGAGAGGTGAACCTCTTAGGGGGTGGTGCAGACCTTGATGGGGGAATGCTGCGGGATCTCTGACTGCTTAGTCCCCCCTGACTCATCATTCTCCTCTTCCTGCTTTCACGGGCAGCCTTGTTCTTGTCCTCTACCATAATAGCAGCATCAACCAGGGACTCCAGATCATTGTATGGCACGGCGACCAGATAAGGCTGCAGGTCTTCCTGAAGTCCATTCATGAAGCGCTCCCGCTTCTTCTCATCGGTGTCGATGTCGTTAGGGGCATACCTCCCCCAAGTGGTAAACTTGTCGAGGTATTCGGTGACACTCATACCTCCTTGCTTGAGGTTAAGGAACTTGTCACGCATAATCTTGATGAGTCCAGATGGAATGTGGGCCTTGCGGAACTTGGTCTTGAAGGCTTCCCAAGTCATCACTTGGCCCTCGGGCTGCATGGCACGGACGTTCTCCCACCATGCGCCTGCTGCGCCAGCTAGGAAATGGGTGGCGTAGAGCACCTTCTCGTTTGCTCCAACTCCCGCATACTCGAGCTTGTTCTCGATGGTGCGGAGCCAGTCGTCGGCGTCCAGGGGTTCGGTAGACTTGGTGAATGTTGGTGGGTTGGAGTTTTGGAAGTTCCTAAGCGTGTTGCGGGGTTCCTCATCATCGTTGCCACCATGGTTGTTGTGGTTGGTGGCCATCTGAGGGAGTTGTTGGAGTGTAGCTAGGTTGGCTTGACGCTCGGCGCGTGCGGCTTCACGCTCCTCCAACAGGAGCCGCATCACCTGCGTCATGTCGGGCTCATGAGGTGGGGGCGGGTTGTTGCCAGCGTGGGCACGAGTCTCCGGAGCCATTCTGGAGAGGAGTGGATTGGTGAGATTTATAACAAGGAAAACTTATGCAGGTTTCATAAGAGAGAAAGGAACTATACTCATGCATAGCATACATCCATGGCAACCATACATAACATGCTCCAACAACCATGCATAACAAGTCCATGCATACATAATATATACAAGCAAAAGGGTGCCAAACATGTCCAGGCACACACACATACCACACATAGTCTCATACATCCAACATAGCAACTGGTTCTAAGTAGACCATACAACACAATACGCAAAAGGGTCAAACTAACGACTATGCGGCAGCCTACGTGAGTGGTAAAGTGGTGGAATCTACTCGTCGCCGCTAACGTGGGGAACTAGCTCCTCGGGGTCCTCCTCGCTAGGAGTCTCAGGAGCGTAGAAGTCGAGTATAGCGTTGCGGTCATCACCGCTCTCGCTACCACGGTCGTCGTCGTCGGTACTAGCGGGCTCTTCGTCGAACGCCTCCTGGTGGTCGTCGTCGCGGCCGAGTACCTCCTTGTTCTCCTTGCCGAGCTCGGCGGTCTCCTCCTCCAACTCGGACATGTGGCTCTCCAGAGAAGCCAAGTGGTCCTCTAGCTCGCGGACGCGCCTCCTCAGAGCCTTGTTCTTCTTCACGATCTTCCTCTTGGTAGAGAGAAGACGGTGACGTGAGAAGATAGACTCCTGGAGGTCCTCACGGAGTATGGCGAGCTCAAGTCCCCTCTCGTCGGCGACCATCTGGACATGATCCAGATGCTCCTGCGTGTGGTGCAGGATAGCCTCAGTGTGGCAGAAGTGGCGGCTGAAAGGGGTGTGCGCCGCGGCCTGGTGGGGAAAGCCATCGGCCTCGACCCTCCCGTAGTGCTCGTAACGAGTCCCAAGCAACTCGTCGTAGTGGAGGTGGACGAGGCGCGAGATGGCGTGACGCAGAACGCGCATCAGGCCATCGCCCCAGTTGCGCTCGATCACCTCGAAGGTGAACTCCGGTGAGGTGGGCGGAACCTCCTTCCCGCGGACCTGGCATACCACACGGATAGCCAGCTCGCGGGTACCCTCCTCGAACAACTGATAGCCTCGCACCTCGGGACGCGGTCGTCCGAGGCGCGCGGTCAACTCCACCAAGTCCCTCTCGAAGACCAGCACATCCTCGTGGGTACCAACCTGACGGTGCGCGGTAAGGGCGTCCATCTACACAAATTTTAGAGTAGAGTTTATTAATGACTTACCCAAGTGTGCAAAATTCATACATAAGTAAAAACTTGAATTTAAATGCAAGTAACTAAAGATGCTTAAAGAATAAGGGAAGAGATGAGAGCAATATATATTTACCTTTGATATATATAGCCATCTCTTTTATTTTAAGAAAATAGTTTTTGGTCCGGTCTAACGCCCATGCTAAACTAGGGTTTCCTAAGGTCAGGATGGCTCTGATACCAACTCTGTGGGGACCCCGGCGTACCATCCGGGATTCCCGTTATGCATACAATTCACGATCCCAGGAGACCGTCGTGAATCCACATAACAGAGTTGGTATTACAGATACATCATCCATTACATAAATAAGTCGTTAAGTCTTACATAGCCTCTTGGCTGAATACAAACGCCACACAGGGCAAGTTCAGCAGACACGACTAACATACGCAGCAGCGGATACAAATAGCGTAGTGACCCAAGTCAGCCCTACTACCCTACAGGCGACTGACCGGGAAACGAGTCCTAGTTCGCACCGGCGTCGTCGTACTCCTCATCATCTTCTTCATAATCATCTCCAAAGTCTGGCCAAGTTCATAGCCAGGGACAAAGCCGTGAGTACATTTGGAATTGTACTCGCAAACCATCTAAGAGAAAGAGAACATTCGCATGCTATATGGCTGTAGCAAGGGTTGGTTTAGTTTTCAGTGTCTACCCTCTACTAACTTCTCATGTCGATATAGCATGTCCCATGACATTTCTATATCCTTATCAAAGAAGAAACATAGTAAGTTTCTCGTGTCGATATAGCATGTCCCACGACATTTCTATATCGTTATTAAAGAAAACTTTTATAAGCTTTTAGTAAAACCTCTAGGAAAGGGGGAAACTCCTTTAAAGAATAGATCGGTGGTCAATCAAACATGACCACCCCAAAGCATCGGCAGTACCCTCCAAGTACTCCGATTCACTCCCGTGCCACGGCAGTACCCTCCAAGTACTCCGTCCGGCACAAAACTCCATCTTTCCAGAAAACCACTTTATAAAACCAAAAGCCTGACATTGGGCAATGTAGTGATCTCCACAACCGTCCATAACCGAGGACGCGGCTATTCAAATAGTTTTACACTCTGCAGAGGTTGTACACTTTACCCACACAAACCGATAAATCCGCCGGGATACCACCACGGACCGTCATACATAAGTATGCGGGGTTCGGATAATCGATCAAAGCCTCCATCTATCTCCCTTAGTACGGGTGCCTACCCTGTGGAGTTTACATCCCCGGCACGCCCCGACAGTACCTCCTTCAGAGTGTCACTCCGGCGCCACGGCGGGAGAACCCAAGTGTCTTCCGGCCGGATAAATCCTGAAGGATCCCGATTTACTATTGCCCATAAACTAGCGGCAACCCGGATTCTGGAGTCCTGCAAACCCCTATATAGTATGAGGCTCCCCGCACTAAGGCAAATAAACTTCAACTAAGCCCGTCCCATACCGGGTAATGTGGTTGCACGGTTTAATTGCTTCGAGCGACTACAAAGAAACACCGATGCCTTTTTCTAAATCCACCAACTCCTTTCCTTCGTAACCCAAGTGTCCATTTGTCCCAAAATCATTTACAAAAACATTTCAGTGGAGTAGGTACTACTCCAAGGTTTTCGTAACCATTTTCGAAAACTTTTCCGGAAGTTATCCCATCCTAGAGTTTTTGGCTCCACTACAAGTGTTTCCCAAAGACTTCGATGCTAATCATCGAGCCTCTACAATCAGGGGTAATGATAGGTGGTAAGGGAGTCATCCTCCATGGATGATAACAATGTGACTTGTGGAGCTAAGTCACCATCTATTGCTAACTAGGGATAATTAGCAATATAAGAAAAACAATGCATAGCAGTAAGAGTAAGAGTAGAATAATGCATAGTGCCGTGATAGGATTCAGATATGAAACAAGTAGATGGCTTGCCTTGATTGGCTTGTCCCTGATCACCCTCCTCCTGGTACTCAAACACTTCTCCCTCCTCCGCACAGTCGTCGTTCGATTCTATCGCCGGAAAAGAAAAGAAGACACACATACAATAAGAATACATGCATACATGAAGTTCACTCAAAACATAACACACACCTCAAACATTTGAGTATCAGAAGCAAATAAGTTTAGTATCAGAAGCAAACAAGTTTAGAATACAGAACATATAATTATTTTATAAAGAAACAATTTTCAACCTCAGAACAAACAGTTTCTAGTTGCCTCCTAATACTTACTCGCAAGCAATCACTTGCAGGCATCAAAATACACTAAGACATGGCACCAACATAACTACTGGTAACCCACAATATAACAGAACCAACATCATTTGCAAACAAATTTAAATAGTATAGAAGTAACTAAATAAAGATTTTCCCATCCTAGAATTCACTAGAATAGCACAAAAATTCTCTAAAACTCTCTGTAAGTCCTAAAATTCTAACAGATACCAATCTGGAAAGCTAATCAAATGCACAACACACCAGAAGTGGAATCATTCCAAAATAATAATTATTTTGAGCACAGTAAATCAATTACTGCAGGACATTATTATCACCAAAATAATTACCATAAACAATTTACACCACCTAAAATAGTAAAACCAGTTCCTATAAATCAATCTCGCAGTAAAGCATCAGTGAAAATTGGAAATACCACTTTTTAATAAACAGAAACATAGATTTTCTTAAATTGGTGTAAATCTATAGATCTACTTTATTTAACTCCCAGATAATATCTAGAAGCCTAAAAATCAAACATGCAGCACCAGGTGGTAGACAATATTGTACTGAACACAGCAAAATTGAAATCACCATTTTCTGAGGTCTAAAATAATGTCTATGCATTTTTATTTGCAGCAGGGATTAATCAAACAGGAAATTCATAGGAGAAAAAAATATGAAAGAGGCCGGATCTGGCCGGGCCTCGCCAGATCTGGGCCAGATCCGGCCCAGCCGGCTCGCCGGCCAGCCCGGGGTGAGGAGCCAACTAGTACGCTGCCTCGGCCGTTCGATTAGGTAGCGATTGACGGCCGGGGTGCGTCGTCCTCGCTAGAGCTGCATGCGCGGGAGGAGCTCGGCCCGGGGCTAGGGTTTCGCGGTGAGGTTGCTTACCGAGGTCATCGAGGTCAGGCTAGGGCGGGAATCGGCCGAGGTAAGGTCGGCGGTGGTGAAGGCGGTCTTAGATGGTGCATACAGGAGCTAGGGTTGGCTCGTGGGCTCCGTGGGCGTCCAGACGTCTACGGCAATGGCGACGTCGGCTCTGTCTCTTCCTGCACGAGATCGATAGCAAAGTGAGATCTAGGCGTTAAGGAGGAGTGCGCAAGGTAGGAAGATGGAGCAGGGGAACTGCATGGTGGACTGCAACCTTCCCCTTGATCTTCGATCTACCCGAGACCTTGGCTAGCTTCGGCGGTGGTCTCTGCGTCGGCTGCGAGGTGGAGAGAGAGTAGGCAGAAGAGAGGGAGTGGAGAGGGGGCCAAATGAGAGGGGAGAGGGGTTTCCAGTGGGGGCTTTGGCTTTTAACTGCCAGAGTGAGCCCGGTCTAGGGTGCACCTCGGCGTCGGCGATTGGCTACCGTGGGCGGTGCATATGGGCGGCGTTGTGAGCCGGTTCTAGGGAACACGAAAAGGGTGTCGGTGGAGGACGGTGTCTCGCGAAAACGTGACATTTTCAGAGGTGCAGCCGGGAAAACGGGGTGCGGTTGGGTCGCTGCGGTGCACCGCGGGTCTGGGCCAGGGTGGCAGCGTGACGGGCATGCGATGCCGTGCGGGCCTGGGTGCGGTGCAGGGGCAGGAGAAGTCGTGGCAAGCGGGAACGGCGTGCCCGCTCTGGCCGCTCTGGCGGCTCGGACGACGTAGGTTTGGCACGGTCGGGGCGGCACGCTCGATAGACCTCAGGCTGGTTTAGCCTGGGGAATGGATCCCTGGGGTCGGTGTGAGGCTGACGGCGAGACGACGGCACGGGAGGTGGTCGTTGGCATCCTGGCTAGGCGTGGCGTCCACGGTTGGCATTGGCGACGCCCAGCGTGCAGGAAGGGTGGCGATGGTGGTCTCTGAGGCATGGGGTCAGGGTAGGGTTTTTACCAAAGTGGAGCGCGTCGATAGGGGGTCGATGACGGCGGCTGGTTGAGACGAGAGAGAGAGAGAGTTCAGCAGAGGGGTTGCATCCTGCTCCTCCTCTCCCCTCGACGCCAACCGAACAGGACAAAGGGAAAAGATTTCCCCCAGATCCCTTTTGTCTGAAAGAGGAGATCCTAGCTGATCTCCTTCCTCCCCTTGATCGGTTTGCAGGAAAAGAAAGGAAAGAAAAGGATACACCAAGGCTAGGGTCTTTATGGCCGAATTTCAATTTCAAATTTGAATTTGTTTGCAAAGGTTTTGAAAACCTACCGAAAATAGATTTCAGGGGTTTCAAACATAACCAAAAGATCAAGGCCCAAGTTTGAGGAATTTTAGAATAGCTAGGCTAGGGTTTTGGAGATGCTTCCAATTTCGGGTTTAAGATCAAAAATAAAAGAAAAGAAAAGAAAGGAGAGGTGATTACACCAAGGCTCTATGCTAGGGTTTTTGGTGTACACAAACATGAGCTATGGGCAAAATGGAATGCATAAAATCATAGAACCAATCTAGTCCATAGAACTTAAGCATGGGAAAAATCTAGAATTAAGGCATGAAATAATGCCTACACATGCACACATAAAATCATGCACTCACATAAGATCACCCATGCTAGCCCACACATGAAATCATGCATTCATAGAGCACCCACACGCATTGCTGAGCAAAAGTTTTATTTTACTCACAAAAAGTACTTAAGTAAAGTCTTAACTTGGTTAGCAAAAGTGGGGTGTTACATTTCAATAGAGAGTGGCAGTGATGAAGTAATTGACTGCTTGCAGAGGAGGCTTAATTTATTACCGTGAGGGCGTCGAGCTCGACAAGCGTCGACGGACCGGCGGGCGTGCAAGTGATGGAGGGGCTGCTAGCCGCCACGGCCGGCGAGTCCTCCGTATGGCCAGCACCTGTGTTGCTGCCCTCCAGAGTCACCGTTGCAGCGTGTGAATCATGTTGTGGTTCACTTTGAGCCCGCGGTGCCCCTTTGTCCGAGTTGCTGGCGCCTAAGCTCAGCAACGGTAACGGACCCGTTTGGCCTCCCACGATATAAGCGGCGATCCTCTGGGCGAGGTTGGGCATGATTTCGTTGACCTTCGCAACAGTTTTCTCCTTGACCCTCCTTTCCATGTTTGTTTCCAAGTCCGCGATCTTTCTCTTGAGGGCCTCCGTCTCTGAAGTGTCCTGGCTCTTCTTCGCCTGTCGCGACTCCTTGGTGCTAGGCTCAGCCAAGCCATAGGCGGAGTGCTTGCAACCTGCTCCGCGCCGGTGACACGGCCTAAGTGCGGCCTCTTCAACGGCGGCTGCTCCTTTGCGATGTTTATGCCCCTTACGTAAGGATTGTCCCATGGGACTTTGCCTGTCGACGTCTGGGACGAGGAGCCGGCGGATTTAGCTGCTTGTATTTGTGCTTGCTGCAGAAGAGACAACATGAACAATTTTAGAATTATGTGCTACTAGCTTGCAATGGACTTAACAATCTTGTAAATTTCTTACCACTACTTTCTCGACTTCCGCCACCTTCGGGTCCATGCGCAAAACTACACCCTGCACCACCTTGGGGTCCGTGACGAGTTTCCCGGTTTCCGTTTCTTTACGGTACCGGGACCTGACAAATGCCCTGAACAGCGGGTCTGCATACCTTTTGTAGGGGTTCTTGATGGCCTGCTCTATGTATGCCTGGTCCTCCTTGTCCCATTTTGGCTTCTTGCCATCATAAACACGGCAACCGAGATGGTGGTGCCCAATGTTCTTCTCCGCGAGGTCCTTCCCCCATTTGCTTTGCGCCTTGGTGAACTCATCGGCTTCATTCGCAAGGAAGACCTTGAAGTCCTCTTCCGTCATCCGCGGAAAGTGGCGATGGACCTCTTTGAAAGGCTCATGATTAGCAATCATTTCCCTCAGCATAGTTTTATAACTGCTAAGGTGTTTGGTGAACCTTGTGAGGTCATATCTGTTCACAATATTCTTCTTCAGATCCTGGTTTTTGTACTCCGGAGGGAACTCATACCGTGCGTGCAGCCTCGAGATTAGCTGGACGCGCAGATGGCCCTTACTTCAGAGGTTCATCTCATTGACGTGATGACGTCACGAAGGATTGCTGCCAGCTTGTCGTGGGAATTTAGAGACAGTAGCCATGGGGAGGCTTATCGGAGGGGCTCAACATTGGTGATGATGGGTCCGGCTCGGGATTGTGCCAACAGAGACACCTCGATTTACCCAGGTTCAGGGCCCTCCCGGTTGGAGGTAAACCCCTACTTCCTGCCTGCTTCGTATTGATTGAGTAGTAACGATTACAGTGCTCCTCGAGCTGTTCGGCTAGAGGAGGAAGAAGAAGATCGGATCTCCCCTATGCTAAGGGTCCAGGCCCCCTTATATAGACGGGGGCCTGGTTACAGGTTTAGGTGGCGATTCGGCCGGCTGCCGGCTCCTCGGCGGCGGCGTCCTTGGCGTGATCCTCTGACCCTGCACTGGCAAAGACACTTTATAAAGTGTCTTTCCCCTGGACCGGCATCTGGGGGGCATATCCCCTCTCCTCTGCCTCGGATCCCGTCGTGGGGAAGGGTCTTCGGTCTCTCATTGGTTGGACGTGGTCGTGGCGTTCATCACTCCTGTCCTGCGCCCCTGCCGACCTTGTCGGGGCCGTTCCGCTTTTGGCTAGACAGCCGTTGGGGAGTTTTGTCTCCATCGCCCGGCTCCAGTTCTCCTCAGCGGAGTCGCCAGCCGGCTGCTGGCGCAGCCGGCCCTTCGGACAGAGCCGGTCTTCTCGTGCTAAAGCCGTGGGGACTCCTGGGACGCCAGCCGGCATATTGCCCGGCCCGTGGTGCGCCCCCTAAGTCATCCCCACGACACTAGCCCCCGAAACTGGCGAAGTCTCATGGGCTAGCATGGGGCTTCGGCGGGTTCTTCTTTTCGCCGAAGTCTTGCCCGTCCTCGTCGAAGTCCTAGGATTTCTAGTCCGGCTTGGTTGCTTCAGCTACCAAGGTCAGGTCTTGCGGAGTTCCTCCGACCGCCTCGAGGCGAGCCGGCTCCGGTGGTGGCCCGACTGGCGACCGCAAGCCGGTGAGCCGCTTCCTGGGAACTTGTTCCCTCGGGGGCTGGACCGAGGCACCACTTGTCCGCATGTCATCGCGTCACGTCCAATCGGCCCCGGCCCACGATTTTTTGCGGCAACCACGGCGGTTGCCCGATCTTTACGCGATCGTGGTTCGTGACGAAAGGGGTCACTTGCCGACCCGTCGTGGCTGAAATAAGCAACTGACCCGCCCCTTCGCTTTTAAACCAGGGACCATTCTGGAAACAGAGCATCGGTTGCCCGCTTCCCTTCTTCCTTCTGCATTCGCTCCACTTAGAATTCCCTGCTCCCGAGCTTCGCCTTCAAGGGATTTAGGGTTCCTCGCTCGCTCCGCCGTCATTCCGCTCATCCAGATCCGCACCCGGATGGCTCCCATAGCGTCCTGGCCCAAAGGGAAGGGAACGGCGGCGGGCAAGGACGCCGCTCCGCCCGCTTTGCCGAAGGGATCCTAGGAAGGCTCCTGGGTGAAGGAGAAACAGATCGAGCTGCTGCGCCGAGGTCGAGTGCTTCCGCCCGCGGACCTTGTGAGCTGCCGTCCTGCCGGCGGCGAACTGGTCCCCGCTCCCGCGCCTGGGGAGACGGTGGTCTTCTATGACCATTTCCCCCGGGGCTTCGCGCTGCCCGCCAGCAGCTTCATGCGCCAATTCCTGGACCATTTTCACTTGCAACCGCATCACGTTGGGGCGAATGCGATGATGGTTTTGTCCGCGTTCGCCACCCTTTGCGAGGCGTATTTGGGCATCTGGCCCAACGTCGAGCTGTTTCGCCGGCTGATCTTCTTCAAGACCCAGACGGCGGACACCGTTCCGGTGATATGCGGCACCGCCTCCTTCTACGCCCGCAAGTCCGCTGACTTTCCCGGCATAAAAGGGAAGGAGTCTTGCAAGAAGTGGCAGCGCTCCTTCTTCTACGTGAAGAACCTAAGGGCGGACGAAGACCATATCAACCTGCCGCCCTTTGAGGCGGGCGGGCCCGAGCAGGAGAACTGGAGTACCGCCCCTCCTCGTCCGTCGCCGGACATGGAGAAGATTCTTCAGCGGGTCACCACGCTACAGATGGAGGGTGGCCTGGAGCCGACCGACCTTCTCCTCGCCTTCCTGGTCGCCCGCGTGTCTCCGCTCCAGCGCCGCTCGCACAAGATGTGCTTCCTGGGATCTGCCAAGGATCCTACTCGTCATTCCTCCAAGGCGCTGTCAGCATTGGAGGTGGCTCGGAAGGCGAACCGCATCGCCGATGTCAAGCTTCAGGCCTCGTGGACGTGGGGACTGGAGCCTCACGACCGGGATAACCCAATTGCTGAGGTGAGCTCGACGGTCCTGGCTTCAAGCCTTTTCCTCCCTTGCTGCTCTGGTCTACTGACCTTTGTTCACTTGGTGCGGGCAGAACTTGTTCGCTCTGCAGGCGGCGGAGAATTCGACTCAGCGTCAAGCTGGCTTTGCCGCTGACAGAGCCGAATCGGACGATAAAGTCGTCTGGGACGAAGCCGAGGAGGTGGAGGACGCCAGTTCTCAGGCCGCCGCCGAGAGCTCAAGCGCCACTCAAGGCGATGAGGGGAACGATGAGCTCGAAGGCTCGGGCGAACCCCTCGACCACTCTAGTAAGTTCCCCAGTCCTTCTCTCCTAAGAGATCGGTCCAAAGATAACGATGGCGGCGCAGGAGCAGCTGCCACCCTCGGGGGCGTAGCTCTCCACGTAGCCGCTGCTGCCGCTGCTGGAACTCAGGCTCCCCCGACCGTGGATCTGCCAGAGTCCCCCGGGCGATGTTCTGCCGCCCCGGAGCCGGCAGACCCAGAGGAGGCTGGAGACGGTCTGGCCGGCACCAAGAGAAAGGCCCAGCCGGCCTCCTCCGAGCCGGCTGACAAGCGCAAGAAACCGGAGCCGGCGGCGCGGGACCTGCGCCATCCCAAGGTGAAGAAGGTGGCCAAACGGCGGGCTATCGCCGTAGCCCAGTGAGCTTCCCGCTTCCTTGCTTCTCGTCCTCATTTTACCGTTGCGGCCCCGATTGACTCGGTCGTGGGACGCCCTCTTTGCAGGTCGCCTCTTTCTGCCGATCCGGCTGCCCAGCCTCCTCCCGCCGTCGCTTCCGAGGAACTCGTGACCCCGGCTCCCGAACCCTCCTGCCACAAGAGGGCGCGCGGGGAAAATGTGGGCGGCGACTCGGGTCGCGTTGAGGACGTTCGCCGCTCCCCACGGTTGAAGCTTGTGGCGGGCGACACTGGGGCAATGGACCCGGCGCGTCCGGAGGTGCCCGCGGACGCTGTTCCCCACCCAGTCACCTTACCTGAGGCTGGCTCCACGCCTGTCGAGGAAACTGCGCCAGTCGGGGCTGACCTGTCCCCATCTCCTGCTACCGACGATGCCACGGCGGGGAACGACGCCGCCACCTGCGCCTCCCCCGACTCGCCCAGTCAAGAAGGCACGCGCGAGACCGCAGCGGGGGAAACGGGAAAGGCTCCGGTGCCGGCTGTCGAGGCTCTTTCCAATCTTGAGCTTGTGCCGAGCGTGCAAGCTACGGTGCCTGCGGCCGGGTCGAGGGCTGGCGTGATTGCTGATTCTCTGCTCCTTGGGTTGGTCTCCAATTCTGGCGGAGCTTCGCAAGGGCTCCTCGCCACCCGAGTGGCGTGGAGCGAACGTGGTGATGGCTCGCCTGCCCCTGAGGTAGTGGCCAAAGGCGCCTCTAGTGGGAAGGCTCTTGTCGCCGCGGCTGAGTCCAACATTGGAAGTTTGAGCTCCGCCAGCCGGCTTCAGCAGGAATGGTCAGACACCGCCTCGAGTGCTGATGTCGGAGAGAAGCTCAAGGTGCAGGGCAGCAAGCCAACTCTGGCGGAGTTGGACAAACAGTTTACTGCTGCCAAGGGGTCGCTTCAGAACGCCGGCTTCCAACTCCTTGACGCTATACAGACGACCAATGTGTGTACTGCGCCTTTAGCCTCTGATTTCTTCTGCTAGCTGGGAGACATGATCTGCGGTTTCGCGGTCCATTTTTCCATACATCCTAGCCCCCGAGTTTCGGGGTAGCTGTAGAGACAGCTGGCTCGAAAATGAATTTCGCTAAGAGTCGTTGCCTTTCCGTTTTTCGCAGGAACTGAACGCGCTTCGAGCCAATGTCTTCCAGAAGCTGCTGGCGAAGTACCGTGCCGGCAAGATTCAGTACCAGGAGTTGAAGAAGAAGCTGGAGAAGCTGTTAGGTAAGCTTGAGGCCCCTTGCTTCGCAGACTTTGCTGTTGTCCTTTCTGCTCTTACACCTCCGCTTTCAGACTCTGCCTCGCTCATAGCTTCGCTTGAGTCCCAGTTGGCCGACTCGGTGTCGGCCGACGCTGTTGAATCGCTCAAGCGAAAGCACGCAGAGGAGCTTCAGGGCCTGCGAGCCCAGGCCATCCGGACTCAAGAGTTGGAGACTGAGCTGGCGAAGGCTCGAGAGGCGGAGTCGTCGCTGCGGCTGGAGTTTGATCGTCGGCTGGCTGAAGAGAGGAATCTCCTCTCTGCGGAGTATGACGGCAAAGTGAACGAGCTTCGCGCGACCTTGGGGAGCGAGGTCGAGAGCCGCGGCGCCCAAATTGACGAGCTGCAGACTCTCCGGGGGCTAGACAGCGAGCGTTATGACAAGGAGATCGGCGTTTGGCGCGCCCGCGACCGCAAGGTTCAATCCGGCCTGCTGGGGCTGGAGGAAGCTCTTCGCGGTATACTTCTTTTCCTATTTCTCGGCTCTTGCCCTTTCATGCCGTCCCCTCACTCTCGGACTGCCCTTGCAGGAGCCTTCCCTGACTCTGACCAGACTGCCGCGGCGGCGCTGAAGGAATACAGGGCGGAGCAGAAGATCGTCCCCAGCAGTAATCCCAAGGCCGAGCTTTCCTCAGGGGAGTTGGTAGCATTGGCCAAAGGCCGACTCCATCCGGTTGCTAAGCTGGGGAAGGATCTCCACGAAGCCCTTGTTTCCGTCTTTGAAACCTTGTGGCCTAGAAGGGCGGTGCCTGGCGAGATCCAGGCGCTCCACTAGTGGGTCCTTCTCGCGCCCAACCGGCTCGACATCTGGAAGGACTCCGCGGCTCAGGCCGGTGCTCAACAGGTTCTGGAGTTCGTGCTCTCCTGGTATCCAGGCGTCAACCTGGACCAGCTGGAGAATCTTCGTGAAGGCGGATTAGCAGGCCTCGACAAAGCCAAGCTTCGCCAGCGCGCCTGCGCCATTGCTGAGTGTGCCGAGACCGATGCGCTCTTCGACGCTGGGGATAGTGACGAATCTTTGGATGGCATGGACTTCGAAGAGCCTGACTCTGCGGAAGAACCTCAGAAAGCCCCCGAGGACCTCGCTGGTCACTCCATTCCACCATCCCCCAGCGGTGATGACTTCGTCTTGGCGTCTCGAGCTGGCGACACTTCTTTACTGGAGCCGGCTGGCTCGCCAAGCGCCCCCTGAGCGTGTCAGGGTTTTCTTATTCGTTTTCATGTCGTGCCCAACAACATTTCGTTCGTTTGTACTAATGACGCTTCACCTCGAATTCCCTTCGTATTGATTTCTAGCTGTTTATGGATCGGATTTGACCTGACCCCTTTCGGCTTTTTCCTTTATCTCCCCATCCTTCGGCCCTTCTACCCCCAGCCGGCAGCCTGGTGCCGGCTGGTCTCCCTTGGACCGACAGCCGAATGTCGGTCTAGGGCGGGAGCGTGCCGCGGGATGAGGAGTAGTACTTCGGCGTATAAGAGATCTGGCTTGGTACGGCCCACGCACAACTATTAACCAATGCGCGCGGTTTTTTGGGTGAGCGTTCGTTAACGGCTCCGCGTTCTGTCCTCTTAGCGATTTTCCAGTGTGAGTGACCTGCCGGCTCCATTGCCCTCGACTTGGGCTAGAGGTTTGGCTCGGGGTCCGGTTCGCACATGGTACTTATTCGTCTGACAAGGGATTTGATTCGTCGGGTCGCGGGCGTTTCCTCTCAGCGACTTTCCTAGGTGGGTGACCTGCCGGCTCCATCCCACGCGGTGTAGGGTAGAGGTTGGGCTCGGGGTCCGGTCCGCACATAGTACTCGTTCGGCTGACGAGAGGATCGTTTCGTCGGGTTGGGGCTGCCGGCTCCCGTTCGGAGCCGGTTTCCAGCCCACGTGAATAACGCTTAGAAAGGTAAAAGGTACTTAGAGCACTTTTCCAGGGATCAGCCGTATGCCGCCCAACTTTCTTTTATTCAACGACACTTGTGCGAGATACAAGGTTTTTGCCTTGGCTTAGCCAAAGGTCTCAAGCGATCTTGGACTTGTCTCAGGCGAAGCTGCGGAACGCTTCCCCCTACCTCGAGGAGGAGCCAGCCCCCGAGACAAGAGCTTTTGACTCCTTGCCCGCTTCGGGTGGGACTTCCTTGGACAGGCTCGCCGGCTTGAGGTGTGGAGCCGGCAGTCCCGACACCAGGCGGCCCGGCTGGAGTGCCGCCACCCTCCGCAGCAGTTGACGCTTCTCTTCAGCAATGACCAAGGCCTCCGCCAGTTTGGAGCTGGCTCTTGCGCACTCTATTGACTTCTTGTAGCAACCCGTGACAGTAATCACCCCGCGAGGGCGTGGGAGCTTCATCTTCAAGTAGGCGTAGTGCGGGACCGCCATGAACTTGGCCAAGGCTGGTCGGCCAAGCAGCGCGTGGTAGGGGCTGTTGAGGTCTACCACCTCGAACCAGATAGGCTCGCGACGATGATTGTCCTTCTCGCCAAACAACACCTCCAACTCAATCCTTCCCATCGGCGTACAGGAGTGCCCCGGCACAATCCCATGGAAGGTGAGCTTAGTTGGGATCCCGAGCTTCTCCATCGAAGTGCGGTAGAGAAGGTTGATGCTGCTGCCTCCGTCAATGAGTACTCGTGAGAACCGGCAAGTATGCGTCTCAGAGAACACGATTGGGTTCAAGACCAGCGCGTAGCCCCCGGGCCTCGGCATGAGCTGCGGGTGATCTTCGCGTCCCCAGGTAATCGACGCATCAGACCAATGCATGTACTGAGGTCCAACTTGCACGATTGCATTCACCTCGACACCGAACCACGGTTCATCCTTTGGCTCCTCCTCTTGGGAAGTGAACACATGGTATTGCTCCACGTTCGCTTCCTCGGGGTAGTCCCCTGCTGCCTTGGCCGGTTGTCGATTCTTGTTTCCATGCGCTTCAGCCGGCTGGCCCGGTGGCGGTCCAGGCAGTTGGTGATTTCCTTGCTCTAGATCTCTGGTGAAGCTGCACTGGCGAGTGGTATGCGCCGCCGGCTTGCCTGAAACGCTATGGAACTTGCAGGGTTGGTCTAGCATCACCTCGATGGTGTACTTGTCCTTGCTGAATTTGTCCCCTTTGCGCTTCTGGCTTCCGCCCGTAGCCCCCGGGCTTCCTTGAACGGCAGCCACTTGCTGAGAGCCGTACTTGTTGTCATGGCGCTCGTCTTTCCTCTTGCCGTGTCGATCACGGTGGTGATGTCCTCCTTGGCCGGCTGCCGGCTGAGATTGGCCTCCGGCTGGCGCTGGCTCAACGCACTGCACCCTCGCAGCAGAGTCGGCAGAAGCGTACTTGTCCGCTATCGCCATGAAGTCCGCCATTGACTTCGGCTCGGTTCTGTGGAGCTTGTGCTTCAGTAGGGTTCCTTCCCTGCATCCGTCCGTGAAGTAGCCGATGGCTTGCTCCTCGCCCACTCCTTCGCATGAGTTGCGCAGCTCGGACCATCTCGTGAGGTAGTCACGATCTGGCTCATCAGGGCCTTGCTTGCAGAGGGCCAGCTGTCGTGGGCGGGGCGGTCGCTTGTAGGTTCCCGTGAAGTTCTTGATGAATGCCTCTTGGAAATCATGCCAGGAATTGATCTGCAGAGCCGGCAGGCTGTTAAGCCACGTCCGGGCAGATCCCGTCAGCATGAGTGGTGCGTAGCGCACCGCTGTCCTCTTGTTGCCGCCCGCGATGTCGACGGCTGTGACGTAGTCCGACAGCTAGTCTTCCGGCTTCACCGCCCCAGTATATTTGGGCATGTCTCTTGGGAGCGCAAACTTGGCCGGGAAAGGCTCGTTGCGGATGCGAGGGCCGAAACAGACCGGCCCTGCCGAGGATTCCTCCTCGTCGAACTTGGAGTCCGCCAGCAAGTTGAGCCGATGGCGTGCGTCGTCCTTCGGCGGATCGACGCGTTCCCCGATCCTCTGGCTCACGTGCGAGTGAGCCGGATAATGACCTTGAGCGCCCTGGCCAGCTCCCTGAGCCGGCTGGGCTGGCGCCACAGACTTGCCGCGCGCCGGTTCCACCACGTCCACCCGAGGAGGGTGGCGCGGCCTGCTGGTAACTGCGGCGGGATCTCGAGGCTGCCGGTTGTGGTGGCCAGAGTGCTGGGTACGGTGGTTTCCCCCGCTTTTGCCTGGAGCTCGATTGCTCCGGCTATGCTCCGCCGGGCCGTGGTTTGGCGACGAGGCTTCTCCATGCGACTTGTTCTGGCCGGCCACGACGATACGGTTCTCGCCTCGAGTGCCGCTCGCCTCTCCGCGTTGTTCCATCGCCTGCTGCTGTAGATCGGCAGCGTCCAGGAGTTCCTGGATCCGGGCTTGCTTCTCCCGTAGGTCCTCGCCTTGCAGTCCGTCCAGCTCGGAGGTGATGTAGCGCGCGGCGCGGAGATTCTTCGTAGGCGTGCTGTAAGTCGGCTTGTTGATGATCGGAGGTAGCTTCGCCGAGGGCGCCGCCTGGTTCAGCTCCGCTCCCAGCTCGCGGCCTCGCTGACGAACTTGCCCCGCCCGGCTTGGGCCGTCTCCTGCTGGGGTGAAGCCATGGGCGACGTTGTATTCGTTGATCGTGGAGAGGACGCGCCGGCGGGTGTCGTCGACGTCGACCGCTTCCTTGAGGAGGTTGAGGCGCGTCTGCTCCAGATCCTCGGAGGCCTTGACCGGATCCGCAGAGATGTCGAGCGGAGCGCGCAGGTCCGTGATGGCCGTGTCCAGCACGTCCCGCTCTGGAGGTGGAAGATCTTGTTCCGGTGGAGGTGGGCGTTCGAGCGGCGGGCGCGCGGAGCGCGGTAGGCCACCGCCACTGTCCTCCTCCAGGGCCCGCACCTCGACCATGTTGCAAAAGTCGCTGCTTTCGCCGTCGTCGGAGTCTGCGTCACAAAGTGGGTCAGGCACATCGGTTACCTCTTCCGGGAAGGGCTTGGCGACGTAGAAGTGGTGGCTGCCGACGTCGAGGAAGGAGCCGCTGTTGCCGAAGCCGTTCTTGAAGTGGGCCAAGTTGTCGTCGACGCAGTCGAAGGTGCCGAACCTCCAGACAAGGCCGGAGGCGACCTTCTCGCCGGAGGGTCCCGGCCGGAACTTGACTCCGCTCGCCACCGCGCTTTGCCCCACGGTGGGCGCCAACTGTCGTGGGAATTTAGAGACAGTAGCCATGGGGAGGCTTATCGAGGGGCTCGACGTTGGTGACGATGGGTCCGGCTCGGGATTGTGCCAACAGAGACACCTCGATTTACCCAGGTTCAGGGCCCTCCCGGTTGGAGGTAAACCCCTACTTCCTGCTTGCTTCGTATTGATTGAGTAGTAACGATTACAGTGCTCCTCGAGCTGTTCGGCTAGAGGAGGAAGAAGAAGATCGGATCTCCCCTATGCTAAGGGTCCAGGCCCCCTTATATAGACGGGGGCCTGGTTACAGGTTTAGGTGGCGATTCGGCCGGCTGCCGGCTCCTCGGCGGCGGCGTCCTTGGCGTGATCCTCTGACCCTGCTCTGGCAAAGACACTTTATAAAGTGTCTTTCCCCTAGACCGGCATCTGGGGGGCATATCCCCTCTCCTCTGCCTCGGATCCCATCGTGGGGAAGGGTCTTCGGTCTCTCATTGGTTGGACGTAGTCGTGGCGTTCGTCACTCCTGTCCTGCGCCCCTGCCGACCTTGTCGGGGCCGTTCCGCTTTTGGCTAGACAGCCGTTGGGGAGTTTTGTCTCCATCGCCCGGCTCCAGTTCTCCTCAGCGGAGTCGCCAGCCGGCTGCTGGCGCAGCCGGCCCTTCGGACAAAGCCGGTCTTCTCGTGCTGAAGCCGTGGGGACTCCTGGGACGCCAGCCGGCATATTGCCCGGCCCGTGGTGCGCCCCCTAAGTCATCCCCACGACACAGCTGGAGGCCGTACCCCTTCGCGAATTTTACTGGCTCCTTCGGAATACCACTAGCGGGGTCAACCAATGTGAATGTGTCCCGCTGGGCGGCGACAAGGTTTGGGCGCCGCTTCTTCTGAACTCTTCTGTTCGCCTGGCTAGATGTCTCGGAGCCACCCGTGCCGGCGCCACTATCGGTGGTTTCCTGGTCGATGACCCTCCTCTCATAGTCATCACCAGCTTCGGCATCGTCATCAGCATCATCATCGTCACTAGGCCGATTGAAAGAGCATGGAGCCCCCATGTGTGGTTTTGGTAATTAATGACAATCCCTATGGACTAATGTTTGCATTGAGTTATATTTGTAGGACTTGTCCATAGACAATGCTTGAACCATATGTTGGCTTCAAGGTTGTAAGAAGGATCAAATGAAGAACTTTAAGTGATGACCAATGTGGTATTCAAGGAAATATCGGAAGAATGGTCATATGAGAATTGAGCTTATTGCAACTATGTCTTGAAGAATATAATTGAGTGGACATTTGTGTTTACCTTCAAGACATCATCATCATGAAGGAAGAAGGAAGGATACAAGGTTGATCAAGTCAAAGTGCAAAGATGGGATTCAAGTTGATCAACTCTCAAAGCATACATAATGTATCGAGTGGGATCTTGTGATCTCGGGCTTGGATATTATTAAGTGGTGATCGTCTTCATGGATGTGAAGTCAAGTTCAAGATGTGCCATCTCAAGGAGATTATATGCTTGATGCATGTATTCTATTTGGTGGTAATGTCTATGTGAAGATATTACTAAGAGAGTCTTTCCCATATTGATTTATGGGGGAGCAATTCGCAAGACTTCACCAAGCAATCAAGATCAAGAAAGGTGTTCCAACTTGAGGAAGACAAGACGGTCATAATCTAGCTCAAGTGGAATGCGCAAGGAAAAGGTATGTTCTTGATAGGGTTTCTTTCTTACCGGTCTCATAGTGTTAGTTGTGAGACCGGGTTATAGGATCGGTAGCCGTACTATCAAGAGGGGCTCTCGAGTGAGTAACTTAGTCGTATCGTTCGGAGAGAGCTCAAACCTTTGCATTCTTGGCATCATCTTTCTTGGTTCTTATTTGGCTTTTATCCATGTGAGGTTCTAGAGCTTGTGGTTATTTCCATGACAAGCTCTAGCTCATCAAAAACGGATTTTGCATGAAACACTTATTGAGTTTTTGGTGTTTGGAGGTTTTACCGGTTCGTCTTTGAAGAGAGGTCAAACCTCTCATCATTTGGTTTTATCCTCACTTGTTGGACTATGATGTTTTTATTCATATACTTGTAGAGCTCGTTGTCGTGATTCCAACGAGCCCAAGATCATCAAAAACGGAGTCCGGATGCTCAAGTTATGGTCGTTTTCGTGTTGGTGTTGCTGCCAGTTTTTGGGTGGCCGGAGTCTCCGGCCCAACTCCGGCCTGGCACCTGATTCATCCATCCTGAGGCCCCCGAATGACCCCGGGGCACCGGAGACTCCGGCCTCCAAGGCCGGAGACTCCGGGGTAAGTGCCCAGCAACGGCTAGTTTTCGTGGGGGGTATAAATACCCCTTCTTCCTCCTTGGGCTGCACACGAATTGGATTTCTCTCTCCTCCATTGTTGACTTTGCAAGCTTGCCCTTCCTCCTCCATTCCTCCCATGATTCTTGCATATTTTTGAGGGAAAAGAGAGAGGAGATCTAGATCTATATTTCCACCAATCCATCTCTCCTCTAAGTGAGGGGAACATAGAGGATCTAGATCTTGGAGTTCTTTGTGGATTTCCTTTGTTCTTCCTCTCATATCTCTCCATAGCATTAGTTGCTTTGGTAGGATTTGAGTGAGAAGGATTTGAGCACCTTGTGTGCTCTTGCCATTGCATAAGTTGCATCGGTTTGATTTCTCCCCAGAGATTCGAGTAAGTGAAAGTTTGTGAGCTTATTACTCTTGGGTTCTTGGAACCCTAGACGGCTTTGTGGCTATTCTTGGGAGCCTCCAATTAAGTTGTGGATGCGTGCCCCAAGCTTTGTGTAAAGGCCCGGTTCCGCCTTGAGGAACCCCTTAGTGGAAGAGTGAGCTAGGCCTTTGTGGCGCAAGCTCACACCGGAGAATAGGGTGAGGCCTTTGTGGCGTTGGTTAGGCCTTTGTGGCGATACCACACCCCTCCAACGAGACGTACTCCCTTTCAAGGGAGGAACTCGGGAATACATCATCGTCTCCGCGTGCCTCGGTTATTTCTATATCCGAGCTCGTTACTTATGCACTTTACATTGTGATAGCCTTCGTGCTTGAAGTCATATATCTTGCTATCACCTTGTTACTTGTATTGCTTAGCATAAGTTGTTGGTGCACATAGGTGAGCCTGGTTTATTTGGGTTTTATGTGCTTGACAAAATAAACGCTAGTTTAATTCCGCTTTTGTTCAAGCCATTCGTAAAATTTGATATCGCCTATTCACCCCCCCCCTCTAGGCGACATCTGTGTCCTTTCAATTGGTATCAGAGCAAGGTCTCTCATTTTAGGCTTCACCGCCTTGAGAGCAAAGATGTCGGCTAGGGGATTAGTGCACAATGACACTTTTATATTCGATGGCACAAATTATGATACTTGGAGAATTCGCATGCTTAATCATTTTCGGGTCATGGGCCCAAATATAGAGCGAATTGTAGATATGGGTTTTTCTCCTCCTAAGGATCCCACAAATCTATCTTTAGAGGATGAGAAGAACTCTTATCTCAATGCTCAAGCTATTAATGTCTTATCCAATGTTGTGAGCATTGTAGTTGTGATGTCCATTATGCCTTTTCAGAATGCTCATGAGTTATGGACAAAGCTTCAAGAAAAATATGATGTGTCCAAGTTTATTGAGGATGAGTGTATTCCTTCCACTTCCGGCCGTGATGAACTTTCTTCCACTTCACCGATGTGTGGCAAGACACAAGGTAATGACATGGTGAGTGGTGATGGAAATTGCAATGTTGATAGTGAGCTTAGTTTTGATGATCATTCATCTCTATCTCATGGCAATGTTCTATCTTTGGACTTCAACTCTTCTAGCACACCAAATGACTTACATGCTAATGTTGATATTCCTTGCATGTCTTGGAGTAGTGTCTATACTAGATATCATGATAAGAATGCTCCCATTTCCTCTAGTACTTTTGTGGCTAACAATGTAGAGGAATCCCAACTTTTGTTGGGACAAGACATGGACCTTAATGGAGCTTCAAGTAATTCATCATCATCAGCTCTCGGTTCCCACATATGTCTTATGGCTAGGGATTCAAAGGTAACTCCTTCTTTGGAACCCACTATATCTAGTGATCATGAAGAAGAGGATGATTATGTTGCCTCTTTAAAAAAGAAGGGAGAAATAGTCTTTCTTGCTATTGGTAAGAAGAACAAAATTGCTTGCTCTAACTTTGTTGATATTTTGGTTGCTGCTATTGAGAGCCAGAAAATTATTGATGAGCTTCAATCTCATGACGAAGAGCAAGAAGAAACTATTGAGAATCTTCATAGTCTTGCCAATGATTTTAAAAAGACTCTTTTAAAAGAACAAAGCACCAACGAAACTCTTGAGGAGAATTTTGCTCTAGAATTGTCTAGAGTAAAGGAAACCCATGATAGAGCTCTTGAGGTGGCAAATGATTTAAAATTAAAAAATGATAAGCTTGTTTTTGTTAATGCTAAACTTCTTGAGGATGTTGAGCACCTCAAAAATGGCTCTAGGGACATTGAGAGTGTGCTCACCAAACTCACCGAGTCACATGAGCAACTAAAAGCTTCTTATTTAAAAGAGTGTTCCAAGTTGCCTTCTCCTCTTTCGGTTAATCATGATGCTTGTGCTACTAACTCTACTTCTTGTGAGGCATCTATCTTGAAGGAGAATGTTGAGCTAAGGGCTCAACTTGAGTTGCTACAAGTATGGGATATTGGAAGAAAGTCATGAAAAGCTATCTAGCTCTAATGAGGATCTTCTAGTGTCCCATGCTCACCTAAAGTTAGCTTATGAGGATATGTCTACAAAGGTAACATCTTGTGAACCTCATGTGGTCACTAGCACTACTTCCCAAAATGCTATATTGCCATGTGCTAGTCCTTGTAATTCATCCACTCATACTATTGCTACATCTTGTGATGAATTACTCTCCTTGCCTTGTTGCTCTAATAATATAGCTTCTACTTCCTCTAGTACTTGTGTTGTAACTAACCATGTAGAGGAAATTAAAGAGCTCGAGGCCCAAGTCACTTTGTTGAAGAAAGACTTGGTAAAAAGTCATGAAGGGAAGTCCAAACTTGACAAGATGTTGAGTGCACAAAAATCCCCCAATGACAAGAGTGGACTTGGATTTATCTCCAACAATAAGAAGAAGTCCAAACTCTTCAAGAGGAAGAAGGGCCAAGAGCAAGTCAAGGATCCGGCTAAGATTGTTTGCTTCAAGTGCAAAATTGAAGGGCATCATGTTAGGTCTTGCCCATTGAAGAAGAAGCATCTAAGTGAGAAGCAACAAGGGAAGCGGCCTCAAGCTCAAACTCAAGTCCTTCCTCAAGATGAAGAAAAGTTACCTCCTAAGAAGAATCAACCCAATGCTCCCATTGTGGAGAAATCAAATGAGAAGAAAGGAAAGATAAGATCTTGCTACATATGCCGTGAGAAGGGTCACCTTGCTTCTACATGCTCTATTGGTAACTCATCCAACCCTATCATAATCGATGATGCTTATTCACTTTGCAAGGATAAGGTTGGAAATGTGTTTGCCAAATTTGTTGGTACTCAAAGTGGTGTCAAGAAAAGAACCATTTGGGTAGCCAAACCTATTGTGACTAACCTCTTAGGACCCAACTTGGTTGGGGACCAACAAGCCAAAACTTGATCAATAGGTGTCTATTGGAGGGCATTGGAGACTTGGCTATATCATGAAGAATTAAGGGATCTTCATTAATTATATTGTCTCATGTCAAGTCAATTGGATTATCTTATTTCTATCATATACCCATTGTTCCTCCTTGCGGTAACATGTATTCAACTTATCTACATTGAAAGTTACTCGCCCCTTTGCATGTGTTTGGTTTTGTATCTTGCATGTGTTTGTATATGTTGTGCTCCCTACTTGCTTTATTTTGAGTAATCAATTATGTGCATGTTGGTTGCACACCATGTACGGTTGTTACTGTTGAGCCTATTGCATCTTGATCTATCTTCTTGGCTCTTGGGAGTGATTAATGGATCATCCCATTTTGGGGGAGTGATATGCTTTGGCACTTCACAATCCTAAAAATGTGTGTACATGAGGAATACCACTTAGTGTTGATTTTTAAAGATTATCTAGTTTCTATGTGGTATGTCATTTTCATGAGAAATTCAAATTCTATAATGTCCATTAATCATCTTGTTGGATTCTATTTGCCTCTTGTTGGTAAAGTTTAATTTTCTAGGTTTGGAGATTCCATTGGTTCTACCCCGGAGACTCCGGTGGTTCTACCCCGGAGACTCCGGTGGTTCTACTCCGGAGACTCCGGTGGTTCAACCCCGGAGACTCCGGTCCCCCTCGGAATTTCCGGGCCCTATGGAAATTGACTTTAACAACTTATTTGAAAATTGGTTTTATCACATTATGGGGGAGTATTGTGCTTTGTGCATATTACAAATCCATGAAATGTGTATATTTGAGGTTGTGTCACATAGTGTTGATATTGTAAATTATCTTGCTTCTATGTGGCATGTTTTCTCGAACAAGTTCCAATTTGCCAAATTGTTTTATTACTCTTGTTTTGGATCTTGTTTGTGAGATTCTTTCTTGATAGGGTTTTCCTAAAATGTGGAATGCTACATCAAAGTTGGAAAACCATTTGCTTCAAGTTATCCTAATCATTGGTTTGTGTGATTGTTTAACTATTTGAGTCTATCAAGAATATCTTTGTTTGGCATGGTGCTTAATTCTTATCCTTTTCATATGCTTATTTGTTGTGAAGATGATCTTGGATTTATGTGTAAACTACCACCGGAAATAACTCCATATACCTCTTCTCCTTGGAAAATTGGTAATCTATCATGTGGTATTTTTATATTAACTAGCATGGTGGCCCTCGCAATTGCGAGGAAATTGTTCTTTATACCTTTTATAATGGTGAGCATCAGATTTAGTGTTTACAAAATTGGTTGGAAACTACATTTCAAGCCCTACTACATTAATAATTATGTGTCTCCAGTACATGATAGGTAATTGTCATATGAAATTATAGTTCAGACCATAAGTGAGGTGGCATTTAATATGTGATATTAGATCAATATGAAATGTAAGCAATTTTATTTCATAATAGTTGTGCTACTTGAGCAATGCATTCCTTGTGACATCGTGATGAAACACAATTTTCCAAAACAAAAGCTAAATTAAACTTGTTAATGACAATATCTATTAAAACTCATTTTTATTTGTATTATGCTCTGATGTGTATTTTCTAAATCCAAAATTTTCTAAATTGTGGTATATGTACATGATGTTTTTATCTACTTTGAAATAATCATTTTATTTATTATGTGGTTGTATGAAGACCAGATGGTAGTTTTATATAAGCAATATAAACCTCATAGGAGAGTCTGTATTCTCACTTGAGTTTTAATGATGTTTTTTATGTTGGTGTGGAACTTTTTAGTTTTTCTCACGTACGTAAGACACACAGATGAATGGATCGTCGATGAAGGAGCCTACTTTCCCCCTTAGACTTTGGAATACTATTTTCCTCAAACTTCTCTTTGCATTATTTGTTTTATTGAGAAAAAAACCATTTCAATTGCCACCCGGATCCATTGAGCTGAGGGAGGCACTAATCAATATCCCAATGTAGTTTACTGCACGGATTACTCTTTTTGTGTGATATTGTCTTCGCGGCCGGAGATGGTGTTGTTTGGCACAAAGGTCGTCTGGCTTTTTCTAAATCATTATTTTTCCGAGATACACTTTTTTCATGCAATAATCCATGCAGCTAGTGGTTTCCATGGCTCATTTTCTCCTTTATTTTTCTAGGCCTTTTGGTGAATTTGGTAGTCTCTCTTTTGAGCAGTGTGCCGCTGGCCACTCTACGTCTGATTGTCTTGCATGATCGTTTACATGCTATTTTTTTATTGTTATGTATGAGGTCATTCACTGATATTTGCACATATGTACATATTTTTTTATTTTTAAAACCTCTTAAAGAATTTTTTCTTACTATTATGTATCCAATTATTATGCCTCTCTTACACGCGCTTGTACAAGGAAATGGAGACCGTAGAGATCAGGCGTGGAGTTTACCGATCAGCTTTAGCTTCCGCTGCGTAGGCATTACGGATCAGCTTTTGAGTTTGCTTTAAATTAATATTATGGTACAGTCGGACTGTTTTGTGCAAGAAAAACATGGAGTTTTATTACCAGTAGATTAGTACGTACTCTTTCTATACAACTGAGTTGTCTATTAACATCGAGGCACCTGTAGTGGATTCATTATTTTTGAAGCTCCATGACCAGTAGTGTTTTGTACAGACCTTGATATGAAAGTGGTGTCTTTTTTATTAGTATGTGATAATAAAATAATTAAAAACTCTATTCAACACCCAGGGTGCAGAATAGTTATTCTGCCCTCAATGTAATTTTATGTTGTTATAAATAATAATTTTATGTTTGTATACTAATAATTACGTTCGTATTGACTCATAACAAAAAAAATTGACATAAAAAACATAGTGTATGAGTCATTATGGTGTAAAATAACACAAAAATACATATTTTACATCGTATTTCTTATGACATGTAAATAATTTTTTATGTCATTTTTATTTTTTCTTATGTTCCGCTCGACTTCCGAAGTAAGTCAAAATTTACGTGACGTAAAAATCATCTACGGTTGCAAAGATAGGGGGTGGGTGTAGAATAAGCTATTCTACACCTAGAATGTCAAATAGCGCGACTCTAAAATAAAATCTATATATATATGTACTTTTTAGAATCGATGTGGAAACAACTAAAAAGTTGTTATATGATTAATCTAGTCGGTTTTGATTTTTCCTGGCAAAGAGAATATGTTCGTACCGGTTGTAATTAACCATCGCTTATTTTCTAATAAATATCATGGTGCCTATTTAAATAGATTTGATACATCTGTAATTATTATTTCATACATCAGAAAACAAACTATACACTATATACTACATGTGCATGATACCTCCTCCTTCCCATAGTTTAAGTTTATTTTATCGGATCTCTAGCTGCACGTATACGTGCTCCATACAAACTCCTATCCTTTCCTCTTTTTTTCTTCTATGGCATACACGTTTGCACGTGTCCTTCAAAATAGAATCAGCTTGTTAGGTAACGTGGCAAAAAAAATTGCGGGAACGTGACAATACTTGACGTAACTTACAACAAAAGATACTATGGAACATGACAATATTTATGTAACTTTTTAATCCTAGCCATAAATATCAGATCCAACCATCAAAATAATTAGCTTGATGTGGCTTAACGTGGTGTCTCTATTTTAGGACACCCGTATTGTGCTTTTAGTATATAGTAGATCATCTTTACTTTGACTATTGCTTTTAATTGCCTTATCTCTCGCCAAGAAATGTATTTGCTTTAACTCCCATTGTCTTTCTTGACTCTTGTGATTCCATTTGATTTTGTTAAACTTATTTTGTGTTATTTCTATGTAGGTAGATGTGATGATCCCATTTGTGTGCATTTTGTATTCAAATGCAAAATCATAAATAATGCACTAATCTTGGGGGAGCTCTCCTATATTTGTTATAACACACTCTTGTGCTTATTTCAATTGGTTTTGATTATTGTTGGAAGTCAAATCTTTTCTTTTTGGTACTTAGTGTGCCATCATAAAAAGTGTGGAGAGTTTGGTTTGTTGTTGGAACCTTGCTCTCTTTGGGAGTTGCTTATCTCATTCCTTGTAATTTGTTTTTCACTCTTAAAATGAGATATGTCTTTGAGCATGTGTGTTTTAGTTATCCTTTATGCTCATTGGCTTTTGCTTAGTTCACTAGTTGAACTTTGGAGTCAATCTTGTGTTGATTTGATTCTTTGATATAATTTGGACAACCTTTTGTAGCTTCACAATTTCGTGTGACTTCTTGGTCTTCTTGGTGTTTTGTTCAAATTGTATCTCGCTTTGGCTCTTGAAAGTGTTGTGCATGCATTCTTACTAAATGTATAATTTATGGCATGCTTTGCTTTCGTTGATCCAATATATAGGCAAAACTCTATCAAATCCTAAATTGGCTAAGTTGTGCATGAAATTCAAGTTCATATCTATATGCACATATTTATGTGGAGTTTGTCCTATATATTGTAGTTTCTCTAACTACTTTGGACCCAATGAGTTTGGGAACCATCTTGTACTTGAACTTTGTTTTAGGTACATGGAGATATATTGGTGCTTGTCTCAATAATAAGGATGAAGTGGTGACTAAATGATAATTTGAGGCAAGCTAGGATTATTGAAGGACTCCTATTTACTAGATCCTACCATTGATATCTCGGTAACAAGTATCTTCTTCATGCATACTTTTCTAGTATCCAACCTTGTGTAGGTTGTTTCATGGCATGGAATATCTTTATTTGCAAATGTTGTGCTTCTTGCAAAGGTCTTAATGAAACCTCTTTATTGCAATTGTGAGTAATTTGAGATGAGTGCATATTATTGGGAACATATAAAATCATGCTCATGATTCTCCTATCCCATATATGTCAATTTAGTAATTTTATTGCATATCAATTCCTCAAGTTTCTCACATGTGCAATATGGTTGAAAGTGTAAATTTAGTACTTTCTTTTGGTATCCATCTTTGTGATACTTGTTGCTTTTCTCAAAGCATCCCAACTATCTTCTTTCTCTTGTTGATATTTGTGATGTCTTTGACTTGTTTGTGGTTGAAGTTCTTCAATATACAATAAGAAAATTTGAGCCTTTGACCGTGCTTTAAAAGCAAAAAATCTCATTGGTATATTGCATGACTTCATTTTGGATATCATGTTCTATTCTTAGTATCTATTTTGTGTGTACATGTTTCTTTGTGATAATTATCTTTGTGATGTTGTCTACTTAGAAACTTATACACATGAGAGATGATATCTCCTTATTTGATATCTTATTTGAACCTTATGTGTTCGGATGGAATGCTAAGAAATTTCATTCATTGAAGACTATGTGGATGCTCTATGCTTATCCTTGTATTAGTCTTATAATATGCTTTGTCATTCATATCTCACATTCCTTTGGTTGAGCCTTTTAATATGTTGTCCCTTGCTTGTTGCTCAACCATTTGTTTGAAGCAAGTGTTAAGCTTAATTTCTCCTCTATGATCTCTTGCAAATGGTTGCGTTTTAAATGCTATTGAGGGAGTGAGGATTCCATGTTGTGCAAATTGTATTCAAATGCAAACATTCCATTTTTTGCACGTACCTTGGGGAGCTTCCTCATTTCATTTAAAGCACCATTTTGCGGTCATCATAGTATTTGACTTCACTTCGTATCATTTTGTTTTGAATAATATTGAGGGAGTGATGATTCCATGTTTGTGCACATTATACTTTAATTCAAATAGAATATTTTGTGCACAAACCTTGGGGAGCTTCCTCATATTATTTAGAGCACCCTTTTGGTCTTATCATAATATCTTTATTCAATTTGCTCTTCGGATCATTTGATTGCTTTCTTCATTCGTTGGAAGTTTCTTCACCATGTGATCTTATTTTATTTGCAATATTTGATCCTCAATATAGTTTGATTTCCTCCAAGTTTTCATATTTGGATATGTGCATATGTTTTCAATTTTACTTTTGGTTTATGCACACATTATGGAGGAACTCTCTCTATATTGGCCTTCTAAGTTTACCGCCCATTTCCGCAATTGGTGCCAATGGGGGAGAAGTTTTGAGGGCTTAAAGGGAATTGGGTTTTATGCTTTGGTTTTGTTCTTAAGCATTTGCCTTTCATGCTTTGCATGGTTGAGTATATAGAGGAAACTCCACCAACAACCTTGGTTGGCAATATATGCAATGAAATCAAGATCATTCACACGTGCATAGATTGTGGGGGAGTTTGCTCTATATATGGTGGTTCTATTAACATCACATACTTTTGTAGTATTTGATGTTAGTGCAACCATTTTGGTTCTTTAAATTCATTATATAAACCCTCTCAAAGAGATTGTCATCAATTACCAAAATGGGGGAGATTGAAAGAGCATGGAGCCCCCATGTGTGGTTTTGGTAATTAATGACAATCCCTATGGACTAATGTTTGCATTGAGTTATATTTGTAGGACTTGTCCATAGACAATGCTTGAACCATATGTTGGCTTCAAGGTTGTAAGAAGGATCAAATGAAGAACTTTAAGTGATGACCAATGTGGTATTCAAGGAAATATCGGAAGAATGGTCATATGAGAATTGAGCTTATTGCAACTATGTCTTGAAGAATATAATTGAGTGGACATTTGTGTTTACCTTCAAGACATCATCATCATGAAGGAAGAAGGAAGGAGACAAGGTTGATCAAGTCAAAGTGCAAAGATGGGATTCAAGTTGATCAACTCTCAAAGCATACATAATGTATCGAGTGGGATCTTGTGATCTCGGGCTTGGATATTATTAAGTGGTGATCGTCTTCATGGATGTGAAGTCAAGTTCAAGATGTGCCATCTCAAGGAGATTATATGCTTGATGCATGTATTCTATTTGGTGGTAATGTCTATGCGAAGATATTCCTAAGAGAGTCTTTCCCATATTGATTTATGGGGGAGCAATTCGCAAGACTTCACCAAGCAATCAAGATCAAGAAAGGTGTTCCAACTTGAGGAAGACAAGACGGTCATAATCTAGCTCAAGTGGAATGCGCAAGGAAAAGGTATGTTCTTGATAGGGTTTCTTTCTTACCGGTCTCATAGTGTTAGTTGTGAGACCGGGTTATAGGATCGGTAGCCGTACTATCAAGAGGGGCTCTCGAGTGAGTAACTTAGTTGTATCGTTCGGAGAGAGCTCAAACCTTTGCATTCTTGGCATCATCTTTCTTGGTTCTTATTTGGCTTTTATCCATGTGAGGTTCTAGAGCTTGTGGTTATTTCCATGACAAGCTCTAGCTCATCAAAAACGGATTTTGCATGAAACACTTATTGAGTTTTTGGTGTTTGGAGGTTTTACCGGTTCGTCTTTGAAGAGAGGTCAAACCTCTCATCATTTGGTTTTATCCTCACTTGTTGGACTATGATGTTTTTATGCATATACTTGTAGAGCTCGTTGTCGTGATTCCAACGAGCCCAAGATCATCAAAAACGGAGTCCGGATGCTCAAGTTATGGTCGTTTTCGTGTTGGTGTTGCTGCCAGTTTTTGGGTGGCCGGAGTCTCCGGCCCGAGACGCAAAGTCTCTGGCCCAACTCCGGCCTGGCACCTGATTCGTCCGTCCTGAGGCCCCCGAATGACCCCGGGGCACCGGAGACTCCGGCCTCCAAGGCCGAAGACTCCGGGGTAAGTGCCCAGCAACGGCTAGTTTTTGTGGGGGGTATAAATACCCCTTCTTCCTCCTTGGGCTGCACACGAATTGGGCTTCTCTCTCCTCCATTGTTGACTTTGCAAGCTTGCCCTTCCTCCTCCATTCCTCCCATGATTCTTGCATATTTTTGAGGGAAAAGAGAGAGGAGATCTAGATCTATATTTCCACCAATCCATCTCTCCTCTAAGTGAGGGGAACATAGAGGATCTAGATCTTGGAGTTCTTTGTGGATTTCCTTTGTTCTTCCTCTCATATCTCTCCATAGCATTAGTTGCTTTGGTAGGATTTGAGTGAGAAGGATTTGAGCACCTTGTGTGCTCTTGCCATTGCATAAGTTGCATCGGTTTGATTTCTCCCCGGAGATTCGAGTAAGTGAAAGTTTGTGAGCTTATTACTCTTGGGTTCTTGGAACCCTAGACGGCTTTGTGGCTTTGTGGTGCCTTTGTGGCTATTCTTGGGAGCCTCCAATTAAGTTGTGGATGCGTGCCCCAAGCTTTGTGTAAAGGCCCGGTTCCGCCTTGAGGAACCCCTTAGTGGAAGAGTGAGCTAGGCCTTTGTGGCGCAAGCTCACACCGGAGAATAGGGTGAGGCCTTTGTGGCGTTGGTTAGGCCTTTGTGGCGATACCACACCCCTCCAACGAGACGTACTCCCTTTCAAGGGAGGAACTCGGGAATACATCATCGTCTCCGCGTGCCTCGGTTATTTCTATATCCGAGCTCTTTACTTATGCACTTTACATTGTGATAGCCTTCGTGCTTGAAGTCATATATCTTGCTATCACCTTGTTACTTGTATTGCTTAGCATAAGTTGTTGGTGCACATAGGTGAGCCTAGTTTATTTAGGTTTTATGTGCTTGACAAAATAAACGCTAGTTTAATTCCGCTTTTGTTCAAGCCATTCGTAAAATTTGATATCGCCTATTCACCCCCCCCTCTAGGCGACATCTGTGTCCTTTCACCGATATTCAGCATCTTGCTGCTGCGACTCCAGGGCCATGAGCCTGTAGTGCTCTTCCATATCTAGTTGCCGAGAAGACGACCCGCCGACATCGTCGTCGACGTTCCGGATTCCAGAAGACGACATGGCTACACAAGAGATAAGAGTTTTTAGACAAGAGACAAGAGATAGCGACACAATTTTTCACGGCAAAAATTTGGCATGACCTTTGCTAAAAATGGTCATGTCGGAGTGCCAGAAATTCGCCGGAACGGAAGTTAATCAACATTCCGGCGAAACATTGGCACTCAATGTACCTGCACAACATACACATAGACAAAAATTCCTTTGGCAAAAAATGATCCCAGTACACTTCACAGCCATGTTCCCAGTACACTTCACAGCCATGTTCCCAGTACACACAAATAATGCCCAGAATAGAATCAGTAATAACAGAACACATGTCTTGCAATTATATTCACATGTGCTAATGAATTAAAATAACAGAAGAAAAAATGGCCCAACATGTTTGAGAATGAAAGACAAACAGAAACCTCACCTGTGTATGATTCAAGAATAAATGAAGTTAACATAAACTTTGGGATCCTCTACATCACACAAGACACTGAAAACCTAGCTAAACAAAGCCCCATCTGTTGCACTATGTGGGGTAAAAATCACAACCATAAATTATAAGTAGCTTGTATCGGCTAGCAGCAGCAACTAGTACAAAATTATAAGGAGATCAAGACATGGTGTGTTGCCATTTGCTAATACAAAATTAATTTTCAAGTATCGGCTAGCAGCAGCAACTAGTACTCAAACCAGAAGGATCTTAACAGAGAGGCTGAATAGCAACTAGTAGCAGCAACTAATACAAAATTAATTTTTAAATCAAGCCCTAATAGAGAGGCTGAATAGCAACTAGCAGCAGCAACTAGCAAATAATCCTAACTTTTCTCATACACATTGCTTATGACCTCGGGATCAATTTGCTAGGGATTCGTGGTACGGCGTGTTAGCTAGGGATTTAGAGTTTTGCTGGAGCCTCAAGAATTTATTTATAGATGGGATAAAAGGAGGTGAACAACCCCACCTCATACATTGGGGATGTGAGGGTTGTGGATGGTGCCTAAAGGCAACACACAACCTCGAACGGGAGAGGGCAGTGTTCGCTTTGTTAGATGAACCATCTTTATTTCGAAATGTTAGATGAACCAATGTAAGTGGAAGCAAGAAAATGCTAGATATTTTTCAAAAGTGATCTTATTTCTTGTTGTCCAAATTGACTAATACACTGCTGCAAGTAAAAGAGTGTAGTACTTTCCCCCTTCGGGCCAGAAAGCATGAAACCACACAAAACATTGCCAGATTGATTTTGTACAAGTCTTAGTTTTAAACACTGCAAGCAACCTTATCCGAAGGGCAAGCAAAAAATAAATGATTTATATCATCATTTTGGGCACAAAAAGAGCATGCAGGGTTCAGACAACTTACTTATTTTATATTATCTCTACTTAGCACTGCATTTTGCCCAAGTTGCCACATAAATAAATTTATCTTCAAAGGAATTTTAGATTTCCAAATCCATTTGTTACTTGAGCCAGCAAGATGCCTCTCTAACTGCTTGTACGTAGATTTTGTTGTAAAAAGGTCTTCCTTATGTAAACCCCATGACTACAGTGGCATTTTCTAATATATATTCCATTGATGAGTTAACCGAGGATTCAACCTTCTCTTAGAAAAGAACATCAAAATTACTACGCAACACTGTAGAAAAGTCTTATTAGGTTCTTGGCAAATGGGAAACAACATAGGATAAGCATCCTGTAGGCTAGCTCCATCCAGCCAACAATCTTTCCAAAACCTCAAAAGGTCACCACTATTCAATTTAACTCTCCTTCCCTTAATTAAAAATTCTTTAACTTTTAACGTAGCTTTCTAGCAAGGGAACCATTACACATTGTTTTAATATTTTCCATGTTGATGAAGTAAATTACATTCATTGGATTGAACATACATATTGCAAACACTTACTGAGTTGGAGTAAAATGAAACATGCTGAGTTGGAGTGATATATGCAAATGGTGACCTCCCTTCCTACCGCCGCTTCCACTCCCGACCCCTTGTTAAATAATCCAAAATATAGAAAATACAAAATACACATCTAAATCAACAGGCTCATAGCCCTGTTCCATTACACTGAAATGAAACAGAGTTTGTCACAAACCCACGACCGTTTGAGCTCCAACATTACTCATAGAATGCTACTTGTACCACCAAGAGAACAGAAACATAGAATGCTACTTGTACCACCGTTTGAGCTAGAATACACATGCACGCAGATTACAGCAAGATTCCAACAGACTGGCAAGCAGAGAGGTTGACCAAGGAGAAAGAGAATGGTCCTCCCCGCGGCCAGATTATTTCCGTCTACCCATTATTCACTGGCCATGGCAAACTAGCTAATCCCATTCATCTCCATCGAAGAAATGGAGCACGCAGCCGAGACGGAGAGAACAAGGGCACAAGAACAAGCAAAGAAGGTGCTTACTTTGGGAGACGAGGAGGAGCTTTGGGGCGGTCCGAGCAGCGGACGCCGCGATGCGGGAGAGGGGGATGCGGACTCAAGCGGCTGGAGGCGCGGCGGCGCAATCCCCTCCTACCGCTCCGGCTTCGGCGGTCAGTGATCTATTGAGATTATAGGGGGGTTTTTCTAGTCGTCTCCACAGGGATCAACACAAATGAGACTATTTCCTAATTTCCAGAAGCTAAGCAGAAAAGTGGGGTTTTTGGTGTTGTAAACAGAAAAGTAACAGGAGGTTTTGAGCAGGGAAGTTTTAACATAACAAGTTCAAGGATTTCTTGTTTGTCAGACAAGAAAGCATTGAACAAACTAGCAAATTTTAGACAGGGATATGTTTTTGGGACTAGGTGCAAAGACTAGTCTTACACCTACAGATCAAGCAAGTGCAACACAGTTTTCACAGTAATCTTAGAGTTTACAATGGAGTGTGTCACTCAAACCATAGCAAAGGTCAAAGACAAGTTTCAAACTGCTTTACAACGCAAGATCAACACAACAGATCACAGAGCATGAGGGAAAGGAAGAGAGATTTGCTGTTTGTCACCGAAGGCTTGCCGTGGCAGAGAAAGTAGAAGAATTGCTGTCGCGGCAGAGGATGCAGAGGTTGAGGGAGAGCTGGGCCTTCAGATCCTTGGGGCTATGTTCATCCTGTGTTCTTGAGGTTCCTGAGGGAGTTCTTGGAGTTCTTGGTGGACGCCATGGATCCAGTCTTGTTACAACAGAGGAGAAGAGGGATAAGGGTGGAAAAGTTTTTGTGTTGGACTATGGAGGAGGAAGGTTTTGGTGGAGTGGTGGATGGATGGAGTGGCTGTGGATGCGAGGTGAGGAGAGATGGAGATGGTGGGAGTGAACCTGGACCTCTCCTTTTAAAGACTTTTTTGTGGCATTCTTGCTGCGGCGTAGAGGAGTAGTGGGAAGTTGGTGGCGGCAGCGGCTTTTCTGCTTTTGCCGTTTTTCCTGTCTTCTTGTGCCGTACCAGCCACTTTCTGCCGTGCTTGCTTTTCTTGCTCCTCAAGATGTACTCCTCCATTCCTGGTGGCTTGGTCTTTGGTTTGAATTACTCTGACTTGTAGATTTAAGTGCCTTGGCGCACTGATCTGTGACAAAGGATCAAATGATGTAAAATGTTGGTGCAACACTGGTAGAAATGAGGTAAAACAGACAAGTTTTATGGTTGCAAGGTTCAGATATATGTGTAAATCTTAGAGTGATCAAAACCCCCAGACCAAAACCTTTGCTTGTCCTCAAGTAAAGAATGGTGCATTGTACCAAACAAAATGTAACAGAGCATGATGAGGGACATTGCTGACTCAATGCAGATAAATCTTGCAATTGCCAATTCAAAAACAAGTTTCACAAGAGAATTTGAGTATGTCTAGATCAAACAACATGGACACATGAGTATAAAGTAATTGACTATGAAATTGAAATCTCAAGATCCAGTACATAGCCCAATATGTAATGCAAATTTAGTGCTTCACCTATTACAGTTCCCAGGAACATAATAGGCTAATGCATAGACAAGTTAGTTAGTTAGTAACTTAGCTTGATGGGTCAACTTAGTTAGTGCTTCACACACTACAATCCCAGGATCGTAGGTGCTAGTGCTTTAGGTATTTACAACAAGTTTTACTTAGCATCATCAGGTTAGTGCTTCACACACCACAATCCAGAGATCATGGTTGCTAATGCTAAACTTTTTCCTTTCTGTTAGTATGTTAGTGCTTCACAAATCACAATCCAGAGATCATGTTTGCTAATGCAAAAAATGCAACAGATGCAATTGGTTAGGGGCTAAGAAATGGATCATGAACTTCATTCTTAGGGCAATTAACAAATATACTGATGTTTCACAGGTTCTTTGAGTAGAGACATACAAAGGTTCTGATTTGAAACTTGGCTTTGAAAATAGGCATTTGCAAGAGTTATAAGCAGATTCAAAGCAAAGTTCTTCATAGCATGCAAAGTGATAATTTCAGGTTCAAGCAACAAAATTTGATTTGTTTCTTAACAGAGCACTTTCACACAAGATCAAACAATAGTATAGTATATTCTGATTCAGATTTTAACAAATGTGTGGAAATGGAAAGTGTTCACCTGTTGGTTTTCCTGCTTCTCTGCCTTGTCAATCAACAGCAATCTTTCTCCTCATCCAAGTTATCACTGAAACAACAAAAAGAAACAAACACACAAGGCAAAAACATAAAAAGGTGAAAGGGAAATATATGATACAAGGGATACCAGGTTTCCTCCTGGAAGAGAGCTTGTTTAAAGTCACTAGCTTGACTGTAGCTTCATCATCACTGGTTTGCATGGGTAGAGGATGCATTGGAGCCATCCTCTGGTTCATCATCTTCTTCAACTTGGTTTTCAATCAAATCTCCAATCCTGTAGTGCTTCAACCTCTGGCCATTTACTTTGAATGTTCCCTCGGCTGAGCTATAAACCTCAAAGGCACCATGGCCTAGATCTTTCTTGATAACACAAGGGCCAAACCATCTGGACTTGAACTTCCCAGAGAATAAGTGTAGCTTGGAATCATACACCAGCACTGACTGCCCTTCCTTGAATTCCCTTCTCAGAATGTGGGAGTCATGCCATTTCTTGGTCTTCTCCTTGTAAATCTTTGCACTTTCATAGGAATCATTCCTGAGCTCTTCAAGCTCACACAACTGCAGTTTCCTCATGTTTCCTGCTTTGCCAATGTCCAAGTTCAGCTTCCTGATTGCCCAATGCGCTCTGTGCTCCAATTCGACTGGCAGATGGCAAGCCTTGCCATAGATAATTCTGAAAGGTGACATGCCAATGGGTGTCTTGTATGCTGTCCTGTAAGCCCACAAAGTGTCGGGCAATTTCATTGACCAATCTCCTCTGGTCTTGGACACAACTTTCTCCAAGATTTGCTTGATTTCCCTGTTTGACAACTCCACTTGGCCATTGGCCTGCGGATGATAAGGAGTTGTCACTCTGTGATTCTTCACTCCATACTTGGTCAGAAGCTTCTCAAACTGGTCATTATTGAAGTGAGCACCACCATCACTGATTACAACTCTTGGCACTCCAAATCTTGGGAAAATGACAGTCTTGAACATTCTACAAACTGCCTTGGCATCAGCATTAATAGTGGGAATGGCTTCAACCCATTTTGACACATAGTCAACAGCAACTAAAATATGCTTGTAGCCTTGAGAAGATGGCAAGGGTCCAACAAAATCAACTCCCCAAACATCAAACAATTCCACTTCCAAGATTCCTGTTTGGGGCATTTCATTTCTCTTTGACATCTTTCCTGCTCTTTGACAAGGATCACACTTCATTATGTACTCATGAACATCTCTGAACATACTTGGCCAAAAGAAGCCAGCTTGCAAAATCTTGGCTTGAGTCTTGAACACTCCAGCATGTCCTCCATACAATCCTGAATGGCATTGGAACATCACATCACTTTTTTCATCAGAGGGAACACACCTTCTCACAATGCCATCAGCACAATGTTTGTACAGAAAAGGTTCATCCCAATAGTAACTCTTGACATCATGGAGGAATTTTTTCTTTTGCTGGTAGGAGAGATCTGCTGGCACAATATCACAAGCTAGGAAGTTCACAAAGTCAGCATACCAAGGTGAAGTGGCACTGACTGCCATGAGCTGTTCTCCTGGCATCAAGTCTTGAATCTCTCTGTTTTCATCAATGTTGATTCTGGACAAGTGATCAGCAACTGAGTTCTCTGACCCTTTCTTGTCTCTAATTTCTATGTCAAACTCTTGGAGCAGAAGGATCCATCTGATGAGCCTTGGTTTAGCATCCTTTTTGCTCACTAAATATCTGATTGCTGCATGGTCTGTGTAGACAATGCACTTGTGTCCAACCAGGTATGGTCTAAACTTATCAAATGAGAACACAACAGCAAGCAACTCCTTCTCTGTGGTGGTGTAATTGATCTGAGCATCATCCAAAGTCTTGCTTGCATAATGTATAACATGCACAGCTTTGTCTTTCCTCTGGCCAAGGACTGCTCCAACAGCAAAGTCACTTGCATCACACATAAGTTCAAATGGCAGTGTCCAGTCAGGAGGTTGAACAACAGGGGCTGTGATGAGAGCATCTTTCAATTGGTTGAATGCTTGCAAACAAGTGTCATCAAACACAAACTTCACTTCATGATTCAGGAGATTGGTGAGTGGCTTGGCAAGATAGGAGAAGTTCTTGATAAACCTCCTGTAGAAGCCAGCATGGCCCAGGAAGCTTTGAATTCCCTTCACATTTTCAGGAGGAGGTAGCTTGGCAATCACATCTACCTTTGCCTTGTCCACCTCAATTCCTCTAGCAGACACAAGGTGGCCCAACACAATGCCTTCAGAGACAAGGAAGTGACATTTTTCCCAGTTCAGAATCAAATTTTGCTCAGAGCATCTGTGAAGGACTAAGGTGAGGTTCTTCAAGCAAGCTTCAAAGTCTTTTCCATACACAGTGAAATCATCCATGAAAACTTCCATAATCTTCTCAATGTGATCAGAAAATATGGACATCATGCATCTCTGGAAGGTGTCTGGAGCATTGCAAAGGCCAAATGGTAGCCTTTTGTAAGCAAAGGTTCCATATGGGCAGGTGAATGTTGTCTTGTCTTGGTCAGAAGGGTGGATTGGAATCTGCAGAAATCCAGAGTAACCATCAAGGTAGCAGTAGTACTTCTGGCCAGCAAGTCTCTCTAGCATCTGGTCCATGAATGGCAGAGGGAAGTGATCTTTTCTTGTAGCTTTGTTCAATTTTCTGAAGTCATTCACCATCCTCCATCCTGTAACAGGTCTTGTGGTCATGAGCCTTCCTTCTTCATTTTCAACAACAGTGTAGCCACCTTTCTTGGGCACAATGTGGATAGGACTCACCCACTCACTGTCAGAGATGGGGTATATCATTCCAGCCTTTAACAATTTCAGAACTTCCTTCTTTACTACATCTTGCATAGCAGGGTTTAGTCTCCTCTGTCCTTCTCTTGTTGGCTTGCTGCCTTCTTCCAAGTGGATCCTGTGAGAACACACTTTCTCACTAATGCCAATGATGTCATCAATGGAATATCCAATGACATTCTTGTACAGCTTCAGAATAGACAGAAGACTTTCTTCTTGCTCACTTGAAAGGGCAGAACTAATAATCACAGGGTGTAACTTTTCCTTCTCCAAGAATGAGTATTTCAGATGGGAAGGCAATTCTTTGAGCTCCACAACAGAATGGTGGGCTAGATGAGCTGGTTCTCTTGCACTTGACACAGGTACAATTGCACAAATTTTCACTTCACAGAGCTGCTGTACATTGGTGGTTTCAGCAGTAACAAAGACTTGAGCTTCAGGCTCTTCTTGCTCAGGTTCTGGCAAAGTTTCTAGCACACTTCTTTCAACAACATCAATGGAATGGCAATGTTCAGGAACATTGGGTAAGTGAGTGGCATGTTTCATGCTGAATTCAGCTTGCTCTGATCCAAATTGTAATTTGAGGGTTCCACCTTTGACATCAATGATGGCACCAGCAGTTGCCAAGAATGGCCTGCCTAGAATCATTGATTCAGCATTGTCTTCCATCTCTAGCACAACAAAGTCCACAGGATATGCAAAGTTGCCAACTTGGACTGGCACATCTTCAAGGACTCCTACTGGTTTTCTCAAGGTTCTATCAGCAAGTTGAAGTGTCATTGGGGTAGGCTTCAACGTTCCCAGCTGCTGAATCTGGCTTGCAGCAGAGGGTAACACACTCACAGAGGAACCTAAGTCACAAAGGGCTGTGAAGGTTTTTCTTCCCACTACATAGGGAATGCTGAAACTTCCAGGGTCTTGTAGCTTCTTGGGCATGTGGTTCAAGATCACAGCACTGCAATCTTCTGTCAAGGCTACTAACTTAGGGCTGTCCAAACTCCTCTTCCTTGTGATCAGATCTTTGAAAAACTTTGCATATAGGGGAATGTGCAACACTGCATCCAAGATGGGGATGGTGATTTGCACTTCCTTCATGGTCTCAAGGAATTTAGAGTATTGCTTCTCCTCCTTGGTCTTGTCCAATCTCTCTGGAAATGGCACTTTCATCAACAAAGGCTTCTCTGTTGGTTCTGTGGCAGAGATCTGTGCCTTGGCAGGGTTTTCTGTCTGGGCAGGCTGTCCTGTTGATTTTTCCTGCCTTGGCAGAACAATTTCTGGAGGTGTTTGTTGCTGCACGGTGGGTCTTCTCTATGGAGCAACATAAGTGACATTTGGTGGGGTTTTGAGTAAGGGTTCAGTGTTCACCCCACTCCTAGTGGTGACTGCATCAATAACTTCAGTAGTGGAAAGGGCACCACACTGTTTCGGGTTTTTCTCTGCTTGGGCTGGCAGTTTTCCTTCAGCTTGTTTTCCAATGTTGTTGGTCTGGATTCCAGCAGTGAGTTGCTGCATAGTCTTGTAGAAAAGTTCAGATTGCATTTTCATAGTTTCTTGCATTCCACTGAACATTTCCTTCTGTAGCTTCATCATTTCTCCAAGCTCAGATTGGCTGCTACTGCTGGATGAAGTAGTTTGCTGATGTACTGGGTGGTGTTGTTGTTGTGGGTGTTGCACTTGACCTTGGGGTCTGAAATTTTGTTGTCCAGGCTAATGGTAACTCTGCTGGGATGCTTGGGCATAGTGCTGCTGCCCTGGTGCTGGGTAACTTTGCTGATTATTGCTCTTGTAAGAAAGGTTGGGGTGGTTTCTCCAAGAGGGGTTGTAACTTTGGGAATATGGCCCTTGATTCTGGGCATAGTTCACCTCTGATATCATGGCTTCAGGAGGTGCAGACAAGGTACATTCCATGAGAGAATGGCCTTCTTTTCCACAAATTGCACAGGCAGAAGTAACTTGGTTGACAGGAACCAAAGCTTGGCTGTTTCTTTCTGTCATAAGCTGGGCAAGCTGAGTTGTTAAACTCTCCAACTTGGCTTCCAAAGCATTCTGGCCACTTGACTGAATCTGCAGCTGATTGTTGGGGTGGACAGCTCTTTCATTTGTCCAGGAGAAGTTGTGTGATGCCATGCTCTCAATCAACTCAATAGCTTCATCAAGGGTCTTGTTCATGATTCCACCTCCAGCAGCTGAGTCAACAAATGATCTGGTTTGCTCTGTCAAACCCTTGTAGAAGGTTTGCAAGATGAGCCATTGCTCCTGGCCATGGTTGGGACACATCCTGATGAGACCTTGGTATCTCTGCCAAGTATCATACAGGCTTTCTCCTTCATATTGCACAAATCTTGTTATCTTGTCTCTGCACTCAGCTGCTTTGGTTGGAGGGAAATATCTCTCAAAGAAGGCTTGAAGAACATGTTCCCATGTGTCTCTGCAGTGAATAGGAAGAGAGTGGAACCAAACTTTTGCAAGTCCAGACAGTGAGAAGGGAAACAATTGCATCCTGATGGCTTCAGGAGGAACACCATTGTGCTTCAAAGTGTTGCAGTACTCCAGAAAGTTTCTGATATGCTCATGGGGGCTCTCCAAAGCAGAACCTTTGAAGGGATTATGTTGCACCATATTGATCAGAGCTGGCTTGATTTCCCAGTTGTTTGCTTGTATTGCAGGCATAATCACATCTGCATTGTTGATCTGGTCCTTGGGAATCCACAAATCTCTCAACTTCTTATCACCCATGCTGAAATCTGAGGATGACGATTCCAAATCTGAGACAGAGGTTTCCAAATCTTCAGCAGAAACTTCAGAAGCTGCTCTCTTTCTTGCAAACAAAGTCCTCTCTGGCTCAGGATCAAATGGGGCTAGTGGAGAATCTTCAGAGGACTGCATCAACTGAATTCCCACGGAGATTAGATGAAATCATTGTTCTACACACAATCACAGACAAGAACTTGATCAAGGGTTAGTGAACTAAATCCCCTAATAAAAGTTCTAAGCTTGATCATAGACAAATCATTAAAACAAACAATCAAAGATTGCAAATTGGAACAAGTATTTACACAGCTTAGTCTACTGTAATCTAAGGAAACAATCAAAAGTTGATCCCCGGCAACGGCGCCAATTTTGATCTATTGAGATTATAGGGGGGTTTTTCTAGTCGTCTCCACAGGGATCAACACAAATGAGACTATTTCCTAATTTCCAGAAGCTAAGCAGAAAAGTGGGGTTTTTGGTGTTGTAAACAGAAAAGTAACAGGAGGTTTTGAGCAGGGAAGTTTTAACATAACAAGTTCAAGGATTTCTTGTTTGTCAGACAAGAAAGCATTGAACAAACTAGCAAATTTTAGACAGGGATATGTTTTTGGGACTAGGTGCAGAGACTAGTCTTACACCTACAGATCAAGCAAGTGCAACACAGTTTTCACAGTAATCTTAGAGTTTACAATGGAGTGTGTCACTCAAACCATAGCAAAGGTCAAAGACAAGTTTCAAACTGCTTTACAACGCAAGATCAACACAACAGATCACAGAGCATGAGGGAAAGGAAGAGAGATTTGCTGTTTGTCACCGAAGGCTTGCCGTGGCAGAGAAAGTAGAAGAATTGCTGTCGCGGCAGAGGATGCAGAGGTTGAGGGAGAGCTGGGCCTTCAGATCCTTGGGGCTATGTTCATCCTGTGTTCTTGAGGTTCCTGAGGGAGTTCTTGGAGTTCTTGGTGGACGCCATGGATCCAGTCTTGTTACAACAGAGGAGAAGAGGGATAAGGGTGGAAAAGTTTTTGTGTTGGACTATGGAGGAGGAAGGTTTTGGTGGAGTGGTGGATGGATGGAGTGGCTGTGGATGCGAGGTGAGAGATGGAGATGGTGGGAGTGAACCTGGACCTCTCCTTTTAAAGACTTTTTTGTGGCATTCTTGCTGCGGCGTAGAGGAGTAGTGGGAAGTTGGTGGCGGCAGCGGCTTTTCTGCTTTTGCCGTTTTTCCTGTCTTCTTGTGCCGTACCAGCCACTTTCTGCCGTGCTTGCTTTTCTTGCTCCTCAAGATGTACTCCTCCATTCCTGGTGGCTTGGTCTTTGGTTTGAATTACTCTGACTTGTAGATTTAAGTGCCTTGGCGCACTGATCTGTGACAAAGGATCAAATGATGTAAAATGTTGGTGCAACACTGGTAGAAATGAGGTAAAACAGACAAGTTTTATGGTTGCAAGGTTCAGATATATATGTAAATCTTAGAGTGATCAGTCAGGGACGAGCAGCAACGGCCACGGCGGCTCCGGCTTTGGCTTCGGCGGCGGGGAGGGTTTGTGCGGTGGAGGTGAGATCGATCGACGGGGGATTAGGGTTGGTGGAGGAAGAAGGAGCGAGGCCAACCGGTATAGGCAGGAGAGGCTTACCCCTGGCGAATTTAGGCATTAGAGAAGGAATTTGCTAGGGGTAATGCCTATCCCTATGACATGTGGGCCCGTGGAGCTTACCCCTGGCGAATTTAAGGTCGGGTTCGCCAGGGATACATTGACAGGTGGGTCCCAGTGGCTTTGTATCCCTGGCGAATTTAGTGTGTTGTTCGCCAGGGGTAAAATGATAGTGTTTTTTCTTTTTGCTTTGTTTTTGTGTTTCTTTGTTTTTTCTTTTTTCTTTGTTTTTGTGTTTCTTTGTTTTTTCTTTTTGCTTTGTTTTTTTGTTTCTTTGTTTTTTCTTTTGCTTTGTGACTAAGAAATATGTGATACATATATGGGCATAAGACAAGGAAAATATAAGTATATGTGTCCTAAACTTATACATCATTAATTGGAGATCGATACATATCATTGTGATGGAATTTGTAGCGTTTCCATGCATCACACTCATCTTCATCTCTGCGAATTGCCTTTATTGGTCGTTGTTGTTGAATACTTGACCCCCATATTGTGACTTCTTCTTGTGTACGGAACACTTATCCTAGGTAGCGTGGTCCTGCTTTTTCTTTTGGTGTATGTTGCATCGTCTTCATCGGATTCTTCCATCATTGGGTCTCCTACAAGGCCGTCGAAGTCTTGCTCGTCGGCGACTCCATCCATTCCGACGAGGGCCCTTTTTCCACTCCTTACAACAACACGACTAGGCCTGGATGGGTCGGTTATGAAGAAGCATTGATCCACATGCCTAGCCAGTACCCATGGCTCATTTTGCGCGGTAGGGTTCTTGGTCTTGGATTTGTTGGCTTCGGGCATACACATAGTGGTGAAATATTCGTCTTCTTTTGTGATGTTTGTAGCCCATATGACACGGAACATCGGAAGCTTCTCACCGATGTAGTCGAGCTCCCAGATTTCCTCAATCTTTCCATAGTATCTTTTCTTCTCGTCACCCGTGTAAGACACCATCTTTACAGACGAGTTCTGATAATCGCCTCCTTTGTCTCTTTCCTCCGTGTAGAATGTGGACCCGTTGATGTCGTATGCTTGATAAGTCATGAGGTTGGGCGCGGGTCCATATGACAAGGCGAGTAACATTTTGTCACTCTCAGAGGTCATTGGCGGGGGATTGGCATCGATCTGGTCTTTGAACCAGTGTGCGAAAGAGGAGTTGTGTGCTCTAAATATCTCTTCTTCCGTCATCGGCTTGCGTGCACTATTCTTGATCATGGTTTTGTGCTCTTCCACCCAAGGTTCGAGATCTTCAATGTGTTGTAGCGCTACTAAGTGGGCCCTGTTGAAGTCGGCTCTCCGACCATAGCAATCCACATCCATTGCCCTCTTGCCAGTGTTGTGGCCTACTCCCTCAAACCTGCCAAGGTGCTTGTTTGTGGGCAAACCAACCGGTGTGTTCTCCTCATTTAGATAGTTCTTGCAGAAAGAGATGCACTCTTCGGTGAGAAAGCCCTGGACGATGCTTTCATCTGGATGTGCCCTGTTATGAACGTATGCTTTGATGATCCCGTTCATTCTTTCTAACGCCATCATGTTGTGCAAGAATGCAGGCCTGAGATCCTCGATATCATCCACTATATGGACAAGCAGATGGACCATGATGTCAAAGAATGCGGGCGGGAAGTATATCTCAATCTCGTTTATGATGGTGATGATTTCTTCCTGCAGCCTCCCTAGTTTCTTCACGCTTATCGACTTTCGAGTGATGATGTCGAAAAAGTGACAGAGCCCAGTAAATGTTTGACGGACGTGCGGTTCCATTATCCCTCGGATTGCTACCGGAAGTATCTGCGTCATCATGACGTGATAGTCATGAGACTTCATCCCGCTGAGGATTTTTTTGTTTGGGTCCAGGTATCTGCTTATGAGCCCATGCGTAGCCTAAAGGAAATCTGACTCCCAGGAGGCACTTGAACATCTGGTCTAGCTTGTTGGGACTTAGAGTGAAGCAGGAGGGGACGAGGCTGCATGATTTGCCCTTGCTGATCTCCTCCGCCGGCAGTAAGTGAAGCTCTTTCCTTATATTTAGGGCCATGAGGTCATTTCTCGCTTTTGGCCCATCTTTGGTCCTATCCGGCATGTTGAACAGAGTGCTGAGCAAGCTCTCGCACACATTCTTCATGATGTGCATGACATCAAAGCAATGAGGCGTACCGAGGATCTTCCAGTAGGGCAAGTCCCAAAACACGGACCTCCTTTTCCATACACCCATGAGCGGTTCCACTTCAGCCTTGTTCTTCTTCTCACCTCGCTTTCGCTTCTTTATTATCTTTCCGGGCGGAGGGCAATTTTTCCAATCTTTCAAAAAAATATCGATCTCTACACCGCTCCTCTTAGGTGGAGGTCCTTTGAGCTCATCTTTACCATTGAAAATATCTCCACGCCTTCTCCAGGGATCGTTCTTGGGTAACCACATTCGATGCCTCATGTAGACGGTTTTCAAAGATCCGGGATCCTTACCCAGCTGTAGAAATGGCATCAATTCCATGCACCTCACACAAGCCTTGTGTCCGTGGCACACCTGGCATGCAATATATCCGTATCCAAGATAGTCCTGCACCGTCGTGAGCAGCGCGACTTTGAGACAGAAAGTTTCTTCCTTGTGGGCGTCCCATGTTTCTACCCCTTCCTCCCACAAGGTGTCTAGCTCTTCCTTCAACAACTGGAGATACAGGTTGATATCGCTCCGTGGCTATGTCGGCCCTTGAATTAGCATACTCATGTGTATGTACTTCTTCTTCTTCAGGCACAGCCATGGGGGGGATGTTGTACATCCATACAAACACCGGCCAGGTGCTGTGCTTGCTGCTCTGGTTCCCAAACGGATTGAGTCCATCGGTGCTCGCACAAAGCCTGATGTTCCTTGGATCTGTCCTGAATTCTTCGTAGTACTCCTCGTCTAATGCTCTCCACTGGCTTGCATCCGAAGGGTGCGTCAGCACTGGTTCTTCAACCCGTTTTGGATCAAGCAACACCGCCGCCTTTCTATCTGTGTGCCAGAGCATGAGCTTTGCTTCCTTGGGGTCCGCGAAGTACCACTGCAGACGGTGCCTTAGCGGGAAGTACCACACAACTTTTCGAGGAGCCTTCTTGGTCCCTCTCTTGTACCGATCAGCTTCGCACACTGGGCATGTGGTCTCGTCCGCGTGCTCATTCTGATAAATTATGCAGTCGTTGACGCAGGCGTGGTATTTTGTGTGCGACAAATCGAGAGGGCACACGATTTTCTTGGCCTCATTTAGACTACCGGCACACGTGTTATCTTTAGAAAAGCGCTTCTTCAGCCATTGGAAGAGGTCGTCCACGCTCGAGTCGGACCATCCGTGTCTTGCCTTCATCTCCAGAAGATCGAGAGCTACTCTCAAGCGGTTCTCCTCCGGCTCGCGACCAGGTGCGTCGTACAATGGAGTTCTCGAGTCTATCTCCAGTTGCGCCAGCTTCGATTTCCGTCTATCGCCAGCTCTGGCGCCAGTCGATATGTTGTTCATAAGAAGTTCTTGAAAGTGAGGGGTCCCGCATGGCTGCGGTTAGCGGGGTACTCATGTCCTCGACTTCTATATTTTCCACTTCTTCTTCTTCATCGTCGTGGGCGGCATCCTCTTCATCGTCTTCATTGCCGTCTTCCTCATTTTCTGATCTCGCCGCCCCATCTTGGTCATGATTATCATCTTGGTTATCATCACCCATCCACTGGGTGTGGTCCTCCATGAAACTATACCTAAGCAGGTGCTCCTTCACCGTGCCTGAAGAGGGGGTGAACATGGACCCTAGTTTGCATCTTCAGCACGGACACCTTATATACATGTCGTTATTTCAATGCATCTCGGCCGTCGTGCGTTGCACGTATCTATCCACATCGCTTTCTCTCATCGTGAACACCATTGTTGTCTGTTACAACAAGAGAATTGATTAGAACAATCGTCTCGGTTATCACAGAAAATTTCGGCATGACCTTCCCTAAAAAGGTCACATGCAGAGCCGGAAATTCCCCGGAATGGAAGTCAATCAACATTCCGGCAAAACATCGGCAACTCATTCTCATGCCATCATGTCTTTCTCTCTTGTTATGAACGTACCTATTAGACCGGTACGTATATTGATGCGTCAACCGTTACTATGAAGTTCTAGATCTAGATCTAGATCTACAAGCATGCATGTATTTGGGAGAGATCTAATTTGGTAGAGGGTGAATGCATGTGGGTAGGAAGAGATTGGCTAAGATACATCAAATATGGTTGGTTAAAATAGCTAAATTGGGAGGAGGGAAGTGGGGAAATGAGTTTGGAGGTGGTTTGGCTCGAGTTGCAATAAGTGAGGAGGGGGAGGGAGATGGGTGGTGGTGGTGGTAGGTGGAGGGTTTGGCTGGAAATATCCCAAGTTATCCCTGGCGCATAATGTCGGGAATATAACCCCGGGTATACCAAAGTACCCCTTTATTATGACTAACATATACATTATATATCAAGTTATATATGCAGAAATATTAAAAAGCAAGTAAACAGCAGCTCCAGGCCGGAATATATCTCCCTGGGCCGGCATAAAGAAGCCCAAGCCGGATTAAAGCTTCCCAGGCCGGCATAGCGCAGCCCAGGCCGGAATAGGCCTTAACCTGGCTGGGCTGGGACTTCTCTCCCTGTCGTGGGCCGGCGCCCTGCTTCCCCGGTTGGGCCGGGAGTCTGCTGCCCGGCTAGGCCGGAATCCCCTTCCCCGGGTGGGCCGGCATCTCCCTCAGCCTGGCCGGCCCATCCCGGCGCCTCTCTCCCCCCGGCTGGGCCAACTCAACCGCGCCCCGGCCTCCCACCGTGCCGGCTGGGCCGACAGGCTTCTTCCCCGGCTGGGCCGGCGCCTGCGCCTCCGGCTGGGCCAGCTTCCTCTGCCGCCCGCTCTCACCCGGCTGGGCCGGTTTTCTCCAACCGCGCCCCGGCGGGCCTCCTCCTCCGCAGCGCCCCGGCTGGGCCAGATCAGGAGGATCCGGCCTGGCCGGGATTCCTTCCCCAGGCCGCTATAAACCAGCTCCGGCTGGGCCGGATTAGTATGTTCCGGCCGGGCCAGGCCAGGATTTCCCTGGCCCAGGCTGGATTATCTTCTTGGTAGGCCGAATTATACCTCTCCGGGCCGACTTAGCCCCTCCGGGGCCGAGATTTACCTCCTCCGGGACATATTCCTCGTCCGGCATCGACTCCAGCGCCTTGTGCCAGTCCTGGGACGCCTCTGGGCTCGGACTGGCACATCCTCCATCGTTATATGCTGGTCTTGGGGCGTCCCTTGGCTCAGACCCGCATACTCCTCCTCTCCTAGTCAGTCTTATCCTCAGGAGGAGGATAAGACTGATGACATA